>JACBWW010000001.1:597481-657908 GCA_020086605.1 Lanius collurio | reverse complement strand
ATGAGCCATCAATTAGTTCACACTTCTGGTCCATTTCTGCCCTCCCCCAATAAATAAAACATAAAAGAACAACACTTGGGTTTAGCAGTACTGAAAACCTTCATTGAAATATGGATTATTTTGGTCAAAAAATTAAGATAGATGTAATGGAAAAGTGAATTAAAGATTTTTTGAAACACAATGCATGCTGATTGTAGCTCTAGGAACGTGCTATGGCACACATTTCATAGGGTTTGGGGATGACATTAAATGAAATGGCAGGGCTGAGGTCCAGGTCTGAGTTGGAAACTCCAGGTGGAGGGCGGAAGTTGAACCTCTGCAGGAGGCTGGTGAAGAAGAGGAAGAGCTCCATTTTGGCCAGAGTCTCTCCAGCACAGATCCTCCGCCCTGGAAGGAAATGCAGAATGAGCACAAGAAAACCAGTGAGAGCTGTTTCTTCAGTGTTGGAAGAAAAATACCCTTTTATCAGCTCTTACTCTGAAGAAGGTCAGTGGGAATCCAGAACACTTGAATGTTATATCCTATGAATAAAGATATGAATAAAGAACACAATAGATTTTAAACGTCTGTTGGGTACAAGTCATCAGAAAGAGAGGAATTTTGATCTTTAGAGGCACCATACCAAAGCCAGCTGGTGATGGTTTTTTCTTTTCCTTTGTCTCAATGCTTGCATTTGGAGAGAAATGTATGGAAATGTATTCTGAATTCCTTAACTCCAGTATTCAATAATATCTGAAATTTTTCTTCTTTTTGCTCTACTTGGCTCAATTTTTGCATCCCAGACCAGCTGGTTTAGTCTAGACTTTGGGTCTATTTATCTATTCATAGGCAATTTTTTATACTAAAATTTGTCAGCAAATTCCTTGAAGACTTACAAATGCTGGCTAGAGTGGGACTGAGAAGGAAGGTGGGGGAGATATTCTATGGATATTCAAAAGTGCTGTAAATATAAGTTTTTCTCAGTTTTGTCAAATCCAGCAGCTTGTAAACTGCCTTATTCACAGCATGATGATTCAAGGCCAGAACTAACAAAAACCTGAACTAAAATTTGGTTTAAACTGCCCTGTGTGACAGAAAGTGGAAAATGAAGAGCTGTTGCATGGCTGTTATATGAAATAAGCCCTCCAGGGAAAGCCCAGACCTGACACTCTTTGAATGTGCTTTCAGCTGGGACATCTAGACTGAAATCTGGAAAAGAAGGCCTGGGTACTGGAAGTATCATAAGTTCTTCAATGAAAATCACCCTGCAAAAAAAACCCCAAAACAGAACAAAACAAACAAAAACCACCCAAAAGTACTATGTACTGGATGCTGAGTGTGACAAGAAAAAATCTTATTCAAATATCGTGCAGAATTGAAAATATACAAATAAGATCAATTAAAAATAGAGAGTGTTGTGGATATGATAGATAAGTTAGCCAGAGAATGATGTATGAGAACTTAAAAAGAGCAATTACAGAGCCTGCAAAGCAGGAGAAATGCCAGAGAAGAAGCAGGGTTGGAATCTCCCGTGCTTTGGCAAATGGTGCAGGTGTGTAAACTCAGGTCTCATTCTGGGGAAGCCTCAAAGGGCAACCCCCTTCTGTCTCTTGATTTTACACAGAATTTGAGGGTTTATATGACAATTCTTCCTTGTTGTCACACTTTATGAAATCTTGACCCAGCTGACATTATTTGTGACTTTTAAAAGGGTCGTGGATAAATGAAGCAGGAAATGAAGAGAAGCACCTCTGCCATGTGTTTTGTGTAAATGTAAAACAGAAAGCACCTGCTGAAAAAGGCATGAAAGCATCTTTCTTCACAAATTTCCCATTGGCATCAAGGAAGTGCTCAGGGTAGAACATGTCTGGTTTCTCCCACTGCGATGGATCTTTCAGGACTGAAGTCAGTAAAGGGATGATGTAGGTTCCCTGCAAAATGGAATAGAGGAGTGAATCCCTGGACAGTCAGAAAGAGGAAATGTTAAAAGAAGCGATCTTGTAGGCATCTCACCTTGGGAATGAAATAGCCTTTGAGGGTGACATCTGCAGCAGTCTCATGAGGTAAATTCAGTGGCAGGATATTGGCATACCTCTGAATTTCATGGATGACAGCATCCGTGTATGGCATCTTTGCTCGGTGCTCGATCCGTGGGGGGTTGGACCCTATCACTTGCTCTATCTCTTCTTGAACCTTTTCTGAAGAAAGAATCAACTCATAGATACAAGGATTCATTTGCCCCTGAGACACACTGCTTTTCTAATGTAAAGTATAATAGATCTGGAGGGCAAATCATACATTCTCCAAGAATCTTTTTTTTTTTCCTTTCAGAAGTAATGGGAGGTGAACAGGACTACAGTGTTTGATTCTTTACCAATGAGAAACACAAAGACTTTTTTTCTGCCCTCTCTTCTGTCTAAAGATCCTTGTTCTTCCCAAGGGTTGTCTCAAAACCCCCAATGGACTCTGAACAACCCTGTACCATCATGTGGAATGGAGATACCAGGCAAAGGACCATCCTGGAATCTTCTCAGGTGCCTAAAGCCTCAGTACAGCTCATTTAACATCTGCACAGGCCTTTGGTTTAGCAACAGCTTCTGACAGGAACCTGGAACAATTTCATTGATCAACACAGGACAGCTCTTTTCTTATTAATTAATGAGATTTGCCTGAGCAAAGGGCCTGGCCTGTATGAACTCTGTGTTGTGTTCCTGGCTGACCAGTGTGACCCTCACTGGGTCTGAACCACAGGGCACAGAGACAATAATTGGCTGGAAATCTCAGGTTTTTGTAACTTGGCCTGTTAACAGATATGTTGATCCTCCAGGTCCCTGTTTGGTCCCGAATGCCCTGAGTGTAACAGTATCTACCATAAAACCACTTACTCTGGATTTCAGGGTACTTCATCATTAGCAGAAAGCCCCAGTTTAGTGTGGTGGAAATTGTCTCAAGACCAGCAGTAAACAAATTGCTCACCAAGCTTAGCAAGTTGGCATTATGGAAATACCCACTGGTAGTGGATTTCTCCTGAAAAAAAGTGGTTGGGATAAAAGGATGAAAACTTAAAGCTTTCCATGTGAAAATGCAATTTATGCAGATAAACATTTGCTAAGAAATAAATCCTATATTTTAAAAAAGTGTGAAGGAAAAGGAAGAGCTTTGGGGCTGTGCCTGGAGAAGAGTGCTGACAACTCTCTGTATTTACTGGGGCCAGCTGCAAAGGGAGCTGCTTTCCACATGGGGAAGGTGACCCAGACACATTAGAGACCCCAAATAAGGGTCCCATTAAAGCCCAGGTAGTGATTTTGTTCTGTAATACATTATGTTTTCAGAAGAGCCAGAAGGGCTGGGAGAACAGAGAGAGCAGATAAAAAGATGTAGCCTTGGTAAATTTATTGATATAGTCTGAAGGAAATAAATAAGGATAAATGTTTGCTGATCAAAAGAGGCTGGAACTTTAAAGCATGAAGTATCTGCCACTTTGTCATATGTATTTTCTCAAAGATAGCTTCCCTAAAGAAATTTGGCTGTAACTGTAAGAACTGAAAGGAAATTGTAAATGTCTTCATAGAGCCATAAAATTTGCAATCAACAAGAAAAGATTCAGTTACCTCCGTCTGTTTAACCAGAAAAGCATCAATTAAACTTCTTTGGTCATTTTTGTCCAGGTTTTTGAGATGTTCTACAAAAGTAACTCGTATATAATCATGGAATTCATCTCTGTTTTTGAGGAGAGGCTTGTTAGCCCTTAGGAGGAATCCAAGGCTTGGGAAGATATTGTACATCTACAAGAGTGGAAGTTATCAGAGAGAATTTATCAGCCAGAGCTCTGAAAATACTACAGAAACAAATTAGCAACATTTGGCCTGTTTTGCAGATACAAAATCAAAAACTTAAGATTAATATTTTGTTCTATAGAACATGAAAAAGTGACTGGATGAATTCATGTTAGAAAATTCATCAAGGACCACAGAATAGGTGTTAAAACCTTGCCCCAAATTACTATTTTTCAGGAGTAGTGTAGGTGTCAGGTTCAAACAGCTTCAAGTTGCCATCAGAGAGATGGAAATGTTGGCCAGCAGCTTTTATGATTGTTTTAGTCAGCTCTTCCACTAACATTTTTTCTTTTTTTTTCAAAGCCTAGAGGAACATAAATCAGTCTAATGTGTGACAGCACTGCATACAAGTATCAGAAGGTATTTTTTACTCATTAGCACTCTTCAAACCATATCTACAATGAGTTTTTGAGAGACTGGGGGTTTGATTGTTGACTTCATAATTCCCAGACTGTCTCTTGAGCTTTTTTTTTGTCCAAGAAAGTGCTTTGTAAACCTATTATCCCTCAAAGTCTCAGATTTTCCCGTTTAATAAAAGAAACTGACTACCATTATTGTCATTTTCCTGTGGCATCCAGTGGAGCAGCAACACAAACATGTGAATCATTACCGTAACCAAAGGTTTCCCAGCAAGTCTCATGTTTTCATTGGTCAGTTGTAGAAGTCTCGCAAATCTGGAGTCTTTGTAGTCAAATCGTTTTCCAAGCAACATTGACACAATTATGTTAGCAACTGCTCCATTAATTTTTTTGCTGGCATCGAAGGGCTTTCCTAGACAAAGAACAAGATAATATATTACATTGTGGCAACAGATGTAATTTGTAAATGTAAATTTAATTTAAAATATTGATATTTTTTGTTGTGATTGGCTGCTGTTATTATTATCCAATGTTAGAATACCATACCAAGACACAAAAATGCCAGAGGAGCCAAATTCGTCAAACTGAAGTCCATTTTGTAAAAAAGTCTGAACTTGAGAAGGCTCAAAAAGCCTCTTCATATTTGGACAAAACCTCAGAGGTACTGAGGCCCTGGCACAGGTTGCCCAGAGAAGCTGTGGCTGCCCCATCCCAGGAAATGTCCAAGGCCAGGTTGGACAGGGCTTGGAGCATCCTGGTCCATTGGACGGTGTCCCTGGCCACGGGAAGGGGTTGGAATGAGATGGTCTCTAAGGTCTGTTCTGACCCCAGCCATTCTGTGATTGTACAGGTTTGCAGAGTGGACAAAGCACCCACCTTCCTGGGAGGCAATGGTGTCTGCCAGGCACCCGTACTCCTCCACAATTCGATCCTCAATGGCCTTTTTGCCCATCCCAAAGTCCCGTAAGGTTGTGAGGGTAAATCTTCTCATCACCTTCCAGTTTTCACCGTTTGTAAAAATAACCCCTGAGACCAAGAGAACATTTCAAGGTGGCAGAAGATTTCAAATAATTCTGTAGGCATAGAATGGAGCTGTTTAGTAGCAGTTACTTTTAAAGTGAGTTAAATTGCATCTGGATGAGGAAAAACACCACTGTGCCTTAAGTATTTTTAATCCTCAGAAATAGGGTTATTATGCAAGCAAAGGATAAAGTATTTAAGATTTATTCAATCAAATCTTAAGAATAATATATATCCTAAAAGATACTTGTCACTGAAAGAAAGTGGGCAATTCAAAAAATGTTGGAAAGTTGGAAATTCAAGTTCAGACCGCTGATCACCATAGTTTGGAAGTGGAAATGAACAGAGATCTCTGATGACTGCAGGAAAAACTTAAGTAGGCACAAATGTCTTTAAAATTTAGATGAAGTCTTAAAACCTCCACTGTCACTTTTTTTTCACTGCAATTGTTACACCATTTAACTGATGACTTCAGCTATGGGGTTTTTTTCAAATAAAAACTAAAGTGAAAAGTAAGCTTTTATGCAATAATATGATCAAAAGATACAGCTGTTAACATTTTTCACAGAATTATTCCTGAATTTGTCCAAGGATCTTTGGAGATATAAATATGAAACACTCATGCTAAATTAGAATGAAGTTTGAGTCTGAAATTGTTATTTTGAAACGCAGCTCAGTAGAGAGTATTGCCCTTTTAAAAATAAATCCCCAGTTCTCTGTGTTGCATGCTATCTATTGTCACATTCTGAGTTTAAAAGCACTATTCACCACTTGAAATGATGAACAAGTAGAAAACAAGTAGAAAATTAATTTCAGAAAGGGTAGTTTTATGATAAACCCAAATAACCACAAGTCCAGAGCCATATCATGAGACCTAGAAATGCTTCTCTGGCACAGATGCCCTGTTCTAAATCCTGGAAGTGTCTCACTATCCATTATCTGCTGCTGTGGTTATTTTTAGAGTTATGGTTGTCTTGTTGCCACGGTCAGTAGTTCAAAGTTGAATTAATGTGCTGAAGTCAATGAAATGTCTCCCTATTTCCAATGCTTTTTGTGATCTCTGATCCAAAGTATTGTCCCAGCTCCTGCCTTGTCTATAGGAAAAAAACTAAGTAGGTCAAGATGATAAGGAAAAATAAGACCAACTTACCATTTCCTTTGCTCAAATCTTCAAAGATTGGGATTTTAGGTCTGTCTGAAAATGCATCTGCCTGGTTTACGAGAGCTTCCTTCACTGTCTCATACCCAGAAATCACTACAATTTTCCTGAGCCCCATCTGAACACTGAAGACTGGACCATATTTTTTGGACAGCTGTCAGGAGAAGAGAACATTTATTTACAGATTTTACAGTTTACAAAGAAATTCATCACCCTTCCCACTGCTGCTTATTTTCCAGTCCTGGCTCTGGGTAACAAACATATTGGATATTTTCCTGACTACAGGGAAAGACACTTGATTTAAATGATAGTAATGTGCCAGACATTGTGATGGACGACAAAATGGCACAGCTGGGAGAGGAGTCCACTTGTGCTAAACTGAGCAGAAGTGACATCAGCTGAAACCCCCAGTCAGCAAAGGATTGCACTGACTATCTTCCCTCAGAAATCCTTGTAAATTCAATTTTTGACTCATGTCTTCACACTTTTCTCTATGCTATTGTGTTTCTTTTGTTTACAGGCTAAACCTGTTCAAACCTCTACTATCATTAATATATAAAAGAAACCCAGTTTGTTTCTGGGCTAGAATTCAGCATTAGGTAAAATCAAACTTTTTATACATGACTACATCCAGCATGAATGTGTCTCTAAGACATTGTGGTACTTTTTTAGCTGGTATAGGTAGATTTATTTTTATGTAACTCCATGTTCCTGATTCTTCTGACAACTGGCAGGGTTTTTCCTGACTGCACTTATTTTCTAGTCGATTTGTAGAGAGAAACAGAAGGCAACTTTTTTTAGCATCAAGATGCAAAATGTTCAACAAGTGGTAAGGAAGTACAGCCAGCTGAAATAACAGGAGCTGTGACCAATGTCTGAATAATGCTTAAATCAGAGAATCGACCTCCAGCATTAGAATGGAATCACTGAATTAGTGCAGACAGGTTGGTTTTGTTGGCCAGAGAACAAATGGAACTTGCTTTCATCAATGATTGGGCTGTGTTGGTGATATTCCAGATATTGCATCTCAGCAATCTTTTGATTTGTGCATGCAGCATCCATACAGGTACAGATATTCCTTTCAAAATCATCATCAAGGAGGATGTGTAATTTTAATGTCTAAGCAGAAGAAACACTAAGGAAGGAGCAGATTCATAGAATTCTTCTGACTCAAAGTCAGCAAAGCCCTGCAATAAACTATGTAAAGACAGCACTAGAAGAAAACAGAAAGATTTATTATTTTGGCAAAGATTAGCCCTGAATATTAAGAGTATATAGTTATATCTTCAGCTTTTGGGAAGAAAAGAGGAAAGAGGGATGAGAAGGTTGGTAAATCAGGGAAGGCAAGATGCTTTAGTCACAGCTCCAGGTTCATCAATCAGTGGAAGGCAGGAGTTTGACCACATATCAAAATTGTTCCTTATTCAGTTGCCTTTTTCTCAAAATTACCACAAAAATAAGGTGGGCACTTGCTATTACTTTGAGACTTGTTGAAGGCTGAAACCTAGATGCATAGAGAAAGTATTACAGTAAAAAAAGCATGCTGCATTCAACATTTTCTGCTCAAATAACCATATCCTGTCCCGTGCTAAAGGCTCATCCATGCACAAAATACATAAAGGGCAATAGGAGAAACTCTCTGACATCTTGGACTATGGGACTCAGTGGTAGAACCAACAGAAAAGAAAATGAGTACCTCTAGATAAGTCCTGTAGGGTCTCTTCAAATCAAACAAAAGAAGGTTTCCAATTATAGGTAATGGTCTTGGTCCTGGAGGAAAATTCTGTCCTTGGTTGTTCCAGAAACCTGCTGTTTTCAAAAGGGATAAAAAAGCCAGGATCAGCGTTAAAATGATGGAAGTGCTGCTGTTCCACAAACCTGCTGTTTTAAAAATGGACAGAAGAGCCAGGATGAACACAAAACCAAAGGAAGTGCTGCTCTTCCAGCCCATCTCTATTCAGCCAAGTATTTGCCACAGAAGAGAAAAGAGAAAATGTGGACTCTGGATCTCTGTCCTCCTGCAAGAAATTCACTTGAGAGAGCCTTGTGTTAGTCCATAAACCTCTTTTCTAGTGAAGGGTATGTTTTACTTGCAGGTGACTTGTTCTCTTCCCCTGTCCTTCCTAATGAATCCTCAGAAGGGTACAGGAGCAGATAAATACCCGCTAACCAATGAGCAACTGGGTGGGCGTGGAGGCTACTGGGCAAGTGTGAAAGTCCAAGAACATAGATAACTGCAGGTCATCAACCTGACATTTGCTATAGAAGTCATAAATTCTGCACACTGTCCAGGTTACTGATTAATCATGTTTTTGTCATTAGTACAGATATCCTTGGTACCCACGAGAAATCAAAATTCCACTGCCCAGGGAAGTAGTGCACACAGATTTAATTTTTTTTAAGTGTTTAGAGGTGGCATAACTTTAATTCTATTGAATTCATTGAGAATTTTAAATCACAGAATCACAGAATGATTGAGGTTGGAGGGGACTCTGGAATTTATTTGGTCCAGCCTTCTGCTCAAGCTGGGCCACTGAGAGACAGTTGCCCTACACTGGACAGGTTTTGAATATCTCCAAGGACCTAAATAATTTTGTGATCCTAAGGAGGAAGACTCCACAAACTCCTGGGCAACCTGTCCCAGTGCTTAGCCACTCTCACAGCAAAAGTCTTTCCTGATGTTCAGAGAACACCTCCTGTGTTTCAGTGTGTGTCCATGGCCTCTGGTCCTGGCACTGGGCCACACTGGGAAGAGTCTGGCTCTGACTTATTTAATCCTTCTCCCAGGTGTTTATACTGGTAGGATCCCCCTGAGCCTTCCCTCCTCTAGGCCAAACTCCCACCTCTATGTGTTTCCTCATGTAAGAGATGTTCCAGTCACTCCAGCATCTCTGTGGCCCTTTGCTGGACTCTCTCCAGTCTGTCCATATCTCTTTGGTACTGGGCATGCCAGAACTGGATACAGCACTGGGAAAAGATGTCCTCTGTTGGCTGAGGAAAGGGCCTGAGGTACAGCCTGGCTCAGGTGTCTCAGAGTCCAAGAGAGTGAACAGCAGAGGAGGAGGTATTGAAAGAAGAAGCCAAGGGGAAGATTGAACACAAAGGTTGCGTCACAGAACTGTGTTTGGAAGAGTTTTTTAGTAGAAATCTAGAACCCTAAATTGCATGTGGCCTTGAGGCCAGAACCTGAAGGTTGTGTGAGGTGAAGTGCCTCAAGGCTGAGCCCCTTGTCCTTCTCTCCCCAAAGTGTCAGGATCCCTGCAGAGATGTGACCAGAGGCAGAGGAGAGGAGGGAATGGGGGAGTTCCCCAGGGAATGGGGGTGCAGAGACCCAGAGGAAAGGAGCCCTGGCACATGGCTGGGAGCCTGGGATGGGTGGCTCCAAGCTGCTCTTGGATTGGCTCCCTGTGAGCCTGCTGCTGTTGCCAGCAGCTCTGAAGGAGGGACCAGGACATTTCACCTACCTGGCAAGTGTCCTGGGAAAAGTCCAGGGCCAGTGTCCAGCTATGTTCCAGTTGGCCTGATTCTACTTCACCTTCCCAGAGTGGGTGAAAAGGCACTGAAAATGTCAATTTTTCCACACATATCTGGAATTTAACGAATAGAAAGGAACTAAGAGGAGGTTGAAAGGTGAACATTTTTCAGGAGGATTGAGATGAACAGGAAGGGCTCTCCATTGGCAAGAGGAGACATATTTTGTTAACATACTTTGTGAAAAGGTTGATCCCAGTAGGGGAGAAAGAAGACATCCTCAAGAAATGTTAAACAAATACAATTGTTCATTTGATCATTCAATTCATGTATTTATTCAGCAGCAGATTTGAACACAAATGTTAAAAGGAATTTTGTAAGCAAATATTGAGCCAATGGCTTTCAAATAAATTTCCTTTTCAGCAATGAAATACAAAGATACTGCTCTGAAGAGGTAGGACTGAAGAAGTGTGAGACAGCCTCCAAAGCTACAGTCACCCACTGGTGTTCTGAAAAGGGCTCACAGTAAGCTTGACCTTTGGTTAGTTTAAAGAAGATATAATTTAAGTTTTTACTTATTAAAAAAAAAAACAAACTATAAAACCCACAATACCTTATTTAAGCTTTTTTAATGGTAAAACAAGTCAAAGTGAGAACAAAGGTAAGACAGAAACAGTGTTGAGCAGTTATTGGGAGTGATAAAACATTACCAGTCTTTTTTGAGAAAGAAATGCTGATGATCTTGAACCTCAAATTTAGAGTAGTTGTAATTTAACTTTTGTTTACTTCTCAGTCCCATCCTCTAAGCTCATCCTCCACTCTGTGTCTTAACTCCTTACTTTCCTTTCTTGCCAGTGTAAGGCTTCCTCATGGGAGAACAAAAGACTTCTTAGTAAAATATTTTAAGCTTAAGTCTTTCAAGCTTCCAGTCACATATTACACAGAAGTTGTAACTAATTACTAATGAAGCTTAGCTGGTTCAAGGTATTCAAAACTTTGATTAATTGGGAAATAACCAAACAGAGAAAATACCCTAAGCCAGCCACTGGCATTTACAATGTGGAGGTGAGCAATTAGGGTAAAACATCTTTGGAAAAACAAGGGCACAGTCACATGGAAAAGAAAGTAACATGTAAAGCTCTGATTAAACAAAAGTATTCATCTCCCTACTCTGTTTTTTGAGAGAACTTAAGGGACTGATTTCTCTTAGGAATGAATCTGCTGAAAAAGAAGCCAGGGGACATTAATGGGTACTTGGAAGATGAGGGTATGACTAACTATGGAAAGATTATAAGAACTGGAGAACAAAACTGCATAGTTATTTTTTTCCCTTCTTGATTAAAAAACCCCAAAACTTAAATGTAATTATTGAGGTCGTCATTCACCAGGGAGGGTTCAGGTTGGATGTCAGGAAAAAATTCTTCACTGGAAGAGTGGTTAAACATTGGAATAGGCTCCCCAGAGAAGCAGGGGAGTCACCATCCCTGGAAGTGTTCAAGAAGTGAGTAGACAAACCACACATTCTCAGTGTGGTTTACTGACCGTGATGATAATCCATCCAAGGCTGGACTTGATGATTTTGGGAGTATTTTCCAACCTTAAGGATTCTGCAATTCCGAAAGATTTACTGACAGTGAGTTGTACTTCCTCACTCATATATTCCTCTGTGGTCAGCATGCAGAACTACTGAAATTATCTCACCCATTCAAGGTGAATGAAAGACTGCCTGAATCTCCAAGTAGGAATTTGAGGGGTGAAATTCGTGCACTGAGGATAAGATTTTTACAGGCTGTCTTTTTAAAGTACTTCAAGACTTTGTAAATTATGCACAAAATACTTCTAAAATCTTTACAAATGTGATATTTACATTGTCAAATGTCTCCTCAGATTTTACAAAAATGAATGTGTGAAAGCTTTGAGAGGATAAAGGACATTTTACAGCCAAAAAGGTAGAAGAGAGTCAGTCATTGCACATCTGCAAAAGAGCTTATCTGAACTGAAGTGTGATACAACAAATGTATTTTTATTCATGGCTAGAAGTCTGACATATGTAGCAGTATACAGTGGGTATAACATATGGGACATCCCTGCCTGGTATCTTTCTAAAGATTTTCAGGGAAAAATACATCAGCAGAACTGAAAATATATGTGCTATTTTATATTAGAGGAGTTTTCCCCTTAAGTCTGATAAGTAGGACTTGAAATAAGAGCCTAATATAAAAAAAATCTTGAAAGTTCCCCCACTTTGGCCTGTTCTTTGGAGACATCAGCAGTAGCTTTCTGTGAATGATGGATTGAGGCACCATGTTCCTTCTGTTTGCTTTCCCTCCATTGTCTCTCAATGGAATATCCCATGCACAAGGGCACTTCATGGAGTTCCTTCAATTTTCATCTCTGAACGGAGCCGCCACTGACGTCACTTCTTGGGTAGAGTTAATTCACTTTAGCTTCAATTTTCTTCTTTCTGCTTTCACTTCTTCAAGGAGACAGTGACTTGAGAGTCAGTGACTCTCCCCATGGAAGTTCTCTGCTTAGTCTTTTGTAGCTTGAACATAGTTTCTTTCCAATCAGTTCCAAACAATTCATGTTTTCCTGGAGTTGGCGTCAGTTCAGGTTATATTTATTGACATTAACACTGCTACAATCCACTTATTGCTGTTGAACAGAATAAGACCTATCATGCAACCACCTGGTTTTCACAGCTCCTCCTCAGTTCCCTTATTGTGTTCTCGGATCTAACTAAATTTATGACAATAAATAAATAGATCAATAGCAAGAATGAATTTTTTTTTACAATTTCACTTTCTTCTCCCTTTCAATAAACATGTTAACAATGAATCTTGATACTCATATTGCCTTGTATATTGCCTTATCAAACACTGTATTCTGTGCTTTGCCATGAGAATTGTTTCAACATTTTTCTTCCTGTTGTAATTAACCTTCAAAATACAGCACATTTTCTCCTCCATCAGAAAACAGGACAACACACTTTCTTAAAAAGTTAATCTGGGATGCTCTGGTGAAAAGTTTGTTCAAGTCCAAATAAAAAATATCAATTAATTTCTTCTTGATTACCCTTATACAGTTGAAGGATGTAACTCAGAAATCTTGCCATGAAGTATATTATCCTGTAATAACCTTGAAACCCAAAGTTTATTACAACAGCTATATTGTTATCAGGGACAACAGAAGAAAAAAATATATATAATTTCAAAGAGCAGATTGAGATGCCTTTTTCTGATGAACAAATATATTAGAAGTACTTAATTTATTCACCTGAGCTTAGTATAAAGACTAAGTAGTTTAAAATCAAGCTTGTTTTCTATTACAAAAATATAGCTATCTACAGCCCTTTCTTAAAAACCTGGTGTGGTTGGGACAATACTTGGGTGTTGTTTTATTGTTTCTTAGCATTAGAAACATAAAAGAGCATAATTAGGACAAATATTGCAGATTAACTATTTTTCTACATGGCAGCTTCAAATCTGCTGTGCTCATCATGGCGGCTGGAGTAAATTTCGGGTACTGTCTCCTCTTCTGGAACCTGCCATGAAAAACAAAAAAGAGTTCAGTTAAGGAGATACAGACTTGCTTTTGCCATAAAAGAAGACTAAAATGTGCTGAGAATCTAATTCTATTTGTATATATATTATATATTTGATTATTAATGTTGACACAGCTTGACATGGACCATCAGTTCTGGATACTGAGGGATGAACTCAGGGTTTTCTTCATAGATAGAGGAGTTTAATTCATTAAAAAACCTAACAAAATTTCCTTTTAAAGTCACATTTTATTTACAAGGAATGTATATCACATTGCCTTGCTTTTTTGGGTTTGTCCTGGCATAAAGGATAAAATTCAGGTTGCCTAAATTAAGAATATGTCCTCAGTCTCCAACAAGGAAGAGCATCTCTGATACAGTGAGCATGTAAGAGAGAGATAAAGGCCTCCACTGTGATATCAATTTGTGGTCTCTATTTCTGCTTTTTGTTCAAGGTGAGTCCAGTGAAAAAGAAATGATTACCTAAGAAATCCAAAAAAGATCCTGGAGGTGGCCTTGATAAATTCACAGCCTGAGGCAGAGCAGCATGTTTGAATTTTGAAGAGGCAGATTTTTTGACTCACATGTGCAAACCACAAAGCCCAGGAGAATGAGGCTGCAGTGTCTGTACATTCTCCAGCATAACACAAATGAACTGAGGTTGTGTCTTACCTCCCAATAAACAGAGTCATCAAAGCAGTCCTGGTCAGACACTTGTCCCAAGAAGGGTAGCTTTAGAATAGCACCTGAAGGAAAACCAGCATCAGAGGTCAAAAAAAAAAAGAAAATGACCAAATAAATGTCCCTCAGATGTTCCCTGGGCAGCCAGCTGAGTTTTCTGATTCATTTCCTCATCTACAGAAATGCCCAGCCATCCTCAGGCACCAGGTCATTCCTTCTGAGAGCTGATGCAGATTTCTTCATATAAACATTAATTGACCAGATTTTGGACAAAAATTTTTTATTTCAGCCTGATTTTTTTTTTTTTTTTTTTTTTTGTTTGTAAGTATAAACGCATGGAAATATGTGACACCTCATCGAGTGTGTCTTGATCTCAGCTATCTTCTGTTCAGAATTTTAAGTGTCTGAATCTAGAGAAAAATTCCATCCAGTACAGCACCTTATTATTCCTCTAAATATAAAACTCAGTATCTTTGGAGCATGCATTCAGTAAGATATCTAGAATCACAGAATCATAGAAACGTGTAGGTTGGGAAAGACCTCCAAGATCATTAAGTCCAATCCTAGACCAAGCCCCATCTTGCCAACCCGACCAGAGTACTGAGTGCCACATCCAGTCATTCCTTGCGGGGATGGGGACACCACCACCTCCCTGGGAAGCCCCTCCCAGTGCCTGACAACCCTTTCAGTGAAGAAATTCTTCCTGATGAACCTGAGCTTCATTCAAAGACAAAAACATTGGTAAACTACTTTTCCATATTTGAGTTTCTGCCATCATACCATCACCCATTATTTCAATTTTGTATTACTCACACGAAACTGTTGATACATTTAAGTTGTTTATGGAGAAACCTCTAAATTCACAGGTATTTTTAGTCACTACATGCATCATACTGACCTGTCAGTGCTCCTCCCACCAGAGCAATTCCAAGTGTACAGCCCAGAGCAGCAGCCTGCATGCCAGGAGTAAGCAAGTGACCGTGCCTGAAAAGAGTAGAAAACCAAAACATTGCCTATCAAAAAACTGGTACACTTTGACACTAAAGATCAGTCTTATGAGGCAGTACTTGCTGCATGCTGGACAAGGTGACTTATAGGAAAATATCCTAGAATCTTTAAGGTTGGAAAAGATCTCCTAGATCATTGAGTCCAACAAATCCCGCCATTGTTATGTACAAGGCAGAACTCATGACTTTAATTTAGCTTTGTTTTAGATTATGGATGAATAGAAGTTCTTTGAGAAGGTTATTACTGTCCCATGAGACATTAGGGAATACTCCTTGTTGCCAAAAAGACCAGCATTTCATCTTTTTAGAGTTTTATGTAATAGTGGAAAAAAACCATTTTGCTTTTTTTTTTTTTTTTAAATCTTACAATTACCAACAGTGTAATTGTAGAATCATAATAAAGATTTTTTTCTATGCTGGAATGGTTCAGTGTGCTGTTTCTTTCTGATGTTCTAATTTATTTGGTTTTATTTGAGCTTTTAATCTGTAAAAAGCTCATCATTTAAACAATGTGTTAAAGTCAGGAGATCCAAAAGAATCTAAATTAAATGAGAATACAATGCCTGACATAAAATCAAAGATGCATTTCTGAAAAAAAAAATCATCGTTAGATCCAAAGAAGGTAGCAAATTAGGATAGACAGTCAAAAATCAAAACACTTCTTTCTCTCTTCTCTCTGTAACTCACCTCATTTCCCTTTTTGTCGCAGTGACTATGATGCCAGCGATACCTCCCAGAATGCCAGGTAAACCATGTAAATTATGAACTCCACAAGTGTCCTGAATTTTCAACTTGGATGCCAACACAGGCTGAAATGAGGGGAAATAGGAAGTTTATAGTGAGTTTATAGTCTTTCATGATCTCTAGATTGATATGCAAAAGAAAGAGCATCAATAAAGGGAATCAAATTATTATTAAAAGTCACCATTACTTGGAGTTTACTGTATCTATCCTCTCTTTGTAGCAAACCAAGGGAGTTCCAGGAAAGCCAAAGAGAAACAAGAAATGAGAGCAGAGCTGGGTCCCCAATACTTACAGTCAGGAACCGGAACCCAAGGACAGAGACAATTCCAGCAATGACCCCGATGAACATGGCAGAAAAAGGGTGGATTTCCAGGTCAGCACAGGTACCCACTGCTACTCCTCCTGCCAGGGTGGCATTTTGAATGAGAACCTACAAAGGGGACACAGAGGAGGAGGTGACACATGAGGAACAGAGGCTTGGTTTAGGGCTGAGTGCCTCTGAAGGCTCTCTTGCACATGTTGGGCTCAGGCAAATGACTGCAGCAGCTGGAAAGGAGTGGGTGAAAACAGGGCTGTATTTGAGGACAAGGGGATGGAAGGTTGTCAGCCTGGCAGCCCCAGGCTGGTTTGGTTTTGCCTGCTGTGCAGCTGCCCTGTGAGATTGCCAGGGAAGAGGTCACTGCCTTGAGAGACCTGCTTTGGCTCTTGTGATAAGGAAACTCAAGTGGGACCGTCTTTGGAGTAAGATCCAAAAGTCTGCCTGAACACTAATATTGCCATGGGCCAGCAGGTTCTGTGGACAAGAGAGAATCATCACAGAATCACTAAGGCTGGAAGAGACCTTTAGGATTAATAAGTCCAACCATCAAACCAACATCACCACCATGTTCCCTGGACAGTCTACTACACCTCTTTCCCACCCTTTCTGTGAAGAAATTTCTCCTAATATCCAGTCTAAATCTGCCCTGATGCAACTTGAGGCTGTTTTCTCTCATCCTGCCACTTGTTATTTGAAGAAGAGACCAACCTCCACCTGGTTCTATCCTCCTCCCTCAGGGAGTTTTAGAGAGTGAGAAGATCCTTCCTGAGCCTCCTTTTCTCCAGATTGAGGCCCCCCCAGCTCCCTCAACCACATCTCATCAGACTCTATAGCTTTTATATAACAGCTTTCATATGAGCAGAGATTCCTGATAGCCTGGACAGATAGATGGACAGTGGGAATCTGCCTACTCATCCTTATTACAGAGGGTTGACTCAATTTAACAGGTGTTATGATGTGGTTCTTACCATACTGAATTTGCCTCTTTTATCCACCAAGCTGGAGAGGGCGAACGTTACTACGGTACAGGCAGCCAAGGAGTAGTAGGTGTTGATAATGGCTGTTGTCTGGGATATCGAGCCAATTGCAATGGCAGAGTTGAAACTGGGCCAAAAAAGCCAAAGGAACAGGGTACCTGGATAAATAGAAGTCAAAACAAAATTACAAGGGCCAACACAACAGGGTGAGCTACAAGAAATGAGGGCAATGATTAATAAGAAACACAGAATACCCAAAATTCTGGAAGAAATAATAGAGTAAGAAGAAGTTTTTGGCAGTGGCTGCTGAGATTTTTACACATGATCTCTGTCAAATTTTACTGGAATGCTTCAATGACCCCTTGTCATGCCCAACTCACTGCCAGAGCTCACCACTGCTCTGAAATCTCAGCCAGAATAGGAGACATAGGCAACAGAGCTCACATGCAAAGCCTTTATCATCTATCAATACAACCAAAAGTTTTAGTTGGTGAATTGGTCTATGAACAGTTCTCATGGACAGGTAGATATTTATCTTCCAACATTCATTAACATGACAGGCACAGCTCAATCCTTTTAATTATGGCCAATTCCTTTGGAAATTTGCTGAAGAGCAGAAGATTTAACAGAAAGGAAGTCACCACTAATGCACAGAGAAAACACATCCTTAATTTGAGGTTTTCTTTCTTTGAACCAAGGAAAAACTGAAAATATGCATGCCACTGAAAACATGGTGCATGCATCAGACTAGAATGAATTTTTAGGAAAATAGATGTAGCATAATAATAGGTAATAAGAAAAAAATAGAGATGGAAGAGGGATGAACAGCTGATCAGCACTCAATATTACTTCACTTACCAATCATGGCAAACATGTCTGAGTGATAGGTGGATTCATCATTTTCATGTTTGTTTGCCAGACCAGGACGGTACAAGACGAAAGCTGCAGCCAGACCAAAATAAGCTCCAAAAGCATGGATAGTCATCGAAGCTCCAACATCTGTGGCCTGTAATAGGGACCCAAAATAATGCCACAGATTTTATTCAGCAGAAAGACAAGGGCCTGATGAACGAGAAGTCTGGAGGATTATAATGGTTTACTTTCTATGGTAGAACCTAGAACTTAGCATATGCTAACTGAAAGTGTTACAAAGTGAAAACATTTGTTATAAAGAGAAAGCAGTGATTGCTAAGTAGTTGTACCTTTAATACTTCAGTAACTAGATGTTCATTGCATGCAAAGATGGTGATCTCCAGAAGTGTCAGGATCAGCATCTGAATGGGATTTGTTTTCCCCAGGAGTGCTCCAAATGAAATCAAAGCAGTTGCTGTACTGAAGTCTGCATTTATCATGCTGAAGTTAAGAAAATGAAAAAAAAAAAAAAACAAAACAAAACTCATGAAAAAGATAATTAGTTTAAAAGCTGTAATATCCATGTGTCATTAAAATTATATCATTAAAATTGTAGAGCTTTAACTCTTCAGATAAAAAATTATCAAGTTCATCTTTGTGGATAAAAATTAAACCAAAGTTTCCAGATGGATCTTGTAGGGACCTTACCAGCTAATGAAGAGTAAGTGTAGAAGGTTTCTTCCTGCTTATACCATCCATGTGCTTAACTGGTTGAAATTATGTTGAAAAGGCAGATGGGAAGTGTATTGGGATGTACAGGGATGACATAGAATCATAGGAGCATTTAGATTGGAAAAAATCTCCAAGACCATTGAGTCCAGTTGTTTACCCAGCACTGCCAAGTCCACCACTAAACCATGACCCTCAGTACCAGATCTGCATGTTTTTTCAATAGCTTCCAGGGATGGTGACTCAACAGCTCCCCTGAGCAGCCTGTTCCAATGACTGACCACCCTTTCTGTGAAGAGATTTTTCCTAATATCCAATGTAAACCTCCCCTGGTGTGATTTCCTCTTGTACCTTCAGGCCATTTCATCTTGTCCTGTTGCTTGTTTTTTGGGAGCAGAGCCCAGCCTCCACCTGGCTGCACCCTCCTGTCAGGGAGTTGTGCAGAGCCAGAAGGTCCTCTCAAACCTCCTTTTCTCCAGGCTGAGCCCCCCCAGCTCCCTCGGCTGCTCCTCACCAGAATTGTGCCCCAGACCCTTCCCCATCTCCTTTGTCTTTCTCTGGACATGCTCCAGCCCCTCAATTTCCAGCCCTGACTGCCGCCTAGGCTTCAAAAATGACAGTGAGCTCTTTGGTCAGATGCTTTATGTAATCCTGGAAGCCTTGCACAACTTTCTGTCTCTGTGCATCATCTTTGCATGAGCTGTCAGGCAGGAGCAATGTTAACATATTTTGGGGAATGGCAAAGGTAAAAAAACCCCACAAATTCATCAAAAACATGGAGCACAGAGAGGCACTAACCTGTGGGTTCCTCTACTCATGTGTGCCTGTAACCATTAGGGAGCTACTTATATTATTCCTGCTTTCCCCTCAGTAATGTTTGGATGCTGTTCCTGTCAAAATTGCTTACAAGTTGTCTTGGAAAACAGAGCTGCAAATGTGGAAAACTTTCTGAGACCTTGGTAGAGGCCGGGCAGGTGAATAGGAGGGGCACTGAATGTGCTTAGAGACATTGCCCATGAGGTCTCTTATTGTGTGATCCGTGTTCAGACCCTGCTGGAGTATGATGCTCATGAAAATCATTCCTTGAGAAGTAAAATAAAGCCTCATGAGTGGATAGACAAGCTTCTCCTGCCTTTCTTCTGTGCCCCCCTGTGTCACAGAGAGACAGATGCTTTCTGCTGGATGCAGGATATGCTGTGCTGCTGTTAGAAATCTTCCAGCTTCCACAGCTTCAGAGATTCAAAGCAATCTCTCTACAGGACCCACACCTCCCACACATAACACAGCACCTCAGATTTCATCACAAAATTTGGTTCTCTTGGCCCAGTGCACCAGGAGTGGCCCCCTCAGAGGTGAAGGGCAGAAGGATGTGGAGTGGTGGACAATTCGGCTTAATGAAACTTAGGTAAAGTCTGACCCCATAGGTGTTGTGGTTTATGGCTTCTCCTGATATCTTTAGGGATAGAAATACCAATTTTTGTAAATTCACATGTACCTTCTGATATCAACAAGAATCTTCCCTTCTTCCATGTGCCAAAATCCTTGCATCAGATTTCCCCACTGGAGACCAAAGGCAGCAATGAGCATGTTGAAACCAACACTGCTGAATCCATATTTCTTCAGAAAGGTCATCAGGAAACCAAATCCAACAAATATCATCACATGGACATCCTGAAAGTCTGAAGGGAAAAAATATCTGTGTAGTGACTGTGAAGAGAGACTGTGAAGGGTGAAAAACCAGGAACAAAGGAGTAGTAATTAGAAAAGAGTGCCAAGCTCCAGTCATGGATGTGATCCATTCTTCCCACTTCATGACCAGTCTACCAGTTGAATTCTGAGTGTCTGGAAAATGCCACACCTAATTATTGATTATATTGAAGCCTATATCATTATGGAAAACCACTGGATCTCTATACTCATAAATTTAATGTGTCTGGCACTGAACTCTCTTTGTGAAGCTACCTGGAACATGCCCACAGCTTCACTTCCTTACAGAAGATTTATGTTTCCTTTTCAATAAAGGTGGTCAGAGCCAGTGTGTTCTGGCTAACTCCAAAATTGTACATGGGATTTGTTTGGGTGAGTGTTAGGTACCCCAGTGCAAAGGAATGCTTGGCATCCCTAAAAATAATTTTGATATTTGTGCATTGATAAAAGAAAAAATAATTTTAAGGAAAAGTTTAAACTAAAAAAATTAATATAATTAATTAGCATACAATTAGTCTTCATTCAAATATTTGGTTGTTTTTTCAAAATACAAATTTTGTTAAAATATGGCTAGTTCTTTTTCTACTTTTTTAAGTTATTATTTTTAATTTTCTTTTTTATGCTTTTAATGCAAACTGAGTCTGTCACCGTAACATGGATACTTGATATTTTAAAATATATTTTTTACTTTTATGTGATTTCATTGACTCTAAACCAGACAGACTTGAGTCCTGTAATTGCAACTTTTTGCCTGATTCCACTGTGAGTAAGAACCTCTCATACTAAAACACCATTAAAAAAAAAAAAAAAAAATCATGCCAGTAATTTGGAAAAACTTGAGCTGGTTGGTATAATATTTGGCTTGAAGTTACAGTTCCCATTACTTGAACCATTCTTAAATTTTGTATTACCAGGCTTAGCCAAAAGAGGGCCCAGAAGTCTAAGAAGTTACTGGGGATTCCTAATAAACTGTTTTATATTTGCAAGGTCATCTTCCAGCCCTGGCCTGGCACTGCAATGTGCAGTAAAAGCCATTACTTTGCATTTAAGAAACAGCATCACTGGTTGACTTGGATTTAGATGATAAACTTTGAAGTCCCTTCCAACCCAGACCATTCTACAATTCTACAGAAATGCAGGTGGTTCACAAACATCTCCAACATTTTTGCTTCCTGTTCAGGCTGGACATTTTAAAGCTCTCTGGACTTATTTACACAAATGATTAAATGTCCTGGTTAAAACTATGTTAATTTGTGGGTGTTGAGGACAAATTCCTTCTAGTTTAGCCTGTACCTTGACCTTTCACTACTTCTTATGCATTATTTTAAAGAAGAGTAGGTCTGGAATGGCTCTAAATGAGGAAGAAAACAGCATAATTTGAATGGAATTGTTTCAATAGCCTGCTGTTTTTGACAAAGCATAACATTTCTGTTCTGTGAGACAGGAAAATAAGGATTGGGAAAAATGCTCCAGTGGATCCTGAACAAAGCCACTCCCCAGAATTCTGCCAGGCTGGCCAAGACCAGCATATTAACCCCACTGCAAGGAGGTCAGTCTCGACACAAAGATGCTTGTGACATACACTAAAACTGATTTTGCTTGGTCTAAAGTTGTAAACCACAGAACCCTGAAAAAAAAGGATGCATAAGTTTCCCTAAGCCATGAGTCATGGATGCTCACAGGTCAATGCATACAGGATGCCAATACTAAAGAAATCCTCTTGTAGTGCTCTAGGAACCATCACACCCCCTTGTTCTCCCACTACAGTGGCACAACACAGCTGAAATTGTCCATCCAATTTGCCATGCCTGTACTGGCACCAGAAACAGATGAAATGCAAAGCCATGCTTTGGGAGTGATCTCAGCTTAGCCCTCCTTACCTGAGTGCAAAGCTATGCTGATCCTCCACTATTATTTTAATTTCTTTTCTGTTCAAAACCACTGAAGCAGCTGGCATTCATGGTGCTGATGTGTCTAAGGCATACAAAATCAGGCCCTGCGCTGCAGTCCTGAGAATATAAATTAACTCTTAGATGAAACAACTAAATCTCTGAGGTAGAGATGGGTTAACATCCTAAGGCATAGCATAGGAAGCAGTTTGAACCCATCATTTTGGGGACACAGGGGAAGTCCTGGCTCAAGATATTTCCTAATACACCTATACAACCACAGCATTAAGTTTCTGCCAAGTCCTCAGGCAAACTGTGCTTTTTGTTGAACTTTGTACAGGTAAATTTGAGAGTAAGGGGTCCTAAAAGGGAAAATACAGGCATTGTGAAAATCTGCTTTTATTCCCATTCTTTGCTGGGAATGACCTCTGCCAGGTCAGCATCTAAAAGTTCAACATTACATTGGTGGTGTTTGCTTAATTCACGTCCCTACTGGTAATCTGAGCAGCCTGGCCTAAAGAAGTACATGTTCTTCTCTCATAAAACACTGCTCCCACCTTAAGAGTAGTCCCTTATCCATCCTGAAACCCTAGCTGGGAGGAGGTCAAGGGGCTGGTTTGCATGAGCCCAAAGTGTCCCAGAGGGTTGCTCAGAGGTCAATAGTGTGGGCAGCTGAGGGACAAGTGTGCAGGAATAACACAGTCATACACTGCCTGTGCAGACAGAGACAACAGGAAATTCCTCCAACGCTTTTCAGGCACTGATATTAGTGAAGAAATAAGCATAGGTGATCTCTAACTGTGTATGTTACATTTAAACACCAAATTGTAGTGTTAGTACAATTATCTGTGCTGCCAAAGTTATTAGTGTGGGTTTTTTTTTTTGCACTGCTTTTATCTCGACTAAATTATCACCTCCTGGGTGATAGTGGACCAAGAGTAATTCCCAATACACTGTCTAGATAAGGGCACGTAATTTAGGAACTTGTATAGTTCAATACAGCTGGGACACTTTAATATCATACCATCTAAGAGAGCTGTTTTTGTTCAGCCTGGAGAAGAGAAGGCTCTGGGCAGACCTGAAAGCGCTTTTAAATACCTAAAGGGAGCTTATAAAAAAGTGGAAGAGTGACTTCTTGAATGGGCAGATAATAATAAGACAAGAAGGAACAGTTTTAAATTCAAAAATTAGAGATTTATATTGGATATTAAGAAGAAATTCTTCCCTGTGAGGGGGATGAAGTCCTGGCAATTTGCTGAGGCTGCCCAGAGAAGCTGTGGCTGCCCCACCCCTGGAAGTTTTTAAGGCCAGTTTGGACATGGCTTGGAGCATCCTGGTCTATTGGAAGGCATTCCTGCCTGTGGCAGGGGTTTGGAGGTGACCTCTAAAGTCCCTTCCAACCCAAACTTTCCTTTGGCTCCATGAACATCATTGACATGGCCAGACTGTGTCACAGAGAGAGTGGGCTCTGGCACAGCCTCAGTTACCATATCTCAGGGGTACTGCCACATCTCAGTGAGGCCAAGCTAAATGTGAGTAGTTGGCCCCTGAGGTTCATCAGCTGGTTTCCAACTGGAGCTGAATAATGCCTGCATTCTCTGCTCTCTGACCCAGACAGTGCTCTCTGTGAGAATACACAACACAAGATTACTTGACCCTGAGACCACATCCTCCCGTAAAAGTCACTGAAAGGACAGTTAGAATGAGAGAAAAAGAGGGATACGTTCAAAATTACACAGGTGCTACCTATAGGCAGGGAATTTTGTACCCTGTCATCCTCATCAGGTGCATTGCAGTCAGGGCTGCAAGTCACTGAGGCCTCAGAGCCAAGGAAACGAAAAACAAACCTTCAATACTGCCAGGAAAACACAGTTTGCATCTCTGCAAACTTTGTTTTCTATTTATTCACAACAGTCTAATCTTTGCATGGGGACGAGGGGGTGAGAGGAGAGAGTAATTATTTCTCAGGCCAAAAGCTTTTTCTGATCCTCACCAAGTATTTGCAGAGCAAGAATTCAACAGAAACATTTTCAGGCTAAACCATTACTGCCTAATGGAGACACTGCTTTGGAAGATAGCAGGGAGTTATCCACCTTGTCACAAATTCTATGTCCCTTTCTGGAGTCCAGCTTCTACAAACATTTTGTAACAGTGATGCACATGCAGCTCAATTTCCATGTTCTCATACGACAGCCTTTCAAAGCCTGGATGATAGTAATGAAATATTCTATTCATTTTAATTATTTAATACAGTAATCAGGATGGAAGGTCTGGCAAGAAACACTCCCATCTGTCTCTGGAAAATGCTGGAATCTTTCAAAGCAATGCATAGTTCTCCAAGTCTTAACCTGCTGTGCAAACACTAGAACTATTTCCCAGGCTCTTCTCTGGCAGAACAATAAACTTCTCAGCAGTGAGGTACTTGCAGAATTTTGTATGTGCTCAACTTGGATTTGTCTTTGAAGTCTGATGCTTTCACACCTCAGAAAAATTTGTTTGCCCCAAACCACAATTTTCTTTTCCAACTTTGTCAGTAGTTAGGTCTCACAAGTTATTCAGAAATCTTGTCTAGGATCAGTTTAAAGAAATTACAGCTACTATAAATCTTAGATAGAAATACTTACATGCGTATATCTCTAGAGAAGGATCTGTGTGATAATCCACAAATATCCCGTACAAAACAATGATGATCACTTCGAGAAGAAGCGCCAGGATCGAGAACTTGAACCTCATGTTGGTTTCAGAGTCTGGAGGCATTGCTGGAGAGCAGGCGGCTGTGAGAGCTTGATAATGGGTGTTTGCCTTCAGAGGAGCCGACTACTTCTGTGGATGTGGGTGATATAGAAAAAAAAAAAAAAAGAAACATAGACGTGAACACATCGTCACACCCACTGAGGGAGGGAAAATGTACAGGTCAGTATAGTGATTTCGATTTCCCAGGGTACTTCTGTGTGTGAAATGCTGCTTGCATGTGCTTTTTTTCCTCCAGTTTGTAATACAAACCAGCTCATTCAGTCACAGTTGTACTTTTCACTGCCTTATATGTCTTTAAAAAAGGAAATAGCCTTCAAGAAAATCTCTCACAGCCTGGTTTGCTGCATGCAGTAAGGAACAGTGACTCTATTTTGTTTCCTGTAATCAATAACATTTTCAAGTTGTAGCTCTTCTTCCAAAAAGTAAATAATTTTGTATTGTTAATAGAACATGGAAAATCACCTTTCTTCATATAGGCTGTAACAAGCAAAGATAATCTCTTTCACCAGCCTGAAGACACACTTTTTTAAAATTTCACAGTGAAGTTCTCATTCTCAGAGCACTAGTTCTCATTGTAAACTCTTATTTAAAAATGAAGTTATTGTACTTCTTTATATGTAAAAGGGTTGTTCATAGTTGTTAGAAAGCTGTAAGTGCTAAAAGAGGAATGTGAAGTAAACAGCTCATTTTTTCATTTTGAATTATTGCTTTTCTTTTCTATTCCCCTTAGCCCAGACAATGAAAATAGGTCAGATGGTTTGAAAAGCTTAGTTTATAAACTTTCTCACCAATGGAGGATGAAATTAAATTTCACTTAGTTTACTGTTGGACGATCTCCCACTCTTGAGAGTCACATTGCTTGTCAAAATTTTTCTTGAATCTTCAAAATTTTCTGGATAATGTATTGTAATGATATGAGTAAATTCACCTCTCTCAATCCAGTAATCAGAAAACAGAGCAAAATTGTATGGCAAGAGCTTTTATTTCGTGAAAAGTTATATCTTTAAAAGGAGAGATGATATTTTAGTAATTGACTAATGGGTCATGAAGAAGTAGAGCCAGTGCACAGCAAAAAATATTGTGTTAATTCATGGGTATAAAAACCAGACTAATATAGAAATGTTGGGAGATGATGGGCTGGGCTTCTATCCTGGTGAGATACTGGTGGAAAACTGCTCCTATGCTATGACATTTAAAAATCCAGTTATTTTTTAAGATACCTCTATTCTGATGTACAGGGCAGTGACATGACTCTTTCTCTGTTCCTAAGGCAAGTTTAAAATTCTCTAATATAGAGGTAGAGTTAGACCATTATCCAAACTAAGTTTAAATTTATCCCAACTTTTTCTCCTTGAAAATGAGTCTGTGCATTTGGAAGGGAAACCAAAGTATTTAGCAAGAAAACACCCATCTATCACATAATCAAGCCTGCAAGTGGCAAAGCTAAAATAAGCACATATGTATTTTTTTCCTTCATAGAAATTGTATTTAATTTGAGCAGGTCAAAGAGAGGAAATGGAGCTTTGTTAAAAAGCTATCACTCGTCCTTACTGCACCACGGGATGGGATACACAGCCAGGTTTGGTTGTGAGGACCTGTGAGCTCCTGCATTTGCTCAGGAGGTGATTAAAACAGAACAAACTCATGAGCAAAGTTCATTGGTTTCCTTACCTGTAGCTCAGCCTTGAATATCTTGTGTATTCATTGCATAAAGTTTTTCCTAGTGAAGATCTCACATGATGTATGTGCAATGCTTATGTTAAGGGCTGCAGAAAATCTGCAGGGCTGCAGAAAATGTTCCTTGATGAAATCTTATCAGGTAAAGTGCCATTTAATAGTGTTTAAAATTTGAAATGGGTCAAGTCCATTCAATCAGGACTTCCTCTGAGGTTATTATTTAATATCTTAAATCTTATGCAGGTACACACACACACACACAAACACACAATCTGTATTGGAAGAGTATTCATCCTTGTCTTTTTTCTTTTTTCTAGGTCAGGAAAAATAATTTAGCTAACTTCCCAGTGAGGTGAACTAATGCCCAGCAATCACAGAATGGCCTCTAGACATGTACAGGTGATTTACATACAAATAGGGATGCTGAAGAAATTATATCCCAATGTTTATGCACTGTAATATTCATTCTTCTAAATAAATAAAATGTTTCTTTCTCACCACTAATAAGGCTGAATCTGTCACAAATTAACTTCAGATACTGCCAACTATAAGCAGAAAGGATGCAAACAGCCAGGAAGAAGATGTTTAATCCCAGGGGCTGGAACTGGGCTATTTTGGTCACTGGACCTTTTGGGAAAACCCAGTTTGGCCTGCTTTA
Source organism: Lanius collurio (assembly GCA_020086605.1). Classification (NCBI taxonomy): domain Eukaryota; kingdom Metazoa; phylum Chordata; class Aves; order Passeriformes; family Laniidae; genus Lanius; species Lanius collurio. Next base: position 630,546 of record JACBWW010000001.1, on the reverse strand, counting down.
TCCCAGGGGCTGGAACTGGGCTATTTTGGTCACTGGACCTTTTGGGAAAACCCAGTTTGGCCTGACTCACTGTCTTTGACTTGTGTCATATTTGGGTCTGGGCACTGCTTCAAGAAATGGCAGGTATTTTGGATAGTCTCTTCAAGCCTCTCCAAGGGAAGAAGGGTGACTAGCCAAGCCCTGGGTGCACACATACCCAGCCATACCACCTGGGGAGAGCACGAAATGTTTACCATGTTCAGTCATGAAAACAAGGTCTGGACCTTTCAGCCCTACATCGCAGTGGGAACTTTGGAGAAAATCAGTAGCTCCTGCATTTTGCTCTGATATATTTCCCAATAGAAGCAATTGCCAAGTCAATGTCTGTCTGTTATTCCCATTTTTTCCTGATTGCCTTGGTTCTGGACAGGCTTTCCAGGTGATGGGGAACAGCCACTTCCAGCACCTCATTTCAAAGGCCAGCAGCCTTTATGTGGACATTCAGTTGCTGCCTAGGACAATCAAAATGGACACATCTTGAACTGCTGCTCTTTAGGAAATTCCTTCAAGCCTCCTTATTGTCTTCCTCACAGTCCTGGTGGCTATAAATGCAATGGGAGGAGTGAAGGTGTTCTTTGATAAATATTGTTGCACACCTGGATCTATTAAGTAACTTTGGGCATTTTTCATTTAAGTAGCTGTTGGATTTTTTTTACCCAGCTTTCCATGTAAACAGGACATGGGTGACATATCACAAACTTTATGTAAATAAATATGAACACTTATGAACGCTTATGGCAGAGTTTCAAGCTTGCAGAAGGATAAAAATGAGAAATAAAGGAGTGGCTTGAGTAGTATCTTACCTAAAGAATGAGAAAGAATGTGCATTTGATAATCTTTTTACAGAATGCCCTCAAGTATCATTAGGAGTAGCATTCAACTGACCAGATACTCTCTGTGCATTTCTGTACCTGATCTAACCTGCAATGTTCTCCTATTAAATCATAGGATCATGGAATTGTTAAGGTTGGAAAAGACTTCTGAGATCATGAAGTCCAACCACTCACCTAACCCTGCCAGGTTCATCACTAAACCATGTGCCTCAGCCCCACATCTACATGTTTTTTCTATTTTTTTTCCAGAGCAATTGTTTTCATGTTAAAGGAAGTTTTAGGTAAAGGAATTTACTAAAAATACCTGGCTAAATAGGCCAGGTGAATGGAAGTGCCATTTTGGTTGTGTTGCTTGGCTGACACAGGTTCAAATCAGGTTCAGGATGTCTCCCAGAAGAGCCTGATGTTATTTAAGACTCTGAGATAAGTTCACTGAAGTCTGAGCTACGAGAATCCCTCAGTCAGTGATGTGGACTTACAGAGCATAACTTGGGTGCACACCAATCTTCAATTTACTTCTTAATGTGTGCTGTTCTTGTGGGCATAGCTACGGAGACCAGAGGGGTGGGACAAGGTGTGTCTTGCCTCCACACCAGGACAGAAATATTTCCTAGATCTTCTGGACTTTGAGCTAAGTTTTTTTGAGAACATTAACATTTACCCTATTTCTGTGGTGTCACGGTGGATGCATTTCTTTCACTAAACATTAACTTCAGTTCTTTGAGTCAGCAGATCCCTAAGTCTCCTCAAGTTGAACGCTCAGCCAAGTAAATGCAGTTTGTCCACGGGGTCATTAAATAGCCTCCTTCACCTTAAAGAGGGCAGTAAATGTATTTTCTGAGTCCTTAGACAGCAATAATAAAGTCACAGAATGGGTCAGACTGGAAGACACCACAGTGGATCATCTGGTCCCACCTCCCTGCTCAAGCAGAATTACCCAGAGCACAGGGCATGGGATTGTGTCCAGACAGCTCTGGAATATCTCCAGTGAGGGAGACTCCACAGCCTCTCTGGTCTCTGTTCCAGTGCTCAGTCACTGCACTGGAAAGAAGTCCTTCCTCATGTTCAGGTGGAATTTCCTGGGCATCAGTTACTGCCTGTTGCCTCTTTGTCTTGACTGGATCCAAATCACCCCCACCAGCCTCTTAGCTTTTTCTTGTAAATGTGGGTTGATACTGCAGTGTCTCTTGCTAAAATAAATGTGTTTTGTTTTTCCATTTGAAATCTCACAGACTTTGTTCTCTAATACATTGCTTGATTACTAGACAGCATTTTTAATCTTTCCAGTGCACAAAGAAGGTAACACTAGAAGGAATTAGCTTTTTTTCTTTCCTCTAGATAGAACAGGCCAAATAATTACATCAAGTTAGGCTGTGTTCAGCTAAAGAGTGACTTCTTGAAGAGGAGCATGTTTCACTTAAAAACTTCACTCTTTCATTTCTGCTTTTATTGCATGAATGTTGCAAAGCAGGGGGTAAATGCAGGGGTTAAAACAGAAACGTTTTGTTGAGGTGTATCCCAAAGTCACGGGAAAGCTGTTTACTAGAGATAACAGGGTCCTTCTCCCTTCCACAAGGGCCAGTGGGCCTGTCTGAACGGCTTTTTTGATAAAAAGGACCTACCTCAGCTAAGATGGATGCTTTGCCTGCATCTAAAACAAATAGTAACATTTAGATGTCTATGTTTAAGGCTCAGATGGTGTGAGTGATGAGTCATGTATGTTTATCGACTTTTCTTAGGTTAATGTGTTTCTCTTGCTCCCCATCAGTTCCCTGTACTTGTAATGGGGCACTTGATGTGGCTGTTCCTGCCTGTGTGAAATCATTTACTGAGTCTGGTCCTAAAGGCAAGCTGGTCTTCAGCTTCTGAAAAAGCACAAGGAGATGACTTCAGACATGGCAATGAATCATCTCAGTTTCCTTTCCTTACAGAGGACTGGCTGCCTCTAGGTTTCAAAATCCACTCTGTAGCTGCTCGTACACCTGGATTTGTGTTCAGTCTTTGCATCATGCCAGAAAAGCACTGGCAAAGGGCACTTGTAAAGGAAGTTGAAGAGAATTGAGTCTTGGATATTAGGAAGAAATTCTTCCCTGTGACAGTGCCAAGGCCTGGTGCAGGTTGCCCGGAGAAGCTGTGGCTGCCTCATCCCTGGAAGTATTCAAGGCTGGACAGGGCTTGGAGCAACCTGGTGTAGCAGAAGATGCCCCTGCCCATGGCAGGGTGTTGGAAATGAGTGTAATTTAAGGTTCCTCCAAATCCACACCACTCTGTGGTTCTATGATTCCATAAATCTTTTGTTCCTCACTAGCCTTTCAGGATGCATTCCTTACTTAATTCAGTGAACACAAGCATAGGTCAATCTGAGCAATCCCAGAAAAGCTCCTGCTGAGTGTTACTCTTCCACTGTTTATGTAAATATCAGCCTCTGGAGGCTGAGCTGTGATCTTCTTAGTGGTACAACATCAGGATGCAGTTTAGTGGTAGCATGGAATTGTTTGACAAATCCACATGAGGATTTGTCAAACCAGAGACAGTAAATATCAAATTTCTATGAGTCAGTGAGTGCTGTAAACTCTGAGCCACACCACAAGTTAAACCTCAGTATAAACTCTGCATTTCATACCTGTGTTCACACTGACCCACAAGTTCTAATCATTTTGACCTTGGCACAAGCTGTAAATATGGGTAGAACAATTGGTACATAACAAATTCCTATAAGAAACACCCATATTGTTTGTTTTTCCTGTGTACATCTAGCATCTCCTCCAGCTGGCTGAATATTAGGCAAGTGGGGACTTCTTTGTTTGCAGCTTGAATGCTGACCTGATGGAACACATGAATTGTGATCTTGATAACTAATTTACATGACTGTTTTTTAGTTGACAGGAAGTAGGTGCTAAATCACTGAATATCCTGAAGCAGTCCTGTGCTATTGAACTGACAAGATGAATTTATTATTTCTTCACAATGGGCCAAGGGCAAGTTCAATGAACAACTACAACTCAACTTAATATCTAAAATACAACACCCGTTCCGGGACAAGCCAACACTGGAGGTACTACAATGAATTGGAAGCATACAAATATGAGTATGAAAGGAAAAATTACCTCAGTGGAAAAATCCAGTCTCTGAAATATTCATACCAAGCTGTTAAAGGTACAAGTTTTTGTGTCACTATTCATTAGATGCTGTGTTCTCCTTAGAAACTTTGTATTTGCCTCTAAAACATGCATAGAGTATTAAATAACTCATATAGGGCTGGATAAAAATCTCTATATTGGTTTGTTCAACTGATCTGTCTAGATCTGCAATGACTCTTAGTGCAAGGCTAGTGAATAACCTAGGATCCAAAGATTTAAGCTTGGCTTATGACATGTTATAGTCAATATTAAGTCAAAATAATCTGGATTGTTCTTGTGTTTCCAATGCACCCATCCTTATGTTTATTAATTACAAAAAGGATGATCCAAGGGTCATCCAGGAGACAGGGCAGAAAACAAGACTAGAGACAGACTGAGCCAGAACAGGGCTCCTGGGCCATGAGCAGGTGGTGGGAGAAGCCTCAAGGGAGGCTAAAATCTTCTCGATGCTCATTATTAAATACTAGGCTCAGATGGTTGTTGATATTTCTGGTTATTTTTGCCTGCCCAGCAGATTTCCACATCTTTGGATGGCTTCTCCCTTACCACGAGGTTTGTCTCCCTGCCTTCACATTCTATGATTTGTTTTTGTTTCACCTTTTCCATCCAGGTTCTTTACACATTTCTTTTCCATTGCCATTTTTCTCCTTTCCCATTTATAACTTGATTTCCACATGAACACTGAGCCACTGCAATCTGTGGAAGAAGCATCATCACTGCTCCCAACACCTAATTTATTGGGACTGACATTTTTTACCTTTTCAATCACCCAGTAGTTATCTCTTTAGGGTCATGGAATTTTTAGGTCATTGAGGATGTTTCCTTCAATTGTAGGTAGATTATTACATAATACCTTCAATAAATATCTTGCCCTCTATTTGTAAATTTTTATGTCCTTCTTTATTCAGTTGGAAGACTGCTGCTGACCTTTTCAGTTTTAATGCTTAGAAACTGTTTTGCTTTTTTTTTTTTTTCAGCAATTCCTTAATGGAATGTATAAATATATCTCTCTTTTGTGCTGAAAATGAAGAATAAAACCCAAGATGTTGAGAAAAATCTCCTGCCATAAGAAATAGTGACACCAGTGCAGGACCCTGTCCTAAAAACAATCATCAATTAAAGAGTTTCTTTCAAAAAATCAGGAGACATTTTCTGATACATTGTTGGATGAGGGTGGAAAATCCCCTCCATCATCTGACCAGAGCTGCACAGCTACATTTGCATAAGAGGTGAACCCGTTATTGCTTTGAATTTACAGAAATTGTGTAATTTCTGTGCCTCAGAAGCAGTAGTGCTCAGAAACTGTCCCTGACTTTTCAGTGTTTCAGCCCTGTGCAAAAATCAGAAGGACTACAGTACAATTTTTGCTGAAATAAACTTATTTTGACCCTTCAGCAACCACTTTGTGGGAAACTTTTCATATGTGCTTGTACCAAGAACGCTGTACATCACTAAATAAAAACAACATGTTTAATATTTGCTTCATTTGTTATCTCTAATGTAGTTTTCTGGAATTTGTTTACATGGGGAAAAGACTTTTTAAAGAAGATAGGTGAATGGTTTTGCATGCCCTGAAAAACCCCTGATGGCTTAAAGTCAAAGAATGAAGTAAAAAAATCTTGTGGTTCATTCAACAAAATGAATAAAAGCCATTAATTGACTTTTGTGTGACATCCAGGGCTTTCCTCCTTTATTTCCACCCCTTCATGGAGCAGTGAGGAAAGAGAAAAAATCAGAGGAGTGTTAATGATGCAAAGCAACAAGCAAAAAAATATCATTTGATTTGAAATGGTGATTTTTGTGGAGAAAATGCCCAAGAATCTGCTGATAATGATTTTAAAATGCAATTTCCAGTTACACATGTGTTGAGCCCTGAGCTCTCCATCGGTGGCTAAATGAATAGTTAACATGGGCCTTTTCCATGCCAATTTGCTACCTCAACTTTTCCTAAAAGTTGCCTTTTTCCAGAGTTGTTATTGATGCTGGTGTCAGAGTATCTGTTAGTCCTGGGGACCAGTCTGAGGGTGGCATTTCACAGACCCCAGAGCAGAGGGCTGAGCCCAGTGACCAGCCCATGAGCCCTCAGACGTCGCTGGTGGGTCTGGAGGGAGTGTCACCTCCTCACTTGTATCTCCTGGGGCCCCCTGTCCCCTTTGACTTGTGGTTAAACTGAGATATAATTATGCTGGAAGTGTGGCTATCAAATGTGAAATTATAATTTACAGGACCTAGTGCTTTGTGGGCTCTTTCTCAGCGCTCACTAATTAATCTTCCTTGCCCTGACTGTGCAGATTTATCTCTGCCTTGCAGTTGGTGAGGCTGAAGCTCCCAGGTCAAATGTCTTGCTCAGGGGTTAAATGTCTTACTCACAGCCCAGAGCAGAGACAGGAGTTGTCAAGAAAGTTCTTAATCAGGGAGTCCATCTCCTGTTTTTCACAGTTTAACCATGGCCTTTACATTTAGAGGAATCCCATTTTTGGCAGCCTGGCCTAGAAAGCTGGGAGTGGCCCAGGGATGGGGAACATCCTCATCCTGTCCCTTCTCTGATGGCCCTTTTCTGCTTGAGCTTGCTCAAACATCTTGCCATGATTTTATTTTATGAGAATAAACTGGATATTCTGACAATGCAAATTTCTAATGGCATGTGAAATTTTCCAACCCTTGCTTTTTATTTAACATGAGGACTTGAGAAAGTAGCTTCAAGTTGGACCAAGGAAGATTTAGATTAGGTATTAGGGAAAAGTTCTTTGTGGCAAGGGTTGTCAAACCTTGAAATGGGCTGCTCTGGGAAGTGGTGAAGTCACCAACTCAGAAGGTGTTCAAAAGTCATGTGGAAGTGGCACTTGAGTTCATGGTTTAGGTGTGAAGATCTTTTCTGACTAATGATTTTTTAATTTCACATTAACTTGTTATTGTAGATGAGATATGCCAAGAGCAAGAGTGAAGCATGTTTTGTGGAAGATTTGTTCTAATATAGCCACAGATGGAGAAAAACAGGGCAGATACAGGCCCATGACTCTCTGCAAGGCATTGAGATACTGAAAGGGATGACCTTCCCTTTGGTTTAGCCCAGAGGTTAAATTTGGTAATGAAAGTGCTGCCATTGGTGGATTTTAAATATCAAAAATATTATTTCTTCAGAAGCTGCCAGACTATTAAATTACTTCATAACCTTTGTTTAAAACTGTGTTTAAGGCTCTTCTCATGTGAGTTAACAACTGAAGAGCTTTTACACTCCTGTCCACAGATAAGGCTTAGGCTTGTACTGTAGTAGTTGCTCTTATCATCTCTCAGCATATGTGCTTCTTGTAAGCCAGAATAGAAATTGTCAGAAATTCCTGGTGTTATTTGCTTCTTGCCTGGACTAACACCTAAAAGGTAGCACAATTCAGCACAAACCAAACAGCATTTCCTAGTGCCAAAAAGGAAACCACTGTCAAGACATCAGTATGAAAAATAACTTGTACCACAAATAACTTTGTGAAAATACAGGTGAAAAATGGAGAGAAATGTCATTCAACATGCTGGATCTCAGCAAATGTTGTATTGCTTTTACCCCATCTGTGTGTGATAAACCCATATTCAGCAGCATCTCAGCTTTCCCAGGGAAGTGAACAACCAAATGGATTATCCCAAGCACTCCTTGATACCAACTCTGAGAAACAGGAGCACCCAGGCAGCATTTCATCTCACCTCCTGTTTATTCTATTCCACATCAGTAGGGAAGCAGAATCTTTTGAAATTTCCTGAAAAAGCACAAAGATTGTGTCTGGATGTCCTGCAGTAACCCAGCAGGATGCCTGGTGCTCCAGGGTGGCACCTCAAGTTGCAGGAGATCCCTTCCAGCTCCTGCTGCTGCCGTGCTCAAACACCATAGTTGGATATCCAGAGCATGAAAGCTGGTTCTCTGGGGAGGGAGCTCCCTCAGAAACCTCTGATAATAAAATAATTCCTTGTCAAATGTTCATTGGACCAGATAAAGGGGGAGGAGAGAGAAAAAAAAAACCTTGGAAAATAACCCAGAAAACACCTGAGAGTTTTGCCAAAATTATGCATCCTCCAATAATTGAGTTGGAGTTTTATAGAATAGGGTTTTCTGAGGAAAACACAGGGTTCTTAGGAAATTTTCACCAGCTTGAGTTTGAATTACACTTTCTACAAACCACAGAATCACATTTTGAGTTGGAAGGGAGCTTAAAGATCATCTTGTTCTACCCCTGCCATAGGCAGGGATGCCTTCCACTATCCCAGGTTGCTCAGAGACACATCCAACGTGGCCTCGGACACTGCCAGGGCTGGGACAGCCACAGCTTCTCTGGGCAACCTGTGCCAGGGCCTCATCACCCTCGCAGGGAAGGATTTCTGCCTAATATCCAATCTAACCCTGCCCTCTCTCAGTTTGAAGGCATTCCCCCTTGTCCTGTTATTCCATGCCATTGTAAAAAATCCCTCTCCATCTTCCTTGGAACTTTGCACAATGGCTGTGATCATGAGGGTGAAACTGAGCCTCAGGCAGGTAGAAAATCAAGGCTACCAGAATTAGTAATTGATATCCTGGAAACCATAATTTTCCCTAATTTGACACTCTTGATTTCTTTAATATGATGGTGATTTGACCAATACAAACAGGATGAAACAATAGAGGGGAGGGAGGAAACCACAACCAAACTGGTTCTATAGGTAGTGATTATTTATTGGGCCAATATTAGCTAAGAAACTCTGTGCAAGCAAGTGATAAAATCAGGCCAGACTAGCCCCAGAACTTTAATATCTAATAAAAGGAGATATCCTTTTGCCAGGTAGAAAAATGAAATAGAAATGCAGGTTCATGTCTGAGTATCTCTCACCCTCTTGTGTCTTTGTCTAGAATTGCAGTCTCGTGAGAAAATGATTTTTACTGGCCTAAAATAGGAAGGGAAGGTGCTAAGTGGGTTCTGCCCTGCTCAAGGCTGGTTTATGTGATTCAAGGGCTGTGGAAAAGCAGGACCCTTTGAGGAGCAGCTGGAGGTCTGGTGGGACACCCCAGTATGGTGCAAGGTGAGTGGGAAAGAGCCACACGACTGAAGTTATCATTTATCACCTGCATGCACAGATGTAGCAGAATCTTTGTGGTTAGGTCAGAGTCAAAGAGACAATGTCTGCCCCTTATTTTGCCTCTGCAAAAATTACATCCTTTTTTTGCTTTGTATTTCTTTTCCTTTCTCATCCACACTCACATGAAGTATAAAAGAGCCTCAAAATATCCATAAGGAATTTTCCAAATTAACAAAAACCCGCACACACCTTGATTTATAAATTACTTTAATTAAAAGCTCTGCTTGTGAATTGGTGGTAAATTTTGTATTTATTGAGCAGGAAGGCATTCCATTGATAATCAACAAAAAGTTAACAGAAGAAAGTTTAGTGGCATTTTAATGAATTATGCAAAAAAACCCTGAAGTGTTTTAAAAGTGGGTTTCCCATTAAAAAAGATATAAATCAGTGCCAGATGCACTGCAAGGAAACCCACAAAGTAGCACATTAGTATCTTAAGCATGATTTCTATAAAACCTAAAGTAACATCAGAGGGTTTTTTGAGCTACTAATATAATTTAGGACTGAAGTAATGGTCAGATTTCAGGTAAAATTGTTACTTATAGGTCAATCTGAGCAGATGCACTTTAGTGAATAAACTTTACAGGGAGTTCTACTCTTTCCTTATAATCTCACAGCAGCTGTAATGACATCCAGCAGGACTTTAGATGATTTGAGTGGTGCATTTGCAGCTTGCAGGACACTGCTTCTTCACAAGTGAGTGGCTACAGCCAAACAACGATTTCAGATTTTTGCAGTTTCCAAGGAGGTCTTGATACTTACAAGGGTTGGCTAAAACAAAAGAGAGAGGAGAAAACACATGAAATATTATTTGGAAAACCAGCCCTGATTTGATATTTCTGCATTTTCCAGAAATTTCAGTTGTTCATGTCTATATAAACCTCATACTTTTGCTCTGCTGTTAAAATAGCTTGAACATTATAGAATGCTCTTTTTTTAGGAGAATAGAGGAACTTACTGCAAAGTCCTTTGTCACAGTGGCCAGGACAGTCAGCACACTTTGGTCCACTTTTGTAAGGCATAGCTATTTGCATGGGGTTATTTCCTCTGAAATGTGAAAGAATTACAAGACAAAACAAGACCAATGTGAAGCTCTGAGACATTAACAGGAATTTGTTTTTTATTGCAGTGAAAGGCATCCAGAAGTTTTTGGATAAAAGTATTTTCATAGACTGTCATGTTTTAGTTTCAGATATGCATCAAATACAAAAAAAATTATTTTAAGTAAGAGGGACAATAAGGTTTATAGAAACAAAATTAATTGATTATTTGCATTTTTATAGCATTATCTGTTAAAAAAAATAAAATTGTGTGCTTCCTAGTTCTGCTTCTCTAATAGATTTCAACTGATTGAGGTAATCACACAATCACAAATCACAGACTGGTTTGGGTTGGAAGGGACCTTTGAGCTCACTTAGTTCCAACCCCCTGCCATGAGGGGGTTGGGAGATCACTTAGTTCCAACACCTTCCACTATCCCAGGTTGCTCCAAACCTCAGCAAATCATTCTGAAATGCAGTCCTTTACCTCTGTGAATATTCATTTGGTGTTGGCTTTCACTTTGCACCTGATTGTCTTCTTTGTGGTCAAAATTACAGCATGATTTGTGCCTGATGTCTGATTCTGACAGAGAAAAACCCTTACTCATCTGTTAAAATCTCCCTAATATCTCTTTCAACATGAAATAAAATACATACTGATATTTCACATGCTGTTATAAACCCACAAGTCACGTTGGTATTTTCAAAAGTAGAAATGGTTAAAGCAGGTTGCAGTTATTTTATCCTCTAGCCAAGGACATTTTGGACACATATCCACAACATCACAAGTGAGTAAGAAGGCAGTACGTACGCAGGGCAGTATTGGCAAACGTAAAAGTACTTGTATGGGCCTATGGGACAGTAGGAAACTCCACATCCCACCTTGTAACTGTTGTACCAGATTAGCTGTAGAAAAAAAATCAAACACATTATTCCTGAGTCATTCTCATTAAAAAACCTCAGAAAATAACAGAAGCAGAAAATAACTTTTTCCTTCATTTTTTTTCTAGTCAGCTTTTACAATTAAAGTTTAGCTGTCAGTAAGAATACACAGAATAATGAGTTTCCTCCAGTTTCCAACTGTTTTTGAACACAGTGTCTGGCAGGACACTGAAGGTGAAATTCAAATATTTTCATCATAGCTATTTTGCTTTGATGCTTCTTGATAATGTATTTCAACCCCTGTACAAAAATATTTATATTTGAATTAAAACTATTTCTAAAGAAAGGTTTTTCTGCTGAATAATATTTCTGTTTTGAACAGCTCCTCCAAAATACCGGTTCCATTGCCTTGTAATTAGATGGAAAAGAATTTACCTTATAATTCATCTTTGGTTCAGAGTGTGAATGATAGATAATAGTTTGATGACACTGATAGTTTTTTTCTGATTATAATTCACTCCCAGCTGCCTTAAATTTACTCCTATAATTTTGATGTACCCCTGCAGTTTGTTTCAAGTCTCCATACCTGAGTGTAGCTCTCAACATTGACATTTTTCGAGATTGCTCCATATCCATACTTGAAGTTGGAGGACTGACTGTACCACACTTGAATTGCATCAGCCCATGTTCTTGGGTAGGATGACAGTAACACATTCTCACCACAGGTGACACCTGGAGAAGAAGTAAATCTATTTTATTAGGAGAGAAGCAAACTGTAGGGCAGGGGGTTGGACAGAGGGGCTGTAGCTATATTCTTAAAAAATGCCTATGCTACCAACCACTTTGGCCTGTGATTTTAAGGAGTTCCAACAAGTTGTCTTTTAGAGTATTCATCTGACAAAAATGATGTTTTTGTGTTCCATAATCACAGAATCACAGAGTGGCTTGTGTTGGAGGGGACTTAAAGATCATCTTGTTTCAAGCCCCCTGCCATGGGTAGGGACATCTTCCACTACACAGGTCCTAAAATGGTATTCTAATAATCTTAAAAAGCTATTCTACAACAGATTAAAAGTCATCCTTATTTTTCTTTCACATTCACAGGGGTCATCTGCAAACTGTCATTAACCCATCAGCTCAGGGTCCATCTTTGTCAGTACCATTGATAACTCTCTTCTCTCTTGGACTGATTTTCATCCCACACTGATTTGCCCATTTCTGAGCATTTTTGGCAGCTTTGTCACTCCACACCTGAAAGACACAAAGGAAGAAGTATCCAGGTTATCAATAGTGCAGCCCATGAGAAGAAGAAGAGAAACACAGGAATGGGTGTTGAGCACTGGATGCTCCCGTGGCCCTCAACAGAAAGAAGAGGACTTGTGCTGGTTTACTCTCCTGGGGCAGGGGAACCACATTTCTTCAGCTCCTAAAGGTTCCAGAGCAGGTTATTCTGCACAGTTCCATCACACAGTCCCAATCTCCAGATGGTGCAAATTAAAAGGGCCTTTATAATTTACTGCTGAATTCTTTCAGCTTTGTGTCCAAGTGAACACTGCTGGGTGCACTGGACTAAAAAGTAGAAAACTGATTTTCAGTCCAGGTGCAGCTGAGTTGTGGTGATTGATATCAGCTGGGCTTTGGACCTGAGGGATGTTTGCAGGCCTTGTTAGGCAGGCTTAACCACAAAGCACTGACCAGCTCATCTGTTCATGGGGATAACAAAGAATACCAGGGGGGACAGGCATGGGAGCAGTTTTGCAGCTCTAGGTCCCTTTTGCCCCCCTGACAGTGTGAGATTCAGAATCTGCTCTCAGGCTCTCCCTCCCCCTTTGCTTTTCATGATGTTTCCTTCATCCAGGGCTTGTGTTTCTCTTTTTAGAATCAGAGAATCATTGATAGTTTGGGTTGGAATGGGCAGAAAAGGGTCACCTAGTCCAACCCCTATGCAATGAGCAGGGACACCTTCCACTCTCCCAGGTTGCTCCAAGCCCTGTCCAACCTGGCCTTGGACACTTCCAGGGATCCAGGGGCACCCACAGCTTCTCTGGGCACCCTGAGCCAGGGCCTCACCACCCTAATCATAAAAATCTTCTTCCTATATCTAATCCTTAATCTACCTGCTTTTAACTGAAAACCATTACCCCTTGTGCTATTGCAAGAGGCTCTGATAAAGCATTTTTCCTCATTCTCATAGCTGCCTTTAGGCACTGGAAGGGCTCTGAGGTCTCCCTGGATCCTTCCCTTCTCCAGGCTGAGCACCCCCAGCTCTCCCAGACTGTCTCCAGAGCAGAGGGGCTCCAGCCCTTGGAGCATCTTGCTCGCTCATGTTGAGCTTCTCATCCATGAACACCTCCGAGTCCTTTTCATCAGGCTGCTCTTAATCCCTTCTTTCCACAGCCTCCTTTGCTGCTGGGCTTGTCCTATCATCTCCTTCAAGGGAAAAGCAGACTAGCTGTAATTCATAGCTCACCATCTTCAGCATGTTCCTGGCTGTGGGAGTTACAGATCTCCGAATTCCATTGTGTACCTCCAGGATCTGTTTTTCCTTTTGGGGCTTAAAATGAGGCAGGGAGAAAGCGTTCACTTTTTTATAAGGAAAACCCTGGAAAAAATAACAGTGAAGGTCCCAGTTAACACAAGTTTAATAAAAAAGATAAATTATGAGCTTCTTTCACTTTTGTTTGTCAACTGAATCTACCCCAAGAATTAATGTCATAAATTTTGTTTAACTTAAGACATTTATGGTGGTAGAAATAACATCTCAGCCAGTTGTTTTAGGCTGCAGCTATACTTAGGTAAAGTATCAACTTACAACATGGTCCACCCGAGATTTATTGAAGAAAATTATAATTTTCTTTCCTAAAGCACTTGTTTGTTTTCATTCATTCGTAAGAAAGAAATAATGAGATAAACACCACACATTCAAGTGTCTACTTAGCAGATATCTATATTTTACAAGATTAATCCTCTCTAAGAGGCTTATGAATCAGATTTCTGAATCTTAAATTATTTATTTATGAAAAATGTCTTTTAAAAATTAGTCCTGTGAAGAGAAGAATATTTTGGTAGGAAAAACCACTGAATGATTTGGGTTACAAGATTAAAGAAGCGGTAGCTCCAAACCCCCTGTCATGTACAGGGACACCTTCCACCTGACCAGGTAGCTCCACCAACACACTAATAGTAACAATAATAACAATAACAGTAATAATAATAATAACAGCAACAACAACAACAATAATAATAGTAGTAGTAGTAGTTATACAAAAATCTGTACGCAATGACAGTTTGTCTTCAGTGTGTTAGGTTAGCATATTAACAATACTTGCACCCCTGAATTCTAAATCTCTAGAGATCACAAGATCAGACTACATCAGGTCAGATATCTATACAAAGGAGTCAGATATGGGTGTTTTGCAGAGATGAATGTTCTTACCTGTTCAACAGATTGGTGCAGCAAAGCAGCCAGGAAAATAATTGAAGTTAGTAGATCCATTTCTACAGGGGGGAAAAAAACGAATAACAAACCCCCAAAACCCATTAGTTTCTGTTTCATACATTTTATGGCATAATGTGATATGTGAGCAAGATTCAAGACTGTTGCAAAGTCAAGCCTGCACAAAGAAATTTATTTTAGTTGATCCTGAATATGGATGTGCTGAAACTGTGCATGGGCATTGTCTCCTACGGAGAGAAGACTCCACCTTGCAGGGAAGCAGGGACACTAAATAGCATAAAGTTGTGTGTTCCTGAAACAGATGGTTCAGCCCCCTTTTGACTACTTTATTCAAGATATCTTGAGTTTTCAGCATTTCCTTCATGTTTGGCTCCTTATGTGTAAAAAAAAGCCCATTAATGTGTTCAGTCACATCAGAATCCTTCTGAAGCATTATCCATAGTGAGATCTGGTGTTTTGGAGTGCAGCACTGAACACATGGACTGTTTTCTCCATTTCTTTCCCTGTTCCCCATTTCCTCATTAAATCAGCCCCAAAATGGCTGAGGCAAACGGTGGTGAACACCCTCATGTTTCACCTAGACACAAAGAAAACCTTCAAATACACTGTTATTAACAAATAATGTTGGCTACTGCACGCTGAGTCCTAAGGCACCTCATGCAGATGTACACAGACACTCGGAAACCCACTCACATACACAGGACAGTTTTTCTGCATGTCAGGAAAAGAAAAAGTTATATAACTTTGCATTGATGAGGATCTATGAGGGAAAATGTCTTTTTGGTTGTCAAAGAGTAAAGATGTGGCAAAATCCCAAGGAAGAGTAGCTTTGAGCTCAGCAGGTTACCTAAAACCAGACAGGTAAGAGGGAAATAGATATAATAAACCCCAACAAGTATAAAAAGCCTTAGAGCTGGCCTCTGAGAGAAACCCCCAGTGTGAGCAGTACAGGTCAATAGAAATCTAGGAAATCCTGCCTGATAGGGAAACTATCCTTGTAAAAAAAAATTAAATTGTTCCTCCTTTAGTTTAGAACCAATCCCCCTTGTCCTATCACGTAATTCAGATATTCAGTCTTTATTTACTTTTTCCTGGGATTTCATAAGGAAATAATTTGTATGAAGTAGAGGCAGGGATCTCACTGATATTAACAAAGAATAAATTCTTAAACTGAAAGGATATTTTTAGACATGGAAGACTTTTCTTGCCCTTACATGCAGAAACAAAATCTTTTCTGGGACCTCCCAGATTAAGTGCTGCAACTGGAAACAAAATATTTCTAGATCCAGAGTTAAAGCTGATGAAATATTTCTGCACATCTTCGACTGCCAGACCTACCATCCAATCTGCCTCTTGGACTAAACGTGTTGGGCTTTACTTTCAAAATCAAAACTAATGTGCCCCAGATACAATTATCCTTCCCTGTCAATAGTGCTAAATTCGCTAAAATCACTTCTATGCTTCTGAAAAACAAATGCCAACAATGCACTTTTAGGCAGCTCTACTTGAAAACCTGAGGTTTTATGAAAATTTGATTGGGTATGAAAACAGATAAAATAAACACTGATAGCTTCAAAACTAGAAATAAAATGTTCTATTTGAAAAATACAGTCTTAATGGTTAATCCTGGTGTTTCACTCCTCAGCAGAACCTTTCTCCTGGCATCTGATATATCTTTCAGGGCATAACAGGTTTGAAAGTTTGGAAGAGTGGGAATATTTGTCTTTTCAGTTATTTTAATATCTTTTTCCTCTACCTTCTTTGAGTTTACATCTTTAAATTTCATTAAAAAAAAAATCATTCTCCATTAAGAAAAGACACTCTAAGATAGAAAATCAACTTATTACATACTGTAATATAGATCAGACATTTTAGCAGCATATATACATGAAAGTTTGGACAGATAGTTAACATCTAGAGATAACTGAATTATGAGTTCAGCTGTACTTTTTTATCCTAATACTCAAGTGAAATAAATAATAAAACCTATCAATAAAACCTATCAATAAATAACACAAAATACATCAGAAAAGCATTTCCCATGACTGGTCATCCTCTGAAAGATGGATTAATTTATGTTCACTTTTCAAGAATGAAGCAAGTGGGTCCAAGAGTTGCATTTTGATCCAAGCAAATAGGAATTTAACTCCACTGAAGCCATTTTTCACCCCTACAGGTGGAAGATGTGGTTTCAGAGCAGAAGACATAATTTATTTTATGTTCTTCCTCTGAGATATTATAAGCAGACATTTTCTTTGAATTATCACATTTGGTACCACTTAGCTATTAGTTACATAAACCTTTGTAGCACAATGCTCTATGGGTAAAGTCCCTAAGGCTGAAATTCAATTCTGCATACATTACCTTCATCCACCAGAATCCTCCTGTACCTGAGGAAGTAGCAGGGGTGTGAGAGGCTCTCCCCAGTCCAGGGTTGTATATATATGTATATATACACATTTTGCCTTTTTTTTCCTTGTCAATATTTATTGCTGATAAATGACATCAGCTTTGGGCCTGCCCCTTGTGGAAGAAAGAACTTTTCTTAAGGAACAGGTGACTGAAAATGAACCAATCAAGCTGCATTGTTGTGGATATTTTTTTTCTTGTCTCCAGGGCAAGGAAAAAGAGAAGACAGATGCCCTGTCCTTTTTCAGAACTTCAACTTCTAGTCTGATCAGCAAGCTACAGTGCTAATGTGTTCACAGAATAAAAGCTTGAGTTCAGGGCTGGTTGTTTTGCAGTTGTCCTTCCTGTCTCTGGCAAAAGAGTGGGATAAATATTTCGGGGCACAGACATAAGTGAGCAACTTCTTAGCTGTACACAGAATGACCTGCACTGTGGGCAACACAGTGATATTTTCTTCCAAGTGGTTCCTGAACTTCCATTTGCTGAATAAAACTTATATTCCATTATCTCCCTGCAGCTGTGGCACTGGACATGACTTCTTACCAGGGAGTGTATTGATAGCACAAAGGAGAATGGCTGTAAACTGAAAGGGGGGAGGTTTAGATTGGATAATTAGGGAGGAATTCTTGACTATGAGTGTTGTGAGACACTGGAAGAGGTTGCCCAGAGAAACTGTGGCTGCCCCATCCCTGGAAATGTTCAAGGCAAGGCTGAACATTTGGGGCTCTGAGTAATCTGGTCTAGAGGAGGGTGTCCCTGCCCATGGCAGGGGGTGGAATGAGATGATATTTAAGGTCCCTTCCAACCTAAACCATTCTGTGATTCTGTGATTTTTTTACACATAACTCACCTCACATGTTGCTCAAGGTTAACTTATTGCAGAATGGCTGCAGATGTTGCACATTTTCCCTCTTCAGTCTAGAGATGTGTGGCATGTATTCTGCTCTAGTGCAGCACAGAGTGGTCAGGTTGAAAAGACCTTAAAGATCTTTGAGTTCCAACCCCTGCCATGGGCAGGGACACCTTCCATTGCACCAGGCTGCTCCAAGCCCTGTCCAACCTGACATCACTCAGTTCACATTTCCTTTTTGCAGAATCTTTGCTTCCATTTGCTTAAAAGGTTATATCACAATGGCAGCTTTGACAGGTCCTCATTGCTGAAACCCAGCCTTTCTTGCTTCCTTCCATGCAATCTGTTGTCTCTCTGAATTCATAAAACATCTGCACATCTCCTTATTCCTTTCTTGGTTCCCTTCCTTATCCTTGCCTTTGCTGGGGTGTGTTGCACACTGAGCACCCTTTACACCATGCTGGCTCGAGGCTGCTGCCCACACTGCAAGTAAATATTGTCTCACCATTTCCAGATTTCTGCAGAATTCCTGCAGCTGTCTGCTGTTGCCAGCATTTTAACACTGTATTATAATCCCTGTGTTGGAAAACACAGCTGCCTTTGTTCTTTGTTTGTATAGCGGGCAGCCCTTACAGGAACTTGCCTCTGATAAGGTCTCCCATATCCTTCCATGTTCTGAGATAAGGGCAAATGTACTTTTTTATCTGAAGTGCCTGTGACAATTTTGATGAGACCACGGTTATCACCATCAGAAAGCCTCATAAGACACCTACCTCAGTTATTAAGACTGCATTTCTATTGACTGTGAGGGGAGGCAGTCCAGCAGCTCCAGATTCCCAATATCCTGGGAGATACTTCCATTCTTTTACCCCATCCACTGTACTCAGCAATTTTCATTAATTTATTATAGTCAACTGAGTTTTATTTGTGCTGTTAAAATGAAATTATGCTACTGTAGGTATTTCTTTAAAGCATGCCCCACCTGTTTGAATAGTGAAACAATTTGTTCTCTAAAGGATGACTGTCAGATATGCTGCAATTCATGGTCTGTGGGTGAAATAATTGGGAAGAAATAAAAGATTAATAAAACTGACATCCGGAACTATGGTACAAAGAACAATTTAATGCAGCAATTCCTACTTCCTCATGTGGATTATCTGAAGGGGTGGGGTAATTTTATGTAAAAAATAAATTAAGAATTCATTCCATGGAGTTCTGCAAATGTATGAATATTTTTAAAGATAAATCTATGGAAAGTTCTTAAAAAAAGATCAACTTGAAGGATTTGACTGTGGAAGTTCTCCTACTGCCCTTGCACAAACCTGGACTGCAGGAATCTGATTTGATCTCAAGTAATGAAGACAAAAATCCAGTTTCTTCAATTCTTTATTTCTATTGAAATTAATGACAGCTAAAGTAGGGCCTTAGATTCCATACAGTTCTTTGTGACTCAGAACTTTGCATAGAGCTTTTCCTTGTCTGTACAGAACACCTTTCAGACCTGACTTTGTTTGGCAAAAAGTAACATTATTGATTTCTTCCACACGATCCAACTCACCTTCCCCTCCAGATTAACATTAAGGAGAGAAGCAACAGAGACAATGAATCCAAGAGACGCTGTCAGAGGTGGAGAGATGCCCCTCCAAAAGAGCCAGCCCAGGCAAAGGCCAGGCATGGAAATGCAGAAGTTGGGAGTCTCTTCAAAGGTTGTTGAGGTGTTGGGCTTGCAAATAGGAAATTGTGATGGCAGCACTCTTGTAACCCCACATCATTGGTTTTGAATTGGAGAAGGCTTATGTTCAGCCAGGGTGAGAAGCAGGCAGAGAAAATGCATGCTTCTCAGGAAAATGCAGCATTCCATGAGTACCTTTGGTCTTCAGCGAGACAAGCTCCTCACCAGGGCTCCCCTCCATCACCTTTCAGTCCAAGGAGAGGTGCTGGTCATGTCTCTGCCCTCTGTGGCACAGGTGCCATCTTTAAGGGTTGAAATTGTCTTTCAAAGGAGACATTTCAGGGATCTTTGCCAACAGGTGACCTCCAACATCAGACCTGGAGGCTGGCAGTGTGAGGAGAAGCTGTGGCTGCTCCATCCCTGGAAGTGTCCAAGGCCAGGTTGGACAGGGCTTGGAGCAACCTGGGATAGTGGAAGGTGTCCCTGCCCATGGCAGAGGTGTTGGGAATGGATGTTATTTAAGGTCTCTCCCAATTCAAACCATTCTGGGATTCTATGATTGCAGTAAGTCTCCTTTCGTGATACTTTGAAACCTTTGCCTGTGTATTCATCACCAAGGAAAATAAACAAAAAAACCTAAATGAACCAACAGTAACTGTACATAAGCACAGTATAATGGAATAATTAAAAAAAAAAATTGTTATCCAGAAAATTATAGAGGCCTAGTCCTTCTCTTGTGCTCCCAGAAAGTGATCTATAAAAAATAGGCTGTTCCTTAGAAATGTTTTTGGATATGTTTCTAGAAGGTTTACAGCAAGGAAATGTCATGATTTCTTTGGGCGATAAACTTCATTCTTTTGTAGTACTACTATTCTAGAAGGCTTTTAAAGACTAACATACGAAATTGCAGAAGGAATTTTACATATGTGTGTGAAGGTCATTTTCATGAGGCCCAAAATGGATTAGTAAATCATCCAATCACTACAATCATACACTTCTCGTATCAAAGTTCAACACATGCCCATGCTCATGCTCTTTGCAATTTTTGCTGAAATGTGGCAAAGCTGAGCAGTGTAAAAATGCATAATCATTCCTCTTTAAGCATTTAGGGATTGTCACTTCAGCTTCACTTTAGATCCACTAAGTCATTAGTAACATTTTCTAAATCTCTGCTATGGAACATCAAGAATTTGGCTCCAGAAAAAAAAAGCTGGGGTAAAACTCATCCCATCTCCTGGGACAACCCACTGGAGAAAGCACTTGTATTTGAGCTTGACTTTTTCTTGTAAATAGATAAAACACATTTCTGAAGTCACCTTTTGGAAGCAACATATCTAACATATTCATAATGTTAGATTGGAATAAAAGAAAATATCAGAGACAGGTCAATGAGAGAGATAAGCTACATCCCTTCAATCATATTTCTCCCACAAACCAAATAAACTGATGCTTGCTTGTAAGTGAATTATAACAACAGTGTGGAAGGATACACAGAATGTGAACAGGGAAGAATTCTGCATGGAGATCATTAGAACAACATTATTTTTTTCAGATATGTCTTCCTCTGTGAGAGTCAGGTGTAACCAAACAAAAGCCCAGCTGATCCTTTAGAAAAAATCCCTTGTTTAAAATAAGCCTGGCCAACAGGAAACAGAGCAAACAAACCATAATGACTTTTCTTAGAACCCAAACTGACTTTTGATATAGGTAATTTATTAATTTTACTGTTTTTTAAAGGAAGTGAGAAACACATCCTTTTCTCTCTAATAGTGAAAGACACAAATCAATGCTGACTCAAACTATCATAGATATCTCAAATGTAATGATCATCTGGAGGCATTTGTTTTTTACTCATGGATAAAGCAGGTTTTATGGGGTTGACTTCACTTTACATGGTTAATGACTTCAGATATTCTTGTTTGAAAAAAACAGGCTACACAAATTGAAGTTTTTTCATGAATATCTCTCTGTTTCCTACATGTATTTGCTGGATTTTCTGTAATTTACCAGTAGTGACAATGTGGGGCCTTCTACTGTGAAATCTATTCAAAATTGTGGGTGTGAAATTAATTCCTTAAAATTTTTATATTCTTTAAGTGTTTATATATGAGCATTTTAGCCTTTTCATGCATTTGACATAAAAGTAAAGTACAAGGTTGGTCTTCTTTTGATGATGTTCAGTTGATAAAAATATCTTGAACTTTATGTGAGTGAAACTTATATTAAAGTGTATTAGAAAACAGGAAAATCTGATTTCCAAGTCAAGGAGTCTCACATGGAGAATTCTATTGGACTGGTTGCAGTAAGCAAATGAGAAATACTGGGAGCTGTGAAAATAAGTATTCATAGAATCTCCACTTAAAATCACAGAATCCCAGCTTGCAGAGTCATTTGGAAATGATATTGCTGATTAAATGCTGTTTGACTCATAATAATTCCTGAACCAATTGGATTTGGCCACAGACAAGCTTTTTTGTGGAGTGGCTTCTCACCTTTTTTTGTAGTGGAATAGATTTGATAACAGTCTGAAGCTGGAAACAAGTTGATAAAAGATGAATATAAGCTACATAACCACTGGGTATTTTAAATACCCATTTGAAGCATATCTTGACTGAGGTGTCTTTCTAAGCACCGCACTGAAGCTGAGCCTTTCCACAGCCTGATATGAAGGAACTACAGGGCTGGATGGGGAAAAAGGCAAGAGAGAGTACTTATTTGCTAGAAAAGGCCCTGAGGAAAGGTGCTGCAAAGGCAGACATAGATTGCTGGTTTCTGCATTCTGCAATATTTTTCCCTTTAAAGAGATGTGATGTGATATAAAATGTACACAGAGTCCAGAAAGCTGAGCCTAGAACACACTGTTCTGTAATGAACCACAGAAAAATGATTGCTAAGGAAAAATATTTCCTGATTGAATCCAATACACAACTTTTACAGCTTTCTGCTGTTGGAAAATATCCAGTGGTCCACACGACTATCAATATCTCAGTACACGTGCTTGTGTTAGTGCTTTTCTATGGTCGAGTCAGTGAAAAGCAAATACTACAGTTCTTCATAAATCAATGAATAAACTCTTTTGAGATAAGCCATAAAATACAGTTGAATTATACAATTGTCTAACTAAAAGAGGGTATCTGAAATGTAAATTTCTACTTCTACGTTAGTTATCCCATTGGAAGGAGGGAGATCTTCTAGGTTAGTGGAGACCTCAGTCTAAATGCAGCAACCTGCAAGGAGGCTCTTGGCACCACCTCATATAGAGCAAGACCCCCAAGACCCCCTGGCAGTGCTGAGGGTGTTGCAAAGTGCAAATGCAAAACTTGTACCTTTGCAGATTTTAGCTGGGGCCCTGGCAGGGTACCCTGGGCAATGTCAGGAAGTGGTGGACTCACAGTTGAACTAAAAGCTTAGGGGATATGAAAGGCTGAGAGAACTGGGAATGTTCAGTCTGGAGAAGAGAAGGCTCCAGAGAGACCTCAGGGCACCTTTCAGCACCTAAAAGGGCTCTAAGAGAGCTGGAGAGGGACTTTTGGCAAAGGCATGGAGTGACAGGACAAGAGGTCATGACTTCAAACAGACTGAGGGCAGGGTTAGATGTTAGATTAGATGTCAGGAAGAAATTCTTACAGGGGCATCGGTTGCTCAAAGAAGCTGTGGCTGTCCCATCCCTGGCAGTGCCCCACCCATGTCAGGTTGGATGGGGCTTGGAGCAACCTGGGATAGTGGAAGGTGTCCCTGCCCATGGCAGGGGGCTGGAACAAGGTGATCTTTCAAGTCCTCTCCAATCCAAACCATTCTATGATTCAGCAATTCTGTGATTCTATGAATATTAATTGACTGCTATGCAGGCATTTGTGTGCAACCATGAAGCTATTAATTATATCTCTGAAATGTAAATCCACATCTAGATCCACTATCAAGTTACTATTCTATAAATACTGTGACCCAGTTCTATTCCATTCACCCAGACATTGACCTGATGAAAAGTACTTTGGATGTTACAGTGGGTGGCCCTCAGCTGTCACTGATGTCTGTCCTTCACTTCCTATTGCTCTTTGATTCTATTCTTCATTTTCCCTTTTTCTGAGTTTAAGCCCTTATTTTCCCTTCCCTTTCACCCCACTATCTGCTCTCAGACTCCTCTCAAACTCCTCTCAGATAAGCACTTTCCTAATTCCATTTCTCCCTTTGAACCCAGTTTTGACTCTAGTGTATCCAAGCCATGATATTTCTGAGCATTCCCATGGCAATCTTGTCTGTACATGGTATTACTGACACAGTAAATGTGGGAATCATTGCAACCCAAAGCAGCCCTACCATTTTCCAAGTCATACTGATTGTATTTACTTTACTATACCCAACCACTTGACATAATTATTCCACTTTTGCCTTCATTCTTCCAGTTGAAAACAAGCAGGTTCTTATCTTTTTGTGCCAGCAGTTTGCATACCAGAGCAGCAGAGTAACTTGTATCATATTTTTTGCTTTGGGTATGTAAAGGAAAATGTAAAAGTTTCCTTTTAAGAACTTTGACCATGAGGCCTCTTCATCTCACGGGCTTGCTTGATGGATGTTTGACGTATTAGATGTGTTTTGCCATCAGGGATTTGTGCATTGCTTTTTCAATAATTCAATTAAAATTTTTCCCTGGATCAGATGAGGTCAGTGATTCCAAGTGCTTCTTTAGTTCCTTTTTTTAGGCACAAGTTCCATATCCATCTTCCCAATTCTCTAAATGACTTTTGTGTGAAAATTTTCTTTATGAATTTGGTTGCTAAAATCACAGAATAACAGAACTGCAAGGGACCTTAAAGATCATACAGTTCCAATAGGCAGGGATGAGACCCACTAGAACAGGTTGCTCAGAGCCTCATCCAACCTTGCCTTGAACATTGATCATGGTTCAAAGATTTGTTCAATTAGTTCTTTAAGTATTGGTGGTGAATTTCATCAGCCTTGACTGCCCCTCTCTCATCCCACTGTTCTGTTGTAGTGAAAGTCATTTGCATGGACATTTATTGCACTTCCTCTTGGTGTGACTAGGAGTTTAAATTTCACTGCCTGGATTATCTTCATTTAGGAGATAAATATAAAAATTTTTTACTTTGTGACATTCTCATATGATAAACCTGCAGATTTCAGTCTCACAGAACTTTTTCTTGCTTGTCCTTTGCTCTGTGGAAAGCAAACACCTTGGGTCAGTGAAGTACCACTCCCACAGAGCCAGAGAGTGTTTACCAGGAAACTTGCTGTTTGCCAAAGTAACTTTTCTTTAGTATTCCATAATATAAAAGCGGGGCATTTTTTCATCTTCTCTAAGGACAATTTTAGTGCCAAGCAACAAATCACATGCTCTGTTCCAGTTATCAAAAAATCAAGTTAAGGTGTATTTACCTTAAAAGAATGTCATCATCAGAGAGCCTGAGTTTATTAGCAAATTACTACTGCTTTCCTTGATTTTCCTTCCTAAATATTTCTTTTTCTTTTCTTTTCTTTTCTTTTCTTTTCTTTTCTTTTCTTTTCTTTTCTTTTCTTTTCTTTTCTTTTCTTTTCTTTTTTTCTTTTCTTTTCTTTTCTTTTCTTTTNACATGGAGTCTTGTTGGAAAGAAGTCTGACATTATGTTGCCTAATCTTCTGTGGAGGTAGTTCTTATTCTCCAAGTATTGACCTTCAAGGCCTGCGTGTGTTTTCTTTTCTTTTCTTTTCTTTTCTTTTCTTTTCTTTTTTCTTCTTTCTTTCTTCCTTTCTTTCTTTCTTTCTTTCTTTCTTTCTTTCTTTCTTTCTTTCTTTCTTTCTTTCTTTCTTTCTTTCTTTCCTTTCTTTCTTTTTTCTTTCTTTCTTTCTTTCTTTCTTTCTTTCTTTCTTTCTTTCTTTCTTTCTTTCTTTCTTTCTTTCTTTCTTTCTTTCTTTCTTTCTTTCTTTCTTTCTTTCTTTCTTTCTTTCTTTCTTTCTTTCTTTCTTTCTTTCTTTCTTTCTTTCTTTCTTTCTTTTTCTTTCTTTCTTTCTTTCTTTCTTTCTTTCTTTCTTTCTTTCTTTCTTTCTTTTCTTTTCTTTTCTTTCTTTCTTTTTTCTTTCTTTCTTTCTTTCTTTCTTTCTTTCTTTCTTTCTTTCTTTTCTTTTCTTTTCTTTCTTTCTTTTCTTTCTTTTTCACCTTCTCTCCTTCTCTCTCTCTTTTTCTCTCTTTGTCTTTCTCTCTCTCTTTCTTTCTCTCTCTCTTTCTCTGTCTTTCTTTCAGCACTGCTGTGATACCAATTACTACCAGCTCTGTGGACACAGACGGCTCTTACATCTCACCCAAAAACCTGGTGATTCCCAATTAGCTCCTAACCCAATTTCAAGTCTTAAACATTTTTTTTTCCTTTTTACCTTTCAGTGTTGATGTTTGCCTTTTAAAATCATTGAGCTACTAATACACATATCTCAACAGTACTTCATTTCTCTGCTTTTACTTTGCTGACCCTCTGCAAACTTTCCATCTGCTCTTTCCCAGTAGCAGGAGTGAAGTGTGAGTGCTTGAGCCATGGATATCAGGGACACAGGCAGCCAAGCCCTGGCACACATTTGGATGGAGCTGCAGATTGCAGAACAATGGGATTACACTCAGAGCAAAACTCAAAGCTGGCACAGGCTGCCCAGGGAAGCTGTGGCTGTCCCACCCCTGGAAGTGTTCAACACGGGGCTGGATGTGACTTGGAGCAACATGAGATAGTGGAAGGTGTCCCTGCCCATGGCAGGGGGTGGAACCAAATTATCTTTAAGGCCCCTTCCAACCCAAACCATTCTATGATT
Organism: Lanius collurio; assembly: GCA_020086605.1. NCBI lineage: Eukaryota > Metazoa > Chordata > Aves > Passeriformes > Laniidae > Lanius > Lanius collurio. Next base: position 604,341 of record JACBWW010000001.1, on the reverse strand, counting down.
GATATTTTCACCAAACCACTGCCCCTGGTTTGACAGCCTGAAACCTCAGGGCTCTGAAGACTTCCTTGCAGAATGATAAAGCACAAAATGATCAGTCTAGCCTTGAAATATCCAGTGATTTAACTAAGAGCTGACCTGACCTTTTGGTTTACCAGCAACAAATTAGTATTTGCATTTGAGGAAAAAGGGTTATTTTAGTGACACTGGAGAGTCAACTGCTCAGTTTTCCACCAGAGGGCACTCCTATATTTTCAATGAAGGAAAGTTTCTGAGCAAGACCCCAGCTCTGTGTGTGCAGCACAATTCCAGCTGTGACAGGGCAAAGGGAAAAATGCAGGAGCAGAACGACCTTGTTGCACATCTACCATCGCTGTCCATCATCTGGGACCCTCCACTGCCACCTAATGGGGCACAGCCAGGCTTCAGAACCCCACATGTGACAGGCTAATGTACATAAAATACATAAACAGTTCATCCACACAGTGTCTGAATTAAGGGGTCTGTGTCTTCCTCCTGAGGAGGAACAAGGCCACCTCTGTCACCAGAGTTGGTACCAGATTTCAGCCTTTTCCATGCAATATGCCATCCCATGCACAGTCCTGTTGGGTTCATCATCGTTCATAGAACCACACATTGTTATAAAAATTAAATCACTTTGACAACCAATGCAGCTTGGGTTGATTGTGTAATTTTGATACTGTGCAATTTACATCAATATACAATGCAGAACAACTGTCTGCAGTCAAATCTGTAGAAACTGAAGACTCTGTTAGATTAGCTGGACTATGTCGCTGTCAGAGACATCTATTTTATGTGTATCCCCACATGTGTGTGTATATCTCCCTATTATATATTACAGGGCTTTTTAACCCCCCTTTTAGCTTTTTTTACTTGTTTTTAGAATGATTTTCAGTAATAAGCTAATATACTTGAATGAAGGAAATCCAGGAACTTTGTTTATTGATGACAAAAGAGAAATCATGATTTTGGGGGGAAAATAAAAAAAAAACAAAAACAACCCAAGACTCTGAAGAAAAATGCTTCAGAAAATTAGAAGTTTGTTTTATTTGTGCATGCAAGACTAAACTACATTTCTTAACATGTTCTGTCAAGTCTGAATTACTTCCTAAAAGTTTATTAAAGTCAGGTTCATTCTTTAGTTACTGCAACATTTGGCAAAGGCAGTTTAAGGAGGAAATAAGATTTTCTGGTAATTTTAACAAGATACACGTGAGCAGAGTCAGCAAAGATTGGAATTATGATGCACTGAGCAGTTTACATGTTCTGGCACCATATCAAATGTGACAGATTCTCACAGATACTCATAAACTGATCAGGTAAATACTTTGCTCTTCCTCTTAAATCAGAGAGAAGGAACAGCCTGAAATCAAACTGTCACACTCAGCTCTGCTCCAAGGAAACATCTCTGTTAAACTACACCCAGATGAGACAACTTGGGACAGCCAGGTCGAGCTGACAGAGGAGAGCCAGGCTGAGCTAACACAGGTATAAACATGTATTGTTTTTCAATCCTTTCTTCTCACTTGTATTTTTCCTATGGACACCCTTGGCATGGTTTTGTCTGTCAGAGCTGTTTTTTTTCTTTCCCCAGCAGGTTATAGCTCTACTTTCTATGGCTGTGTGATGGTGACTTTGGCTGCCTGGTGACACCTCTCCCTTGTGCTCCAGCAAATACTTCAGCCACTGTCTGCTCTGGCCTAAATCATCATTCCTAATGTAATCAAAGGGAGATAAGGAATATGGATCTCCTGTGAACATGTGATGGAGCAGATGACCTCTGTGCCTTCAGGATTTGAATATGGGGAAGCTGGTTCGTCTAATGGGACCAGGCACTTCAGTTCTCCAGAGTGTTTCATGATTACTTATCTTAATGTACTTCTTAAACTTTTTCTTTCTACTCACTGCAGAAAATGTGTCAGTGTTTAATGCCCTGACAGTGTCTCCACTACTCACTTCCTGGCTTTTAATCCAGATCCATTTTTCTCTGCAGACCCCTTACCTTTTAGCTCCACCCTAGCCAGGCCTGTTGTCATCAAAATCAACCTCACGATAGCTACAGGTCTCTTGAACCTGCAGATGATGATGATGAGGAAGACTTGTCCCTGCCAGAGCATGATCCAGACTGCTGGAGAGGGATTCATGTCACCAGGGCTCTACTTGGAAGCCATTTTCCATATGCTGTCTTTAGAAGCAATGGAGGTATTTCAGGTCTGTGTTTCACCTTATCTTCTTACAGCAGATGCCTGAGACAGGCTGGATGAGCAGATAAGGTAAATGACTGCCTTGACATCACTCTTTTTTAATAAAGTATTACATGAGTCAAGTAATTCACTATTGTATATCTCTTTCAGGGTAAGGTTGAGGAAAACAATTGTTTGGGGAGAGCTGTAAGGATATGAATGGAACAATTTGTCTATGATAATGTTTTGGGTCTTAAGGCCACTGTTTTGGCTCTGGTCAGCACTGCTGAACTCTGCCCCTTGAACCACGTCTTCCAAGATGCTGAAGGGCCCTTGGCAATATTAACCTGTCAGACATGCCAAGGCTTTTCTGGAAAGCAATGTTATTTGGGCTAAGCCAAAATAGTGTCAAGGACTAAGATTATAAAAGCACAGAAAACCTTTTCAGTGCTCAGGCCTGTGTTCTGGCTCTGTGGAACCTGTCACTACAGACAGATATGGAAAAAAAGAATGGATGGGAAGGTTTCAGAAGAAGATCTAAGAAAAAAGCCTGAAGTTAAGATTCAGGACATGCCATGGAGAAAGCATTTACTCATCCTACTGTAGAATGCCATCAGTGATGGACCAAGAGTGTGTAGGTATTCTCTGAAATACACAAGGAAGATATGAGACTGCAGTGGACACATGATTCATCTTCTCATCTTCTCATCAGTGTGTTGCCTTTGGAGCCTCTTTGATGGTGTCTCCACAAGATCTGTAGGAATTATTAAAATGCACTGCATTTCCTCTGTGAGAAGCAATGCAAAATCACACTTCTCCACTTCTTTAGCTGCTTAGCTACTCACAGCTACCTCATGCACACGTGTGTGTGTGCATCTCCTGTTCCTGCCTGGATCTCAGGGTTGTTTTTAGTGTGCACTGCAGTGGTGGATGGGTTTCCTGGTCATGGAGAGGGACAACAGTGCACACATCATCTGTATTCCACATATGTGGAATATTCAGGCATGCTGCAAAATGGCTATTTTGTATTTTAAACATACCTGCTACTTCCCCAGAACTGAGCTGAGACACTCATTCATACTGATGCTCTTGAGGTTTTTCCTGAGGTTAAACTCATTTGCCTTGGTTGAACCCAGCAGCTATGTGGTCCATCTTGGCTAAACAGGGTTTTCAGTGCTCAACCTGTACAATCTTGTTTCTTATTAACTGGTAATGGGTGGGCTGACTGGCAATTATGGTTTAGCCAAACTGACCTTATTTGCTGTTATTTCCTTAAATTGAGCCAAAAGGCAACCTATGCATTGTGTACCACCTGCTGGTAGTTTGAGCCTCTTGCTCCCACCCACTGACAGGAAAGCAGGTCTGCTGCTGCAGTTCATGAAGTGCACAGAGACAGTGGGGACTCAGGAGAGATGCTGTGTGCAGAAGATGACATCAGGCTCAGAAACTGAGCTGCTTGGGGTGATGCATTATTAAATGTTTTCTACTGATATGGTCCTTCTGTGGAGGCTGATTAATGACATCCCACTTTATTATTCCTTATCTTTTATCTCCACCTTGCTTCACAGATACAGCCAGCAGTACACGGCACTAACCACAGACTCGTGGCACTCATTAGGTGGTGGCTGCTCCTCACAAGTACCATCAGACATGCAATTTCCATCCCTGATTTTGCTAACAATGCTGGTTAACATTTGCTGTGTTGCTGTTCAGGCAACCTAGACACCATGGTCTTGTCAGTCTTGAGCTAGCTTGTCTTTTACTTATCACTTCTTTTGACACCATCCTCTGATAAGCTGGGAGATAAACACAACACTCTGCAATGTATTCCCCCAGCACTAAAATCTTTGCAGTAGCTCTGTAGAGGGGTTTTGTCTAACAAGTGCTTATTTTGACCTGTTTTCTATTTTGTTTGAATGTTGCTGCTGCAGATCTTAAGGCATGTTTAAACCAGAAACACAATCTTGTTTAGCTGCTCCCCATACCTCAGGAGCAGTTGTGTCTTTGTGAGAATGTAGATGTTTAATTCCAGCAGCTACAGGGTACAGGTAAGTCAAGCACATTCAGTTGCTTAAGGTCCTGCTTTTAGCTTTGATGCTATGATTAGAGGAGAGGAGGTACTCACTCTGAGACAAAACTGACCAGAGGAATATTTTTCTGCTGTGTTAGATCCTGGTTCATGCCAGCAAGAGTTAATCAGGTGCCAGGACACTTTTGTTAAAGACAGCTAAAACTGCCTTGGTTGCTTATCACAACCAGGCATGGATTTGGTGAGGAGGGAGAAAAGGGGTGGATTAGGGAAATGCAACATCTTCTTAGTACTGGTGGTAATGGTATGAATCTTGTGTGATCAAAGACTCAAGGTCTGTCCCTCATCCTGAGGCTACACCTGATCCTGGGAGCTCCATGTTCCCCACCAAACCATGGCCCTAAGCACCCCATCTTCACAATTTTTTGATTCCACCATTTCCATGAGCAGTCTTTTTCAATGCCTGACCACCCTTTAAGTGAAGAAATTTTTCCCAATATCTAATCTAAACCTATCCTGGTTTGGATATCCTTGACAACATTTCCTCTTATCCTGTACTGTCCTGAGTTATTCCTTTCTGTGGCCAGGCTGTGGATAATTTTCTGTCAGGTTAGGAAGTGAGAGCAATCCAGTAAGGAGGAAATGTAGTGGTGGCACTGGGGATGATCTTCCTCTTCTGACCTGTGCAACCCACCTCAGGTAACTTCATATCCATGGTGAGGCCAGAACAGCAGTAACAGCCAAATTTATGGGAAAATTGACAGCAATTTCTTGATTCTAAATGATAATCCCAGCAAACTGTGAACAAGCATATTATAGGCAGAGTAATAAATGGGCAATGCCTGAAACTTTATGCTGAGAAAGTAAGAGGGTTTTTATTAACATGTTACAGTGAGTGCTGGTTTGTGGACAGGTTAAGACTGAGATTAAAGGATCCCTACAGACAGCTCAGGGAGATATACAACTGCTTAAATCCAAATGTGTGGTCCTAACTGCCTCTGATAGCACTCTGCCATGCCAAGGGAAATCTTTAACCCTTGTGTGTACCCCAGCACAGAGGGAGTGGAAGGATTAAAACCTTGATTCTCATTAAATTGAAATAGATCACTTCTTGCTCAGTCATTTGCTGCAATTAACATTTAATTTGGAGACATTTCCCTCTCATATAAGTCACTGTGTGGGCAGCCTGGGTACCAAACAGAGGATTGTGGGAGCCATAGCTGGATTTCTGGGTCCAAAACATCAGGTTCTGGAGCATTTCTTACATCAGCTGAGGCACAGATGTTCTAAGGCCCCTCTATGATCTCAACATGCATCTCCTGAGTATAGACCTGATGTTTTCTTTTCCAGCTACAAAACGGTAAAATGATAAAATACAAATGTGTAAAACTATCTGTAGATTATTTCTGTTTTCTTTATAAATTTTGGTTTTTTTACCTGTTCAGCAATGCAGCAAAGCAGATGGATACTGACATAAAATCAGGAAATACATCTGAAAATGGCCCAGTAAGAGTAATAAATGGGAAATCCCTGACACTTTAATCTGCGAAAGTAAGAGGGTTTTTCTTAACGTATTATGATGATAATTTCTTTTACATTAATACAATGTTCATTTTTTTGTTGTTTAACACTTATCTAAAAAGCTTATCTGTGGCTAACTGTTGCAGAGAAAATCAATAAAGACTATCTCCATACAAGTAGAAAAGGCAACACCTTTCTGCTCAGAAGATTAATAGTTCAAGTGTGATAGTCCCATTTTTTTCAAGGTCATTAAAAAGTACACTGTATTTTTATGATGTCTTTGCTTTTGCAGAGTAGTAACCTGGCTGATGCAGGCTGTAGATAGTCTGGAACTAGATACAACATAGTAGGTAGCAGATAATAAAAACACCACCATAAATGATTAGGAAATTCCTATAGGTCTTGCCATCTTTGCAGTATTTTGTCATTTATGTGAGAAACAAGACAACTCTTTTCTCTTTAATTAAAATTAAAGAGAATTTAATTCAAGAAACAATTAACAGCAAACATAATTAAAATACAAAAATTAGTTTGGGATCCAGTGGCTCAGAAATCCAGAGGATCTCGGGAATGCAGTGATAGGAGAGCTTGGTGGCCAAAACCGGCACAAAACCTCAAAGCAGGAGGACCTTACAGTGCTGGGGTGGCTTTAGCCAGCCCAAAGTCAGAGTTTAAATGCCTTTTTAAAAGCAGTTATGCCTGCAGAGCCAGCACACCCCCCCAGCTAACCCGAGGTGAGGGGCCCCGGCTGGTCCTGTGCTCTGAGCTCTGCAATGTCTGGGTCCCGCCCAGGAGCGCCCACTGGGCAGCCCCAGGTCCTGGCTGATGGGTGCTGAGCGAGGTGGGGACATCTCAGTGCTCCAGGGGCTCCTCCTTGTCCGGGCAGGGATGTCAGCAGCTCCAACGGGAAAGGTCCTCATTAAATTCCAGGTTTCCCTGGAGCCGAGCTGCAGGATAAGGGTCGGGGTTTAAAATTTAGCCCTTGGCAGTTCGAAACTTGGGTTTAAGAGTCGGGCTTAGGAGCAGGTTAAAAGCTAAAACTTTCTGTAAAAATATTAAACTACAGTACAAACCTTTTAAAACACCTTTAAAACAGACAAAGTTTATAA
>JACBWW010000001.1:440620-592569 GCA_020086605.1 Lanius collurio | reverse complement strand
TGGTGGATCTGGCAGTGATAGGTAAATGTTTGAACCTGATATCTTTGAGGTCTTTTCCAAACCTAATGAGTCTGTGATTTCTTGGCCCATTAATCAGGGTAAAGGACTCTTTCAGTAGGGAGGGTAATGGTTCTGCTCACTTCCTTCTTGATAATAACACTGGATTAACTATTGCAATATAATCATTCTGACTTGGACCTGTGCTAATTATTTCATAGTATAGTAAATCATGTTCAAGCCCTCACACTTATGCCCTGGCATTGCCTAATTTACTTTTAGAGTTTTCTGCAGCTGAGAGGGCAGTGTGCCATGGAAGGGAACAGTGGTGGAGATGAACGAGCTAAAAATACAACCCAAAACCATAAACACTTTGAGTTGTGAAATTGAACTTTTAACTTAATACTCATCTTTCACACTAGAAGAAATGCCACTGGAATGAATGAGTCAGAAATGTGTGATGAAATTATTCTGTGCCAAGGACTCTAGGACTTGAAATCTTAATTATGACAGCAGCTTCCTTACTAAAAGAGGACTGGAATGTGAAACCTTTGTAAGGTGAGACTGAAATAATATTTAGCCCCATTGTTAACTGCTCAGAAGAACACCTGCTTCCCAAAGATCACAGAGTGGGGATTGCAGGTTATTTATGCTAATTGTTATTGCTCTCTGAAAGGGAGGCAGCTAGAAGGTTGCTTACCTAACTTCTGGTTCTGCCTAGGAAATCTTTTCCCATGAGCTGCTTCTGCTTCTGCTGTTTAATATTTAGGCTCCCTTCAAGACCTAGTGCTAATAAAGTTACAAAGTTAATGAATTCTATTTCATGGTAATAAGAATGAAAACTTATGGTCAGTGAAAAATTGGTAATTTAAAGACTGATACAGGAAAAAGATGTTAAAAAAAGCATTTCAGAAGACACCTTTACTTGTTATTAAAAACAAATTTTCCCAATCTGTGGGTTTTCCCCCTTTTGACTGTCTGTTGTTGTTAAGCCCTTTTCTCAGACAGTCCTTTTTCATTGCAGGGCAGGTTTGATTACCTGCATTTAAGCACAATTTACCACTATAAACAGTATTGTTAATTTAATTTAACTACATTTGGTTTAGTTTTTGGGGTATTTTTTGTGTTTTATCACGACTGAGTATTTTACAGTAAAACATATGTCAGCAACAGATTCTAAACCAGAATAGATCTAGAGGAAACTTCTCTGCTATCCTAATTTCTTTTAAGAATTACATATTTTAAGCAATCCTGTTTACCTTCTGGTCCTTAAACAGTACAATAGTTTAAAATTTCAATCAAGTTAAAAGTAGTTACATGACCAAGCACTATCCATCTATGCCAAGAACATAATAAACATATGGAACCATAGAACTTTAAAAATGTTTATTAGATTACATTTCGAGAAAAGAAAGATGAGAAAAACTAATAATTAAATATATCTGCCAACAAATTTAAATTAAGATCTCTACCATTTTCTGGACCATTATATAAATAGAATATATACATCATGCTACAGATTTTTCTTGTGTGAGTCACTGGACTGAAGTCAGTCCTTCTCCATATGTGGGAGAGGCAGGATGGAATCAGTGTTTGTGGAAGAATTCATTAAGGAGATGTCCAGGAAGGCAAAAGTTGAGCCTATTATTTTATTTCAGTTTTGCATTGGCAGGAGCAGGGCTGTGGACTTGAAGCTCTGGTACATCCTGAACACTTTGCCAGGAGTGTTGGAAAAAGGCATCTTCAAACTTTCAAGGGTTGGCTGTAAACGATTTGAAACACAAAATAAATCATGAGTGGGAAGTGAAAACCTACAGGATGTCCTTTCAGAATAATTTTTCATCAACATTATTTTCTCTCTAATGTTTTCCTCTCTGTTGCCATTTACTCCCCAGCAGTATCCAAACCCTTTGACCACGCACACAAAATATGTGGCTCTCTCAAAGAGATTTCTTACTTATCCATAAAGGTGTTTTAAAGCTTGCTTTCTTTATGCTACAGCCTGTGATGAGAATTTGGTTAACTCCATAACAGAAGACAGGAATTAAATCTTGCATTGTGAGATTCAGCCCATATGTTTTTCTTTTCTATTAGAATTCTAAAAACTCAAGTTTGCCACTGGCTCTTATCAACTGTGCTGCTACTTCCATTTGAGCTGCCACCATTGTTCAAAGGATGAAGAAGAAAAAAAAAAAAAGGTTAAGATGCCCCCTCCTTCCCTGGAATTTCCTAGGTTCAAGGATGAGATTTATCTCTCCAGGACATGGAAAAATATTATCTCACGTACATAAAGCAGCCAGCATGGTGAAATGTGATTCTTTGATAGTGCTTTTGGCCTAGTATTTTAGCAAATAATTTTTTAAAAAAACAATTTGCATAAATTAATTGTTGTTTAAGGGTTTTTTTTAAGCATCAACTTTACTCAGGTCACAATTAAAATGCTTAGAACTTACTGCATAACCCATCCTCACAAGAGTTAGGGCAATCCCCACAGGGCTCTCCTTCCTTGTAGGGTGTCTTCATTGAACCTATCAGGTTTCCCCTGAAACACCAAGGTTACCAACAGAAGCTATGAAGTCACTACACCATACATGAGAGCAAAACTTAATTATAAAGATGTTTACATTTATACTCGGTTACTTATATAACTTATTGTTACATTTACACTTGGTCTTTGGTTATATGTCAATGAATTTTTACATGTCTTGGGTTTTTTTTTGGAAACGTTTTGGCAGTGGTCAGAGAGGGGGATGGAATTTACAGGGGTGGCTTTTGTGAGAAGAGGCCAGAGGCTGTCTCTATTCCAGGCAGGGCCAGTGCTGGCCAGCTCCAGGTGAGACCCATGTGATGGTGATAGTGGCTCTGTGATAACAGGTTCAAGGAAGGGGAAATACTGCTGTGCAACAGTAACCAGAAGGAAGGAGTGAGAATATGTGAAAGAAATAACTGTGCAGACACCCAGGGCAGTGCAGAAGGAGGGGCAGCAGATGCTTCAGGCACCAGAGCTGAGATTCACTGGTGCAGCCCATGGAGAGGCAGCTGTGCCCCTGCAGCCCATGGACATCCATGGGGATGCAAAGCTCCTCCTGCAGCTCGTGGAGGACCCCACACTGGAGCAGGACAATGCCTGAAGGAGGCTGTGATCCCATGGGAAGCCCTCCTGACAGGACCTGTGACCCTGCAGGGGTCACACACTGCAGCAATCCACTCCTGAAGGATTGCATCGTGTGGAAGGGATCCTTGCTGGAGCAGTTCAGGGAGAGCTGCAGCCCATGGGAAGGACCCACCCTGACGTTCATCTCCATCCAGGGGGAGGGACACCTCACTGGGTGTGGGGAAGGGTGTGAGGAGGGAGGAGAGGCAGAGATGGCATGTGATGGACTGAGCAGAGCCCCCAGTCCCATCCCATTGTGCTGCCAAGGGGGAGGAGGTAAAGAAAATCAGGAATCAAGTTTAGCCTGGGAAGAAGGTTGGGGCTGGTAGAAGGCACTTTAGATTTGGTTTTACTTCTTATTATCCTAGTCTAATTTGACCAGCAGTAAATTAATTTTCCCAAAAAGAGTCTCTTTTATCATGACAGTAACTGATGAGTGAACTCCCCTGCCCTTATCTTGACCTATGAACATTTTGTCATATTTTTTAATTCCCCTCTCCTGTTGAGGAGAAGAGTCAGGGAGACTGAGTGAGCTACTGGTAGTCAGTCAGGGTCAACCCACAACCAGATATTGTGAATGTGGAAAATAATTTTAGGCAGTATTTGAAATCATCACTTTACTGTAACATTCCCTTTAAAGATTTTTGGTTTTAATTATAGTCTTTATTGTAATGTACATATTGATCTGCCTTTCTGAACCAAGATTTTAAGTAGAACGTGGAAAATATTTATTCCTAATTAAGTATTATGAAAATTGAGATTTTTAGGTAAGGGAAATTTAATCTGAAATCAGTGTCCTTTTTATATATTTTATGCTTTTGCTTGTTTGACAACTCTTTTGATGAGTATATTTCTGTCTTTTCATATTCCTAATGCAGTCTTCAAACCTGTCCCTCAGCTATTGGTGATGTGCCCTGCTACTAATTTCACCAACTCCTGACTAATTTTGAAAATGTAATAAGTACCAAAATCAGAATAAATACATACGCAGGGCAGTACTGGCAGACATAAAAGTAACTGTACGTAGTGTTGCTGCAGAAGGCAAAACCACATCCAATTTTATAAGAATTGTGCCAAACCATCTGTAGGTATAAGGATAAAAATCATGGGAGTATGAAAAATATACATTTGAAAATCATGTAAATACAATATGCATCACAGAAATATTTGCAATGATGTTGCCACTTTATTTACACTTTACAGTAAAATATAGGCCCCATTTTACTGAAAACTTGATTTCACTCCTATTCAACCAAAGATATAACAATGATAATTTAATAATAAGTAATATGAATTCATTATCTAATATGATAAATAATAAAAATAACAAAATAATAAACTTATTATATTGATATAATATTAATTATAAATAATAATCTAAAGCACATGTATAAAATCCATTCAATTTTTTATTTATGTCTTCATTCAATGGAAATTTTTGATGTAGGAATGATGATGTGAAATTTTGTATCCTGTGTTTTGTGCAGGTACCATAGAAGTTGAGGATAAGCCATTTTCCCTGTTCTCTGAGTCAAAAGAATTTTGTAGATTGCAACAAACCTATTTATATTTCCTTGCTAATACTTTAATAAACCTGTGTTTTCAGTGTCTGTGCAATTTTCAGATGTTGAACAAGTAAGTTGTTTCTTCCTGAAGTCTTAAAATACCAGTATCTTTACTCCTAAAGGCACTTAGCCTATTATTTTCATTTTAATTTTGTTACTTTGCATATTATTTTCATTCTAATTCTGTTACTTTGAAAGTTTTCATCTTGTTTTTTCAGAATAACTCTCATGTCTCCATTCTATTTTTTTCCTTTAAAGACTTGCTGAACTAACATTTACTTGTTCAGCCTGAAATATAAATATATAATAAAAAGTATATCTACCTGAGTGTAATGGCCAAACACAGCACCTTTTGTTTTTGCTCCAGTTCCATACTTGAAATTTTTCTCCTCATTGTACCAGGACTGAAGAACATCTGACCATGACAACGGGGCAGAGGACATGAAGAGATTTTCACCACATAATACATCTAAAAAGAGAATGGTGCTGAGAAATGCATAAAGAATATACACATGAGAAAAAAAAACCCAAAACCCAAAATAAACAAGTAAATGTTGGGATCATTTCCATAGAAATTGTCAGCCTAAATGGGGCAGCAGGGTGTTGTTTTTTTCCAGTTAAATTACATCACCCTTTGTGAATACTGAAGCTGTCACTTGACCAGGGTGCAGCTTGGCCTGTTTGGTTGGTGGTTGGTTGTTGGCAGACCTGCATGACTGTAGGAACACCTGCACAGGTGCTCCAGGGGTTCATGACTGCAATTTTGCTATTTGGAAATTGCCAACCTAGTCATTACTCAGGTCCCAGCCCAGTCATCTTGGGAAAATCCCAATAATCCAAATTTTACTCCTGGTATACAAGAAAGTATCTACACTGCCTTCACCTAGTGTTTGTATTTGGGTCCAACCCCACTGCATTAGTCCTGAAATGGGATTCACCTGGGTCCAACCCCACTGCATTAATCCTTAACTGGGATTCACCCAGTCAAAACCAGAGGATTTGGATTTTAGGAAAAAATAGGGACAGGACTGTCTGCATCTTAGATATGGTGTGGTTAGAAGTCAGTCAGCAGCACACTGGGCTGTTAACTGGGTACAGCTGTAAATTCAGTGTCCAATGATTGACTGAAGTGTTAATCTGAACTTCAAAGAGAATTCTAGGTTGCAATTTTCTGGAGGATTTAAAAGCCTGCTCTGAATAACTATGCTTATGACCACCAGCCAGTTCTAGACCTTCTGTTTGCCCCTTTATTCCCAGGCATCTCAAACCAGCACATGCAAACTGGTCCCTGCCCTTAAGTGGGTCTGAATTCTCTTCATTCTGATGGACATTTTAGGAGAATATGCTTTATCACTCTGATTTGTTTTTTCATCTACTGTAGAAAATGGAATATACCTGTGTAAAACTGATGAAACTTTTGATGAGAAATGGAATTGAACTTTCCTCACTCACTGGGCAGATTTACACCTAGAAATTTCCCTTTGTCTCATGACCAAAAAAATCAAAATGGAATATAAATTGCAACTCATTTCCTCCCAACAAGGAAAACTCCAAACTGGTCACATCAATACCATGTGTGATGTTGTTCTGTTCACCTCATGCTTCACTTACTGGTTCTCCTTAGATTAGGAGGACTGTGCCTTAAAGTACATTGATTGGCCCAGCTCTGGGCATTCTCTGCAGCTGGAGGACACCATTCCTTAAGGAAAAAAGAAAATATATGTCACATACCCCTGAATAATCTCTCATAAAGGATCAACATTCAAAAATTAAATTTAAAATAAGAAAAAAGTCAAATGCAAAATTCTTGTCATCCCATTTTTTGAGGGGAAAGGTGGGTAGGAGTAAAGTTATTGTGCATCCAAGAAATAGAAGCTGTGAAGTCTGATGAAAATGTATCTGAAAGAAATTAATAATGCTTTGTATCTTTCTTTTCTTTTTATTTTTCCTTCAAAAGAAAGAGATATTTTTCATACACCACAAAGTTTTCCAGACTTTTTCCTCCTCCTGTCCAGCCTTATGTTTCTCTTGGTGCTGGCTGTGCATAATCCTTAGGAAAGGTCTGAATATGGAATTTGTGGCTAAACAAAATACTGTGACCCTGCATACAGTCCTGTATCTCTCACAGAGTCTACTGCTCATTAAAAATAGATTTAGAGCACAAAACTTACCATCTTCATCATGTTGCTGGCAGTTGGTTTTACTCCTTTCCTGAGGGCATTATGTCTGTCAACAATCAGCTTCTGCTGCTCTGCTCTGCTGCTTGACAGAGCACCAAGAGCTTCGGGTTCCTAAATGGAAAGAAAATGTATTTCTCTTTTATTTGAATGTAACTACATCCTGCATCTTGTGTAGGAAATATTTAAAATGTGAAGTATCAAAATGTTAATATCGACCTTGTGAGGGAGGAAGGACTCTGCTTTGTCTCCTAAGTGTCTCTAGGGGTACTTCCATGTGGAGCAGAATTCCAGTGGTTCCACAGTGTAGATAAATAAAATTAATTCCTGTATTGTATCTTCCAACCCTCTGTGAAGGACTGAAATATTCTGGAATGCCTCATGTGCCTGTAGACTGCTACATTTAGGCAACAGAATCAGACTTATTTACTAATATTATAATTTCCTAGTGAGGTTTTGAGGAAAAAGGATCTGAAAATCATCTGAATTCATGAATTGTGTTTATGATTTGTTTATCTTCTGCCTTATTTTAAACATCCTCATCAATGTTTTTCTATTGGAGAAATCTGTTGTTTAATCACAGGATCATCACAGGACTCTTCAGGTACTTCATCAGGACATCTCACTGAACAGAAAATGTCAATACCTTTAATGCCATAGATTTTCTTCCATTTCTGTCATAAGTGATAAAATTTCTCATGCTTTTCATGTGTTCTATAATTAAAAGAAATAGCTATTTGAAGAACTCAACCTCATCTTTACATCCATTCTCAACCAATCTAGACTGCAGCAGGGAGAGCAGAAACAGAAGAATTAGGGGGAAATGCAGTCAAGCCATCAGTCACATTCAGTGTTTTTGAAGCAGAAGTAGCAAACTACAAACTTCAGACTAAGTATGGGTTGGGAGGAACCACTGTGTGTGTGCATTCAGGATGTTAATTGATCTGTTTGAGGGAAATCAGGGATACTGCTGAGCCGATAGGACTGTGAGCAAAGAGAGAGGCACAGAGCTCAGGACCTGTCGGATGAGAAAGGAAGAGAGGTAGGTAAATGATGTCTGTAAACTTGTGTGGAATTAATGGGAAGAGTGCTGGATCTTTGGGAGGACCAGATTACTGGATCTGTGTACAGAAACTTCTGGAAATTACAGTTTCCTCTGACTCAACTCACAAAGTAATGTTGAATCTTTGGGGTTTTTTGGTGTAAATGTAGAACCAGATGACTGCTTTGAAATGAAGCAGACTTCAAGGATAAATGCTTTCCAGATTCTAGATATCTAATACCTCAAGGATAAATGCATTCCAGATCCTAAATATCTCATCAGACTCTTTCTGCATTTGTTTGGTGTGCATAGGAAAAGCCATATTCAGTCAGTCTACAAGTGCCTCAGGGCCCACCTAAATTTTCCTAGTAAGAAATCAAAAAAAAAAACCCAAAAAAACTTCCCTACCTGTCCAGTGGATGGAGGCAGCACAGCTGTGACACACAGGAACACCAATGGCAGAATCATCTCTGAAAAGGTGAGAGTGAGGAATTAATCTGTTTTTTACAGAGCTTTCATTTCTCTGAATACATAATACATCTTTCTCCTGTGTGTTTGATGGCTTTTGCCCAAATTTGCTGGTTCTTTCTCTCTTTCTCTCTTTCTCTCTTTCTTTCTCTCTTTCTCTCTTTCTCTCTTTCTCTTCCTTCCTTCCTTCCTTCCTTCCTTCCTTCCTTCCTTCCTTCCTTCTCTATTTATAACATTAATCCCCTCTCTTCATTTCCAAATTTCTATGGATCAACTCATTTTTATATCTCATTCTTCATGCTGTAATCCTGGATGAATATCTCCCCAAACATTCACAGGTATTTTTGCTGCCCTTCCTGCAGGAAGCCTACTGCTCATCTCCAAACTGTGGAACGGGATGGGATGCTGCTCTTAGCTTGCTTCTGTGTCTAGGTTAGCCTGAAAATTCCCCTGCTCCCCACTGCCTGCCCTGACTGAAGAGCTTTGGTTGAAAGGGGAATTAGACACTGAGCCCGTGTGGCCTGTGCACTCAGGGGTAGGAGCCAGGATTCACTGCCCATTCAAAACTCGATGACCAGTGCTGTGAAATCTTGCCTGTGAGCTGGGGCAGAACCAGGAAAGGCCTTCTTTCAGGAAGCTTTTTTGTTTTTATCTGTTTTAAGACAACTGTTGTTTATATTGCAGATAATGAGGAATGACAACAGAAATTAGAGCCTTCTCTAACATTGTGATTCTTGGTGTTTCCTATGCAGGGCCAGGAGCAGGACTTTGATGATCCTTGTGAGTTCCTTCCAGCTCAGGTTATTCTATAAATATCTGATTCTAATTGAAGAAGCATCCACCAGACTCTGGACTCCAAGACTCCACTTGCCTGGGAGGCTCAAAGCACCACCCCAGTGGCCCAGGAGGTCACTGCAAAGTTCAGGTATCTGCAGTCACAGGAGCTGCATTCAGCTTGTTTCTGCTCAGCTACCTCGGGCAGGCCAGCAGGTGACTGGAGTAGAATTTACTTGTTCTGGNGGGTTAAATATTCATTCACAGTAATATTTTCTATGAATTAACTTACAGTTAAATATAATTGGTAATTTAATACATGATACAAGTTTCAAAATGCCATTGGAATGCTTTTTAAGACCCAGTGGGTTTCCTGCTCCAAGATATTAACATACTTTTGGCAATCCCACTGATTTCAACCAAATGCTTACAGTTTATGAGATGTAAATTTAATTGCTCTGCATTAATTTCTAGGCACCGGTCCTAAAATCAGTCTCTCTCTCGCCCTCCCTTCTTCCCCCTCAATCAAACATAAATCAGGACATGTGCCAAATCTTACTGACTTTCCTGCAAATCCATCTGTATACTGGGATCTGCCACTGAAAGATGGTGCTTCAGCATCCCTAGTTTGTATGAGTTTGGCAAACTCATGTGAATATGTTTTTCCGATTTCTCCTTCTTAAAAAAAAATAAAAAAAAGGTGTATCTTAAATTATTCATTTAATTGAATAACCATTACAAAAAAAAATCCTCATTATTTTTTATCCTTGAAAAAAAACTGAAACAGTGTAATGTCTCTTTCATTGTACTTATAGAGAATTATTGCACAAAGTCCGACCTAGCAGTCACTTTGCAGAAGAAGAATAAATGAAATAAGGTGGTAATTTCCTCACTCTGAAAACAGGATAGAAACATGAACGAAAAAAACTTACTGAGATGAATAAATATCCCATTCAATGTGTTTTATTGTCTCTCTGTCTCTTTCTCTATGTACATATAATTTACTAAGATGCTGCCTTCTTCATACAGGTGGCTTTACTTGTATATTTGATTGTTCATCCCTTTTCTCTACCTTTTTGTTTTAGCTTGTGTTACACTATTGCCTAAATACTCCTTATTTTTCACTGAATAAAATCCTCTTCTGTGACTATCCCAAATTTTTCAAGAAGTCTCCTGATGGCAGATGATATTTTGATACATGAAAAAAATCATAATACTTTAAGCCTTGAATCAAGGCAAATCCTACCTTCTGTTTCCAAGAAGATCAGAAGTTTCTTTCCTGCTTCTTCAGGTAGTAAAGGAATTGGCTGGAATTCTCCACTGGAGGGTGAGTTATAGCTCTCCTGCTTCCTGATAGGACAAGGTGATTCAACGTCACAGGTATTACAACATTCAGGTAGTGACCATACAGAACAGCGTATTTTTCAAGTGCCAGTTCATCCAAAAAGGAGGTTGTTTGCTTGTGTTCCATTTTAATTTCCTCTTACTTCTTGTACTGGAAGAGGTGGAATTCTCTGAAATGATTTTTGGATGTATTACACCTTAAATGTGAAATTTGCAGTCAATGTGAAATTTGCAGTCAAACACTGGGCACAACTCTCTCTGCTAATGATTGACACATCCAGTTGTAGTCACATTTGATCCTAATCTCCAGCAATGCAAATAAACTCAGCTGGCTACTGAGTTTATTATTATTACTATTTAGCAATGTCTGCAGACTGACATTGTTGTGACCAAGAGAGAATCTTGCCCATCGATTTTTTCCATGGGGGTTTAAAAAGTCTTGGGTCAAGTTCCTGTTCATGCCAGGGCTTCTTTATGTAGGACCTAGAGTGTAAATCCAAAGAAGGAGACAGGAGTATTTCTGTAATTTATATTTGGCCATTGGATAAAGATTAAAAGATTACTGTGTACATTAACATTAAAAGACATATTTGTTTTGGCATTTCCAGGTGAGATGGGATGGACGGGTCACTGTCAGATCATAAGGGCATTTTTGTGGGCACTGACTGCTTCTGTCCACATTCAATCTGCAGAAATTGCTGACCAGAGCAGCTGTCATTGTCTATTTTATATCAAATGGTGCCATTTTTCTATTTAAATTCAGATCTCCACTCCTCATAGTCACTCAGCTCCTCCCTGAGTGCCTCTTGTGGTGCCTTCAGAACAGGCCTTTGCTTTTCCACACTTGGGAAAGCAGCACTTTTTCTCTGCCAGACATGATGGCAATGGGGTGGTTTGATGGTTTGTAATTATGTGGAGAGGAACACACCATCAGCAAGTTTGGGGTTGACACTGAACTACAGGAGGAGTCAATATGCTGGATAAAAATAATTCAGATTAACCTCAAAAAGCTGGAGATGTGATTTGACAGAAAAGATCTGAAAGCAAACAATTGAGAGACAGCAATTGTCTAGGGAGCAGCTCCACAAAAATACTTTAGGGGTTGGACTTCATCATAGAATGGTTTAGGTTGGAAGGGACCTTAGAGATTGTTTACTTCCAACCCTGCCACTATGGGCAGGGATGATCTGAGAGGTCTTTTCCAGTGTAAATGACTCTATGAGAAGCTGCACAAGAGTCATCATGAACCACTAACAACACTGCTTTAGCCACTGCATAGTGCACTTACTGAAAATAGTGATTATAGTGCACTTACTGAAAATAGTGATTATAGTGCACTTACTGAAAATAGTGATTAAATTCACTTTTCAACAATTCTGAAATGGTGTTGGGACTGCTGTGCCCAGTTTTGGAGTCCTCAGTATAAGAAAGACATTAACAGGAGTAAACCCAGCAAAGAGCTACTGTGTTGGAAAGGGAGAAGGCAGAGATCAACTCTTACAACACAGACTTGAGGCTGAACATGGTGTTGAACCAGATGAGATTCAGAGATCCTGTGCAACCAAAACTGTTCTAAGGTTGTGTGATTTTTATGTTGTTTACACTGAAGAGGAACAAAGTGAGATTTGTCTTATTTTACTTGTTGACAGATATGACAGTTGAACAAATTAAACTGGGAACCTCTAATTGCTGTATGAGAAAACAAGTGTCATTAGCATAATTATTATAACCATTGCTAATGAAAAGGTTCTGTGCAGGTGATCAGTGAGCAATGGATCACAAGGTAAAATCTATGTCCTATTACACTTGTCAGTCACCTCTCTGCCTGATATATACTGAGACCTCCTGAATCACCTCCCCACTCAAGTGTAAGAGCTGCCTATAAACCTGAGAGGATGATTCAGAACAACAGCCTATCCCCCATTACATTTCTGTGAATATTTTGTCATGACACTTCATAAATTGTTCCTATAGTTTATTTTCATCGAATCACAGAACATCTCAGGTTGGAAGGGCCCTCAAGAGATCATTTCTCCAGCCTGTTGAGGTCCCTCTGAACAGCAGCACAACCACCTGGGGTAGGAGCAGCTCCTTTCAGGTTTGTATCACCTGCAAACTGGCTGATTATGTAAACCTCACTTCTCTAGCAAATCCCATGAAGTCTCCAGGCATTTATAGTGAGTCTTTATGTCTGGCATTGCTCATATGAATAAAATTCCTTGTCTTTCTTAAAATTTTCATGCCAGCTCCATCTCATCAGTCATAAGCTACTTGTTTCCATTTTTCAGGTATGCAGAGTCCCTCTTTGTCTCCTGACATTTACCTTTCAGCCACTCTTCAGATTCTGACCGTGGCTCCTTCAGCACCTGGTAATGACTTTAACCTGTTAATTGGTACATTCTCAGCATCTTTAGTTTTGTTATGGGAAACTGATCAACAAACCTTTGCAGCTCTGGATTTTCTTAGTTTTGATGCCTACAGAATATTGCAGTGCAGTAAGTTAGATCTAGTTTGTGGATATTGTCTTATAAGTAGGTCAAACCTATTTTGTTTTTATTTTCTCCATTTACTACCACTATTTATCTCTACCCCTCTTTTATTTTGTATCCAACCATCCAATATCTAGGAGGAAAAGCATCTGTTCATTCTTATTTCTACAGCATCTTTTAAAATTCCCAGAGCAGGATCCTAGAGCCTATCACAACAAGAACAAAAAACACTTATAAACCACACAAAGAATTTAGATTCCTCTCAGCTATCTCTAGATGTTCAAATGACACATATCTACACAATATAGGTGTCTAGAGTCTCTCAGTAGTCATCAGAGAGCAAGAGGCACCTTTCTGTTTTCCAGTCTTAGACCCCCATCATATATAAATTGCCTACTGAAAGTATTGCTCTGTTCTTGTTGGCCACGCAGTGACTCAGATTAAATGGCACAAAAGCCTCCAAAACTTCACTCTGCCAAATTATTTCTATATGTGGGAGGCAGTCTTCAGATACCTACATGCACCTGGGTTGTTTTCTACTTCATGGTTGAAGAGAGAGAATTAGAGGTAGAAAAAGTTAGCTTTGCTCCAGTGGAGAAAACAATAATTGTTATCAGAGATTAGGATTAAGATAAACTAAATTTATCAAGCTAAAAACTAGTTTTAAGTCTTTAAAGTGGTGGACAGTCTTCAGACTATTCTTACTTAGAGACCCACCTTGGGTGACATCCCTGTTCACAGATTAAAGCAGAGACCTGACTTTTTTGAGTCCTGCATTACAAATGGGTGGAATTTTCTCATTTTCTGTCCACCACAAACTGAAAACCCAGATGCTCATCTGGAATTTCATTCCTGTTACACAAATGGAATGGTCAATAAATGTATTTCTCTTAAAGACCTTCTTGGCAGTTTTCCCACTGGAATTTGCGATATAATCAGCCACATTCTTTTCTCATATTCCATCTGAAAAAAAAATTCTCAATTATTAAAGCATATAATTTTTTATTAACCTGAACAAAAATGTGTTTTTTTCTATGTATCATCTGCATTTATCTCAGGGAGGTAATTCTTTTGTGAACAGTACATCCTCAGATTACATGGCTCAATAAATGTTTTGAGTCCATTAAGGAGACTCCAAACTATATAAATTATCTTAAAAGAATTTTAATGCCTCAGTTTTGTGTTTCCCAGGGCTTTAATTCTACAGGTTAAATTGATGGAAACATTGTGATATCAACACTACCTTTGGGAAACAGCAGCCTGAAGGCTCCACCATGAATGTCCAGGAATAAACTGGTTGCAAAGTCAATCACTGAGGCTTGGTACTTCCATCCTAAAAATGATACTGATTTTTTCAAGAGGCAGTGGCTCTTTCTTCACTCTTCGTTATCCCAATCCTTGATTGAGGGCACAAACCCCAGGCTCTTCTGTAGCTCTCCCCAGTAACTCTAAGCCAGTAAGAATCTGAAGAAGAATAATTTTTTATTAATTTCAGACTTCTGCTGTAGCAAATACATTTTGCAACAGTGCATTTATTTAGAAAGATTCTGTTTCAAGAATCTACTCGACCAGGAAATTGCAAGAGAAATGCAGCTAAAATTAAAATTAAATTTGCATAATTTATCTGAAAGAAGTGTCTCTATGTTTAGGGTGAGATGTTGTTTGCCACGATCTTAGCAGCATAGCAAGGCTGTGTAACAGCATCCTTATACCATACCACACTTTTCTATAATGCCTCCTTTAGATCCTGGGTACAGTGAATTCCCAGCATGCCTGCTGTTATCAATTCTGATTTTAAAATGTCAAGAAGAAAATGTTAGATGTCATGGATGGCAAGGTTTATGATAAGCACTTTGTACCTCGAAAAAAAATTGATAGAACAGAAGCTTCCTGTGGATTTTTATAAATGTCTGATATATATTTCATACCCTTTTTTTGATCATGGATCATTGAGGTATGTCCATGGCAAAGTCCCAAAATTCAGTTTCATCATTGTTTGCTGCACTGGCCTAGTGGAGTCCTTGTTTCTCTTCTTTCTAATGTGGTTTTTCAGGTCTTTAGCCTGATCAAACCCTGAGGCTCTAAAATAAGAGTCCATGGCAGAAGCAGCAGTGTCTTGTGTTTAAGACTAGTAGTGCACTTTATAAAGAAAATAGATTTTAAAAATTTACTCTTAAGGTATCCAAATGACAGAAAAAATTGTTGCCAAAACATTTTTCTGTTTTTCTGTATCCCTGCATTTGTTTATCTAACTGTCCTTGACTTAGAGAAGAAAATGCACTGGGCAAGGAGAAATTTGTTCACAGTGCAAATGTGTTTTTCCCCAGTACTTGTAATTCCCAAAGCAGTGAACACATTTAGGTCCTCCTTAGTGGCAGTGCAGAATTACACCTCGTGATCTGTCACAGAAAGGGAAACCCCCAAAACCTTTTTGATGTCCCACAAAAAGTCCTTGTCTTAATAATATGTACAGAAAATGAGCAAGCACAAGTTTTTCACTGCTGGGGAACTCAAGAATTGTTTCTATGAATAATGTGCTTCCAGGTTTATTGAGAAACTCCAAAATATTTGTGAGTAATTTCCATTTCTTCTACAGTTTAAAATCATATCCTGCTATCAGTACTTGGACATAATTCCAAATGGCTTTTAAGTAAAATTGTCTCCATCATCATGCTAAATCCTGTGCATATAAACATAATAAAAGATAAACCATTTTTGTCAGGTATTCTATGTTAATTGACACACAAAATGGAAGAAACTTTATCTATCAACCTACACATCTAAAGAAATTTTGTGTCAAAATTAAGTTGTGATTACGGTATAAGGAAGAAATTGAGATAATTCTACCAAATTGTGCATTTTGATTTTTTTTTAAGAAGTGAGTATTTGCAGTCTACACGTTATATATGTGGCCATATCGGGTATTGATAGTTTATATAGTCACATCCCCTCTGAGTCCACCTGAAAACAAATTTTACCAGAAAGATGATGAGATATTCTGAGGAAAAGAATATTGCAAAGACCATCAAAGCCACTTTCTACAAGTCATTTGTGTACCTGAAGTGGAATTAATTTAAATAACCACAGGCATCGGCATTTGAGGAAGACTCCTTTCATAGACCTTGAAAATGAACAGGTATCTTTGGGCCATGTTTCATTTGATCCTAAAGTTAACATCTAAACAAAATCATATGTTCTCCCAGAAGTACCTGTAATCATAATCTTATGATTATTGAATGGCCATATTAAAGTTTCACATATTTTTAATTATTTTAATTTTAATTATTTTTATTTAACTTATTAATGAAAATAATATTAGAAACTCACCTTGTTGGGCTAAACATGTAGCAGAAGCTGAGAGAATTTTGGTGAAGGAAGGGAACAGCTCATGAACATCCCTGGAGAATTAATCTTTTCTGTTCTTCTCTTTACAGAGAAATTCTGTAGCTCTTCTCTGATTTGTGTGGTTTCTCAAGTTGGGGAAAGACACACTTTTAAAGACAGACTGAGAAGAGGTAGAATTCAGTCAGAGCAAGGGAAAGAGAACACTAAATGCTGAATTGTGAAAGAAAAAGTAAACTCTGTTATTAGATGAAGGCTGAATTTGTGGAGATTAACTGGGGCTTTTTGGTGTTCATCAGGAAGAAAAATAAGAAGGAACAGAGAGGTGGAGAGAAGTGAAAAAGTTCAGCACTATTAAGAGGAAACTAATTATTATCTCTCTGTCAAGAACCCCCAAGGATTCTAAAAATTTTAGTTGTAAAGATATTTCTGGACGTATTTGATAAGAATCAATGGATGTGCCCACTCAAGTAATCTCAGAAAAGGGGATGGAGGATAAGATGGAAGGAAATAAGAGGAAAAGAGTTTCTTGTTACCTCCAGGAAGGTTGTGGTTCAGTCACAGCCAGAACTGAACTTCTGCACACAAAACCAGGATTTCCTTTCACCTTCTCCTAACAAGAATTTCATTATGGACATCTGCATGATACAGATCTCAACCTGCATCTGCCAGAAAGGTCTGAGTATCCTCCCTGGATATGTCCTCAACATTAAGTGTACAGAAAGCTGAACAAGTCTGGACTATTTGTAAGAATCATAGCATCACAGAATTGATGTGATTTAAGTTGGAAAAGACCCCTCAGATCATCAACCAGCATTGCCAAGGCTACCCCTAAACCCTGTCCCTCAGTGCCACACCTACACATCTTGTAAATACCTCCAGGGATGGTGACTCCACAGCTTCCCTGCACAGCCTGTTCCAATGCCCAACCACCTTGTCAATGAAGAAGTTTTCCTAATATCCAATCTTAACCTCTCCTGGCACAACCTGAAGCCATTTGCTGTTGTCCTGTTGCTGGTTATTTGGGAGAAGCAGCCCCTTCCCACACGGCTGGAAAGGAAGGAACAAATGTCTCCGTTCACAGATCCGAGTGCTCCCACTGCCTGGGAATGAGGGTTATCTCGGATTGCACACCAGACTGCACTGCTCTGTGCCATCACTGGCTGACACTTGCTTCTCTGTGCTATTTGGGTGACAACTTGCAAGGTGGGATCTCCAAATGCTCAGGGAAGATGGAAGTGCAGGCGCTTAAGAGAGGATTTTGTTGCTGAAACATGGACGTCTGTTGCCAATTTTGCTGTAGCATATTTGAGACATATGCACAGTACTAACAGGTATTACACAGCACTTATGGGAGACTCCCCTTCTGGAGTGTCAGATGGAGGCAAGGTAGGACATCCTGCAGTACTTAAAATAACCCTAGATGTCTACATGGGGGTAAATTAATCACATCCCCATTATTTAATGCATAATAAGTCAAACTGCCTGGCCTCAGCTATGCTTCCAGCTCTGAGGATTTACCAGGCATTGTCTGTCAACTTCTCCCTTTTCCTGTTTGAGTTGGTTTTGTGTTTTTGCCTGACTACTCCTTTTTTTGGGGTACATGTTACTAAACACCAAAGTCTGAGCAGCTGAATATAGCCCACTGTCTGATTCAGTAACTTTCCTTTAACTTTGATTTCATTTGTCTCAGCTTCAGTACCTGACACTGCCTTGAGGTGCTGTAAAATATTCTGCCTCAATATTAGCTACTGGTTCAGAAGGTTCGAGCTTCCCATTGGTATTTCATAATATCTGACAAACCTGAGTGGCTGTCTCAGATTTGTCAGGGCATCTTAGACAAGAACAGCTCTCAGGGACAGGAATGGGCATTCAGCTGTCTAAAAGGCAGCCATTTAGTCCACTTCAGGGCCCAATGAAGATAAAATTCAGACAATTCTATCAAATGACAAGCTTTTTCTCACTCTTAGAAAAGGATGAACCACCCACTACAGGTGTCTATACCTCTCCAGTGACAGGGAGTGACCTTATGGCAGGGCCCAAATTCACACTCCTAATTGTAGATGTCTACACTTGAGGATATGTCCTGACTCTTGTAATCCCTGGCAGTAAAATTCAGTTGCCTACAGGCAACCAGAGACATTAGGAGTACCTTTGAATATTAGATATGCTCACGTGGGCCATGTTTCTTGTTTAGACTTACAGATTACACTAAAAGAGTCCTCCAACCTGGTGGATCTAAAATGTCTCTCTCAAAGTCAGAAAGAAATCGAGGAGTTTGTGTCATTTGTGTGCTCCAGCCTAGATGCTCTATTTGGTGAAAGCTTGAATAAAGAAGGCTTTTCAGGACCTGATCTCACACTGGATCCAGCTGGGATGCATCCTTTGGTTTCCCTGAGTACAGCATTGTGTTTGCAGAGAGGATTCAGCTGGTGCTGTGGGAGAAGACAACATTCTTTTGTTATGGTACAGGGCCCAGAAAGAATATCTCACTTGGAGCAAAAAATAAAAAGTTATCTGGGATGACCCAGTGTGATCAGGGAAGCTGGAGCAGGTGACCCACTGTGCTGCTTTCCAACCTGACCCATTCTGTCTGTGATTCTGTGAAAACCATAAAATATGCCTTCTTTGTTTGCAAGATCTCAGACTTATATAGAAGCACTCTCTCCCTTGGGTTTTTTGGGGTATTTTTTGGTGTGTTTTGTTGTTTTTTTCATGCTTGGACATGAGCAGTAGCCAGTGATGGCTGTTTCTCTCTATGTGTGTGTGTGTTTTTGTGAGCCCAGTGCCATATTTGAAGTCTTTCACCTCATGCTTGTCTGACAGCTGACCAAGTACTGAAAGTGTCTGTCACAGACAGATTTTCAGTGCAGTTCACAGCTCACATAACAGAGGGAGAGGGGAGGGGAAAGACAGTTCACAAAATGTATGAGGAAACATGTCGGGAAGATGCAGGATCTCTGCGCAGACAGAGTGTCTTTTGTCTCTCGGGCAGAATGACTCCCTGGCTCAAAGCCCACCGTGAAGCAAATAACAGAGCACATTCCTTATGCCCTAATGTTGCTACATAACAGTATATTTGGGAATTAAATCATAGGCAAAGGTGTGCTCTTTTACTATTAATTTTTTTGTAATCTCACTTGCCGTTGTTTCACCATTCAATAGGTTCTTTGTGCTCACCATATCTGCAGCCCAAAATTACCTTATTTGAAATAAGCTGCACTGAAAATGTTTCTTCATATCAGTTTTCCCTCCATTTTGAAAAGAACAAGGGCTTATTACTGATCAGAGTTATGCAAAACAGATTGTATTTTTCTTTTTTATATCAAAGAATAACATAATGGTATTTATGTATGAATGGTGAGATAATTTTTTAACAAAGTTTTTATATGTTAAAGCCTCATTTCTGGTCTAAGATAATCATGTAGATGTACTGTAGTGATTTGACTGGAAAAGACATCAGTGGAGCAGGGTTTAACCCACTTGGACAACTAAGGACCAGACCTAATTCTTTCTGGAAATGCTTACACTGCTACATTGATGGCAGAGATCTTGGGCCCAGAGGTCTGTTTTAAAAATCACTGAATTAAAAGACTATAATTTCTTCTGAACACTCAAAAGCTTGACTTTCAAGTGAAATATTTCCTTCTAGTTAGTTTTGGGGAGATTTTGTTTGTTTGTTTTTTGTTAAAACCAGATGAAACTCTTTTTCATAAAAAAATTTCTTGAATAAATAATTAAAACTTTAAACAAGGTTATGAAAGAATCTGTAAATGGAGAAACAAAGAAAAATCAGTCATTAAATAGTGAAGTCAACTATTTTTATCGTTAGTTTCAGGTGGATTGTAAACTTTCACCATTTTGCAAATCACTGTTTGTACCCATTTCCATACGAGTCCTGCCAGCACTGATAAATGCCCTATTTTCTTTTGAGGTGCTTGACACTTTCTGCACTTAAGTGGTTGCACAACCTTGTGTCATTCAGCTGCAGTATAACAGTGGCATTTTAGGAAGCAGTGGTTCTGCTCAGAAATAGTTCATTGTCTCAATAAGATAAATCTCCATGAGATTTGATTTGTCAAGGGGAAACACTTGGTGTTACAACCCTTCCAGATGACTGATTTCTTAAATACCCAGGAAAACCTCAGGAACTGCCAGGGATTCTGCATTGATTACCACAGTACCTGTGATTCTTGCAGGTACACAGCTATACAGCAAAAATACACAAGGGAAAGGGGTTGCAAATCGAGGTGGGACAAAGAGGTGTGGTGAAAAAAAGGTCCTGTCTCATGGTTTATGTATTGTGTGAATCTTATGAGAAAGGAAAATGAGACCTTCCTCAGCATTCACATTGTGGAAAACACCCCCACTGACATGGGAAAGGCTCAGTAACAACAGAAATACATTGGTCATAAATTGGTTTTCCTGAGGAAATTAATGCATAAGGACAATCACAGAGATCACAGGGGTTGCTATGGAGTATTTAGGTCACTCTGCCCTTTTTCCATCCCCCTTTTCCCCCCATATATCTTGAGGAGGGTTTGAGTAATTTGATTCTCTTGCAGTCTAGAGATGTTCACAGAGGATGAGAGCTTCTGCTTTTGTTTGTTTTTTGTTTTGTTTGATTTTTTTTTTAAATTTATCTGCTTGAATATCTCCTGCATTTCTTCTCAACACTTTTTTTGTTCTTCATTTTTCTGACTTTCTCACCGACAATGTGAAACAGCTTTACTTACCCAGGGTAACCTATTTGGCAGTGCCTGTTGGGGGCACACATATGGTCCATGATGGAAACTTCAGGTTTACGTTCTTGAAAATTTCCATATCCTGCT
The DNA here is from genome assembly GCA_020086605.1 of Lanius collurio. NCBI lineage: Eukaryota > Metazoa > Chordata > Aves > Passeriformes > Laniidae > Lanius > Lanius collurio. Next base: position 571,385 of record JACBWW010000001.1, on the reverse strand, counting down.
AACTTTTCAAGCTGTCCCCACCTCTGTTCTATGTAAATGCATGTCCTAAATCTTGTCATTTCCAGATCAATGGAGCAACTGTCTTACTGAAAATTCTCTTCTGCCAGTTGTTAAAGTGTGCAGCTGACTTAAAACAGAGAAGTTGATTTTCTGGGGACTGCTCAAACCGTAATATTAAATATTCCTTGCTGAGTAGGTTCACATTGACTATGACTGTAGGCAATTAATATGAGTTTCCCAAATAACAGCCATTTTCTCTTGGTATTTTCTCTTTTTTAGTTTGTTTGTTTTTGTCTCATGAACAATTTCACATGGGCAGACTAAGACAGGTTGCTATTGTGAATCTGCTGCAATGCTTCCAGGTATTCATAACACTGTTTGCATTGCTAAGTGCTGTGAGGGGAAAGTATCAAAGCCCATGGATTATGCTCTGCTGAAGCTCATTAAACAGCTCCTCCTGTTTGAAGAGTTATGACAAATGAAAACCTCTTACACACAAACCCAAGTTATCCAGGTTTTCTGTTAATGAAACAGATGTCAGTTTGCTTAAATGTCAGGCTTCATTTTTATTCCTGTTCTTCAAGTCATTGATATTTCCACCAGAGCAAAAGTTAAAAGTGTACTCCTGTGCAACATTTGTCTGTATGGTAGGAAAATTCCTTAATTTGACTGCTCCAGAATTAAAAAGGGGATGTTATCTTATATAATGTTATGTTATGTTATGTTATATGTTATGTTATATTGTTACATTACATTACATCACATTACATGATATGATATGATATTTATTTAAATAAATTTTTGCTGAAATTGAATCACTTTTTTTTTTCCTGGTTTTTATCTGATTCATAATTAATCCTTTGAAAATAAGTATAGAGTAGTTCAGCAGAGGGTAGAATTCATCCCACCCAACAATCTTCTCACATTAAATCTCCAATCTAACGGGTTCTGTAGGCTCCTTGTGTAGTAGACAAAGAGAGATGGACAACTGCAAGAGGGCTGTAAATCACTTCTTTACAGATGTCTGAAAAGTAGGACAAAACATTCTCTGTGGGACATTCTTTTCATCCAGGGAAAATGGAAAGGCTACACTGGATCCTCTACTTAAAGTTTAGAAATCTGAAGGTAGGCAAGACATCTTGAATTTTCTTTGGATGTTCAGAACCCTGGCAAACAAGACATTGCAGATTCTCACAGAATTCAACTATGATGAAATGCTGGAAGCAGCTTTGTAATTGTAGCATCTTTCTTGGGTTCTCTCAAGTGGTCTCAAGGCAAATAATATTGAGGCAAAAAAAGATTATGAGGGTCTAACTATTTCAGCAAGGAATTCAACTGGCCTACAAGGAGATTCAAAGGGGAATTATTTCTAGTTAATAGACAGCAAGACTAAATAGAAAAGAAAGGCCAGCTGGAAGATTATAGCATGACCATAGTGTAATTATAGAGTAAAGCAGATATAGTGGGATTTCTCAGATTTGGAAATGTGTTTTTAATACAGATAATTTGCATTGTAGCACAAGAAGTAACCTCCTCTCTCTCAGTTGCATAGCACGCTTAAAGCAAGGGTTTTTCTATCAATGATGCACTTACAGGAACCAGTGCAGTGTTTTCAGACATGTGTATGGTTTTACTTCACAAAGTTCTATTCTGACAAGGTAGCTGGCAAAATGTCTGCACCTGCTCCACTGAAATTGGCTCATTTGACACTGCTTTTGTGCAAGTGCTGCAAGTCCACAGAAGCCATCACAGCTGGGCAGTGGGAAGCCATTTCACTCCCAGACATGTTACTTACCACTTTTATTCCTTAAAGAGATGTAACCTCACATGTCTTCTGAATTTAAAAGGCCATAACAGTTCATGTCCTCTCAGCTGACATGTGAGGTAGTTTGCTATGTATGGGACATGGCATTTGGTACTACAAATATGTGCTGTTTGAAGAAAACAGGCAAATCAAATCCCCTTCCTCGGGCCTGCAATGAGTTTGCCAACTGAACACTGCTAAAGTCACAGCAAATATCCACAAAAATTCCTGCCACCTCTTCACTTACTGCTTAGTCCATTGTTGCAAACATGAGGACAGTTTCTGCAGTTTTTGGGGGCAATATGTGTAAGCACAGCTCATTAGTTACTCCTTGAAATTTTGAAGTCATGAGAAGGGAACAAAACTTTTCTTTAAAGGACAGGGAACCTTATTCTCTGGTACTGCAGCTGCAACCCAAAGGGAGAAACTAATATCTAGTACCTATCTAATTTTCAGACAACTGAATTCCAACTTCCATAAAGTGTTGGGACTGAAAGAGAAGTGCTGGTCTCACTCATTTCCATGCCTCATCTGTTGTAGGGAGAGCTTAACTACAGCTCAATTCAAGTTCAGACACCGAGTGTAGGTACTAATAGTGCTTAACAGCACATAGCTGTTGCAAAGTCACAAAGGTTTGGCACAACAAAAGTTTTATTCTCCCAATGCAGGATAATTTTTGTAGCTCAAACAATACCTAGGATCGATTTCTCACTGCTGTCCTGGATGTCATTGGTCCATTAAACATGAAGGTTTGAGTTTCACCAAACCAGTCCTGAACTGAGGGTGATCACATGAAGTGTCGACTTGCAACTGAGGGGTTTTAGTCATAGGAATAATACAGATGATACACAGTGGGAGAATTTTCTTGGTTTTTTCAAGGAAAATTTCTGAAACCATTGAGACATCTCCAGAATTAAAGAGAATGGCATACAAATGAGCCACAGCAAGTGTTTCAAAGTGGCATTCTGGACACATCTCAGGCATTCTTATCAGCATTAAGCTGATAGGTCTGGCATGCCTGTATGTAACTTACACACTTTGGCTCTGCTCCAGCACAGCAGGTAATTCAGAATCCTTGCCATTTTGGAAATAATGATGTTATACCTCTGCTCCTCTTTTCCTTATATGTAAAAGAATGCCAAGAATCTGAGATCAATTAGGAGGTTCTTGAGGAAAAAAAACCAGACAAACTTACTTTTGTTTTTTCTTGCATATTTTAAATTACAACATAAAGTGCACTTCTCTGCTTAAGGTTTAACATTCTTTGTAGCAGCATAATTTCTCATATTAAAAAAATAAGAGATAAAAACCACTATTAATTCAAACAATAAAATAAAACACTGAAGGGATTTTGTCGTTTGTTGGCTTTAGATAAAGTTGAATATAGAAGCTGCTATTTTTTCATAACTGCTGAGAACTGAGTCTAAATGCCTAGAACCAGTTGAATTTCCTAGCCTAGAGATGTGGACAGACAGAACCAGTTGAATTTCCTAACCTAGAGATGTGGACAGACAGTTCTTGTCTGCAGAACAAGTGCTTAAAATTCCTTATATCCCTCATGCAAACTGCATTTCTCTGGTTCTATTAAACTGGCTACGTAATCAGGTTTCTCCCTAAGGAATTAGATCCCCAAACACAGATATCTAATCTTTAAAAAGAAACATGTTCTCAGTCACTTAGTGTACCAAATGTGTCATGAGATATAATGATAAACGTTTACCTTTAGCTAGCTGATTGAATTTTTAGTTAATATATACTGACCTAAAGTCACATTCCTCAGTTCCTTGTCAAACTGGTTGTTGTTTTCAATTCAGTACTATTTGGGGAACTGCTTATTGAATAAAGAAAACTTCCACAGAAGCACAAATTTCCAGCATTATTGACTAATTAAGGCTTTGTCTACGCTGGCAGCTGGGGACTTTAGGCAATCTCATGCCCATATGCACTAACCATTTTACATTGTAAATCTCTTGGCTGGGTCTTAAGTGACAGTCTTGCCTGATGCTGCAAAAAATGTTGGCATGAGGCTGATCTGACCCCTTCATACCATGTGCTTTGAAATTCTCTGGGCACACAATCTGTAAGCACTATAAATCGATCTGCTGCAATCCCACAAGTCCTTGTTTCTGACTTTTTGCAGTTCCCGCAAACCCTTTCTTTTCTTTTTGTCACCCATAAGCACAATCTCAGAAAAACACAGAGAATTCACAATCAGCTGATAAAAAAGCTCAATTTCACATGCTATAAAGGAAACTGATTTGCCTAAACATTTAGTCAGGTAATGTGAAGCAGCAGATCTGTGGTTTATAATCCTTGGGAATGTGGGGGAAGCAGTCAGATTCACTGTGGATAATTCAAATTTGGTCATAAATATCAGATAAGATTTCCTTTGTGCATCACGAGGACAGTGCTTCAAAGCATCTTATGGCAGAGGAAAAACATTTAACAGGGTAAAATAAAATTTACCTTAGAAACTTTTTCTATGCACAGATTTTTTCCTAGGTTTTTTGCAAGGATCTTGTTTTTGTTACATGAGCACCCAAGATAAAACTGAGCCTTATGTGCATGAGCAATACATATTGAAGGAAAATATTTTCAGGCTAATAAACTTAAAACCTCAAGGAATGCTAGAATTTCTCAGACCACTCCAGAAAGCAATCTAGTTTTATTAAGTCCAAAACAAGGTGGTTTGGTTTTTTTTTTTGGACATTCTTGACATTTTGTTCCGTGTCTAACAGTAGTTTCAGTCCTTATTCTCTGCAATTCCTCTTCTTTTTTTTTTTTTTTTCTCCAGCTTTTCTGCATTTCTCACCATCATCGCTCCTACTTATTCTTCTGATGAAAAGGAAGAAAGATGATTTATAACCTCTGCCTTCTTGACCTCTTTCAGCTCCACAGCATTGTGTAAATATATGTAGTACTCTCCAGCCTAAATTCTGCTGAAATTGGAGTTAGATTTTTTCAAGAAGTCTTCCTTTTCTTAGGCAGAAATAGAGGTGCTCACACTGGGGAAGGTAGATATTTGCACTAAGAGAACAGCATGCCTTTCAGGAGAGACTGAATTTCCAGCTGGAAGAGAGAAGCAGGTGGGATAATCAAACTGGATATTCTCTTCAGAGGCTTCACTGTGAGCAGGATTAAAGGTGCTGGTTAGAAAGGGAAAATTACTGAGCAGAAGAAAATATCTGCTGGAAAATACTGGCAGAGATATTTCCAGCCAGCCTGGGAGCTCTGAGCCAGGGAACTCAACTTTCCAACTAGAAACAACCCTGACAACTGCATCTGGCCTTCTTGAAGTACAGCTGGGGTTCCCAGAAGCCTCAGACATCCTGAGATACCATTGATAAGCACAAGGAATTGTAACAGCCATTTATCAGCTGAAAAAGTAGAAACAGTCTGGTAAAATAAATATCATCTAAAAGAGCCAAACCTATCATCATCTATTGGCTGGTTCAGGAGAAAAATCAAAATTAAAAACATCCATTGGCTCCTTGAAGAGGTGATGTCCTGTGCCTTGTTATGTCTCTATGACTTTAAAAGGACTTTATCCAGATTGGAGCCTCTGTTTCTGAGAACTTTTTGTTCTTCATCCCTCCTCTCCCCTCCCCTCCCCTCCCCTCCTTTCCTTTTCTTTCTTTGCTACTTTCTGTGAGAGCCTGGATTCTCAGCAGGGATATCTGGTGAAGTCCAGACTCCATGAGACTCAATCCATTATTATTGATCCCTCTTTGGATCCCCTTTCAAGATCAATTTTAGGAATTGTTTTACAATTAAACAGATGTTATAATATTATAAATATTATACATGAATACAGTGAAAATGAGCAGCCATGTAATTTGGTGGGCTGGAAGACACAGAATCTTAGAAAAATTGAGGTTGGAAAGGACCTCTGGAGGTCACTTTGCCCACACAACCTGCTCAAGCAGAACTATCCAAAGCCAATTTCACACATGTCCAGATGGCTTTTGAATGTCACCAGGTCACAGTTCCTGGTGCCAGCCTGGGAGATATATTTGCCAGGAATACTTGAAATTTCCCATGGCTGCAACAAGTGGTTCTGGTGGCCACACATTGGATGTCCTCAAAAGACTTCTAAGGAAACACCTCAGCTGTCTAGGGGTATCTCAAATTTGAGTTTTATACCTGTGTGAGGTAGATGAGATCCACCAACTGGCTAGATGAGCACAGCTGGTGGACACGTTTCTGAAAAGGAAAAAAAAACATTTCTGAATTCCCTGAAGTGTGCAAGTTGAACCACCTGGATAGTTCCCATAAAACCCTCTCAAAAGGCATATAATTAGTGCATCAAAGAGTGTGACTTTATTGAATGACTGATAACAAAAAATATGCAAATGCAGGAAGGGATCACCTAAATCTTAGCAATAATTTTTGACTGTGGATGTTCATTCTGAAATGGTCCAGTCAAATGTTAAAGTAGTTTTTTTTGGGCAGCACAGTGGTAGAAATCTCCTCTTTGCACTTGCTTCCATATGAAGGAAAGATGACAAAGTTTGAACCTCAGCCATGTCAAATAAATCTTCAGATAGCTGATATTTTCTTGTATTTTTTAACATAGTCTGGTCTCTGATGTAAATTAATATAAAATTCTGCTCCTAAATTGATAGATATGGCTTTTCCAACACAGTGTGTGGTGCCATTTACCACATAACCAAGGTAAATGTTTCCTGTTAATTAATGCTCCATTCTTAGAGATGAAACCAGACATGGGTATTTATAAGCCATAAAACCTCTGACAATATTTCAGAAAGCTACTGACTACTCACAGTACTAAAATATTACACTAGTGATATTGGCTACTGGAATCATTAATTTCCTTTAGTTGGCAGTGAATGCACCAAATGATGACAATACAATATGTGACCTCTCCAATGCTTATAAATATTATAGATGCTTTTGCAGAAGTTTCAACACTGTGTCAAAATATTTACTTACTTATTGTGGATTTGGGCTTATAATGAGCTAAAGGATCCTGCCTCATTCATCCAAAATAATTGAAGGGATAATTGAGTGAAAGCAATTTCTCCCAGCCACCTGCATGAGGAGCATTTGTTGAAATTGCCTTTTCTCTGTAACCAATTATCATGTTGGTTGCAGACAGTATCACATTGAACTTCATTAACCAACAGCTCCTGGATCCTGCAGAACTGAATGTGCTTAATTATAATCCCAGTCTACTATGCTTATTCTTGCAAATGCATCCTAACTATAAGAATTAAATTTCTTAATTGCAGCTTTAATGCTGAATGAAGCAATAGCACTACTAGATTTTTGTAGCTTGTGTTTGGCATGGAGCTTGTATGGTTGGGTAGGAAAACACTATATTGGCAACTGAAGGGTGTGTTTGTCACCTTTCTATTATTTCTCAAAACTGAGACTGACTTTGAGCTGCTTGACAACTTTGTCTTGCAGCACCTTCACTACCAAACAAAAATTTTTGGCAGCAGTGGAACTGAAGCAGGGGATGGGATTTAGGTGGCATATGAAGACATCTATATTTAAGTGGAATAGAATGGGTTGGAAGAAACCTTTAAAGGTCATCTAGACTATCCCTCCTGCCATGGACAGGAACACCTTCCACTCTCCCTGGTTGCTCCAAGCCCTGCTCAACCTGACCTTGGACACTTGAGGGATGGGGCAGTCACAGCTTCCCTGGGCACCCTGTGCCAACCTTACCCGTTCTGCAATTTTGTGATTTATCTGTGTAAGTACTGTAGACTTCATCAAAAGCATCAACATCATCACAAATAAAAGGAGTAGGATAAAATCACTTGAAGTGGAGCAGGACACAGCAACAGAACTCATGGCTGAAGTACAATTATGGCATTCCTGTAAATACAGATGTCTGCATCCAAGTAGTTGCTTGATTTCTCTTAGAAGTGAATAGGAAAAAAGTGTTATGAACTGATTCCTACTGGAGATTTTAGTATTTCCTGAAGGATGAGATGAACTGAAATCTGGAAATACCCATTTCCTCTTTTGACCACAATAGGAAGACTATCCCTTCCAAAGGGATTTTCACTTTGCTGTTTACCAGAAGTGCAGGAACTACACCTTCAGGGTTTACTCCAAGGGGCTACTGTGCCAGCAAATTACTTGAAGAGTAATATCTAAGTAGAGAACAATTATTCTCTTGTGTTTCATCTGAATCACATAGGGAAAGGACAAAAGTTTAAAGAACAAGCTGTTCTTTTTATTTATAAGAGAAATTTCATTGAACATCTGCCTACTAAGTATAAATTAGATATAGTCACCAATATGTCTGTATATACATGTATGTTTAAGTATATACACATATATCGGGTTTACAGTTTCCTCTTTACTGACATTTTTAAGGGGAATTTTTGCCCTTTTAATCTCAAAGCTTTCAGCTCAAACATTGCTTGTTTTACAAAATTTAACCAGAAAAAATTTACAAGCCTCCCTCGCCTCAAAAAAAAAAAAAAAAAAAAAAACAAAAAAACCCACAAAACTCTCAAACCACATTTTCAAAACCATTTTTGGTAGCAACCTTCTTTCCTTCCAAATTCATGATCATTCTTCCTTGCCTTTACATGGAGAATTTTTCCTTCCAAAACCTACTTTTCTTTCAGAATTGAAATCAGTGCGATGATAAATGTAGCAAAAAACCATTTGTCGTCACAGCAAGAAACTTTCTTGACATGGGAAATTTCTAGGTGAACAAACACTACAATTTAGATTCTTGATTTTTTTTTTTTTTTTTTTAAATTCTTCTGCTATGAAGAAAGAAAAAATCATCAAAACCCCTACTAATTTGGCATATTCTAGAACTACTGGTGCCACTCCTTATAATAAAAAACAAGGAAACACAATTTAAAAGGCAATACCATCATCTGTGTCAGCAACGTGGTGCTCCTATGACATAGGAATAAGTATGAATTAGGAGCAGTGACTAAATCACTGAGGTGGAAAAGGAACATCAGATATCCCGGCTGACGTCTTGCTTGTTTGGATGAGTGCACTGTGGAAGTATTGACACAAAGAAAGAATTCTGGAGTCATATAATCCAACCTCTTACTCATTGGGGAATTGAGAAGGAGTTTTCTCAATGAGAAAAATTAGTTTTGGACTCAACTCTTGGAGTTCTTGACTCTAATAAGGCTTTAAAGAAACATTGATAATGAGTTATTTCTGTTTAAGAAATGATTTATTTAGTCAGATAATACACTTTTCCTATATACACTTTTTCTACATACACAGAAATATCATCCACATATTTGATATCTGAAGATCTTAAAGATATTATGACATTATTTCATGTAGGAAATTAAATATGGTTGAAATCAAGGTTTGATAACCAGATCAATAATGTTTGGGGCTAAACTAGATGACTTTTAAAGGTTCCTTTCCTACCCAAACCATCCTATTATTCTATGTTCAAGTCTAACAGCTTTTACTTTTACTACCTGGACAAGTGTGTTAAAATCTACGAGGAAATAATAAAAATGCCAAAACTCTTGTTATCCTGGTCATTGATTTTAGCTGAACTCAGTGCTGAGCATGCTTTCAACTTTGACCAGTCAATGGCTTTGAGACAGGAAAATATAAATTGTTTCTAAGTACCAACTTGTTTCTACAAAGTCAGTGCAAGGGAAATGCAGTCAGTCCTTGCTTAATCACCAAAGAAAATTTGGATAAACCACCCCAGCTGCATACTCCTATATGATTCCTTTATATTAGGCATTTCTGTACTGAAAGAGTGGCTAGGGATTGGAATAGGCTGCCCAGGGAAGTAGTGGAGTCACCATTCCTGGGAGTGTTCAGAAAATAAGCAGATGTGATGTGGTTCATGGTGATAGTCAAAGGTTGGACTTGATGATTGTGAAGGGCTTTTCCAGCCTTAATGATTCTACAATTCTCTTCTCTTAGAGATTAATGGATTGGTCCATTTTAATGTATTGATCCAGAGATAACAAAGTCCCATCTGTGTTTTAATCAAAGCCAGTGGGTGTTGGCACACAATTTCTTTAACTGTGAAAATAATCTTTGAGTATAAAATGGAACTTACAAAGAATTAGAGGATTTATTCAAAAAAATGCTGCTTTCCAACACCTGTAGTTAACTCTAAAGTAATTTCAGAGGTGTATCTGTCTCTGTTTTGCAACAATAAAACTCCCTAGAAGTTGGTACACCATGTTTTTTTACAAATAAACACATAAGTGTCCATTTCATAAAATCACACAAAAGTTAGTGCTGGAATTCCTGGCTCGGGCCAGGTTTGACTCCCTAATGTGACATTCCCTTGCCCTGTCATCTGAGAAAGCAGACCTCATCATCCTTTTGTGAATGTGCTTTATGTGTAACACAGAGACTGTGCTCCACAGGGAATCCTGGGTGTTATTTTAATGTAGTAAAGTGTAATTAATGTAATAAATGTCAGCAACAGAAGCTCCCACATGCAGCTGGCAATGTTCCACTTTCCCGTGGCACTTCAGTGACTAAAATACATTGAAAAAAATGTGTAGGAAAGGGCTGTGTTTCTCTTCTTCCTAAATGCAAGGTCAAAGGTTTGATGTTTTGAGTCCCAGCACAAACAACTTCTGCTTTTGACTTCTTATTTAATTTTTTCCCCATGTCCCTTGAGAAACCTGTGCCTTGGTTGCTTGCCCAACTCAAGTGCAAGAGATTCAGCCTTTCTGTGGGGATTAATAATTTAATATCAGCAAGGTGGTCAACAGAGTGAGTGGGTGTTAGGAAAGAGAGGGAAATATGGATCACTGACCAGGGCTTGCCATTTAATGGTAAAGTTTGGTTAATCTGTAACAACCTTCTCCTTCCTGGAAGAGCTGCTTTATTTTAATGTCATTTTGACTTTTACCTCCATGTAGCCATACTGCACTCTGTACTCTACCTATTGTTCTGTGTAGCAATAAACTACTGTGTGTACATACATAAATATATATATCTATACAGAGGTAGAGGGGGAGCAAGAGAGAGGCAGATTTTGACAACTACTAGAATTAGCTCAAATATTTCTTCAGCACAGTGAAGTCTGGATGAATGGTTCGTTGTGTTAATTTCTTCTAGAACACCTGAGCCTCTTAAAACAAGTAAGCAATAAGTTTTGTTTTGATAAAACCTGAATATTAATAGTTTAATCATGATTAAAGATAAAATAGTCAATGAAAATCCTCATAATCTATTACTTTGGGGATATTTCTTCCTCTCTCCCATTTTTCTCTCATTTTGGCATATCTGTGATATGGCTAAATTTCCACTCATATTTTTTGAGCATGTTTTTAAGCATGTATTCCTGGTGTAGAGGCTGAGAATTGAACATCTGGTGGCCCACTAAAGGCAGGATTAATTTCCTCTACTTTAGACATGGACTGTACTGTTCTTTTCAGTTCTTCATCTAGACTCTTTTTACAGTCAGGGAGAGAGAGTTCCTGGTTGAAATTAATCTCATCCAAACTGGATGGTTAATAAAGTTTATGTACATCAATTTAAATTTTCTCTCAGTTTTAGTTCTGTCAGTGTTCACTAAACATCCACTGCAGACTGGCTGCAGTATCACTGCAACACATATATTTCCTGTGATTTTGTTTTCTGTATTTCTCTGTCCAGCTGCAGAAAATACATCTGGAAAACTGAAAACAAAGGGAATGAGAAAACTGATTTTACCAACCACATTTTCTTCCAAATGGAGACCAGTCCCTTTTTCAATGAACCCACATACATTGATCTGGGTTTTATCATAAAGAGAAAAGTTAAACAGGTGCAGAAACCATCAGAAGTTAATTCTTTTACTACTCCATACTTAATTAAAAAGGTAAGACAAGTCTTGGAGTGTTATCAGTCTCTGCCACACGGGCTGTGTGATGCACCCCACTGTGCATGCACACATACAAATACAGATGTTCAGGAGCACTTGTACTCACTTCAAATCCCATGTTTGCAACCGTTAGTGATTTCTCTAAGGCTGTTGTGGCATCTTAAATCTTTTTCCTATGCCTTGTGCACAGCTGATTTGAGGTGTCTTAGGCAAAAAAATCACATTTTGTGGCTGTGACAGAAGTGTGAAGGTTTTTATGGAGATCAATGTAAAGATGGGTGACAAGAAGGATCAGTGGGGTTCTGAACGAAGATGTGGATTTGCAGGAAGTTTCAGGGTTGTGAAGGGGGGCTTAGGGGTGAGACCAAGAAGTTACAATGAAGATTTGAAGAGCAGTGAATGATTTCAGGAAGTTATTTCATGAAGAAAACTGCCTTTCCCTCTTCCTTTCCCTTCCTTAACTTCCTCTTGACAGCTGATCACACTGTGATATTGCAGTGGGACCATAGAACACTCAGGAGACTGGCAGTCTCCTTCTCCCCAAAAAGCACCTTTTATCTCTAACATTCCTTTATAGGAATGTAGAATCCTAGTATGATTTATTCTGGAAGGGATCTTGAAGTTCATCAAGTTCCAGCCCCTGTACCATAGGCAGGGACACCTTCCACTATCCCAGGTTGCTCCAAGCCCCATCCAACCTTGTCTTGAACACTTCCAGGGATGGGGCAGCCACAGCTTCTCTGGGCAGCCTGTGCCAGGGCCTCACTACCCTCATTTTTAAAAATGTCTTTTTCATATTTAATCTAATGCTTTCCTCTTTCACTTTAAAACCACCGCTCCTTGTCCACTGCTCTTTGTTCTGTCACTACAGGCCCTGGTGAAAAGATTCTTTCTGCCTTTCTTATTGGAAAAGGACCTATGGGCCCACTCCAACAGCTCCATGTCTTTCCAATATCAGGGAACCCAGGTCTGGGTGCAGTATTCCAGGTGGGTCTCACAAGAGGGGAGTAGAGGGGGAGCATCCCCTCCCTTAATCCTCTGGCCACACTTCTTGTGGAATAGCCCAGAAGGAAATTGGCCAGAATTGACTCCCTGGGACTCTTAGGCTTCCATCGCTCCAGGGGAGACTGGGAAAGGATCTGTCTGGTTCTGCCTTAGGACATTGGAATGGGGAGAAGGGTTGTAGGCAGAGGGTTGTAGGAACAGTCCTGGGAAACTGGGCTCAGGGCAGGAGAAGGCATGGCAAAGACAATGGCAGTGCTGAGAGGGACATAGAAATATCTCCAGACACTTGCTCTGCTGTAAGGCAGCACAAAGAGACATTTGTCTCAGAGTTCAAATTCTGTTTTTTTCTGAATAATCCAAAGAGTTCAGGTGGCTGAAAACCTGCTTGGACCTGATGGACTTGAAAATCTACTGTTGTCTGTCTGTTACTCACTGGGATTTGATAAATTGCATAATAAGGAAATAATTACTCCAAAAATTCCATTGCATTCAGGGCCACAGCCTGGAAATGACAGCAAACATTGCTCCAGGCTCTGGGTCTGATCTGGTACAAGAGGTGAGGTCAGCCCCATCACTGTCCTCTGAGGTGAACCTTGACACCAAATTTCCCCATTGTGCCTTCAGCTGAAAGACATGGAAAACTTGGGTTGAATAACAGGAGACAAGGGAGGCCTTCTACAGAAGATCAGTCCTGTAACTCACAGAAAGTTAAAAGCAAGCAAACAAAAAAACCCAAACAAAAATCAACATTGAGAACTATTTCATGTCTGACTCTTTCACATGGAGAAGGCCAAGCTTCAAGGCCCAGAATGTCACATACCAAACATCCATGTGTCCAGCTCCACATCATGGGATCAGAGCATGGATATGCAGCCAGACTCCTGGACAATTTGGCAGGGGTAATTTCAGCAGCTTCCTCTAGTTCATCTGCTTTCACAAGAGCCAGGCTAACCAGCAGTGCTCACCCAGGGCAGATCCATGGCTGATTATGTGATATCTTCATCCAGCACTGCTCAGAAGCCACAGAATAAGAGATCAGACAGCTGATGGGTTTCCCTTAAAAAGGTCTTGGAAGATTTTTTGCAACACCCATATTTCAAATTCCATCTACCCACTGATGTCTTCCAGCCTTGCTTCACCTTCTTGCCTCCTTCCACAGCCACTGGAAACCAGGACACAGCTATTTAATACTGAAAACTGGTGTAGACAGATGTGGAAGCAGAATTGAACTGAACAGCTTAAATAACAGACACACCCCAAAAGAGGGAGAGGATTTGGTGTGAAATCACAAAATCACAGAATGGGTAAGGTTGGAAGAGATCACTGGTGGGGTCATCTGGTCCAACCTCCCTGCTGAAGCAGGGTCATCCCAGAGCCCAATGCCCTATTCATTATTGCCTACTTCACAGTAATGGCTTCCCTTTCTTATTTGAATCACATTTTGATTCAAATTCTATCAAAGGCATCAATAAAGACTTTTCTATACCCAGGGCCAAGGCCTCTGATACACAGACATCCTGGATGAAGGTCTTGTAATTACATGAGGCTTTTAAATTCTCTTAAGTCACTTTTAGGATAACAAAATTAATGCCCAAGAAAGCTTTAAGATTAGCTCATTCTTAGTTATCCATTACTCAAGGAATACTGGGCGAATTGCAATGGTGTGGAATAAGAAAATCTGTATTCAAAGCCTACACATACGTTGTTTTATGCCACACCATTGTGCTTAATCCTCTGTTCAGCAAATCACACTGCAAAAATAAATTGGCATAAAATAAAATATATTCTGAAAAGAAATAGGAAGTTCCTCCTGACTGACAGTGGCTTGCAATGCCAGGACTTGTTCTATATTCATACTTACAAAATGCAGATTATATTTCTCTCATGCTGGCAAGCCAATAACTAAGCTTCACTGCTTTTGGCATTCACTAGATTTTTGTCATACCTCCCTAATATGCCTTAAGGGTACTTGTTGATACCAAGAATTGAAACAAAGCTTATGCTTTTGGTTGCCAAGTCACTTCAGCCAGATGGAAACATAAATCTGGAGCCAGAAAATATTATTACTGTTATTTGAATTTGGAATGTAAATGGTGGCTTTGTCTTTACCATGTAAATGTTTCTTCTGTTGTGGAAAAGTCTAACATGAGAAAATCTCTCTCTCCTTCAGGCTTCCTTTGTTGCTGTCCTAGCAAGTTGGCTTGTATGTGTTGTGAGGTCTATAACCCAGTTATAAATTAAATAATAATAAATGAATGTTCCATGTTCCTTTATGGAATTTATTTTCCCTTCAACTGAGGAAGGAATAACAATGAATAAAGGGTGTAAGACAAAGCCAGACAAATTACAGCAGAGTACTGCACATGTATTTAATACAGAAGGATGAAAATCCCTAAGAGTTCATCTTAATGCCTTTAAATCAAACTGGTTGTCTTTATGTAATATCTATTCTCATGCAACTTCAGAGGGGTTTAGGATAATGCAGTGGTAAATCAATATTAGGATATTATTGCTGTATTGCACCAAAGATGTTAGAAATTGTAACCATCCCTTTATAAATTTATGAAATTCCAAAATCAGCAATAAAGATCTTAATTTGTTGGGATTGTGCTCAGGACAGCTGTAAAATAGCAATACTTTCTGATTGTTTGTGACCTTTTATATAAATGTTATTTTCCTCCATAATTTATCTGGGAAGATGTAATGAAAGGAGAAAAGTGACATGAAATAGAGCAAAGTATCAGCTCAACAACTGAACTACTTCAATAAAAGGAGTTGTTTCCTCTATTTGAAATAAAAAAGACTCTGGCGTACTGTTCTGAACATCAAGTCTTTTGTATTTACTCCTGAGACAGGAAATGAAAATTATCTTCAAAATATAGTAAGTTAATTAGCCAATGTGTACTACAATAGAATAATAGAATCTCAAAATCACAGAAACTGAGAATGGATTGGAAGGCACATTAAGGATCTTCTATTTCCAAACCCCTGCCACGGGCAGGGACATCTTCCACTATCCCAGGTCACCCCAAGTCCCATCCAATCTGGCCTTGGATACTTCCAGGGATGGGACAGACACTATTTCTCTGTGCAACGTTGCATATTATTTAACAGAAACCAGCTGGGTTTAACAGTGCTCATCTGATACTACAAAGTGTCAGCTGAGAAGAGTGAAGACTTTAGCAGATGTTCTTACATCAGTGTAGTCAATGAAGCCCCATCCTGTTACACCAAAAGCTCCTTATTCTCTCCAGGAGACACTAATCACATTAAGTTGACATTTCCATCCATCCTGGCTGCAGTATCAGCTTCCCATGTCCTACAACAGGCAGCAGTGAAATAACCAGGTTCATTAAACTTTTCCCAGTGTAGGACCAGTCCGGACTTCTTGTCTGCAGGGTGATGGCTCTCAAGGAAGGTGCCATATTTTCTTCAGATGTGGAGCTGCCCATGGAAATAAAAACTGATGGGCCCACACTGTAGGAAACACCAGTCTCCAGATTTAATTTTTGCAATTTTATCCTCTGTCAAGCCAAGAGAGACTAGAAAGAAGCAGCACCAGTCAGGCCAGGACTGAGAAAAATTAAGAGTTGAGGAGAAATCAGTGATGCTTTTAAGTATTCCTTGCCTCCTATCAAATAAACTACAGGAACACTGCAGACTCTTCCTAATGTGCATCCCCAGGGATGGCAGTCCTGCTCGGGATGTGTGGGCTTCCGTGGCATTCTGGGTCCCCAGTGCTGCAGGACTCGGGGCTCAGCCGTCCCACCAGGCTGCCCAAGCCCCCGCATCCCGCTGGCTGAGCCGGCCGCCAGATGGGCTGGGAGGCTGGAAAAACCCGAGGACGGGCGCTTCCAGGGCAATCTGCATACGAGCAGCCTTTCCAGGGCTGGTCCCAGCCTGGATCGGAGCTGCCCCGAAGGAGCCTGGCCAGTGCCACCGCCAAAAGGCGCTGCTGTGACAGACCAGATTGTCCCTCGCTGCCAGAGGCTCTCAGGGTACCCGGGAGCCTCTTGCTTCGGGATCACACGTGTACCAGTATTGCTCAAGGAATCCAGTCCACACCGGGTTTTTTTTTTTGTTTTTTTTTTTGTTTTTTTTTTTAGCGATATATCTGCGTTTCTGGCTGTCTCACCTCATGGAGGACAAGCTTTCCGATAAAATCCCTGTTCCCCCAAGCTCTGGAGTTCCTGCGTGATGACAAAACCCGTGTCTGCGAGCACTGCGGGTTTTAGCAGCGGCTGAAAGCACCATCTAGTGGCGTCGGGGGAGTTTACGGGGCACGGAACAATTCTGGTTAGTTTGGAATCATAAAATCGTCGAAGTTTGAAATGACCTTTGAAATCATCAGTTGCCAAATCTACATGTCCATTGGACATTTGCGGGGGTGGTGATTCCAACACTTCCCTTGGCAGCCTGTTCCAGTGTTTAACCACCCTTTCAATGAAGAAATTGTTCCCAATATCCAATCTAAATATCCCTGGCACAAGTTGAGGTCATTAGCCCTTGCCTTATTGCTTGATCCTTGGGAGAAAAGACAAAAGCCCGACTCTCACCTGGCTGCCTCCTCCCTTCAGGGAGTTGTGGACAGCCAGAAGGTCCCCCCTGAGCCTCCTTTCCTCCAGGCTGAGCCCCCCCAGCTGCTCCTCACCAGACCTGTGCTCCAGACCCTTCACCAGCTCCATTCCCTTCTCTGGACACGCTCCAGCCCCTCAATGTCCTTCCTGAACTGAGGGCCCCAGAACTGGACACAGCACCCGAGGTGTGGCCTCAGCAGTGCCCAGCACCAGCAGTCACTGCCCTGGTCCTGCTGCCACACTCCTGCTGGTGCAGGCCAGGGGCCATTGGCCTTCTCGGCCACCTGGGCACACCTGGCTTGTATTCAGCCATGGCTGACCTGCACCTAGAGATCTTTTTCCAGCTTTCCAGCTGCTCTGGCACAGCCTGTAGTGCTGCAGGGGCTGTAGTGACCCAAATGCAGAACCTGGCATTTCTCCGTGTTGGACCTAATGCAATTTGCAGTGGATAAACAGAAGTCACAGACAGCAGAGGTTTCAGCACCTTCCTCTGGTGTTTGTCTCCATGGCAGCTGCTGAAAGATGCTTCCTTCATAAAAGACAAACTTGCAGGATGCACAGAAGAGCAAATCCTGCCTCACTGCAGGTTCCACACCTTGCTGTCCCCCACACCACTCCTTTGCCTGCTCACAAACAAGATAGTGACAGTTTCATGCTTTTCTCCCAGGAACTGCCAGTAAATCCTTCAGACAGGACTTAGATACAGCAGAGAGGAAAGGAGCCTTTCAAGCCAGAGGACTTGTTTTGCTCTTTTCTGCCCACTCACCACTGTCCTACCCCTCCTCCTCCCACCCCAAGACTTCAGTCGGTCATAGGATCATAAAACTTAAAATCTAAATAATTCAGGTCAAAATTGCTTTCAAGATCATAAAGTCCAAGTTTCATACTGGGCTTCAGAAGAGGATGCGTTACTGCTGGTGACAAGACATATCTTCAGACAGTGCTGTCAGCTTTGGTCCTCACCCAGCTGGCATATTGAATGACCAAATTCCTTTACTTCTACCCCAACAGACACATGGATTCACCTGTCTTACAGGAGCCTCACTCTCTAGAAACACATATAGAAGTGTCTGGGTTGGAAGACACCTTAAATAAAGTTGTTCATCCAGTTCTAACCCTGCTGCCATAGGCAGGGACATCTTCCACTGGACCAGGTTGCTCCAAGCCCCAGCCAACCGGACCTTGAGACCTTCCAGAGATGAGGCAGCCACAGCTTCTCTTGGCAACCTTTGACAGGTCCTCACCATTCTCAAAGGGAAGAATTTCTTCCTAATATCTAATCTAAATATCTCCTTCTTCAGTTTAAAGCCATCCTTGCTTGTCTTACTGCTGTTATCACTGTATCTGTCCTGCCATGGTGTCTCACTTCTATTGTGTAGGATTTCCCACCCCACCCCTGCATCTAAAATGGTGCAGGCCTGAGGCACCTAGAGATTAATAATGGAATGATGGAACTAAACACTTGGGTAGTAGATTAATGATGGAGAAGAAGGGCAGGAACCAGAGGCCAGGCCTTCATCACCTGAGTTTATGCACACTGCTTTGTCAAACTTGAAGGCACATGCATTAAAATTTCACTTTTCTATCAAGCAGGCACCCTTATCCACATAACTGATCTATCTCCCTGCCTTTTTCCACTCCCCTCTGTATTGTATCCTGCATTGCCCTTATTATTATTATAATCACCTTTATTACCAGCCTTGCTTCCTGCTGACTGTAAATGTCAAGGGTCAGGTTCAAATGCTGAGATCATTAAGAAACTTAAAATTGGGATCATTAATAAACTTGTGAGGTCTCAGAAATGCCACCCCCTGTTCTCTGATGCATCTTCAAGTACTTTGTATTGTGCAGGAGAAGCACAAAAGGACTGCTTGGTGCTGGAATGCTGAGAGTAGTTGTGAGGTCCTTCTCCTAAATAAAGTATTGGCTATGGGGTAATTCCAGTTCTTCACAGTCATTTTCAGTCTCAGTAAGAGTTCCAGCACATTTCTCACCTAATCACATGGACCACTTTGGAGTCAGCCTCATTTCAATGGCTTGGGCTTCATTTCTTCTGCAAGAGATGTCAAAATCTCATGGAAATCATTGGGCTTGCCAGTCCAGGAAACTTCTACTGCGAAAACTACTTTTCTGTAATCCATGTCCAGTAACTGGTCTAAGAGGAATTAACAAGGGTAGGGATCCCCCTCAGGCCTGAAAATCCATGAACTTTGATTCTTGCCTGTTGGCTTGCCTCAGTGGTAGGTCAGTTCCTTTATGGAGATGGGATTTGAAATTCTGATAATGAAATCAGTTGCAATAAATGACATAGATTAAGAACCTAAATAGTCCTTTTTCAATAAAAAATGAAGGAGGAATATATCTTGCTCATCTGCTAATTACTAAAAAATATTTAGACCTGCCTTAAATCTAAAAATGTTTAAGTAAAATATTTCTGTCCATGTGACTGTTATACAATTGCAACAGCCCATAGTTAACACTTTGACAGATTAAGTTAATGAAACAACTACTGCTTATACATTTTTAACAAGTTTCATTTTAAGTTCTCTAACCTAGACAAAACTCTTTCCTGCTTTCTCCATAATACTCTATATCTGGTCTGTGGGTTAGGTTTTTGGCTGTCTAAATCTAAGCAGAAGTCCAAAAATCAGGAAAAAAAGCTGCCAAGGTACCTTTAATATACTGAGACACACACACACACTCCTTGGTGTTATAAGCTTAGCCAAGTGGCATCTCTGAAGCTTCTTGTAACTCTTTTTGAGGTGAAAAAGCAGGTCTTGGAGCATAAACAACAACATGAGTAACAGTAATTAATGACTGTGGTCTCTAAGCCCAGCTGGAAGTGTGAACTGAGACGACATTTGTGTGAAACAGCAGCTCCTGCCTTCTGCTGAGTTACAGAATCAGCTTGAGCCAGGGAATAAAAGGAGGCTGAAGGTGTAAGGATGGGGTGATGAGAGAGGAGAAAGGGGGAGCAAGGGACACAGGAAAGGATTTTGGTGGAAGGGCATTCCAGAATCAGTATGGACAGTAGCATTCCTGATACAACATAATTCCCCAGCTTTTCACTGGGAAAGATTCAGCTGGATGTGTCCCAGCTGAACTGCTTTTAGTTGTGCAGAAGAGCAGTACCCAGGATCCCAAACCTGCTAATACAATGCAGGAGGGAGTACAAGAAGGGAAAGATTCAGCTGGATGTGTCCCAGCTGAACTGCTTTTAGTTGTGCAGAAGAGCAGTAGCCAGGATCCCAAACCTGCTAATACAATGCAGGAGGGAGTACAAGAAGCAAACATATTATTCAAGAAAGCAACCTGTTCTGAATCTGTGTTTGTCTTGAAGCTGCTGAAGGTGACAGCAGTTAAGCATGTGCTTGACTGGGGAGTTGCCCACATCCTTAGAAGCATACACAGACCTTAGCTTTTGCTTGAATTTTTCCTGAATCCAAATTTTTGGGTTTATTAGTACAGTTACAACAATACATGTGGGTACCTTTACAAAGCAAACATGAACCTAGCACAGAGAGAATGGAGAGGCAGAAAAATCAAAGCAAAACATGAAGATCATCAGACCTTGCTGACTTCATCTGCAGAATTTCACTTAATACTTAAATTAAATTTGTCCTCATTCTGGGGTAGCTTAATTCTTGTGATCTTTGCCTTAGCAACACTTTCTTTCCTTTTTCATTCTGCTTTCCCATCGTAGTAAAACATATGCAAATTTTGATACAGAACAATCTGATTTCTTACGCCTTTGAAACCCTAAACTCTGCTGACAAGACAGGTTAATGCTGATT
Source organism: Lanius collurio (assembly GCA_020086605.1). Lineage (NCBI taxonomy): Eukaryota > Metazoa > Chordata > Aves > Passeriformes > Laniidae > Lanius > Lanius collurio. Next base: position 550,391 of record JACBWW010000001.1, on the reverse strand, counting down.
TGTCAATAGTTCACATCTGATGCACGGAGAAAATGCACATATAAGATAAAATGTGATGGCTTTAGAGAGAGATTGAACTTAATCTGTTCTGTCTGGATGTACAGACATTTGAAGTTTCAAAGTGCTCTCTCAAAACCATTTCCCAGACAACACACAATCTTTAGCAGTGTTAAAATCAAGGAAAATACTGGAAAATAAAAAGGAGAATTGATTTAATATAGCCCAATCACAAGCCACAGAATAGTGGGAAGTGAGGTGGGATCCTTCTACAAGAACCATCACTTCAGGTGAGTGGGAGTCCTTTCTGGAATGTGATAAAATCAGAAATATTTAAAGGATGGATAAAAAATTTCATTACAGAAAGATTGGTTAGCTGTGCAGGTTGGAGTAGAAAAGATCCTTTGAATCCTAAAAAAACAAACTGCAGAATTAGCAGAGAAAAAAACCCTTCCACTGCTCCTCCCATCATCACTGCCCACCATCACGTGTATTCCTACATCATATCACACACTGGCCATAAAAATACAGACATTTTCCTATGCCAGCCCTCTTCCATGTGGTCTACCCATGCGCTCTGAGAACAAACAACTGACTCACCAAAATTAGTTTAATATTATTGTTAAAACTACAAAATAAAATTTTTCTTTGAGCACATGAAGAGTATGCAGACATAACTGCACCAGCTTTCACAACCGAAGGCCATGGACCAGAGAGTTGTCCCTCAAAAAGATGCCTCGAAATCCTGTTGTCTGACAGATAAATTGACTGATTGGTCAATTATTCATTTTATGTGCAGCTTTGTTAAGAAAAGAACAGCCAATGCTTTGTCCTATCAGCACTCAATGTGGGATTTTGACTCTTAGAGGGTTTATGCTCTTGACTCCTCTACAGCTGTTGGAAAACAGGAGCTGGAAACAAACCTGAATGCTAAATACCTGCTGAGTATTTGGTACTTGCGTAGTTCAGGGGAGGAATCTGGGCAGAAAAGCCCAGTTTCAAAAAGGAGCCACCACAGAAGTTGAATACTATTTTGTGGGGAAGGAGCTATCTGACTTGGCTTCATTACAGATTCACACATTCAATCACACCAACATCACTTTTCAAATACCATCTCTTACAAATGGATGTTGTTAACTTTTCCCGACAGTAAAGGCACAGCATGTGATTTTCATCCATCAGAGGAAGCTTAATAAATCAACCAGTACATTACAGCTTCACGCCAAGTTAGCACCTTCATCATGGAATGAAATTAGCAAAGCAAATACACTGGCTAATTGTGAAATATGCTAATTACCAGCTCAACCCGTGAAATAAGGCATGAGTGATGTGTGACGAGCTTTGTACAGAGTCGTGAACGCTTGGAAATGCGACACTTAAATAAAGTCTAAAACTGCTTATGCAGAGAGAAAGAAGAACAGACAGGGCTAGGGAACAGGCATGGTGGAAAAATATTTTCATAAGAAGTTTGAAACCTTTTCGCTTCTGCTACTCTCATGGGATTAAAGGCTGGGAGTAGGGAAATGCACTGATACCACGCTACAGACCATTTTCCATCTATTTCACACCAATCTGAATCTATTCAAGGTCATTACCAAAGAGAACTGAGCTACCACTTTGGGATAAATTCACAAGCTGGCACAGTTTGACTTGAAGTCAACAGCATGGTGGTTTTCCATTGGTAGAGAATTTGTCCTTTTATCTGATGAATTCAGACTCTTTTGCTCTCCAACCAGGCACTGACAGTTGGGCTTTGCAAATGTCTTTGTTATTGGGAACAGGAAGATGATTCACCAGCCTAGGGCTTTCTCTGCCATTCACCTTGGCTCTTATGGAGACTCTTATTTCTGTTTCTACACAAATCTCCTACTTGTGTTTTTGTACTTGTCTTCTAAATTATGTAGTGTTTTCTCCATTTAAACTCCTCCTCCCCAGATTTTCATCCTGTTAGAGGAGGGGAAAAAAGGCTCTGAGAGAAGGATAAAGTCTTGCTGTGGTTCACCAACAAGGGAAGGCTTCATAAATGCAGAGAATGAGCCCTGTTTTATATGGTTTTCTGTTTAGTGCCCAACAGTTCTTCCCCTCTGCTCTGGTCTTGTGAAAACCCACCTCGAATACTGCATCCAGCTCTAGGGCCTGTTCACAAGAAGGGTGCTCACTTGCTGGAATGAGTCCAGAGGAGGCCATCCTCATGAACAAAGGGCTGTCTCTGCTCTAGGGACGGGCTGAGAGAGTTGGGGTTGTTCAGCCTGGAGAAAAGAAGGTTCTGGAGAGAACTTAAAACTGCTTCCAGTGCCTAAAAGGTCTCCATGAGAACTGGAGAGGGACTTTTTACAAGGACAGAGAGAGACAGGACAAGAGGAAATAGCTTTAAGGTGGAAGAGGGCAGGTTTAGATTACATATTAAGATGAAATTCTTCCCTTTGAGGGTGGTGAGGGCCTGGCACAAACTGCCAACAGAAGCTGTGGCTGCCCCATGCCTGGACGTGTCCAGGGGCAGGTTGGACAGGGCTTGGAGCAACCTGGTCTAGCAAAAGGTGTCCCTGCCCATGACAGGGTTGTGGAAAAAGATGATTCTTAAGGTGCCTTCCAACCCAAGCCATTCTGTGACTCTATGATTCTGTGATTTTATGATTCCATGATAACTCTTATCTTGTCAGCTCTTTCCATGGCGGGTCAACTCACAAGGTTTACTCACAAGAAGGGTTAAGGTTCAGAGCCAAGCCTTCAGAAGCTTTGAAGATGCCTGAAAATGGCCTCATATTTTCACTTCTGAACATGGGATTAAGTCTTATTCTCTAACAACCAAAAGATTCTAAATCTTTGAAATTAGTACCTGGAGCATTCCCAGCTATCCATTAGATTGGCTTAAATTCCCATACAATGTTTTTTTAGAAAGATCACCTGAAAATAAAAGCAGCTCCATGATCACTTTCATTTATACATCACATTGCTGTTGCCAGAACATCCATCCCCAGCTTTTTACACTTCCACCCTCCCTCATGTCAACATGTGTGTGATGGGTGATAGATTGTGAACTGGAGTCAAACTGCAGCAGCTCTTTCTCTGCATCTGGAAACCACAGAACAAAATAATGGGTGGGCAGGATGAGTGGAAAGTAGCTTGAAAGTTGTGTGAGGGGACGTTTAAGTTCAATATTAGGAAAAATATCTTCACCCAGGGGATGGTTGATTACTGGAATAGGCTCCCCATGGAAGTGGTCATGGCCCTAAGGCTGAGAGAGCTCAAGAAGCATTTCTACAATGCTCTCAGGCATGGGGTGGGGTTTGGAGTGTCCCGTGCAAGGCCAGGAGTGGGAATCAATGATCTTTGTGGGTCCCTTCCAACCCAGCACATTCTATAAATCTATGATGCTATGAAATATTAATGACCCCATAAAGTTTCTAGATAGACAGTCTGAGAGGCAGAATTCTGGCAGAAGGGTACAGGCTGGAAGGCACCACAGTGGATCATCTGGTCTAACCCCCTGCTCAAGTAGAATTACCCAGAGGGCAGGGCATGGGATTGTGTGCAGACAGCTCTGGAATATCTCCAGTGAGGAAGACTCTACCCCCTCTCTGGGCAACCTGTTCAGGGCTCAGTCATTGCCCAGGACAGAAGTTCTGCCTCATGTCCAGTGCAACTTGCTGGGCTCAGTTCCTGCCTGTTCCTCTGGTGCCATTGCTGGGCCCCTGGAGCAGAGCCTGGGCCCTGCCCTGAGCCCTCCCTGCAGACAGGGACACCCAGGGCTGAGGGCCCCTCTCAGCATCTCCTCTGAGGCTGAACAGCCCCAGCTCCCTCAGCCTTTCCTCAGGGAGATGCTCCAGTCCCTCCATCATCTTTGTCACCCTGTGCTGGACCCACTGCAGGAGCTCCATTTCTCTCTTGTCCTGAGGAGCCCAGAACTGGACATGGCACTCCAGATGTGCCTCTGCAGGGCTGAGCAGAGGGGCAGGATCATCTTCCTCAGCCTGATGGGACACAGCTAACAGGATTTTGTTATGTGTACTTCACAGAGTCCCATGTAATGTTGGCAGCAAATAAAACCCAATTTTTATTTTTTGGCAAGACTTCTCATTCACATTTTCTTCCTGGGGGGGTGTCTTGTGGCTGCAGAAGAAGGAGAGCTTAAAACAAACGTACATGAATTTGATGAAAGAGCTAATTTCCAATTTTATTTATTTTTTTTTAATGTTGCATCTTGAAGGATTAAGTGGCTGAGCCAATTAACCAAAAGCTTGCTGTTGCGTTCCAGCAAGAGGATGCCCATCCCTAGAAGTATTCAAAGACTGGCTGGATGTGGCTCTGAGCAACCTGGTTTAGAGGAAAGTGTCCCAGCTCATGACAAGGTGTTGGAATGAGATGAGCTTTACAGCCCTGTCCAACCCAAAACGTTCTCTGATTCTGTGATTCTGTGCCCCACCCTGTTGGGAAAGGCTGGGTGTTGCTTCTATCATAGAATTAATGTTGGAAAAAACTTTTAAGACCATGAAGTCCAACTGCCCACCCAGATCACCACCATGTTCACCATTAGACCATGTCCTTAAGTGACACATCTGCATTTTGTTTGAACACTTCCAGGAGTGGTGACTCCACAGCTTCTCTGGGCACTCTGCTCCAGTGCTTTACTACCCTTTCCATTAATATTTTTCTCCTAATATCCAATCTAAACCTCCCCTGTCACAACTTGAGGTCTTTTCCTCTCTTTCTCGTATTTGTCACCTGTGAGAAGAGATTGATCCCCACCTGACTGCACCCTCCTGTCAGGGAGTTGTGGAGAGTGAGAAGATCCCCCTGAGCCTCCTTTTCTCCTGGCTGAGCCTCCCCAGCTCCCTCAGCTGCTCCTCACCAGACCTGTGCCCCAGACCCAGCTCCATTCCCTTCTCTGGACACGCTCCAGCCCCTCAATGCCTTTCATGCACAGCCCAAAGGAAATGAGATTTCACATTCTGCTAAATTGTGGAATTATATTTTATTAACCTCATTTTCTTCTCATTTACTCGTGGCCTGAATCAGTCACTAAAGTCATGCCTCCATGAAGCCAATCAGTCTGACAGGAGACTCAGGTGTGAGATTTTAGCATTTGGAATTTTAGGTGCGTAAGAGACATTGTGGGGGAAGCAGGATGATGTAAAGAGACCCAATGTATTTAGAGGAACTTACACGTTCTTCAGTGCATTTCCCTTGACAGTTTGCAGAAATACAGTGAGTCAGCTGTCATCATATAATATATTAGTATAAAACAGTGTAAAAAGGGACAATATGCTTAGGCACTGATTAAAGAGAAAAGGGGAAAGGAAAAAACCCTCAAAACAACCAAGCTCTTTGTTAGTGAAAGAGAATTGTGTGAAAGTTTGGAAATGTGCCTCTGCTCAACTTCAGGAATTAGTTTTGAATTAGTTGGAAGTTGTTCCATTCCGGCTGCAAACCAGCCCAAAGACCACCTGCTGTGAAATAAAGGAGCACAGACCAGCAGTTATTATAGCAATAGCCATAAGTTTATTGCTTATTGGTACTAAACTTAAATCTTAGTAATTTTGAATTACTGAGTTAGCTTAGATTTATGGAGATGCAGGATCATTTAGAACTGCAGTCATTCCAGAAGGGTATATTATCTAAACCAATTTTCTTATAGTGATGCAATTGCAATACCATAGTTACGGTTGTATCAGCCTTTCCATTATAAACTCCTATTTTCAGGGGCTTGTAATTTGACCATAAAAATTCACTCCTTGTAGAAACGTGGCATGCAAGGTCTGAGATGAACAGCTCTTTTTTTTTCCCTCAAAATTAAAAAAATAAAAAATAGATCTGTTCAGCCACTTCTGATGCTTCAAATATACCCACTACAAAAGTGACCAAGCAGAAGTTGGCTGTTTGACATCTTTCAGTGTCCTTTTACCATAGTTCAGAGGAGACTCTTCTTGGCAGTTAGAACATGACAAATTCCAGTGGAAGGTGTCCCTGCCTGTGACAGGGGGGTTGGATTAGGTGATTTTTAAGGTGTCTTCCAAACCAAATTGTTCTAAGATTCTGTAATTCTATGAAATTGTTCCTGTGGTGAGATGGGGAGTAAAACCAATCATACACATTTTTGGAACCACTTGGGGGAAGATTTTCACTTCTGTGTAGCTTCTCTAACGTGTGGGGATGTGACTTCAAGATTCATATAACAGTTACAAACAACTATTTAAGACTCTCTAGATGTAAAAAGATGGCCTAAATTTCAGAAAGCTTTAGAAAGTGAAGCAGTGGAAGCATTATCAACTTCTTTCTGCTAAAAAACTCCCATGGCTGTAACTGAGCTAAAATATTAATATTTACCCAAATTATTTCAACATTCACTCAATTTATTAATTAAAATTCTGATTTATTTATTAGCATTCCCTCATAAATGAAGGATGCTGATATATTAGCTCAACCTGCTCATTTCAGATGTCCCTCTCTATCCACTAGAAGGCACACCTTACATTCTGATTAATGTATTTACAAACTGGAGGTTTATTCTGAATCTTGTTTAAAAGCACTTTTTTTTTTCCATCTGATTTTACAATAATGCAGATAAGGTCTGACATTTCAACCAACACAAAATAAGTTTTGGCTTTAGCATTAAATGAATCTAGCAATGATTATTTTGCCTCTGGCTGCTAATTATTGCCATGCAGTATTTGAGAAATACTTAAGACCATGGACTGTGTAAACTTACAGCAAAGTTTGCTAAGTCACAGTTGGATGAAGCACCTGCATAGCAATTGCTTGGGAAAGGACTTTCCTTAATCTCATGGTGCATTTAGCTGCAACTGAGACTCTGGAAAATCACCTCTATGTAAGCAGTTCTTTAAACTATGAGAAGGATTTGTATTTTTGTTTATATCTCCTGTGGTTAACAGGCCATAGAAATGGAAGGTTTGGGTTAACCTCAGAAAGGACGTCACACGCTCCAATTCCTTGAGGGGTTGATCTGATGCTCAAGGAATTCAATGGCAAAATGCCCATTGATAGCCAAGAATTGAGATTTAAGGAATGATAATAATAAAAACCCACACACAGTGCACTGTATTCCTAAAAATCTGGACCTTTACATGATTTAGAAAGTGGAAATTACATGATTCAGCATTAGACATACATTTCACAGCTAAAATAAGTGTTTCTGATGAGGAATAAGAATAGGTGTCAGACCTAAGATCTTAGGTATAAATCTGTGTCTGATTTATGCAAATCAGTATTCATTAATGTATAAAATAGCAAAACTTCTTTTTCTATTATTGACTATCATATTTTTTAAATTCTCTAAAACTGACTTTTATTTAATCCTGTAATTATGAACAAAGTTGGCAAAAATTTGAAGTAGCATAAAAAGCTAGGGATAACACCAGGATTTATTTCTGCTGGCATCTGGGTCTTTCACCTCCAGCATATAAACTTTTATACCACCCAAACAACTTACAGTGCTTACAGTTTACTTTATTCAGCCAGAACATCTCAAAACTAAAATAGAAGTGTTGAGCAGAAAATTATTTGCCATCCATGGAGTCCTGAAAAGTGCTGCTGGACTGTGTGAGCATAGAATTATAGAATCACTGAGTGGTTAGGGTTGAAAAGGACCTTAAAAACCCTTCTTGAACTCCCTGCCATGGGCAGGGACACCTTCCACTAGACCAGGTTGCTCCAAGCCCTGTCCAACCTGGCCTTGAACACGTCCAGGAGTGGAAGTGATGTCTTGAAAGAAATTTTTCTGTAGACTTACATATATAACTTTAGTCCAGCAAACTTAGTAGTCTTGGTTTAACACTCAGCTCTTGAAATATTTTACTGTTATCATCTTAAGATTGCATTACCAGCTTAATAATCTATATAATTAAAGACTTCTGTAATTGTATTTGTATTGGTGCCCTTGAGACTGGGTAATTATCAAAGGTCAGCTCTTGTGACAACACTTTTCTTAGACTAGAAAATTCAACTCTAGGTAAGATCAAGGAACTATCAGCTTTTTTATCTACAAAATCAAGTCTTGGAAGAATCACAAATTGGAGGCATCTTTCAGATTTAGAAAATGAATTTTACATCCAATACAGTTCTGTAGGGGAAAAGAAAACTAATTAGATATTCAAAGAAGTTAGTTGGTCTCTCTAGATACCCCAGCATCTGGAAGGAGCAATTCAGAGTTGTCTCCCTCATTCAGGGGTTATTTTGGTGATGGCATGAGCAGAGCTTCAGTTTCAGTGGTCTTTGCCTGCAGTCTGTTGAGTGATTTCTCCATGGAAAACTCAGGAGGAATTATCCCCTGCAGATGGAATTGGCCTGCACTTTCTTAATTCCATATAAAATTTATTGAATCCATATAAAATATATTGAACATTTAAGACTGCATGGGTTTTTTTATGCTCTCTCTGATGGCAGTGAGGCAGAGGTGAATAACTCAAAATCAGAGCTGGCAGAAGAGTGCCTTTAAACCATGATAATTTTAAATTTTCACACTTTTTTTTCCCAATTCTGGTACAAGATGAGAGAGTGAAACAGCAAAGATTTTTACCAGACAAAATAAAACAAAATAGATACTATTTTGGATCAGGTCAAAAAAATATTTGTTTTCATCCTTTTAAAACATTGTTTCCAAACCAGATTTTTTACACATTCTTCAGTGGTAAATTAACTCACAGTTTGGAATGCTCTTGAGGTAGAAAAATCCTTGAAAATGATATTTTCTCACACACTAAAATTTCTTTTTTTTTTCTGTGAAATTGGCATATTCTAATATTCTGCTGAGGGGGGGAGAAACAAAAAAGCTTCAGTTGGAAAATTTCTGAACAAAATCACTAAAAATATATGGCTATTGGGAAAGGTGGTAGGGAAGGTTTGGGTGGCATCTTATCTTTCCTCTTGATTTGTACCCAGTTTTGGTTTGGCCACTGTCAGTGAGAGGACACTTGTCATTGTCAGGGGTTAATTTAGCTTTTGTTTTCAGATATTCCATATTAATCTCTAAAACTGCCTGCTGCCTTCTTCCCACATGGAAGATTTATTCACACAGGCTTCTTGCTTCCTCAGCAAAACAGAGAGCTGAATTCTCATGGGATCTCACCTTATAGATCTGATATTTCTATTCTTGCTTTCCACATTGGGAAAGAACAATTGTTTATATTTCTTTTTATTTCATTTTAGTATTCTTATCCTAAAGTTCATTGGCAAAGGCAGCCATGTTTGTCAAAGAAAAACAGGGGTGTTGGAAATGGATGATCTTTCAGATCCCTTCCAACCCTAACCATTCTGTGATTCTATGAATTTGAAACTTGGAAAAATTCAAGAGAAACAAAAAATTCCATTGATTATGTAGAGAAAATAGGGATTATCATAAGGAGAGTTATAGATTTACATGAAGAGATGAATCAGCACCAGCAAATAAAATGAACCATGGACCTTTCACTAGAGGGCCATGACATCATGGAATGGAAGTTGCTTCCAGACAAAGCTGTGTTGAGGAGACTGCTAACAAATGGTGGGAAGACTGTGGGACCCAGGTCCCATCTGTGCCTTGGTTTCCTTGTTTGTACAAATGTAGTCTGGGCAATTGGGTGCTGTTCTTTTCTAGTTTTTTTTTTTTTTTTTTAATAAGTATTTTACCAAGAAATAAAACCTCAGTAAACACACTCCACCTGACTATGTCTATTTCCCTATTTGCTAATGGGCATAAAAATCCTGACCTCTTTTGCAAAGATCCTTGAAATCTGCTGACAGAAAGTGCTACATGTCAGCAAAGTTTTTTTTTTGTCAGCATTAGGAACATAATCATTTCTAAGGACAACAAATTTAGACCACAAAGTCATTGCTAGGGAGTGAAATAACTTTGGCACCACTCACTGAAATGTCAAACTATTGGTGTAATTAGGGCCAATAAAGTTGGGACAACTTTGGTTCTTCCAGCCAAAAATGTGGCTAGCTGGCAAGTACAAAACTGGCTAAACCTCTGCCAGATACTGCATGCACAGCTGTATAGATTATGTGCCATTGCTTTTCCATCAGTAAAACAGGGCCACAAATCCAATTCTTCATGACTGGACTAAAGTAGAAAGGGAATTCAATAAAGAAAAAAAAAAAAAGAAAAGGCATGACCTTGAAACGAGAACTTGAATATTATTTTTGCCAGGTTATCTTCATGGCTTTCTCTTCATACAAATCCAATAAAATGCAAACGAGTAGCATTGTTTTATTTATTACTACAGGGACCAGAAATCCTTATTCTGATCCAGAACTCTACCGAGACATGCAAAAAAAATGCCCCAAAGACACAGAATGAACTAGAGTGTGTTCAGTATTCTAAGGAACTGAGGAAAGCTCTTGCAGGGAGGGATGTATCCAGGGTGCAATATGTGCCTAGGATCACTGTTTTAGGACAGCACCAAATATTCTGTAAAAATATTCTCTTTCTCTCTATTTCTTATAACCAAGGTGTCTAAATGACCATGGAAACAAAGACAGAATCCCCTGGCATTTCCCTGTTCACCTGCTGAGACCTAGGGTCTAAAGATAAATTTTTTTCTAAAAATCATGACAAGGGAAAGTTTAGAGGAATGGAAGAAACTGGAACAAGAGATCTACAGAAAATAAAGAGAGTATAACCTGATTTCAAGAAAAACATCTTGGATTTTCTTGTTTATTTTGCAAAAAACCCCAAGAAATGTGAGTCTGGGAAGCTGTTTCTGAGATGTGACTAAAGAGGATCATAAGATCCAAATTCATTTAGTGGAGGGTTTAGGAGTCAATTCTGAATGGTACAATAAGGAACAGGGAAAAGTGAACTTCTTTATTTATGAAGTCATGTGTGATATAACTTTACACTGAGTGGTCAGATGTATCATTAACATGTTCCAGCTTGTTAATTTATTATTCTTTGAATAAAGATCTGAATTTGTAATGCTAAGTACCACAACAATCTGAATTAGAGAGAGACCAAACGCTCCTCGTAGTTGTAATGTGTTAATCTTTAATCTTCACTTCTTTCAGAAAAAATTAAAATTTATGGCTAAGACTTTGAATAATCTTGTTTTGAATAAATGCTGAAGTTAGACACCACAGTTAGTGCCTGTAAGGACAGGCCAGCACTGGGTGTCTTGAACTGTCATGACCAGGTACCCTTGCCATGGTTAAATCATTGCTTACGTTAACAGTAACCAAATAGAACAAAAGACAAAATGAATAAACACACCAGAGAGTGGAGTCAATGTTGATCTCTTCTTTGAAAAAATAAATAAATTAATAAATAAAATCAGTTGTCTTCTAGGACAAGTTGAATTTTCTTGTTCAGCTTAGACCACTTCACCAGCTTCTGTTTATTCTTTCAGTGTACTTTTATTCATAACTCTAAATTAAATTTTCTTTCATTGAGTTGTCAGTGTTATGACTTAATTGTTAATTTCCCCCAAGTTCAGTGACCTTTTGTGCTGTCCACTGATTCTGCCAATCTAAACTGAGATTTTTTTTTACTAGAACCTGCATGCCTGTCCCTGTTCATTTTTTTCCCTCTGCTGAAATCACCACCCAACCAAATGCAGTCCCCTGGTTTGAGATTCGCTTCACTCTGATTCTCTGTGATTTTTTTCCACCATAAATTTAGATTCAGAATTCCCTGCCCAGTAGGAGAGGGAGGAAAGATGCGTGCTGGTCATTTGCATATTTTAACAGACGGAGCTGCTTTTGCTGTGCAGCTGTCGATGCAGAAGAAATATTCTTTGGGGTAAAGCACTAGGCTGGGCAAAAATGCCTGGGAAGGCTTCTATCTCTCTCATTCCTGCTTTTCCACCAATTGGAACAGAAGAAATTGTCATGATATGAGATTATCTACCCTCCATTGTCACAAAAAACAGATATCCCTGGTGGTTTCTGGAAAGCTCAGCTCCTCCAGACACTAAAATCCTTTTTATTTTAACACTCCAAGAGCAGGTGATTGTGCTTTTCAGCTGCTGGGATTTTGCTAATCAAACAGACTGGATTCAGTGTTGCCCTAGATCCATAAAGCAGAAAGATTCTAACTCAATGGTCAGTTGTGGCATCTGCTGCAGCAAAACTCCACATATTCATTCTGGGAGAAATCAAGGATTAGGATTGCATTAAATTCTGCTTTTTTTCCAAACCATGTGTTTGCTACCACAAAAAAATAATAGAAAGAAACAAAAGTTGTCAATCTGTTACTGGAGATGATAGAATATTAGGATTTATCTGTGTATTTTTAATTGACTAAAAATCAAATATACAGGAATGTTATTAATTCAAAGTATATTGGTATAATAGAACTCTGAAAGTTAACCTGAACATAGAGGTTGTCAATAGGGAAAAATAAAAGCCATCTTTAGTGAGTTATTCATCATACCACAATACATAATATCTAATGTAGAATATTCCCCTGAAGCTGCCCCATTTTATTAAAGATGAGGAAATATTGGTGATTAGCTTATACTGAGCACACAAGTATTAGAAAACTAAACATGGGTGTGAAAATTCCAGTGTGACTGGATTTACTGAGCTGAAGCAACAAAGATTTATCCTGTCTTTTCGTAATTGTGCCTAATATGTCTGATTTTCAGAAATCTTTCTTTATGTTTTTTCAAGTTTCAGGTTCTGAGCATGGGGATTTGATGTGTCTGTTCAATTAAATTTTGCCCAAAATTGAAATGAGGATGGAGGCAGTTCCTGAGTCAAAGGCAGCGGCACCAAAATATTAACAAGAAAATTTAAAAAATAGGACCAGAACACACAGAGGGAAAATAACAATATTTTATATACAGTGGTCTGCAGGGAAATATCAACGAGTCAGTAACTGTCTCTATATATCCAACCTTTTGTTCTGATCACTGCTGTGTGACCCAGAGCATATTTATTAACCTAGAAAGTTTTAATTCAACTGTTATTTCAGTTCCCCTGATACACTCACAAAGCTACATTTCCCACCATGCTCATTGTTAGAGCATAACACAGTTATTTCATATTCTTCACTCCTCAATGCAAAATGCCATGTCTCTTTTTTTTTTTTTTTTCCTTTTCATTTATTTTGTATTTTATGATCTCTGTCCAACAATACTGCCCACATATTTTAAAAGTGGCAACATAAGGAGTTATTTGCAAGAAGTCTTGAAGCACCATCAAGGACACCTGCTTGCAGGATTGTATTAAATTGAGATCAGCCAACATTACAGTGTATTTCAGCACTGGAATCAGCCAAAAATATGTCCCTAGCAGTGCTATTTCCATTATTCAGACCTTCACCCAAAATCTGTGTAACTGCCTCTTAAATTAATTTTCACACTTGCCTGTCTCTTTAGCTGCAGCAGTGTGCTGTGTATTTTAAATACAAGGAAGTGTTGCAGGTAGAAGATTTCTCCCTGAAGTCACTCGAATCCTCCTTAAATTCAAGCCACGGTCTCTCAGTCCCATGCTTGCAGTGGGGGGCAGCTGTCATCTTTTTCATCATGGCAAGCTGTGCCCTAGATTCTGCACACCCTCCCCTTCCCACCGTACAGGTATGTGTGAGTATGTGTTCTTTTCCCACTGAATTTTTTATTCAATAAATAAATAAAACTTTCCTGAAGTTGCAAAGGTCTCAAAGGTGTGGGAACTTGTAATATGAAAGAAAAAAAAAAAAAAAAAGAAGAATAAAAAATAAAAAAAGAAAGGAAAAGATAAAAAAAAAAAAAGTTCAAAGACAGCCAGCCAAGGTAGAAAGGAAAATATCTGTTCTGTGGGACATGACAGGAAAATGGAGTTGTTCTAGACTAACATCAGTGGAAGGAATGGGAAATATTATTAAGGTTCAAATAAATATAATCTTGATCTTGTGCATTTGGGCCAAAGTCATGTGGGTTTGCTGCAAAACCTAGAAAGAGAACCCAAATGCTTGGAGAGGTGCTAGGAACTTTCACTGGTAGCAATAGACAGATTTTCCAGGGAGGCAACATTTAATGGTACCATAAGGAAATTCTCTCTTTCCTTCCTGTAAGATGCAAGTGTACTGGATTCCTCTTCCTCTTAGTTGATGTATAGACTAGGACTTATTACTACATTAAGCATAACTTGAAGATCAGCATCAGCTTTCCCTAAAAATTAGACTAAATCTCAGTTTTCAGTGATTTCCCAGAATCATTAAATTTGCAAAAGACCTCCAGGGCCACTGAGTCCAAACATCTACCCAGCATCACCATGTCCAGCCCTTAAATATATCCTCAGGAGCCACATCCACATTCCTTTTGAGCAATCACAGGGATGGCAATTCCACCACTTCCCTGGGCAGCCTGTTCCAATGCCTGAACAATGCTTTGCCCCTCTTTTGCCAAGTCCTGTAAGTTGAGGGTGTTGCATAACCTCCTTTATTGTTTGGGACATCACATGAAACCCTTTTGGACTCAAACACAGTGCTAACATTCCGTACCTCCAGGTCTCATGCCTCTATCACAGCAACCATGGGATGTCTTTGAAGCAGAGAAAAGTAATTTTGAGACCATTTCCTACAAATAACTTTCACCATTAACTTCAGGCATGGAGCAACCTGGTCTAGTGGAAGGTGTCCCTGCAGGGGATTGGAACCAGATGATTTTTAAGGTTCCTTCCAACTCAAATCATTCCTTAATTCTGTGATTCCATCTAAACAAGAAGCAACAAACAGAAGCAATTCATCCCTACACTGCTTTGAGTAGAATTTCCTCTCCACCTTTCTGTGTGGAGCATGGATTTCGATCCTTCACAAAGTGCTCACTCACTGTAGGCTGGATATTCAACATCCAAATCTTTTGATTTTGGAGTGGAAGCAGCCAAGAATGGACAGGTTTCCATTCAACCTGGGACCCCCAAAAATGATTTTTTGAAATATGAGAAAGTCCTATACATTAAAATTCCCAGTTTTATCTAAGAACAACGCTGATGATAAAATACCTTTTTGTTCTGTCTCTGGACTGATAAAAACCCAAATTTTTTGTTGATATGTTTTTGGTTTTGGGCCCAAAGTAAGCATTTGAAATATGTCTGAAATGTCTCAAAGTGATGTTGGTAGGCAGCCAGTGGCAAGGATGTCCTTGAGGTTTATTTTGGGTCCCTAAATTATTCCATTATTAGGATATTGCCTGGCTTAAATTATAAGTATTTTTAAATAAATAGTTTAAATTAGAAATAATTTTATCTGAATTAAACTTTCTTGTAGAACACACATGTCCAAGATGGATAACACTTCCTTCTTGCCAATCTTTAATCACAGTCATCTTAAAGCTCTGCCTGGACAGAATTCTCTCAGTGTTGTTTCTCATATCTTCCTTGTGTTGTCAAATTCTGATGGCTTGGTGAACCCCTGCAACATGGTTCTGAAGGATTGTTTAAAGTTTATTATTTACAGTGGCCCAGTTCAGGAGATGTGACTTCTTTTACTCATCTGTTTGTAGCTTTAGGTGCTACAGGTCACCTCAAGGGCTCCTTCTCATGCTGGTTTCTTGGTTAAAAACAGGAAGGTCCTCAGGATATGAGCTTTTTGGGCTATCCTGAATGCAGTGGGGCTCAAGTTCAAGTCCTTGAGATGTTTCTGTAGCATGAACAATCAGCAATAGCGGGCTAAGGGTGTACAGGGCTTACCCTGGACTTCTGCAAAAGGGGAATTTGACCTGATGAAAAAATCCCATACTGAAATGAAAGGAACATCTGAAACTTGATGCTGCTATCACACTTCCAGCACACACTAAATTATCTTTTCCACCCTTCACATGACAATTTTCCAGATGAGATTTCTAAAGCCATTTTCTTTTGCCAGATATTTATTTTTTTTAAATTATTCTTTTGCATCCATCTTAATTCTACTGAACTCATGAGGGAAAGGAAAACAAACAAACAAAAAATTTAAAAAGAATGAGACAGAGAAAGAAGTTTAAAAAAAAAGACAAACAAACCCATCAAAATGATAATTGCTAAGTTATCATTTGCTTGCTCTTTTCCAGTCTAGCTGCTGCAGCAGCTCCTCTCTCGTCTTCCACTCAGCCTTAGCTCCCAAATGGTATCAATTATCCACAAATCTCACAGGGCCTGCACCATCTGAATAACAATTCATTAACCTTCACTTTCCTCCTGCTGATTAACTCGCCCCCACCACCTCCCCGATGTAGGAGACAGCGTATCAGAAATTCAGCCAAACTTTTTAATTATGCAAATAATACAATACCCACAGATAATTATTTAGCTCAGGACTCAGGCTGTATGTTCAATGCTCTGCTCTGCTCTCACAGGCTTTTCAGCTCTGTTCTCTTCCTTACATCATCTTGATCATGTCAAGGAGAATGAAGGATTTTCAGTTTTGCTCGGTGCAGGTGATCACTCCCAGAAGCTGCACGCAGATGTGCCAAGGCTTGGGGAAGAACAGGCTGCTGCAAGGCTGGCCAGGGAACACAAAAAGCCAGTTTAAGTTTTCAGTATCTATCTTTCAGTTCCAGCAGCCTCCAGATGAACTCTGTGTGGATCCAAAATCTCTCACTGCAGGGCTGAGTTTTGCATCTTACATCTGGTAGGATCCCATCTGCACAGCTCAAGTCTTTGCACTGCTCGAGTCTGGTATGAAACTGCTGAGCACTCTTCACTTTTTAGCAGTCAAACCCCTTTCTTTTTCCAGGCAAATTTAATATTTCATAAATGAAAAATCGGAAATCAAGTTTAAACCCCCAAACTTTTCTTTTTGACAGAGAAAACTTAAAAGCCAAACAAATTTATGACCAGAGTTTTTTTAAACAGACACACATAACTTTCACCCAGAGCTAACTCTGGAATGGCAGGATGGATTTGTTTCAAACTCTCTAGCACGTTTCCTGACAGACACATATGGGATTATTTCTATTATGCACATGTAGTGCACAGGGTACGATTCTGAGTACACGAGTTCTGGATCCTGGGTCCGAAATGATTCCCCTCATGTCTCTGACAAAGTCCCATAAATATATCTTTGCACTGGTACAAGTTGTCTACGTACTTACCTTTGTAGCTCTGGCTGGTCTGCTGAGTTTACTCACCCATAAATAGACGTGGCATTGCTTTACAAAGAATTTTAAAATCTCTGAACTGAAACTTTCTTAGCGTTACAGATCACATCGGCAATATCGAATTTTGCCATCTGCTACATTCATCTGACATCATTCCTGTACGAAAAAAAGAATTGATTCTGCCTGATAACCAGCTTCAAATATAGCAGCATAAACAAATCTTTGTGAGATTAGACAATGCAAAATTCGGGAAAGCTTGGCAATACTTTATATGTCTCAATTAAACAGTGTTTAAATTTCAGGTCATGATTGTGAAGTCAATATCTCCAGTTTCTTGCAAGTATTTTTTTAAAATTTCAAGATTTCAAACACATTCATACTGATTTCACTCTCCAGGATGTATAAGAGAGCAAACCTATTGTCATAAACATCCAAATCACTTCAAAAAAAGAAATAAAAAAAGCCAGACCAGTCTATTATCTTGTAGTTCTTGTTTTCTTAGACATCAGGGAAGCTGAATATAATTATCTCAGTCTAGTAAGTGTGAAAGTAAAGATATAGGCAAAATAAGGCCTTGTTCTTAAATAATTTCTTAAGGTTGAATAAGAATTGCTAAATCCATAAATGGACTATGAAGAATGTTTTCCCAGCTGCTTCCTAATGGAAGAGGAATCCACATTTCCTTGGTATCTCGATTGTTCTCCAGGAAGACCTCCTTTTTTTTTTGTGAGTAGGAACTACTCATATCATGGTGCTAGAAAGTTCATCACCTAAAATCCCAGTATTTCACAGAAAATGCACTGCCTAATTTGTCTTGTCATTTAAACTCAATCCACTGGGAAGGTGAAAGAGCTCTGGCTGACACAAAGTATATAAATGTTCATATGATTAAGAACTATGAGAACAGATTCATTTTTCTCTCACATTTCTTTCTTACAGGCAGTTCTTTGCTCAGGCTGTTCTCCAGGTCTCATCCTTAGTTATCCAGCCGTTCTTGTACCTTGCACAGGAAACCAAAGTGAGGCCATCCAACCAGCAGCAGGAGAAAGATGTGACAATAAGTCCAAACTCAACCTATAGATCAAACACCTAAAGTTATTTAAGAACCCAGTGCTTAAGGAATTACCTGTGTCACAGAGTTGCTGAAAACCTTTAGCCATTATTGATTACAATGGAAGAGTCAGATGCTCTTCTCTTCTAGAAACAGGTCACTTAATTTGTTATGTATGGTGCTGCATAACCAATTTTAGGCACCCAAATTTTATTAGTTCAGCCTGTGCAACTGGAAGAGGTCACACTGAAAAGCAGAGTCAGTGAAGAAAAGGCAGACTTAACTCTCTAGCCTACATTCAGAGTCTCTGATTATATTGCTTTATATCAGAGCTACCAGTGAGCTACTCTTTGCCTGCCTAGGCCTTGCTTCTGTCCTTTACAGTGGTCAGAAAATGACAATATACAGAAATCATGTTGAGAAGGAAAATGAAGAACGATATTTGATATGAGTGAAACATTTGGGACACAAAATCAGACCTCTGCAAGGATTGCTAATGGAATGAATTTGCTTCCCCAAAGGTTAGAGAGCTGCCCACTAAATATTTTCTGTGAAAGCAATAACTGGGAAAAGGTATAAATCTCTGGTTTTAAAATGTATTCAGGACATTACTCTTGCTAAATCTCCAATCTATGTGAACAGACAGGGTTTGTTTTTTTAACTGATTTAATAAAGTCCTAATACTTATCAATTGCACAATGCCACCAGGGTACATGGGTTGGGTATCAGTATGGATACACTGGCAAAATTCCTCTAATGGAGCTCCAAGACCATGCCTGGCACTATTCTGAAGGTCTCAACATTTCTGATTAGACATTTGTCCTTCAAATTTTCTTCCTTAAGCAAAAAAAAAATCTTTTCTGCTGTTAGTTCATTCTTGGCAACCAGTGAGTTCTTGGTGATTAATTAGTTTGTGTGGTTTTGGGTACAGTCATGGTGCACTCAAGTAAATTTTAGTGATATTGCCATGCCAGTTTTTTGGCAGAAATACAACATTGATTATGTGGCTTGTCTTTTCATTGGTACAAACCAATATTCATCCCAGACCAGGTTGGATGGGGCTCTGAGCAAGTGCCCCAGACCCAGTGTGTAACCTTCCTTGCCATGGCAGGGACTTGGAACTGGATGATTTTTAAGGTCCCTTCCAGCCCAAGCCATTCTGTGATTCTGTGTTGATGAACTTTAAGATTTAGAGCTGGAATGAGGTTCTCAGGTAAGACTTAACTGCCCCTGTTTCCCTGTCCATTTGGACTGACCTTCAAAATCCAAGGTGGAGAAGGACTCAGTTAATGTATGTCTACAAACTTGTAACTTGATTTTTATATAAGTGCTAAGCTAACTCTGTTTAATTGATTTTCCACATTGTACACTGAGAAATAGGATTTTTATGGCTCTTGAATAATTCAGAACTTTGATTCCTAAGGCAAAAAAAATGGGCAAGGAATAAAAGCATAATTATCATTGTAGCAGAGGTCAAAAGGACAAGCTGACCATAAGTTCATAATGTGCTTGTGCTCTTGGACTTGTTGTGGACTGTGGAATATTACCTTGTTGAAATCTTATTACTTAAAGAAGAAAAAAAAAAAACACACAGGCAGTTAGCTGCAAAAGAAATGGAGGAAGTGTTAATTTTTAAGCAAGTTTGACAAAGATTGAGTTTCATATGACAAATACTGTCAGCAAGACAGGATTCTGTCAGTGGAAGAAGTTTAAACATTAACAATTTCTGTCAGGCTGTTGACACAACCACGGCAGACATTTCCCAAGATGCTGAGATGACTGCTGGCATTTGTCAACAATCCTGTCACAGTGACAGCAATAAGACCATGTCTGGAAATGTGACAGTTTTGGCTTTGTGTTCCCCTGAGCATTGGCCCAGGTGTTCAGAGAAAGTGTGGGAAAAACCCGTATTTCTGCATTGTCATTCGAACGCGGAAAAAACACAGGAGGAAAATGAGCTGTCACTCCAATTCCCATGATGCCTTTCTGCTTAGCATAACTCCACTCTGCGGCCCAGGGTCCACTGGTCCATACTCTGACAGATAATTAAGAAAGCAGCAGCTTTTTCTAGACGGCTCTTCCTCATGATTTGCATTTTAGCCAGAGGCGACCAGTTATAAAAAAAACATGATGGAAAGATGGTAAGAAGCCAATTAGATGGATGGATGGCTGACTGACAGCTCTCTGGTGTTATTACTCCAGATTTCATTGTATGTAGCCTGGCAGTTTTCAACAAGAACCAACTTTTGCAGGTTTGTAGAGCTGTTAAATGAAGGACTATATATAGAATGCAATGGTTTTGCACAAATCTTTTACATTTTCCTGAAATAAACATTTATTACTTCCATTCTAGTTTAAACACCATAATCTTTCTTAGTTAATCACAATTTACGTAGCTGCATTCAGAAATTTTGGAAGACTTTGTATTAAAATAGCTCTGTTGATACAGACTGATTAAAAAATGAGTTGCAAGTTAAACTATGACACTTTATGACATGGCAGTAATTAGTGTTTCTAAGGAACAAGTCTGTTATTAACAGAAAGAAATGACACTATTCTTTTAAATACTTTCTTTTAAATAAATACTTTGTTTTTACAAATGAATTAAAGAGAAATCTGAATTTTCTCATTGTGCTGAGAGAATTTGTTCTAGTCGATGTTTCCTTTGTTCTGTGGGTCTTTATTTTTTTTCTACTGTTTTTCCCAGAAAGAAAACATTGTTTTGCACAGGACTTAACAGTTTTAAATATGAAATAGCTTGTAAATTGCTGCTTTCCAGCTCATCTGTGCAGCTCCAACAGCTGGTAGCCAATCAGAAATATTCTTCTCTAGCTATTCTAGCTAGTGCCTGGTGGCTGTATCTCACTATAAAATTTAAACATTAGCAGGGCTTTTGTTACGCTTCTGTGTTGTTTGTGGATTTATTTTTTTGTTGTGAATACCAAATTTAACAAAGCACAGCAGCATTTGCAGTTCCAAAGCTACAACTGCCACCAGATGAGTAATGGCCGTTGCCAACATAAAAAGTCCCTCAGCTTTCTTTGGCTTCTGCACGTTTATCCAGTGCTGGCAATTATCTCTTGATGAATGGCTGGTTGTTTGAGCAAAATTTCCCATAAGCCAGTGCTTCAAGGGATATGACTTTGTGGATGTGAGTCATCTGAATTGTGGGGATCATGGAGAGCTGAAAACATTATTCCTTTCTTTTTCCTGCTGCAATTCCTTGCTCAGATCTTGGTAGGATTTCTTTTTTTCAGATAAAAATGTAAGATAAAGATAGAAATCAAATTCATAGCATGTTAAAGGCCAGATTATACTAATGCATGTTAAATAAGAATCTGTGGGGTTTTCTTTGCAACAAAATAGACTACTTACAGAATCATAGAATCACAGAATGTTTTGGGTTGGGCTGGAACTTAAAAGTCACTTAGTTCCAACCCCCTGCCATGATCAGGGACACCTTAGACTAAACCAGATTCATATTCATATTAACAGAGTAAGTGAATTTATAGTGAATTACTCAGGGCTTGCAAAACTTGTGGAAGACTAAGAAATCTTCTCCCTGTATTGCCTTCTGTTTCATTTCTTAATTCTCTACATCCCCATTTTTCAGATTCTAGGAAAAGCCTGTGCCAAGTGCTACAGGACATATTGTGGACACCCTGGGGGAAAAAAAAATTACGTCTAATGCCCAAACCTGCAGACTTTCCCAAAAAAACAAGTCTCCACTGTGAGATCCTTCATATCCTTTTTTATCATGCAGCCACACAGACTCCTCTCCCACATAATCCACAATATTACCCTTACCACAATAGATGGCCCTTACGACTCCTCATTGTCTTTTCACTGTATCTGAAATTTTCTGCTGTAGTTAAGGCTTCTTTTTATCCTGAAAATCCTTGGTCTCAGACTATTTTCAGTAGTAATACTAAGCCACCTCTCTGTTCATGATAACCCCAATATACCACAGATTTACCCAAAGAATATCATTGCTGAGAAGCACTGAAAACTAAATAAAACACAAAGCAGAAAAATTGGAGTACCAAATATCTGCTGCCAACTAATCACCTTGAAGGGGAAACCTGTTGACCTGTGATGGAACTTGGAAAACTGGGACAATTCTGAAACACACTAGTATAGGAATTGTGATGAGCTGCTCAGGAAGTCTTGTGTAGGTGAGGAAAATCTCATTCTACTTGTGCTGACCTGAATTTAAGACCTCAGAAGCTGGGGGAAAAATCAAAATACAGGCTTAAATCTATATTCATATCCTTTGATGGGTACTTCCACATTTCTTTTGAGTGGTAGGAAAGAAGCAAAGATGTTGCTTGTTGTGGTGGCCCAACCACTGGCCAGGTCCCTGCCATGTGACTCTGAGGTATTCCCTTTGGCTAATGTTCAAGCAGCCCGGGCTCTGATCTGATTGGTTGTTTGTCCCAGCTCCACCCTGGTATCCCAGTTCTCCCCCTCTCTGTGACAAAACCAACAGGACACAAAGCCTCGTTCTCTTACCCTGGCTGATTTTTGCCCAGGTCGGTGCTCTGTCTCTTGGGACAGAGGCAATAAATGACTTAACACCATAAAGGGGGTTTGAGCAATATTTCTCCTCTCTGCTTCTGGTGAGCAGCCAACAGCTGGCACTGGCTTAAGTGGAGCTGCACAGCCGAGGAATATTTAGGCTGTTTGTAAATGGTTTAAGATATTCCAAGGCATAAAGAGGCAAGCTTACCACAGAAATTAAGCAGTGTACAAGCTACTAATAACCAGAGCTGCTCATGACCATCTCTAAACTGAAATTTCCACCTGCTGTAGGGATGGCACAAAGTACTTAGAACAAAGTATTTTTAAATAAACTGAAAAGTCTGCTAGTGCTTTATTCTGCAGATTATTTAAATATGCTTTTCTTCATTAGACTTATTTTTCTCCATTATTTATTTTAAAATATGATCTGTGAATTTTGTATAGTAGCTGTTCATGAGAATTCCTCTTCTTTAAGCTCAACTTTATTCCTCCAGGTCTTCAAAATATTAATAAGAAAATGAAAAAAATAAACCCAAACCATCATTTTTAAGAGCAGAATATTTTAATGATATAGAGATCTAATTAAGCCAAAAGTTTTTTTAGCTTGTCACAGAAATCATGGTATATATAGATATATGTAGATATATACATCCACAAATATGCACATACATATATTCAAAGGGAGATTTTTGCAAATAAACCCAAAATTAAAGACTGTCCTCAAGAAATTTGTGTGTATTTCAAAAGAAACAAGATCTGGAAGGAAGATGAGAAGGTGGAGATGGAAGGAGGAATGTTAATGTAAATTTTCTATTATAACGTTCTTCCAGTGTTTATCTATCTACTTAAGTATTTATTTTTCATCTAAAAGTGGATTAATTCCAATCACTTTTCTTATTTTCAATCAGTGTGAGAAATGCTTATGGAATTTATTTCTATCAGTGAGGTAACACCGATCCCAAAAATCCACAGTGAAAATTAAATTGGCTTGACTCACCACTACTAGAGAAGAAAGAAATAAGCAGATGTGGCATAATTTCTCACCTGGAAACATCCTAAAAAATCCCAAAGTAGACATTGCAAACATTGCTTGCTTGAGCTTCTTGTTTTATTTTGTTTGGATTTCTGAGAGTGGGAGGACAGGGAACTAACTAGGAAATAACACAATCATTAAATGAGTGATGGAAGGAAGGATGACTATGTGTGTTCCATTAACATTTCAGTGATGATTTTATTGTGCTAGGCTGAGTGAGCTGATTTGAAATGTGAGTATGACACCTGAAACTGCTTCTGTTAGCAAGATTTGTGGTGGAAAATACCTAATCTACCATTGCCTGCCTAGAAAAACTCTTTCAGTCCAAATTTGATTCTTCTGAGGTCATGCTGAGAGAACCAATCTGGAGATGATCCATCCTTTCCTAAGAACAAGATACTTCAATTATTCATCTTTATAAGCTCTAGGAGGAAGCTGAATTTCTGGTTTAAAGTACTCACTTGCTCTTTAGGTGGATAGCGCCGGACAAAATAGATCCCAAACTCCCTCTACACATGGCTGTGCTGTGGGATATCAACCTTCCCCAGTTCTTTGCTTTATCCACATCTGCAGGTCAGGATATTGCTTGGTTCTGACACAGTGGCTGCCATGATAAATCACTTTCTTCAAGGAAAATCCAGAAATTTCTGTATACATCTTTTTTTCTAGCACTCAAGTCTGTCCATCTCCTTAGACCAATATTTTATAAGCCTGGGAGTGTTCTATGATTAACTTTCTTTGTTCTTTCAATGTAAGTTGCTAGATGGGAACTGCTTTATTATTATTATTATTATTACAAAGTGAAAATTATTTTTTTGTCTGTTTAATGCCTCCTTTGCCCCTCAGCAATGATGAAAGTTTACATATGAACTAAAGGCAGAAGATAGTGAAGGTGAGAACTGCTTTATTATCCACCACTATTTATTATTTCCAGTATAATAAAACACTAACAAAACGATAACACTCCAAATAAAGCCAGAATAATTTAGGAGAAAAAAATTGCCCAAGATTTTGAAGCCAACACCAGTATAATTTAATAATAAGATGGATGTACTGAGCATGACACAACACCAGGCTCTTCAAACCAACACAAATGTGATGGATGAAAACAACTCATAAAGTCAAGCTTAAAAGCAGAGCAAATGTTAGAAACATTGCAGCAGGTCTTAAGTTTTGACTAAAGACCAAGGAAAAAAAAATCCTTCCATTTCCCTTGTGACCTAGAGACCAGGTTCAAAAAGCACAGGGCACAGCAGCAAAAAGTCTGATCACACAGGGGTTTAAAACCCAAAAGGAAAATCACAAATATTCCCTAATTGGAAGGCCAGAGAGAACAAAGGTGAGTGTAGCTCTTTCTAAAATTCAGAAGAAGGAAGAATGAGGAATATGAGGCATTCACTGAAATGTCAAGATAAAATCGATACAGCATTTTCTGGGAAATCAATGCAGAGAGTAGAAGTCATTGGAGATAACAGAGAGGGAAATGGTTTCTCTGGAGCAGATGAAAACTCCAAGAGTGGCATTGAAAACAGGTGTTGTTTTCATAATTAAAACTCAAGGGAAACCTGCCTAAAGGGAGGTGTAATAATGAAATGGGGGAAAATATACCCATGGAGAACGACTCTCATTAGGAGAGATAAACTTCACATGTAAACAACACTGAGTTAAATGACAAATTGTTTTTCCTAATGGCACTCTGGTGTGAGACAGGTTCAGAGGTTCTGCTTGTTTTGCTGCAAACTGGTGATTAAGGACTGCAAAGGTTACCACACTGGTGTGAAAGACAGGAGTGGAAAATGAAGATGCAAGTTGTCTCTCCGAAGGGACACTTTATAAAACCATTGTCTGGACAGAAATAGGAAAGGAAAGCCTTTGAGAGATTAGAAAGCCCTTCTAATAACTGGCTGTGGAATGACCCACTTTAGTTATTTTCTGTTTGGTTTCTAGTTAATGCTGTTTTCCCGTTGTAACCGATGCACACTAAAACCTCACGAATAAGACCCTGAGGCAATTCTGAAATCATCTAAGGTGTATTTTCTCAGAGATAAAAAACATAGCAACTCCAGTCCCTCTGACTCAGCTTGGTGTGCAGGTGCCATGGAGCCAAACGTGGTGCAGACAGGCAGAGCACTGCTGGAAACCCTCCAGGAAATCTGAAATGTCTGGGTGATTCCACACTTGATTTTCCATAACCTTATCGATATTGTCCCTCAAATGGGGATGCTTAAAGAGGGATAGAAACTGCTTATGTCAAGAGGTGGCTTGAAGGGTAGAGGAAAACTAGTTTGATCTGAATAAAACTCTTCTGCTACAAACAGAGTTTTTCAGAGGTGCAGTGTAGCACAGGGATTTCTGATAAGGGATTTTTGGGATAAATGTCTGCAGCAGATCCAATGTTCTCAGGTTTCAATGTGCTTAGTAGGCACAGCTGGGATTCAGGAGCTGTTACAGTTGACTAACTACCTGCTGCATGCCCAGAAGTACAAAATAAACCAATAAATCCTCAAATCTGTAAGCAAGCAAAACCACTATTCCAGCAAGTTCCTGGGTGGGAAGCAAAGATATGCCATAAAGAATTCTGTAAATTGTTCAGAGGTAAAATTCCTCAGCTGTAGCAAATATAGTGACTTGAAATATTTAGTCAAATGTGCCTATTCAACATCAACATGTTTAAAATGTTTGATTTCTAATTAATATATTTTTATTAGAATTAATCAACAATAAGTAATGATAGAAAATTAAATAACAATTAAATAAAACTAAAAACAATACTAGGAGAAAAGTCATACTTCTAAACATGAAAAAAATTAGAAGAAGTGAGAATTAATAACGTTCTTACATATGTAACATAGGGTCAGTAATGAAGAGCACTGAATTTGTCTCTAAGCACACCACTGGAGAGATCAGTACTTTATTGGGTTTGGATCTCTAGACATTAAAAAAGGATGTTGGAAAACTGGAAATCATGTGAAAAGCTTCTGCCAGCACTGAAACCCTCGGGTGGCAAACTCAAGGATTTCCATCTCTTTTTCTACCTCTCTGAGGCTAAACAGTGACAGCCTGAGTTTTTAGTTCACATACACAGAATATCAGGAACCATAAAAGCCTTCTGCCTCATAGAGAAGAGTTCATGATACTGCCTGGAGTTAAGCATAACACAAGTTGATATTAGGAAAAAAAAATATTTTTTTCATTCAGAGCTAGAAACAATAAGAAAAATAACATATAGAATTATAAATTATTTTTATGGAATTTAATAGAGACTTATGCATCCTGGCAATGGTATATTGCTGTAAAAGTTACACCTTCTTTTGATAAGATTAAGCTGATATAAATGTCTTAGAAGACATAAAGCCTTCCTGTGATCTCAGATCATCCAGAGATCCTTTCCTGAAGGTGGCACAACATTTTTCCTGTATATGTAATTTCCAAGTTTCAGAACCTTGGTACACATCCTTCTGCTCTGCCAGAAAAATTCACTTTATTTTGGGAGTCAGTGTGGCAAATGTGAATCACAACTGAGCAAGGTCCCATGAATTCAAGAGGGACACACATGTAAGCTTTTGTAATTAAAATTGCTCAGGGAACATGTAAAGGTGAAATCTTAGTTATCAAACTGGAGCCCTGCCAGAAAAACAGGACAACCTTGTTGTCTTTGCTACCTCAACATTTTTCATTTCAAGAGAAAAACATTTAGGATGCCTTTCCAGACACCTTATGCACCATCCTCATCCAAAGGAGTGCTTTGCAAATTAGGACTGATAACACAGTTATCTCCTGTTCCCAGCAGGGCAGCAGCTCTTGTCCAGCCAGGACTGGGATGCCAAATCTCCTGTCCAGAGAGCAAGACAAGCTGTGTTATCTTACAAAAGGATTTTCTTTTAGCTGAATTATTTTAGCCAAACAAAACAAAAACCCGAATAAAACCAATATGTTCTACATAACTTTTTCTTTTTTTTCAGCCATGGGATAATTGTTGCTGTGAATTGGGAATCACAGAATCATTAAGGTTGGAAAAGACCTCTAAAACCCTTGAGTCTAATGGTTCCCCTAGCCAACCCCATCTCTAAACCACGTCCCCAGCTCTACATCTACACATCCTTTAAATCTCCCCGGGAATGGTGATTCCACCACTTCCCTGGGCAGCCTCTTCCAGTGCTGGACCACCCTTTCTGTGAAAAAATGTTTCCTACAATCCAATGAAAACATCCTCTGGTAAAATTCACTGCTGGATTTTCACCTTTTTTTTAGTATTTCCATTATGGGCGACAGAATTAGTGGGTGGAAACTTTTCTACATGGAGAAGCCTTGACAGGAGGTGGAAGTAGAAGGTCCTTGCCTGTGGCTGGATAAACTCTTTGTCACCTGATCCCAGTAGGATCATTTTCCTCTCTTCCAGATGTCCCTTTGAGCCTTGAGCAACCCACAGATATGTCAACAACAGCAGAGCTCTCTCCAGGCAAAATTTTTGGGATTTTTGCACATGTCTCTCTGTTTTTATTAAGAACAAAACTTCTGTCATAAAGGAAGTGCCTGTATTTGGTTGTGTCCTTTTGGCTGTTCCACACCAAGCATCTGCAGTGAATAACTTAGTTTTCTCTATATTCTTATTGCAAATATTTCAAGAAACTCTCTCCCAAGTCAGGGCACTCTTGCCCCTAGAACAATGGCAGACAAATTATGCCAATCATTTTCCTCTGTTCTCTCCAGAAAACAATTCTCTGAAGATTATTGGTGCTGTAAACATGTCAGTAGTCCAAAAGTCAGGATTAGAACTTCAATACAATCCTACATGTTTTAAAAGTAAATATTAAAAGGTTTGTTGTGTGAACTTCATTCAATTTTTGCTCATATTTTATAACTTACTTCATATACAACAGTAACTATTAGTATATATGTACATGTACAGAGGAAATAATAATTTTTAATCGAGTCAGAGTAAAAATGCTTGAATAGCCATTTTATTTTCTAGATTTTTAACTAGTTGCTCTCTCAGTTTTCTTATGAATTTTATGTTGTAAAAGAGAAAAAAAGAACAACTTTGTTGGAGCACTCTTTAATTACAGTACAGCAAGAAGGGCAGTTGGAATCATGGATTTCAAAAAAGTTTTGTGAGGAAAGTTTTCAAGCTGCAGCTGTGCTGCTAAGGCAGACCCAAGCACTGCCTTGTGGTAAAATGCTGTTCATTGCTGGAATGCTTCCTGGACTTGGTTTTGGCCCATTCCAAACAGCAACAACCACAGAGCATCTGGTGGTTTGTACACAGGGATCATGGCTGGTAGGAAATTCAAGAGCAGGTGGAGGATGAGAAAGATGATCTGTGTGGATGTGAACTCTGTCTTGGATGGCACTGGCTAGTTTTATAGTGATAAAATCATAGTAGAGTAATAAATTTTTATTAATTTTTTTTGCTAGCATAATTGTAAAAGGTTAAACTTACTTTATTACTTGCATAGTCAGGCCAAATGTCTGGAAATATAGTTGGAAAGCCTGTTGCTGGGTAGTGGCTGGTGGAAGGGTCACGAGAAAGCCAGAACAAGGCTGGTACAGGCAAGTATTTCTCCAGTACTACCCCAGACCCCAGCAGCTGAAGGCCTGGGGAATTCCTGACCCACTGATTTTGCTGATGTATTGAAAACCCTTCCTTGCTTCTGGGATCAGAGCTCTGCAGAGCTTGTGGAAATTCGCCTGTCCATGAAATAACATTTAATTGGCCAAAGTAGCAGCCAAGTCTGCCATGACAGCCAGGGAGTGCTTGAGCTGTGGAGAAAGCAGAGAAGGGAGATGTGCTGCAGAGCAACAGGAATGTGATGTGGTGAGGATTTGTTGCAGGAGAAGCCAATAACCACAGTCAGCATTGCAGGGTTTGGGGTCTGTGCACACACAATAAAAAGAAGGTTTTGTCTGAGGAAGGCTGAAATAGGAAACACTAATAAGAAAAGTAACACAAGCAAGAAAATAATATTATTTTCCGTTTTCTAGGCAGGGATCAGAGGCATAAAGAGATTAAGCAATTTGCCCCAATTTGAACAGGATGTATGTGTCCTAACCAGGGGTTTGTTCCTCTGCTTCTGCCCTTAGATTATCCTCCATCAGATTTGTAAAATTCAAATTGCTTCCCACCTTGGCCATCAACACACAGCAATTTGCAAGGAGCCCTGCATGCTAGGCCTGTGTCCTAATATCTGACTGGGCAGGGGGACTGAAGGTCTGTAGAAATTTGGAGGAAGGATTTGAAAAATCACAGAATGAGAACAGCAACTTGAACTGGACCCCAACTGCATTTTAAGGCTTATGAATATAAGGTATATTTGCAAATGCATATTAGCAGGAAAATGCAGTGACAGCAAACCCCCCTAATCAGTCATCATAAACTCATTTTAACAGACCTGCCAAAACTCCTAATTAAGGCTTCCCTCAGGACTCTTGTTTTCTATCTCATTATCCTGATAAAGTGGACACCAATGAGTCCCTTAATGAGGATTAAACTGTAGGCTTTAGTTGAATTTGCATCTCACATTTGCTATTGGTGAGACTCTCACGAAATACACCAGATACACTTGCCAGTTTCTAATGCAGAATTCAAAATACTGTATGAAAAAAATCTGGTAATAGAATTCCACTTCTTTGCCTTACATTTGTTGAAAAATAAGAGATAAAAATTGTTTGGTTTGATAAATACAGCATTTTCCCATCCACAGGCCAACAGTGTGTGTCATATTGCTGTGTATGTGGCTTCAAAGGGACAGCTGCTCCAGGGATCTGGAAACACTCTCTTTAGTTTTTAACAGAAGGAAAAACTGAAACGGAAGCAGATGTTTGTGACTGTATCATGTGTGAGATAAGGCCTTTGGAGGCTTATTTTTTTTCCCTGACAGCAAGTGTTTAAAGTCTCATCTTCCTTAAAGGAATTTTGATATCGTGCCTGACCCAAGAAATATGCTTTGTGTAAATTCACATGACAGAGCTCCTTGCTGATGGTTTTAGTCAACGTGGGGGCTGAGCCATTAGGATGTTCTGAGCACAGAGGTGATCCATGGCCAGGTGGGAGTTTGCCCCTCTCCACCTCCACCTCTGTCCTGCTTTACCTGTGAGGGAGCACCCCTAAAGCCCACACAGTGGCCAGGAGCCTCTGAGGTCCTGGGAGACAGGAGGATTTCCTGCTGGAAATGAGACCAAAAATAACTTCGTTTGCCTTCCTAAAATCTGCAAGTCCAGAATTAACGTCTCAGTTTATTCAGAATGTTCAACAGAACTTAATTAACACTTTCTAAATGAAGTCTATATCCACCCAGCAGAGATCTGCAAACCAAGATCCTAATTTCTTTCTGAGGATGAACAGTGATGCTCATAGGATCTTCTCATCTTCTTTTGTCCATCTAATCATTGACATCAGAATTGGTGAGAAAATTTATGCTTCAGAAAAGACAAGGACAAGAAGGAATGGTTTTAAACTAAAAGAGGAGAGATTTGGATTGGATAATAGGAAGGAATTCTTCCCTGTGAGAGCGGTGAGGCCCTGGCACAGGTTGCCCAGAGAAGCTGTGGATGGCCCATCCCTGGAAATGTCCAAGGGCAAGCTGGATGAGGGTTAGAGCAACCTTGGAATGTGGAAGGTGTCCTTGCACATGGAAGAGGTGGAACTGATGACCTTTAAGGTTTCTCCAAATACAATCCATTCTGTGATCCAATGATTCTACAGTTTAGAGATCTTTTCAAGACTCTCAGCAGTGTGTGTGCATGTGTGTGGCCTGGCACACAGTTTTTTTTATGGCTGAGAGATGAAAATTTTTTAAAAGTATTTTCCATCATTTTTGCATGTCGTCATCTACCAAATCTGAGATGGGGAGCACATCAATGCTGCAGAAATAAGATCAATGTCCCCAGTTAGGTTCAGACAAGAAATATGACACCAACTGCAACCACAATAAAAACAGTCAGATTTGAAAGCAAATCAGAGACCTCAGGCAAAGCCAGAGGAAATATGCAGGAAGACTTCAGTCACAGAGGAAATTTCATTCCTACTTTGGCATCATTGCCCACAAAATGATGTCAGAAACATGTTTTTTTAAAAAAACTTCTTCTTTTGCCTATTCAGTAACAGCTGCCATGACAAGAATTCTGCTTTCTATCTGCTGTGATGCCAAAGCAGTTTTCAGCTCACAGTGGGGGTTTCTGTTCAAAAAAGGTTCCCCCCTACACACAAGAGCAGTGGGGGCTACAGGGGTGCCCAGTCTCACGTGTCTTCCAGCAGCTGGTTTTGACTCAAGCATTTTTCTTTTTCCATTTCATGGCAAGAAATGGGTCACAGTTATTCAGAAAACTACATATGTTTGGAATTTTGTTTTTTAATTCAATGAAGCAAGATACAGTGGAGAAGGACTTATCATGGTCTTGGTGCAACAGTGAGGTGGATCCAGTGAAAGAACAGATCAGAGATTTAAAACAAGCTAAGAGAAAGTGTCTCACCATAGAACATGCAGACAG
This sequence comes from Lanius collurio, assembly GCA_020086605.1. Lineage (NCBI taxonomy): Eukaryota > Metazoa > Chordata > Aves > Passeriformes > Laniidae > Lanius > Lanius collurio. The sequence goes on along the minus strand of JACBWW010000001.1, from coordinate 518,311 downwards.
CCCATGGAATTCCCTCTTTCCAGACACTGATACCACATATACAAGGGCTAAATCTTCTGATAATTTCAAGCGTTGCTCATACAGCTTTGTAGACAAGAAGTTCATGGTATTATGTAAAAAAATATGATTTCATGATCATAAAACCCCTGAGCTGTAAATTATTGTAGTCTGGGAGAGAATTCTGAAGAAATATTGCACATAGACATTATTTTTTTGGCTCCTACTGGAGAGAGGATATTGGTCTGATCCAGGGTAATGATTTTTTTCTTAAATATCAACACATTTCACTTGGCCTTACAATGTGCAATATTTTGTCTTCTCAGTTCTAAATTCTCAAATAATATTTTTTTTTCTGGAAAATTTGATAGCAACAGGAAAAAATAATAAACTTTGTTTTGTTCTGATTGATCCAAGCTGATTTTATTTTGTCAGGTTTTTTTTTCAAATATTAAATTGATAAATGTTGATAAATGTGCTTTGCAAGATTTGCTGTACTTTATTTAGTCACCAACTCATTTGGACTTGAATTTAAGCAGGTTTGCATAATGACAGTCTGTTGTGCTTCTTAATTTGGGAATTAGGGATCTTGGAGGAACCCTACTGTTTACCAGCTTCAGTAAAATATCAATTTTAAATTCATTCCAATGGGTTCTGTCTCTTCTCTTCCCAGTGGAAAAGCACACCTCAAATTATGTGGTACACTGATTCCAGTGGCACCTCAAATGATGGACAACCCAAATCTCTGGTACCCCAAAGACCACAGCTCTGCCCATGAGACCTCACAGCTGACAGTCCTGAGATGTGTTTGGGGACCAGGACAAAGGAACAATTTTGAGTGAAGGTCTTGACAGCTTGGAATTTGATTCAATCCTTTTCTAATAGTCAGAACATTTCTGCAAGTCTTGTCTACATAAAAATATTCTCAGTGACTCTGCTATAAAAAGGCAACATTTGAACTGCAAGAATAACAATTGCACTGATTAAGATTTTCATGTCTTCTTTCTTAATTTACCAAGACCTACCATATGCTGGTGTTCTAGCACTTCAACTTTTGCCTAGAACTGTAACAGTTTAATTCAGGTCATTCATTCTATTCTGTGAAATGAAGATGCAATTGTTAATGGTCACTGTCACTGTACCTGACATTTCCCTTCTGAAAATCTTGTGCTACCAGGACTGAGGTGACTGAAATTAATGGAGAATCAGCATATTGACATAAAGGAATTTTTAGTCATAATTCTGAGGTCAGAAAATGGTTCAGTATGGTTTTGAGCTGCAGGATGATACTGGGAAATAACTTGGATGAGCTCATGCCTACCTTACTTTGGAAGAAGTCTTTGACAGCAGTACCTGCTCCAAGTGGGATTGATCTGGTTGTTGCCATCACTGAGAGAATCAGAGAATCACAGAATGGTTTGGGTTGGGAGGGACCCTGAAGATTATGTAGTTCCAGCCCCCTGCCATGTCTGGGAAATAAACCCTTTCATTTAGCAGTGATGAATCCCACCCCGATATCTTCTCTGCATTTCCCTAATATTCAAATCTAAAATTCAAAGATTGGTGATTGGTTGAGATCAGGGCCTACTCTGTATAGTTTCATGGAAAGAATAAATGCAGTATACAGGCATACTACAGTTTTGCTTTAAACACAGATTTTCCCATGCTAGTCTGAAAAATGAAGCTTTGTTCATCTGTTATTTACACAAATGGGGATTGTGCTATGATGACAAGACCATGTCCATGTGACAGATAAACATCATAACTGTAACAATAAATTTTAGAACACCAGATGTATTCCAGAGAAGTCCCATTTTACCAGGGGTTAGTCTCTGTGCAATTGCATCTCTTAGTTTTAAAAAAAGGGAAAACACATTGCAAAACCATTAAAAGGAGTAAAAACTCCTTCTATAAGTATCTAGAAAGTTGTGTGTAGAGCTGTAGGCTTCCCTTGCCAGTTTTCCAAGGCACATGATGCTTTCTAAAGAGACCAAGTTGCTGCTTACTGTATATTTTAGTACAGGAAAAAAATCTGTCCCGATGGTTTTGGACACTTTGTTACATCCCATTCCCAAATCTGTCAAGCATGTGATGACAGCTGAGGCACAGAGGAATACTTCTCTGGTTCAAGAACAAGAAGGCCCACAAGGAAAATTTGCTGATTTGCTAAACTCTTTACATTTCCAGATACAGCTGTAGGATTCGGAGCATGTCCCTGTAAAGTAGCATAAATATCAGGACTTTTTTCTCCACGGATTATTGAGCCAGGCAGGTCCTATCTGAACTGTTCCCCCATAACTTGGGCACTGCCAACAGAGTAATCCTGAAATATCTTTCTGACAGATAGACCTACATTTGGATTCATCCAAATCTGAGTTGCTCAGAGGTTTTGATGGAACAACTTTTACAGGAGATTTCAAATCAGAACTCCAATGACTTGTGTTTGCTATCATTATACAGACACATCTTGCCTTAGAGAAGTAAGAAACATAGTTTTGTGTGTATTTTCATTAGGTAAAGAGTAGCAGTAAAGGTAACCAGTCCAAAAGTTTTATGTAATATATCCATGCTGGTGTTGCAACTAGCATAATTGCTCAGTGGGAAAGCATACACAAGGGGAAGATGAACATATTTTATTTAATTTTGTAGCAGAGGTATTCCCCAAAATGATGTCCTCAAAGCAGTACCAATGAGACAATAAAAACATGTGGTGTCCTATTTTTTAGCACCAGATATCTGTGTGCTCTCAGAGCCTTTGTAGACTCCTATGATTTAAGCCAAAGCACTTTGGTTTAAACCCATCTGAAACTTCACTAAAATGGTGCCAAGCATTGGGACAGGCTGCCCAGGGCAGTGGTGGAGGGATTTAAAAGTCATGTAGATGTGGTTTAGTGCTGGGCTTGGCAGTGTTTATCAGTGTTAGATTAACAGTTGGACTTGATGACCTTACAGTTCTTTTTCTACCCTAAAAAATCCTATGAGTCTATGAAAACAACACGACAGTGCCCAAAATTAGATCTTGTATGGAAATGTACTGGTAACTTAGGTGACTTCTAAAATCTTTCTGGGTAGGAACAATTCAAGAGTAGGGTCTGCAGCCAGTCCTTTTCAATCTCATCTCCACATCTTTCTTACCAAAAATCTCCCTCCTGCAGTGTACCTGGAAATATGTAGAGAAGGCAGCAATTTCACTTGACAAAAACTCAAATCAACACACTTACAATGAGCAAAACTTTTAACCTTGTCCCCAAGACTGTCTAGAATAGATGTTCCTATGCTGTTTTCTTTTGGGAATAAAATCCTATCTCTCCCCTGCAGGTATCCTTTCTCTCTTTGTAGTAGCAGAGTTACTGGGATCCAATTTAAAATGTTCAAAACCCCAAATTCCTCAAAAGGCAGTGTGAAACTACACCTCATACATCACTGCAAAAACAAGCAAGCTTTGATTTATTTCAAAAGTGGAGCGTTCCTTCACTCTCACTAAAAAGTTAGTTGTACAGCAGAGGTGTTAACATGGCTAAAATACAGAGTAATTGACATTTTGATTCTTTTCCCAGCTTTGCTGTAATCTACACTTTGAGTGTAGAATTGTGCTCACCTCACCGAAAATTACCCACCTGTAAGTGAAGCATCCAGTCAGAGTCCATATGGCTCCCTGGACAAAGAGCAGAGAGAATGAAAACACGGAGGGAATGTTTATTGTGTTTATTATAATGAATATTGATACACACATGCTTGTCATTAAACACATGTTTATTAATAAATCAAGTTTTTTAATAAAACTATCTTATGTAGGTTGGATGCATTATGTTTTGGGGGATCACCTGTCTCTGCTTACAGAAGGAGTTTAGATGTCCAGTTTAAATTTTATTTACAGCTTTAGAGCAGATAGATTTCAATATGATGAGTTCCAGGTTTTTTTCAGAAGTGTGCAGTGATTACATCAGTTCCTCACCTCCTGGGAGCACTTTACACACGCTTAAACCAAGCTGGATCACTCAAAAATCCCACTGTACTTTGTGGGAGATTTTGTGGAAGAGTGGCTTGCTGAGAAGGGTCACGGAGATGCTGTGCAATTAGTTGCAGTATAAAGCTTGTACTGTAATTTTTCATTTAACAAGGTCAGCGTGTCTCTGCAAGCCAGGAATAGATAACAATAGGATGTGAAACCAGACAAAGTAAGCAAAACATAGAAGAAGATTGACCACAAGTATGTACATGATGAGAGAACTGGCCTTTGGTATATGGACCAATAAGGAGCTCTAGTTTTGCAATATGCATGAGCCTTATTAACTTTGCTATAAATGTACTTGCTGATTCCAATAAAGCTGAGACTTGTTGATCATCATCGGATGTGCTTGTCTCCCGTCGATTTTCCCACAGTACTTTTTGCAGCCTGTCCACTCCATTAAAATATAAGAAGCCTGTTAAACAAACTTGTTTTTAGTTGTTTTGCTTGCTAAAACACATCATTTCCCAGGCCCTGGCTGAATTGTACCGCAGGAGCACTAGGTGGCAATGCTGTTACAGCGAAAACTCCCGCAGCTCCCGAAAACGCAGCGATCCCAACCACGCTCCACAGGCAGGGCACAAGCTCAGAGCTGGCACCGCTCCTTCAGCGGCTGCAGGAGGTGCTTTTGGTTGTCCTTTAGTGCTGGGCACTGGTGAGGACACACCTCGAATCCTGCGTTCAGTTTTGGGGTCCCCACGACAAGAAAGACTTTGAGGGGCTGGAGCGTGTCCAGAGAAGGGAACGGAGCTGGTGAAGGGTCTGGAGCACAGGTCTGGTGAGGAGCAGCTGGGGGGGCTCAGCCTGGAGGAAAGGAGGCTCAGGGGGGACCTTCTCACTCTCTGCAACTCCCCGACAGGAGGGTGCAGCCAGGTGGACAAAAGAAAAGGCTCCAAGTTGTGCCAGGGCAGGTTTAAGCTGATTTTTAGAAAAAAATTTCTTCATGAAAAGGGTTGTTAAGCATTGGAACAGGCTGCCCAGGGAAGGTGTGGAATCACCATCCCTGGAGGCATTTAAAAGATTTGTGGCTGTGGCACTTGGAGACGTGGCTTAGTGTTGGTTTAACTGATGAACTTGATGTCCTTAGAGGTCTTTTCCAACCTAAATAATTCCAAGATTCCGTGGTTATGGTTACCCATGTGTGCTTTGAGTGAGAAGTAGGTGTTCAATTTGTTTCCGCTTTCAATATAAAGCAAACAAAGATGATGACCTGACATTTAGCACAAATTTTGTCTTCCCCATATAGTTTCCAGTGGTTGCAGGGAATACTGAATGGCAAATATTGAATAAGAAATGCACAGGAATGAGCTGACAGTCCCACCAGGTTGGGGTTCAGCCATCTCACTGGGGAAAGTGAAAACTCAAGCTTGATCCTAATAATGTTCATGAGATCATGAAGTCTTCTCTTGTGCTTCCCCTTTCCATATGTGCTGCTTGCAGTGAAATCAAAGAAAATATTCCTGGATATAAAATCTTGGACATGGACAGTTTTTGCTAAGATAAGTGCTTTTGGAGACAAAAAAGCCAGTGCAAGTGTGCTACAGCTACCAGTTCAGCACAGCACAGCCAGAAATATGTTTAATTGACTCCAATACAATTTAATTAAATGAATCAGTATTATCAGGTCTTGATTCTGGGATTCTCCACACTTTCAGTATTTATTTTTAATCCATTTTAATTCATATAATTTACAATTATCATAAATTCTGTGAGCTGCATCCATTGATACCAGCAGAACAAGGAACTGTTCTGGTCTGAGTTTATCCCATCACTACAGGAACCTGTTTTTAATTTATTTTTATGGAAATACTGCATCCTGTTGATAGCAAAACTGCTCACAGTACAGAAAATGCCTCCTCATGTCCCAGGGAGAGGAGAAGATTCATCTTCATTATTTTGGTCCTAAAATGCCTTTATAGTTTTTTGTACTTTATATGGCAGCTGGACCTGATGAGCTTAGAAGTCTTTTCCAACCTTAGTTATTCTATGATTCTATATCAAATGTAAGGTGAACTAAAAATAAATAAATAAAATGAATAGATACATATCCATGGACTTGTAAGAGTTTTGCATGAATATGTGTAGCAAATGTGTGAGGTTGTTTCATGCTAAATTTAGACTTTCTAGAAATTTTTTAGTTGGAAAAATGAGTAGTGCTGCTAATCTAAAAGACAAGTACATTTTCCTTTGGAATTCTCCCATTTATATAGATTTTTTTTTCCTAATCAAAATGCAATTAGAGTATTTTCCACAAGCATGTAAACTTAGCTAATCTGAGTGGAATTGGTTTTCTTTTTGAAGCAGCTTGTAGGTCCTGATTTCACAAATGATATAAACATGAGCTGCCCCAAAAGGATTCCTGCTTTTTCCCTGTCTTATCTGACTACCTTTTCCTTCCCCTCTCTAATCACTGAACTCTTTGGCAGTGTGTCAGAACAGGGAAATTGCCTGTTAAATAATTTTTTCTTGTTTGTTGGGAGAAAGCTATGGTCTGTTTTGTCATAAGGAAATGTAGTGTAAACAAACAAACAAACAAATAAATAAATGAATTTGAAAGAGTAGTTACCAGTCCTGAGGAGTTTTGTGGGTTTGGATTTTGTTTGTTTCCTTAATATTACGAGATGGAGGTAAACAAGAAAAGGTATTTTTGCTATACTGGAAAAAGCAGTTTCTTTTTCAGACTCAGAGCCATCCATTTAGAATAAAGACAGGCAAGAAATAATAGAATTTTGATGGGGTTTAGCCATGTGATTCTACTCAGGCTTTGACAGCACAGCAAAGTTATGCTGATATCTGAAGAAAAATCAGAAGCAGCTATAAGGTGGAAAGTTTAAAGAAGTGAAAGGATGTGCATTTCTGACCTTATTCATGTCTCATTAGCTTCTGGCACAGCAAATTGCCTAGACCAGCAGAAAACACTTGTTCTTTCTCTTTTTTAATGCAAATTTTTTGGAAAAAAATTTGTAATGTCAGTGAAAAAATATGGTGCCCAAAGAACAGACCGGACGTAACATTTTCAAAAGCATCAGCTAAGACAATTAAGAGTTTATTTCCACCATCCCCCTTTCCAAACCCAATTATGGGTTTATCTCCCCACAATTCCCTCTGAGAAAACATATCAGCAAGTTTTCAAAAGTATATTCTTGCCATTAGATTCTTCAAGTTTTTGTGCTCAGTCAATAAATCCCTTTGACCAGGACAGGGATATGAGAACACCTACAAAGGAATTAATTTCACACCTACTGAAATCAGTAGTGTTTGGATGATCCCTTTTTCTCACTACATGCTTTAGAGGGAATTTACAGAGGTTGTTGGATGGTGAAATATGTGGCTAAAAACTCAAGCCTTTTTGAAATGACCTTACACTTCCAGACACAAAAATGTCCCCCATCTGGTCTCACAGATCACAGTGAAGTGACAACCAAATAAATACCCCAGAAATCTAGACCTTCCTCTTCCTTCTTAATTCCAGAATGAATGACTCCAAACTCCCAGATGAAAAAAACTAGGGAGGAGCAATGCCCATTCCCCTTACTTGGGGAAGACACCGTGACTAAAGAGGCATTTTAAACCTCACAGACCCTCTGTGGTTCCTGTGTGATTTACCTCCTACATTCTTAACAGAATTCCTAAGGAAGAACCCCACTGAAGAAATTTAAGATTGAGAATAAGCACATGAGCCCAGTCAGACATGCTGGATCTGGGTGAGGTAAGATCATTGGAGCAGTTGGAACAATCCTGAAAAATGTCATACTCTCTGGAAAACTTCTAGTTGGAATGTGAAAAACTTTTTATTTTTCTTTGACTTTGCAGAAAAGGACTTCCCCTCCCCAACCCCTGCCTTTGAACCTCCTTCCCATTAATTTTCTCACTCATATTTTTAATAAAATACTTTGGTAAATAGTGGTGTTTGCAAAAAGCCATTACAGAAAAAATAGTTTTTATTTATTAAAACTGAAAGCTAAAATAGAAATATCTCTATGATTGTTTCAACACAGATAATTAAAAATATATATTGAAGTCAAATAAAACCCCAAACAATCACAGATCAAAACACCTTTTTTCTCTTTTAATATTTTGTTTTCCATATGGAGCAAATATCTTTCAAATAAGCAGAGGAAATTCACTGAACCACAGAATCATGGAATGCTTTGGGTTGGAAGGACCCAATTCTCTCAGCCTTTCCTCATAGCAGAGGTGCTCCACCTCTCTAATCAACTTGGTGGCATCCTCTAGACTTGCTCCAACAGGTCCATGTCCTTCCTGTGCTGGGGACCCCAGAGCTGGATTAAGTTCTCTAATTCACATGACTCATTAATGCATGGCTTCAATGTGCACTTCCATTTATTTTAATGCCAATCTCAGACAGGCAAAGGCACACGTTACACTGAAAGACACCATTCTTAATGTTTCTTGCAACAAAATCCAGTGTTTTAAGGGTAACCTGGCCCTCCACAAAGCCCACTCTGTTTTGTTATAACTGCTAAGGCAAAATTGGCTGTGAGAAAGATGTTAATTTTGGCACAATAACTTAGAAAGTGTCATGCCATGGTACAGTATAAAAGAGTAATTAGATGAAGAAAAAATAAGTAACTCCTTCTATTTTAATGGTAATGTGCAGTCTTTCAAAGAAGCAGCTACACAGTCCATGGCTTTCCCCAGACAGATTAAAGCAAAAACCTGAGCTTTCCTGCCCCTCTCAAACTCATAAATTCTCTTGGATTACACACCAAGTTTTTAAAGTGGTTGCTCAATTAAAAGAAAGTGTTGACTCTAAATTTCAATGCTTTGTCATGTTCTGAAGGAAGCTGCAATCTGCTCTCATGGACAAAATGAGACTTTTCACTCCTCAATTCCAATTGGGAAGTTTTTATTTCTGGTTTTATATACTGGTACTATAGGATAATCACTGGGTGCAGTTTTTTTATCTGGTTGAAGTTTTTCTCTTATTTTTTGAAAGGAATCACTGTTCCAAGCAGAACTCACTCCATGTCCTCTGGAGTTTGTGTCCCTCCTGTGCAGCAGTTCAGGCCATCCTGTGTAACTCAGACCTGCACTGGGAGCAGAGGGCTGAGCCCCCCATTCTTTGGGGCACTCACGATTCCCACTGAGGCCCTGAATGCTGGATCCAGCCCTCCACAGCAAACATATGTCAATACACAGATGGTCACACCAGCACAATTTTCCCACAGATATTACTCGATATTTTTAAGCAAAAAATGCTTTCCATGTGTCCTCAGACCTGTTGTTCCTCCAAGTATTCCAGGCAATTTAACCTGCAGGGAGCTTGGGTTTGTATTTTTTTTTCCCAAGAAAAGCACAAGGGATACAACAGCAAAAGGAACCCAAAAAAATAAGCTGGGAAGAAGATGAATGAAACAGATGGACAGAGGGACTGGTAGTTTGATATGCAGAAATAGTTTACTTGTAGAAAATCCAGAAGGATGTTTAAAGAACCCAGACTACAGCTTGTAAATGGGAAGAGTTCAAAGTGGGAACTGGGTATTCCAAGACAGGCTTGTGTAGGCTGGGAATTAAATGTGTGTGTGACACACAAAAGCTTATTTCTTAAAAGAAAAAAGTCCCTTTCCCCCCTTGAAAAAAAAGGATTTTAACTGTGAGGTAAATATAGAAGAGAAGGAGACACTCTGAATAACAGGAACATCAACAAGAGGGTGAGGCACACTTTGGAGAGATTTGCCTCCACAGACCATAGCAGAAAATCCAGAAGACAAACTGGGATGAAAGATTCTCTTTTAAAAGATCCCAGTTAAAAACTAGCAAATCAACTGGTCAAGGACAAGTTTAGCAGTCTTGGGATCTTGTAGTTCCCTGCAAGCTGTCTTGAAAGAAAAGAGCTCTCTCTTGAAAGAAAAGCACTTATGCTACTGAAGTCTCATGGAAGTGTGAAGCAAAGCACAGGGACAGAGATGAAAGACAATACAAATTAATGTAACTCTCCTGGGAATGGTACCAAGTAGGTCATTTTTCCTGAAGAAACAGAAATAAACAGTGATGGTTCTGTTGTACAGAAACTGGAGCACTTCATTAGCACCTGGCTGTGGATGAGCCCTTGTCATGAAAAATGCAGAGAACTTAAACAGACCCAGGACAGGATTCATTCATTCAACTTTCATTGAGTTCCAGTGCCTGGGACAGTGCAGTGGTCCTGTTTCACATACTGTTCTGTAAATAAATATGTATATAAATAAAGGGATTTGAGATATTCTGCAGTAACAGTTTAGTCAAAGATCATCCTCCCCTCAAACATTTCAACATTTAATAATTGCATCCCTTCTCTGTCACACTTGGGAGGGTCAGAGAAATTGTTGGACTTCTTTTCTGACTCAGTTTTATGGATAAAACCAGAACTGCCAGAAGATACTGTATTAGAGCAATAAATTTTAAAAGGGTTTTTTAGCCAAGTCTATTGTCAGCTTATTAAATTAACTGATCTATTCAGTAACTGATTATTGGAAAGATTAAAATGATTTCTCTTTCCCCAGTACTCTTTCAAGCACCTATTATTAAATTCTGAAAAATCAAATCAAAATCAAATCAAACTCAAATCCAACTCAATTTTTGATCAAAGTTTGAAAATATAAATTTCCTCTTCCAACACCCTCCTGTCTCTCCTGCCCCTTCATTTAGATTTCTATCAGGCTTTTGTGACTATCAGATTTCTCAGTCCTTCCTTTTCCCTCTTCTCCATTTTCTCNTTGGAAGAGACTTTAAATATCATCTCCTTCCAACCTCCTGCCATGGGACACTTTCCACTAGATCAGGTTGCTCCAAGGCCCATCCAACTTAGCCTTGAACATTTCCAGGGATGGTGCAGCCACAGCTTGTCCAGGCAAATATTCCAAGACATTTCTGATATCTGTAGGGTCTCTTGGCTGGGCAGCTGCATTGCACACTGGGTGGCTCAGTCTTAAAATGAACCTTCCCTCAATGTCCCAAACCATATCTATAACCAAAATTGTGGGAAAAAAAATAAAAATTATCTTCTGAAAAGAACACTTTTGAGATTTACACCTCCTCCAGCACCACTACTGATACCAGCACAGTGCTCCAAAACTGGAGTGAAACACTATCAGTCACTAATATCAATGACTTTCTTTATATGTTTGGGATTTATGGTCAGTTTCAGTTGCCTGAATAAGGTCATGTAGGGACATTTGAGGTATCTTGTGATATGTACACAGAGTGGTCTGGTCTGGCACTGGGTTCACAGGAAATCTGTGTCCTTATGGTCCTGTAGAGTCCTCTCAAAGTGATGCCTAAATGAGGAAACTGCGCCCTGTCTGCAGTGCCCCTACAAAGAGCAGGGACACAGACAGTCTTCTCCTTGCCTTTGTCTTAGAAAGCTCTCTGATCTGTGTGGAACAAGCACCTGGAGACTGTTAACCTCCTGCCATGAAGGGTTTATCTATGGGTAATCAAACAGCCCAGATTATCTACAGAGAAACCAACAGATTTCCTTAATCCTTAGCAGTGAGCCTGCTCTTTCCAGCCCCTGAACATGATTTAGTTCAGCTGATCATTGCTCATCCTCTTATGGTTTACAATGCAGGTCATGAACTTGGAGTATAATATTCCAGCACTTACGTTTTTAAAGTGCAATCCATGTACCATTTTAAGCAGAGAAAATACTCAATTAGAAGGCAGCATGATACTCCGAGTACAATGCTATGTGACAGGGCAAACAGGAGAAGTAATTGTATTTGTTTAATTCAAGAAATCAAGTGGACAAGGGTATCCAGACCTTTCTCTTACCCTTATTACTTGTTTCAATTTTGTTGCTGGTATTTTTCCTCCTGTTTAATAGGCAAGGCAGCTGACAACTGAATTAGTGCTCTTCCCTTAGTATGCCACTGGCTCATGACAATAGCCTTAGGGGTAAGATATAGATAACTGAGAAGTTTTCTCACTGTTGTGATATATTTTTTCATATGGTTAATAAGGCAATTGAAATGACATCCTGTCACAGTGGTAGAATCCCGTGAATTTGTGATGTCCCTTGCGTTGCCACTAGGAGGAGATGCACGGTATTATTATCCCCCTCTCCTTTTCTTGGAGAGCACGCTGAAAGGCTATGACAGTCTGCAAGCTCAAGCGTCCTTTAGTGTTGCTAAGGATTAGCTACTGTTTATTATCACTAATGGGAAAGGGCTTAGGGCTGAATTGTTGTTGCTCCACTGTGGATTTAGTTTCAAAAGCCTCACAAGTGTGCCCTTATATTCCAATCAGGGAGTTCAGCTAAAGAAACACAAATAAGAGAATCATCAGCAATTAAAACAAAACAAAACAATAATAAGGGTTAAATCTGCATAAGAAGACACTTAATTAGTTGCTTATGAGCAATTGAAAGCAATAGCTTGCTTTGCAACAGAATCTAGCAAAGCGTGTTGGGTCCAGATCATTTCCAAAAAAATCAAGTTAAGGTTCTGACGCCAAGTCCTGCTATTGTCAGTGTAAATAAAAGCATTTGCACTTAAACCAGATCAGCTGAAGCCTCTGCTGGGTCTGTTTGCATCAGGATGCCCTGTCCTGAAAGGTGTGAAAGGCAAAGTGAGAACCCAGCGCTGAACACCTTGTGAGGGCAGAGCTTTTGTCAGCAGAGATCTCCATCAGCACCAGACGCTGCTCTAACGCAGTAATTGATTATTTCCCAAAGGTCTCCGCCCCATCAGCTCTGATTCACATAAAACCAGCGCCTCAGTGCAAGCATCTATGGGAGCTCCAGTGGCTGCAGGGGAAGGAGGTCATCGGAGTGGCAGGGAATGCCCTGTTCTCAGTGGGTGGACAATTGCCCCATGGCCAGGCAGAAGTGGATGGTGGATTTTTGCACAGGCACATATTGTTCAAGTGGCCCCTGCCTCTGGACATGCTGTCTGTACTCGAAGGGCTCCTGCTTGAGTGTTGCAGATCCTTAATCTGATCAGTGTTTAAGCACAGGGTTTTCAACTGGAGCTTGACTCACTGTACACAGACCATTGGAAAGCACATTTAACTCACAGCTTGTGAACTGGTTATTGGAAAACTCCAGGGACATAAATAAAAGTAAAATTTTCTCTTAATCATTAAAATCTAGGCACAATGTATATATATTTGTGGCTTTCTTTTTTGCTTTACTGGTGTTGAAAGCTATCAGAGATCTGGAGTTCCATCCTTTCCCCCAGCTTTGAGGATTGCTACGTGCTCAGATCTGCCACATCCCATGGTTTGGGAATGCTCTGTATTTATTTGGTCCTATAATTACATCTCTCTTTTCAACTACTTCTTCTGCTGTGTAACCTCCCTGGCATTGGTTGGGTTTTTTTAGCCAGCAACTGGTGGAATCTGGAGTATGAATTGGGGACAGTGGTGTCACACAGCCAGAGAGCACAACTTAATGAGAACCTTCACCTTCAGCATGGCCCCTTCCCACTAGGTGACCTAATGTCCCCATCTACGGGGACATAATGATCTTGGAAGTCTTTTTGAGCCTGATTCCATTCTATGACCTCATGACCAGATCCTGCTCTGCAAGCTGAGTGTTGTGTGCTGGTTACCCAATACAGTGCTGGTCATGTAGACATGCTGGACACAGCTCGGGGCTGTTTAGTGACACTTGAAATGCAAACTGCTGAGAGGCTGCTCCAGAAGGGAGTGGGTGTCTGTAACCCATTTCACACCTGGCCATTCTTCTAGGTGATCTGGATGTCCTGAGGGCCCTCAAGTAACACTGGACCCCACTGGACTAGAATGAGTGGACCCTCTTAGTCTATTTTTGCCCTTATTTTACACTCATTTTTATATTACAAACCCCTGGGCTTCGTGCAAGTTTGTAGATGAGCAGTTCAGAAGCAGGAACTGTTCAACTCTGTATTTTCCTGGAAGGAATAAAATTACACCCAAATTGAACCACACTTCTTTAACAATTTCATTGAAATAGAGCTTTAGAAAAGAGGAAACATTAAATGACTTGGCATAGACTTTTCCTTTTTAAGTTAAATGTTTGAACTTTCCACTTCAGAAGGAACTTTTATTTTAAAATCAACTTACATTTTTAAAGGGAATAATAAAGAAGTGATAAATTAGACCAAGATAGTTTTCTATTTCAGCCCTTACTGACAGGATTCATGGACCTACAAGCAGGTATGCACAATTTAAGACTCAGGACTCTCTCCAGCTTTTCCCCACTGCTTGGATGCTGAGAATACCACAGGTATATTTTTTTGCAGGATGGAGGCCCAGCTGAGTTATATCTGATATTCTGTATTTGGAAGCAATGAGTGAATGAATAATACATCTGAATAGGTCTGAAGATTTAATGGCATGTAGGAAACATGACAGGAGGGGTGCAGAGTACTGCAGAGCAAATAGAAAATTTCCAGTAACTTAAAGGAAACTTAGAGTTAAATAATGACATATGAGGGTCCAGATAGCAATCAACAGCTCTTGATATTTTGGCAAAACCAAATTTTCTGAGGCTATATGGATGAGAATTCAAAGCCAAGTGCTTTGTTCATGTAACTAATGCTGTGGCTCTGAACATCAGAGACGAATAACAAAGTATGTTTGTTGGAAAGAACATTCTCCAAAGCTGGACTTTGTTGTTTGCTGTAAAAAAAACATGTCTAATGAGATTTCCACTTCCATATTTTCAGTGAAGAAATTGTTCCTAATATTCAACCTGAACTTCTCATAATGCCACTTGAGGCCATTTCCTATTGTCCTGTCACTTGCTACCTGGAAGAAAACAAGTCCCACTTGGATACTCCCTCCTGTCAGGGGCTGTAGAAAGAAGGAACGTCCCTTCTGAGCCTCCTTTTCTCCAGGCTGAGTCCCACCAGCTGCTTCAGCTGCTCCTCAGCAGACTTGTGCTCCAGCTCCATTGCCTCTCCCTGGACAGGCTCCAGCCTCTCAATGTCTTTCTTGTCATGAGGGGCCCAGAACTGGGTTTGAGGTGTGGCCTTCTCAGTGTCCAGCACAGGGGGACAGTCACTGCCCTGCTCCTGCTGCCACACTGTTGCTGGTGCCATTGGCCTTCTTGGCCACCTGGGCACACCTGGCTCATGTTCAGCTCCTGTCAGCAGCACCTCCAGGTCCTTTTCCAGCTTTCTGGCCACTCTGTGCCAGCCTGCAGCACTGCATGGGACAGTTGAGGTCCAAGTGTAGGACCTGGCCTTGCTGAACTCCATAAAACCTGCAGTCAATAAACTGAAGCCACAGACAAGACTTATTTCCTGTAGTAGCTTGGAAAACTGTACTGCCCAGGATCCTGGCAGGTCAGGCACTGCACCAACCCAGAGCAAAATCTGCAGGAGGGGTTACAGCCCAAGGAGGATGTGTGTTTATGTGAACATTATTGAACCTGATGAGGTGTCAAGCAGCATGGTTTTGGCAAGAGCTCTTTTGGAGAGTTTGCTGATGTTGACTTGTTCCACATTACACAATACTTTTTTTTTCCCACACCATGGTTTCAATGGAGCAGCTCATGAAAACAAAAGAAGTGTAACTGAATAAGAGCAAATAGATCAGATCTGAACCCTTTGAAAGTTTCTAGAGCTTGTGCTATTGACAGTTTCTTTCTTGAATTTGCTTTGTTTTTGTGCCTAGTGAGTATCTGCTGTTTTCAGGACTACTAGCATATTCTACAGAGCACTAAATTTTACAGTACCCCTACAGTAAGCTTAATATCTTTTATCTTGAATACTGTAGTGCATGTACCTTTATTCATAATGTATTGTACAGCCTGTGATGCTCACTAGTGCTGTATTTTTACCATTAGCACTCCAGGAAATTAAAGAACTGTAGCTTACATTAGGACAGGGGCAATTCATGGCAGTCTTGTTTGTCAGAGCAGCTTTCATTTAAATTGGAGCCTGAAGTGGTCTATAGGAATAGGGAATAAACAGCTTCTAGGCCAAAATACTAGAAAAAACTCAAGTTGGGAAATAAAGGCCTGTAGAAGTTCATAATTTTGCTTTTCAGTTCATTTTTGAGATCCACAGTGAAGCTGAAGTGGAAGCATAGGAAGAGTCAGAAACTAGTGACTGAAAGAAGAGACCTCTCTGTTACCTGATGGTATTAAGAATGGAGAGAAAATGTAGGAAAGAGTAGAAGGAACAAAACCTAGAAAAGAAAGGCTTAAGGAATTGGAAACAAAATAATTCATAGCTTCAAATTTAGGAACATGGCTGTTAATTTAGTTGCACATCACTCTCTGAAGTCACTTAGTCCTTTCCTTGAGTTCAAGGGGAAGTTGGGGTTTCTGCCGTCAGCTTTTGTGCTCCATTTCCTCTCCACATGGTAGAAAAGGCATCTAAAAAGTTGCCAGTGCTCTTGACTCATAGTGGGGTTGAAGTGAGAGGACCAAATTGAGTGACACAAAGCCCCTGAGGGATAGGGCAAAATAGGCCAAAAGTGAGATGGAGGTAAAGAATAAATGTATGTGCCAGAAGGAGGGTGGAGGCAGGTCCATCATGTCCCATGACAGCTGTGGTGCATCACCACAAGGCTGTTGGCTGGATATCTGCACCTGAGCATGGGGGATAGGCTGTGCTGGCTTTGGCTGGAGTAAAGTTCTTCACAGTAGCTGGGGCTGTGTTTGGAGTTTGTGCTGGAAATAGTGTTGATAACATAAGAATGGTTTTGCTGTTGCTGAGCAGGACTTACACAGAGTCAGGGTCATTCTCTTCCTCACCCCACCAGAGCAGAGGCTGGGGGTGCACAAGGAGTTGGAAGGGGACAGAGATGGCCCCAACTGACCAAAGGGATATTCCAGAGCAAATGGTGTCATGGTTGGCAAGAAAAGGTGCTGGGAAGAAGGAGGAAGGGTGGGGCTTGTTCAGCTTTATGGCATCAGAATATTCAGCTTTATGGCATTTGTCTCCTCCAGCAGAAAACAAGACAGTTCATTCTTATTCCCTGGACATGGCTGAACACCTGCCTGCCCATGGGAAGTGGGCAATGAATTCCTTGTTTTGTTTTGCTGGTCCCCATAACTTTTGCTTTACCCATAAAACTGCCTTTATTTCATCTAGCAAGATGCTTAGTTTTTAGCTCTCTGATTCTCTCCGTCATTGAACCAGGGGGAGGTAAGTGAGCAGCTTCCTACAGGGGTTAAATCATGACAGATGGTGAGATCTTTGACTTCCCAGGTGCAATGCAATGCAACCCAGAGATTCCCACTTGGGGCTGAATACCCTGGAACTGACCAAGCCCACCTGAGGATTTGTACCTGCACAGAGCTAACTTGTATTATCTGGAGGAAGGTCCCATACCCAATGTAGTACCAATTTTTTTTCATTTATTTTGCATTAGAACCCACACCTTTGGGAAGAGCACTTTTTGTTATCTACAAAACAGATTACAAGGAATACAGAGGTCCTGATCCCGCTGACAAAGCGTGTGCTGCTGATCAATGACAAACTTGTATTGACTGAAACACCATCAAGCCCAAAAGATGAAAGTAAACCAGGAATGTTGTGATCTTTTTTTTGTGTTTGCTGGCAATGAACTACGCTGCAGTAGAAAAATGGGGTTGATTCTGCTTTTCCTTCCCAATGGGTAAGAGAAGAGTAATGCCTTTGAGCTCAGTGGAGCTTGTGTGAGTAAGTGGAAAATCAGACTCAGGAGCTCTATCGAACCCAACCCCTCATCTTGTAGGAGTCTGCATTTCCACTTCTTTCTCACAGGAGTCATTTGTTTGTATTTTTCCCCTCTGTGTCTCTCTTTATTTTCCTTTTCTTTGAAGTCCTAAATCCTAGAAGTGACCAATCTTTCATCCATAATCTGCAGCATTCAAATTAAAGGGAATGGTCTATAGATTCTAGGATTTTCTGCACACTGTGGCTAAATCCTAGTGGAGTCCCCTATGAGCTAAGAAAGCCAGGAGAAGAGTGTGAAGTTAATTTGATCTAATCAATGTGCCACATGCAATCATGTTGTGTTCATTACTAGTCAACAAACAAGCTAAAGCCCTACATAAATTTCTTCTTTTTAGTGAACTGTCGTTTTATCAAGTGATGGGCTGGCCAAACATGTTCAGCAATCTCAGTAATTCCTGTTCTTATTAATCATTGTGAAGCCTTGAAATTCCCAAGATTCCATAAATCTTCCTGCAACTAAACACTTCTAAAATCCTCTTTATGTTACAGCAGTAATAAATATGATCATTTTTCATAGCAAACCTGTCTATTGCTTTAAAGAAAATAGATAGACTGTAAATAAGTGCATTTTCCTGCAGTAACATTAAACAAAAAGGTTAAGCTCCTACTGACAGGAAAGATGTATTTGCAAGTGATTAGTTATATTTCTACCATAGCGCTTGTCTGTGTTCTTCTTTTGATGTTTAAACAAAGCTCTTGAACACACTGGGTTGTAGTCTCTGATGTTGATTTATAGGTAGGACTGAATTCCAAACACTGAACTCATAGGCAGGCATTAATAAAAAGGAGAGACTTTCTTCCTGCTGGTTAATATGTGACTAAGCTCTCCTGTTTTAGGCCTCAATCTGTCAAGAACAGGTGTATAATAGGGGAGTCCTTGAGGCGCAAAGACTGGAGCTATACACAAAGGGTTTTGTTCAGCTGCACTCAGGACAAATGTTGGAACACCAATTTACAAAATTGTTTTGACACTGAATTATTTTATGGCTATTATGACAGAGACATAAAATTATTTAGGTTATCTGGGCCCAAGAGGATTGGTAGGAGCTCCAGATGGACCTAACTAAACTACTGTAGGTAATTGGGCAACACAATGGCAGATGAAATTCAACATAGACAAGCGGAAGACAAAATGTGTTGGGAGAAGAGTTTAAGTGCTAAAAATCCCATAGAATTAAGGGAGGTCAGATCCTTCAAGAACTGATAGGAACTGAACAATTCTCACTCAAAACATCTAGCTCGGTGCAGATGTCACACATATAGAGAACAGGGATCAAAATAAATTTTTCTTTTACATCCTATTTCCAGTTGCAAACAATCTCTTACATTTCAGAGGAAGGCAAATCATCATCAGCCAAGATATTCCCTGAAAGAAAATCCTTTCACAACAGTTATAAGGCTAAAATTCAGAAACATGACCTGGAATTGTAAACATTGTCTAAATATAGACTGTGTGCTTCCTGAACAATCTAAGGACATCCCACCATAGATTCCTTCCAGGTATTTGAAGTGAGGCCTTTGGATTCCTCCTCCTACTGCTGCAGACACAGACCAACACCTAAATCAAAATCTATAGGTAAATAAAAGTCAAATTACACTTTAAAAAAAATGAAAAAGCCAAGTGCATCTGCACTGGTCAGGTGCCACTAAGCCACATCCTCTCAGTGTCAGGAAATTCTGTCTTATTTAAATAAATTGCATTTATACTTTGAAAACTTCATCTTTGAGACATTGGATGTTGTTATGCCCTTGTTAGCAGGGATGAAAAGCTCCCTCCTATCAAATATTTCTGGGTACCTTATGCAGCGATCAACTCACCTCTCTACTCTCCCTTGGATAATCTGAGTTGAGCTCTTTAAGCCTGATGTTGCAGAGCTTCTTTTCCAACACACGGATCAGTTTTGTGGCATTCCTTTGAATTCTGTGTAGTGCATCCCTGTCCTCCTGAAAATCAGCTATTCCCTCTTAAGGAAAGCAGTTTATTGTCACAACATTCCACTGTCCGGCTTCAAATTGACTTGAATCTCCTTTATAGAAGCAAAACCATTTCAGGTCTTTCTGTGGTGTTTGCACTGAGTGTTTATGTGCTCTAACAAAGCAGAATATTTGCATTTCCATCAGATACTTAAAATAATAGCACATTTAATACTTACTTTAGTCCAGCTTTTAAAGTTTGGACTCAATGAGCTCAAATATCTTGTCCAACCAAAATGATTCTCTGATTCTGTGATCCTTGGCTATGTACCTGTTTCATGTCTCTGCTAGGGCTTTTACCAAAACAACAACATGTTCCTAAATATGTTATGATTAAATTTCCATAAAACCTTTAAGGTTTTCAAATTTTTTCCCAAACCTTGTTGCTGCCTTTTAAACATGAACCCTGAGTGACTCAGCAGTAGGTGGAACAAACCAGAGCAGGTCACCTAGAGTCTGGAAAAAGCAAAGCATCCATTGTGTCACTCTTCTGCTGCAAAACTCTCTCAGGCTCACAGGCAGAGGGGTGACTGCTCTGTGAGTATCCCCCAGGTCGGGTTTCAGAAGCCTGACTTCTCCCTTCATGTACAAAATTATGGAGCCTCCTGAAAACTTGAATCTTCTGCAACTTCATTTCTGAGTGTACATATATATATGTGTGTGTTTGTATATATATATGTATACACATATATGTGTATGTTTATACGTGTTCATTTTTTTAAACTTTTATTTATTTTGGTTTTATCTCTATATACCCCATTGGGCTTGTGATACTGATCCTGAGCTTGAGCATCACCTGGGACTGAATAAATAAGATTCCATTGATTTCAACAAGATGAGGATCTGTAGTATTGTCTTTATTTTTTTTTAGTGGTGTAAGATTTTCTTAGTGATGTCAGAGCAACTCAGATCAGTGAGTCCATAGATTCCAATTGTATTGTGATGTCTACAGATGAGAAAAAACATTCATTTAACTGAAAGTGGAGTAGTGTTGGGTTCTTTTCTCAGAAAATGCTTCAAGTAGATTTAAAAAAGCCCAGGAAACATTGTCTTCACTTTACTTTTTATGCTTCTGTGCTACATTAGTGAAGGGGAACAATAAGATGAATTTTGCAGGGCTGATTGGGATTTTGCCTGAACAAATGTGTATCAGGAGTTGCTCCAGAGATGTCAGTAGAGATTAAAAAGCATCAAAACAACACACAAATCAAGCAGTGAAATTACTGCAAGTGCAGAAATGGAAGTAAGAGTCAATATTGTCTTCATGAGAGTGTAGAATTTCTCTTTCCCAGTCTGAATTTTCCTTTTTGCAAATAATTTAATAGGAAAACATAATTGCTGAAGCCTTATCAGACAACAAACTGGTTCTCACTTATTCTGATATGAAAAAGAAAGGAGACCATATCAAAACCATAACCACAGATGTAAGAGTATAAAATGTCTTTTCATACTGGCTTAAAATTCCCCTAAACTCTATGATGGCTTAGTATAATATCTTCCTCCAAATCTTTCTCTATTTTTCCTGAATAATTCCACAGGGAATAACTTAGAAAAAGGAAAAGCTCAAAGAACACATGGACAAGAAAAAAGAAAAAGAATGCCAAACTTTACAGGAAAGAATTTAGCTCACTAGATCTTGTACAGCATCTTGGGTGTTGTATGAACCAGAGTTTTTGGCCACATTAAACTTCACAGTGTTTTCCCTGATATTGAATTTTTGAGATTACAAAAAACCAAAACAACCAAACAAAGGAATTATTAAAGGAATTTGTGAACTTAATGTGTAGGGAAGAAAAATACTCTCCACCTTCATATGTGACGGACACCGGGCCCTTACATTAAAATCTCTACAGAGATTTTCACAACATCCAAAGGGCTTTAAGGCTAACCCAATCAAAAAAGTGATTCCTGTGATTTGCATGACTCCTGAGAAATCTGGTCTAGTGGAAGGTGTCCCTGCCCATGGCAAGAAGCTGAGATGAGATGATCTTTTAGGTCCCTTCCAACCCAAACCATTCATTGATTCTATGAACTTTAATCAAAAATGACATCTCTAAGCTTCAATCAGGGCCTTAAATTGAAATAAAAAGCTTCTGGAAAAATTAAAAAGAAATTAGAAATAAGTAAACATAATCTGGGCCAGTCTAACAAAAAAATGAGGTCGATTTTTAAAGTATTTTTCATTACTATAATATTCAAATCACAAATAAGATTGTGAAATTTAATTCAATAGCAGCACCAAGCCTTCTCCATTCTAATACACAACTACCAGAAAATTCAACATACAAAACACACAGCTGGATGCAGTTCTCTAGGTCCCTGTGTCTTGTGACTGCAATCATCCCTTGCCGTTATTAAAGTAGATGGGGAGGGGACTTGGGATTTCTGAAAAGGAGAGAAGAGATACAACTCTGCTGGGGAAAAAATAATAATAATGATAAGAAATCAGGATGCCTTACTGAACAGCCAGAGTCGTTTTATGTGGAGTTTTCCCCTCCAGCAACCAAATGGAACCCAAACAAGTCTATTTCTCTGAAAACTTGTTCCACCCACCATTCCCCAACTAAAATACATTGTAATAATATCATAAAACAGCTGAGTATGAAGAGTTTATTCTGATGGACTGCTCAACATCCTCAAAGAGTGGAAATTAATATACCTGGGAATCTCACAGTTGAAGCATTTTAATGCAGACTCGCGGTTTGCAGGGAATTGAAATACTTCACCTAAATAATTTATACATGTATCTGTGTATATAAAAAAAATGGAAAAATGAAATTTCATAATAGCAATAAGTCTGGGGATGTTGTTTTCAGGAGATAATCACATCCCGTGGGGGTTCTCGCACTCAGCTGCTCCTCCTTTCCCTTCTCTTCCTCAGTCCTTGTCTCGCCCCTGAGGTATGATTTTTCTCCTGATAATTCTTATCGTGCCTCTGTGGTTAGTAATAATAATTAAAATAAAACACTTTATTCACAGCTTCCCTGGGTGCTTGGCATACAATCCAACTCCTCGCCCATCCCCAGCTTTCTCTACCTCCACTATTTGATTAACTGCCTTGAAAAGAAGAAAAAATAAAAAAAAATCCAATGATTGGGGTTCTGTTTTCTGACAGAAAATGCAAAAGGCTACTGTGGCTGTATTGATCGGGCTGAGAGACCAGCATTGCAAACAAGCAGTGCTCTCCTGAGAAATATACACTGAAGATCCATACGTTCATTGACATTTTATAGGATGTCTAGACTTGCTAATCCACTATGAAAAATACAAGCTTTGTAGTATAAGAGGATGGAGAGGGGGGCATGTCTCCTGCTCACAGGAGCAGCCCTCTCATGTACCAAACTGCCAACAGTTTAATAAGGAGGGAACGCGGGTCCGAATTAGGGCTTGGTTTCAGTGGCTGGGACATCCCCCATATTTCCCAGAATGCAGAGCTGCAATTAGCCTCAAGCCAAAAAAAGGTTCTGAAAGGTGGGTTGAGATGCTGGCTGGATTTTTTCTGTGAATGGGGAGGAGAAGAGAGCTGTAGCTGAAATTTTATAAATTCTGAAAGTCTCTGTACTAAATGTTCCTTTCCAAAGTCAGACACTTTCCCACTCCATCTATTCACCTTTCACAGAAACTTTTTTCCCCCTGTAGACTGGTAGAGGATAAAGTAGTAAATACGACAAGTTCTCAGTGCCCAGACATCCCTTTCTACCAGCCTCCACGGAGACTTCTGTAGGCAAAGATGAAAATGGAGAGAGGGTTGGCAGAAACCACATCTAGAGGCAAAGGCAGAAAATTTTCCACCCCAGAGATGGGAGGAGGAAGGCAACTCTAGGTCACCTTTGTGGCTTCTCATATTTACATCGTTGCAGAGATGCCTTAGAGAGATTTGAGTCTGGCTCAATTGCTCCAGCATCTTAGGGACCAAAGCTGAAATTCTGCTGTCTGGCAGCTTGTTACCCTTGGAAAGAAATCCTCCCTTCGCAACAGCTTCCAGTAAAAATTTGTCTGGCAATCTAAAATAAATGTGTGGGTTCTTATCAAATTACAGAGTGTTTTTTGTGTAAGGTGAAGGCAAGGTCAGGATACTGCTGTAATCAAACTAGAGGTCTGTAACATCTAAAAAAAATTAGGTTAGAACTAGTAGTTTGTCCTGAATACAAATGTAAGTGCACTAATGCAGTGTATTTTGTGTATGCAGTTCAGTGTTGTGGCAACAGTTACAGCAGAGCAGTGAAGGTGTAGTAAACCATGTGGGATTTTTTACAAATTGGAGTAGCATGACAACACTCAGTGAAACTAAGTCATGTACCCAGAAGTTCAACTACACAGAATCAATAGAACAGTTTGAACTGGAAGGGAAGATTTAAAGACCATGTGTTCCAACCCTGCCATGGGCAGGGACACCTTCCACTATCCCAGGTTGGTCCAAGCCCTGTCTAACCTGGCCTTGGACACTTCCAGGGATGGAGCAGTCACAGCTTCTCTGGGCAGCCTGTGCCAGGGCCTCAGCAACCTCATTGTGAAAAAGTTATTGACCAAGAATAATTGTTGTTGAAACTGCCATACCTTCATTCTAAAACCCCTGTACTTATTCTCACTCACTTCTTGACAGATGCTCTTAAAAACCTCTCTGAAGGACTTTCACCGAGGAAGGAGGACTACACTGGATTCATGTAATGAATTTTAGTCAGCACTTTGATCATTCAGAGTGCACTTAGGACCTGCTGGAGAAAATACTCTCTGCCACACAGAAACAGATGGTCTGTAAGAAGAGTCCCCTGCAGCAGGAATGCCTTTGGTAAGGATACTGAGGCAGGGAGGTTCAAATTTCAATAGCTGAGAAAGGACTTCCCTCAACTGCATGGAGGCAGCACTCTGGTATAGAGTAAATAGATAGAGGTGTAGATGTAGATGATATGTAGATTAGATATAGATATAGATTTGATATAGATATAGATATATATAGACATAGATTAGATATTGATATAGATAGATAGATAGATGATATAGAGATAGAGATAGAGATATAGATATAGATATAGATATATATTGAAATAAATAGAGATACAGATATAGAGATATAGATATAGATATAGATATAGATTTGATATAGATATAGATTAGATATTGATATAGATAGATGATATAGATATAGATATAGATATAGATATAGATAGTTATTGATATAGAGATACAGATATAGATATAGATATAGAGATATAGATATAGAGATATATATCGATAGATACAGAGATATAGATATGTGTACAAACATTTTGTATATATATATACACATAATTAGTAAACCAGTAGTATTATCTAATATCAATCGTATTTGATATATACATATATTTCTAGCACACTAGTATATATATACCCTGCAGGAATGAAAGAACTCTCTTTTTTTCCTCACTTGGACACTGAAGAGAAAAATTATTTGGAGATGGTCTGCTGGCCTAGGGCAAGGTTGCAATTATTGGTGGGAAAAAAGACAGGATAAGGTATTATATTCAAACTCTATTGAAACAAGAGAGTAGACAACCCCAAACTGTGCAGGGGGTTGCAAAAAGGCCCTTATTATATGATCCAAATAAAAAAGTCCAAACTTACTCTCAAGTCTTGGGTAGGCTGTGCAATCCTATGTGATCAAAGAATTGGACTTCTTTTCCTGAGAAGCTACAGAAATCCCAACATCACCTATCAAGAGATACAGTTTTAACACGTTAAGGAAAACATGATCTGTTCCAAAGGGTGAATGGGATTCCAGAAGGGCCCATACCATTGCTGCCACAGGGCCAAGCAATAATCTTCCAGAAAAGAAAGAAATACACTTTTGGGGAAATTTTTGCAAAGTTTCACAATTATTAGCTTCCTCTGAATTTTCCAAATTATTCAGCAAAATTGGAGAGCATTACCTCCAATCAGAACTTTTTTTTTTTCAAACAATAAAATTTAGTAGTGGGCAAGGAAGTTTTGCCTGAAATCACATCTCTAGCCATGAGATAAATATTTATGTGTGCTGTAGTAATTTTCACTACCACTGTTAATATTGTCATTTTCTACCTAGTATTAACTTTATGAAACCTTTCAGGGAAAAAAAAAATCTTACTCAATTTACTAATGATCTATTATAACCAATATTGAACGGATTTTCATCACTTGAGTTATCATACAATAGATGCTGAATGAGGTCTGATGTTAATATTCAAGGGATTAAATAAAAATAAATAAAAATCCCTCTCCCATCCCCTCATTATGAGTAGAAAATAGTAGTAAGATAAACACATTTAAGTTTTTAAAACCTTTTGTGAACCTAAGATTTTCTGATGAACTCAAAACGTTGGTCTCAAAATACCCAACACAAAAAAAAAAAAAAAAAAGAAGCTTTAATATCTTCTTGAAAATGAGCCTCAGTTATGTTGTTTCAAGCAGGGAATTAAAATATATATATAAAAAAATATCAGCAGGAAATCCAACTAATAGTAAACGAGTCTGAAAAGACAGATCTGAATGCTTAAAAAAATCAAGATAAAATACTCTAGACAATTCTTTAGTTATGGAACCACCCTTTAGCTATTTCTCAGTTCCACCTGCCTCAAGGAGCAAGTGAAACTAAGAAACCACTTTTTCTAATATTTTCTGGAAGCCAAGTAAAGTATTCCAGGAAGTTCAGCTCTGTGAGAAATTTGCAACTGCTTTCCTTTTTGATGTCCCTCCAGTGACAGGAAAGTCATTTGCCCCAGAGTGTGTATATAAATAAGAAAGAATAACTGCAAAAGAAGATATTTTGTTCCCTTTCACAGTTCCTATGGAAAAGGGCATTAGTCAAAAGAAGTAAAGTATGCTGGATCGTGACTCGTATTCATTACAGCTTCCTCAAAGCCAGCTTGAGTTCAAAACCACGTATTTTTAAATTAATAGGTGGGGGATCAATACTTTTTTTCTTTTTCCAGGATTAGTGTCCTGGCTTCTAACAGAGAAAAAAAAAATAAATCTTGGGTTTCTCAGTACAAAATCAAGAGTCTGTGACTTGCATATATAGTTAGCCTTGGAAACTGTGTTAAAACCCTTGTAATACAGCTTGGAGTTACATTGACCTCCACTGAGCTCTTGGCTGAAAAAGGGATCAAATTATGGCAATTCTATTGTAGATGTACAAAGAAAACAGTGAACTTTACAAAGGTTTTTTGTTGTTTTTTTTTTTTTTTTTTTCATCTAAATGCTGCAGTTAATTTGACCGACTCTTTGTTTTGTTTCCAGGCTCAGGCTCTAGATCATCAGTACCATGTGCATGCTAATTTACTATGGGGCTCCCAAGTGGAGAAAGAAAAAATAATTCAGTCATAGAACCATTTAGGTTGCAAGAAAACTTGGAAGATCATCGGGACCAGACCCTTCAAGGAACATTTCTGAAGTTATATCAGATAATTTAGTCCCATGCACACCTCACGTCCTGGTACTGCTTGAAGGAATAAGAATTTTGCAGACTGGACTTGGAGAACTGAAACTTGCCTCTTCTATTTCTTACTGAAATCAAAATATAGTTTGCAACAAATTAGTGTTTCTTTCGTCAGCCTTCTCTCTCCCTTCCTCGAGAGTACTGGTCATGGGTCCAGTTTCTGATGTGCAATGTACTGTATAAAAAGCAAAACAAAAGTTCATTCCATTTACAGCACAGAACTTCAAATAACATTTCAGATTTCCCAATTCCATCCAAGCTAGTAAAATAATTCCAGCAGCACATCTACTACTACTGTCCCTGTACCACTCTACAACTGCAAGCATTGCAGAATTGTAGAGTGATTTGGGTTGGAAGGGACCTTAAAAAATCATCTCATTCCAACCCTCTGCCATGGGCAGGGACACCTTCCAATACCCCAGGTTGCTCCAAGCCTCATCCAAACTGATCTTGGGCACTTCCAGGGATGGGGCAGCCACAGCTTCTCTGGGCAGCCTGTGCCAGGGCCTCACCAGCCTCTCAGCAAAATTTTGTAATTTTGTTCTCCTTAAGGAGAGGAGGCTTTAAGGATAAAGTCAGGAGACATAGCAGTATACACCTTTTAAAGCAGCCTATGAAATAATAACACAAAGGCAAATGATATCAAAAGTTCAGGAGAAGGTCCTGTCTAACTGGCTTTACTGATGGACGAATTGAGAGTACACCAAAGACTTTGACACAACTGACTCTGCACTGACACTTGAAAAGATCAAGGATAATTCAAACACCAACATGGGGTGGCAGCTGTGATGCAGGACATAGATGAGTTTTATACCCTTCTGCACTGATGGATGCAGGAGAGGTAGAAAACTGTAGGATATTTAGAATTTCATTAGAGGCATTGATGTTTAAGAAATTAAACTGAGACATTACATTTTTGCTTTGAAACTGTAAATGTAGATTCTTGTTATTTGGTTATCCTGGCTCAGCAGCACCTTTCTGAGCTGCTTATAAGAGAGATTAACATGCATGTGTAATAGCATGAAGTGTGTCAGCAGTGATGTTTTCCATATAGATAGAAAATGTAGACAGAGGAAAATGACTTTTTTTTCACCTTGCAATTATTTCTTTATGGCAATAAAGCAAAAGAGAGCTAATAAGGACCACAACTCCTAATGGCTTTTAAGATTTTAGAAAATTTTTAGGCTTTTTAGACTTTTAGAAATTTTCATAGGTTTTGGCATGTTTTAGCATCATCCTAAGTGCTTCTGAAGCAAAGTCTCTCACCCAAAGTCTTACAGAACTAAACCAAGGGTTCAGCACAGTCATTTTGATCTGCATTGAATACTTTAAGCATAAACCTGCCCTCACATTTTTCAGTCACAGGAGAGACAGAATGATATTATTTCTCATTTCCTATGAGAGTCCCACGCTATTTCCCCAGAATCCTGCAGAACACCAGCCTCAGGTGCCTTCATGCTCTCCTGTGTGTCAGAAACAGTCGTGGAAGTCACTTGTTTGAGAAGAGCACAACAACTGAAGCTCACCTAACACAGCATGGAGTAGGCAGGTGCAGCAGCCCAAGTTTGCTGTCAGATGTAGGCCATTTCTCTTGTAGCTGAAGTATCTTCTGTGCACTGTAACCCAGGGAGGCTGTGCTTCTGGGTGAAAAAATAATATATAGTACATGGCTGTAGGTTAAATAATTAATTTGTAAACCTTAGAGAGAAGCTAACTTATATAAAAAGTCCAAGCAGATAAAGACATACTGGATCATTATGACAATGAAAATAGTGTAAGGATACAAGAATGAGAAATACATTACAAGGTGTAACATATGCTTTATTTTTTGCTTGATTGCTTAAACGAGGTAGCAGTGGGAGACCACTATCCTGTGACAATGTTATGCTCCATTGACTTTATAAATCAAAATAGAATTACCCCTAACTAATCCAAAGGCAAAATTGCTCTATGGTAACTGTATAGGTATTGCTCAGTGAAGGATATGAATTCATGTGCTTAGTGTGCCTATAACTAGAAAAACACTCCAACAAAATGCTGTTTCAATTTATTAATTCCAATGCAATTATTTTTTCACATTCTAACATCCCCTATACCCAAAACAAATGTGAATGTCATTTTTTTTTTTTTTTCATTTTTCTTCTATTTGTTTGCATCATGGTTGCACTCTCAAATTCTATTCTGGAAGAGGACATATTTAAGTAAACATCCATGCATCCATGCCTCCATGTGGGTATACAGAGACTCCTGCATATCTGCCTGTCCTCAAAATCCACCCTGGAGTTTTCCCAGGAAAGAGATGCTTGGGATCTGATTTGCACATGGGGTTTGAGCAGTGTTTGGGAGCAGAGGAGGCAAAGCCTCCTCTGGCAGGCAGTCTGAGGATAGTACAAAGCATTTTGATGGAATAAGGCAGAGTGTCTTCCAGTAAACTGAAACTGCCAGCCTCCTCTCTGGCCATGTTTATTTGCATCTTTTATCTTTCAAAATAGACTGGTCTCATCCTTCTGCTGCTCTGGAATAGTGCTGAGACCAGCCACTGCACTCTCTATTTGAAGGGGATGAGTGTAAGCTGGTCCATGCCAAAAGATGTCAAGGACTGATCTAATTATTTATTTCTATAAACAGTTAATTTTGGCATCTGATTCCATTGTCCTGACACTAATTTACTGGCAAAGGAGTAACCCACAGGTAGTAGCCACAAGGCCAATGCAACTTGATGAGAATGGTGGGAACAGCTCCTTCCTGTACTACTCAAAACACACTTCATACCAGGAAATTCAACTGCCAAAATCACGAAAGAGTTTTCATAGGCCTTTTTTGGAAAAAAAAAAACCAAAAGAACCCAACTCTCTTAAAATATATGGAAGGCAGGAGGTAAAGATGACAAGATAAAACTGGCTCAAATATTCAGCATTTTTCAGAGTAGAACTGCTTAGGTTAGAGAATCTGCTTAAAGGGACATTTTGAAGACAGAAAAACAAATGAGGTACCATAGAAAAATGCTTAGATTAGGACTTTGTCGATGCATGTCTTTAAAATATAGTATTTTACACCATTTTTAAGAAATCACAGGTTCATTGTCTTGTCTTGAGACAAACAGGATCTCATACAGGCCTGTGTTCCTCATCTTCCTTCTTCTGGAAACTTTCCATGCCCAAAACCTATTTTTTTTCAAGAGATATGGGTTACTTCATGGCTGAATGGAAAGGGAAGTCAATAATGAGAATTTCTTTTACACTAAAACTACTTTGATTTTCAAGGTAAGGAGCTTTTTGGAAATGAGATTTGACCTTGGGCTTTGATCCTGCTAAGAAAGTGTGCGCAGAAGCTTAAATATTTTCTTATACACATTGTGTGAATTCAATGGGATTTTTCACATGATGACAAATACAGAAAAGTGTGAAAGATTTACTTTTGACTTCAGTGGAAATAGACTGTGTAAAAATGTACTCAAAATTCATGCAGCAAATTAAATATTTAGTATTTGTGATGTAAGAAAGTTTTATTTGAGGTACCTCATTATCAACCTGACAATTTATTTGTGGTTTTAACACCTGTAGCACATTGAGAGACCACATAATCATGGTTCTACTCCTCGTGTCTCTGGTGGGTCAGTACAGAGCTGGACTAATTCTTTTTTACACTCTCCTTAGATATAGAACCCTGGTGGTAACTCAGTGAGGGAATGCACACTTGAGAGACACCTCAGACACTACGGACACTTCAAAAAAATCATCTCAGAAATTAACATAAGCAGCTGAACAAAATTGGAACAGTTTCTCTTCATTGATTACACTTTAAAAAATAAAAGGAAAGAAGCAAGTATAGCACTGTAGATTTAAGTTGTCTGCCAGGATGGAATACCAAATTCTATGTTTTCTTATATAGTGTTCTGACAAGGAGAAACAGGAGGAGAAGGGTGTGCTCTTATGCACAGCAGTGTGAAAGCATGAACACAGACACAGAGGAGGGGTTTTGGTGGCTTTTAAAGGAATGAGTGTGTCTGAATATGCAGATGCACCCTTGCAGCTTTGGTGTTTACACCTGATTCAGATGTATACAAACCCATAACAGACAGGCCATTACATATTTGTGCATATATATGCATTTATGCATGTGCACACAGACACACAAGGGTGTGTTTGACAGATCTGAGGAAAAGCAAGGCTCTGTATCCTTGACTCATCCAGTATTGTTCCCCCTGTTAATGCCAGATTTCCTTTTGCTGTTTTGGGTCTTTTGTCAGTAGTAAACACACTATTACACTGATAAAAGTGCAAAGGCAACAAATTTTGCTTGTCCTTTTTACACCTCACCCACTGTTAAGATTCCTTATTTATATGAGTTTTAAACCAGTTAACTACATTTCCTGCACCCTTTGGAGATCAAGTGAACTGGACAAGGATGAGTTTAACCTAAAGGTCATCCAGTGGGCATACCAAAGATAGATTTGCTTCTCTACTCTTTATGCACTATTGGAAAAAAAGAAAAAAAAAAAAAAAGCCTGGAAAACTATGCTAGGATTTTCCTGATTTTTGCAGATAGGTCAGAAATCCAGGACCTCAATCTTCTAACTCACATAGAAAAAAAAAAAAAAAAAAAAATTAATTAATTGTCACAATCTTGCTGCTGATGTTTCCCATTTAAAGGTAACTGCTGCTCCCAAAAAAAGACTTCACTCTTTCTTCAGTGGCTGTCTGGGGCAAACTTTACATGCATTTCAGAAAGTCAGATCTGGAGATGTTCTGCTTTGCTTTAGAAAAAAAATTTCATGATAACATTGCAGATAACCTTGTAAAACTTCAAAGATTGCCTTTTTTTCATCAGTGTCACTCAAGGTAGTGCATGAGATGGTGATTTGATCACATGATTTACCCAGACGGTACAAAACATAGAAGTGACATCTCTTACTCCAACTAAGGCATCCAGTCTTGAGACCCAAGGTGACATCTGCCCTGAGCTGACCTCATGCCTGACCCTTTCATGATTTCTTCTGTGAACCTGAAGGAGTTCATGTCATTGTTTTGGCCATGGTGAACCTTCAGGTAGAAGGCAGAAAAATTCTCTCAGAAGCTGAACTGCTGAACGCTTGGATGTAGCTGAAGTTGATGACCCAGGGAGCTTGTACAAGGGCAAAGGAATTGGAGGTATACAAAATAAAGGGTTAACTGACATGGAGGACAGGTAGATTTATTGATATTTAAATGAGTTATAGCCAGACTTAATTGCAGAAACAATCCATGACCAGCAAAACAGCCGAAAAGAGGAGATGGAGGTACAGTGTGCCTACTGTCACATCATCAAAACAGCAATATCTCAGTGCAGAACATTGTGAAAAGGAAGTCCTGTCTGGGGCTGTACCACACAGTTTTATTTGATTTTCCTCAGAGATATTAAAAAGCATTGCAAATATTATGAGATACACTGGAAGGCCAATGAACTAAAAAGATTATCATTGTGAAAGCATTCCCCACTGGTTGCTTGTTTCTATTTGTCTTTCCAGAGGGCTCTGCTTCCAAAATCTTGGAGTGCACACACACACACACAGACACACACACAGTTGCAATATACATACATACATATAAGGGGAAGATGAAACTTCTGCAGTTTCCATTTATAGGTCCAATAGAAAGACATCAAAGGAATGATCTGACATTTCTGGTCACAATCCCAGACTATGCTGAGAAAGAAGCATTAGCTGTGGTATTCTGGCTTGATTCCAAGTTATATTCAGCTTACCTAAAAAAGGTATTTTCAGGTGAAAAGGTTATCCTTCATTGCCTCTCCAGAGACCCAGGGCACATGTTGAAGACAGAGTGGCTGCAGTGCTCTACCTTAGAAGTGGCTGCATTTCAGAGGTGAGGGAATAATCCCATCCATTCAACTTCTGCCAGTGGATGTGCGCTCGTGGGGGAATCAAACTTTAATATTGCAGGCTGGAAAATGCTTTGGGACTTTCCAGAGTAGAAAGACAGATTTTAAAATAAAAAGCAAGGAAGGCAAGGAAATAGGGAAAATGAGGAACTGATAGAGTGAATAAAGATGGAAAAGAACAGAGGGGAAAAAAAGAAGTAGGAATTCAGAGTACACAAATTATTTGAGATTTTTCTAGCTGACCTCCAGGGAAAAACTGAAACTTAGAGATGCTCCTACTGAAAAAATGTACCCAGTTGGTGGCTCAACTTGGTCTCATGATGCTGGCTAAACCAAAGCAATTTAACCACAACTGAATGAGTCTTTTCCTTGTCAGAAATGTGATCATTACTTCTGGTACTTGCCGGAATACTACAACCTATGGCAGAGGCTGGGCAAAGCAAAAGCTTTGTTCTTACTCTTACTGCTTTACAGAGAGGGAAATGAAGTCAGAGTGTGTACAGATTTAACTGTAGTTTTTGGCTAGTACAAGAGCCAAGCAGACCTCTTGTTTCCTTGCCCAGTGCAGAAATGATTGATAGCTGAACAAAAGCTGCTGCACCAAGTTCCAGATGATTGAGGATATTCTTTCAGGACAGGGTCATTTATAAGCCCAAATGGTTTTGACAGAACAGATAAAATTGATTTAACTTAAGAAAGCCACTTTTTTTTTTTTCCCAGACAGACACCCATCAAACATTAAATATACAAGGCAGAGGAACAGTGATCTTGAGCCAAAGCAGACTGTATTCTCTTAAGAGACCTGACTGGTCTTTCAAACGTACAAAGTGCATTCTCTATCTGTTTAGGAGGCTGCCATGCTTTATTAGAGTCAGATCAGCTGTATGATGGTGTGAGTCAGGCAGAAGTGTTCCTTCCTGTCCATTGAACTGTCAGTATCCACCAGACCTCTGCAATTTGAACTTGTATATAAACAGTGCCTAGAAATGCTCCAGAAGTCCATACACCCAGAATTCATCTATGAAGAAGGAGCATCATCAAGCAAGGGAGGTGTATGGCACTGAGGAGGCATCTCCAGGCTGAAAAGGGGTTGAAAGAAATTTTAATTGTGTATTTTTGGTTGTGTCTGGGTCTTTTTGCTTATAGCAGTCATGATTGCTGGAGGACATGGGTGATGTCCCTGGCTCTGTGTGCTTGTCCTGTCCTGTCCCTGGCATTGCAGCGTCTGAATTATGTCCACCTGCTTCTCATTCAAGCCAAACGTGCACGGGGTGATTTTTCCCCGCAAATATCTAGCAGGAATTAATTCTAGAACAGCAGAGATTTGGAGGAGAGTTTTACCCTCTCCCATTGTTCTCAGCCTTCCCACCGTCCTGTCCTGCCGGGACAGAGATGCCACTGTCCTCAGGCTGGCGGCTGCGCGGGGAGAGGTCCCCCATCCCCTCATTGTCATTCTGCCCGTGTCCCCCCATTCCCTCTGCTCTCCAAAGGTCAGCCCGAGGTCTGCGCTGGAGCGCTAATGGGCGAGCAGCGCTCGCCGGCAACTCCTGCCACTGCATAGGCACTTAGTCCCCGCACATCAAGGCACACACACGCTCTCCGTGCTCCCTCGCCCGCCCTCCCTCTCTCTCTGCCTTGCAAATGACTCTGAGGAGCAGAGGCTGGTGGATGATTTAGATCAGGGGGGTGGAAAGGGGGGGGGTAAAAAAAAGCACTCAATTTTTTTTCCCCTATTTTTTTTTTTTTTGAACTGGGCTCCCAGAGAGCACTCAGGGCTGCCACGCAGTGCACGACGCCTACCTGCTCAACTGCAGGGAAACAAGCTTCTGAAGGCTTTAATGGGATTTTGCCCGAGGCTGTTTTATTAAGATGTCGGCTTTTTCTGCTGCCTCTGCAGCTGACACCATTCACTGTCAGCTGCCCCCCTTCCCCAGTCCCCCTCCTCCCGTCCCCCCCAACAATGCACCAAATTACTCGCTTCATTTAGTGCTCATGGCTCAGCACAGGCAAATAAGAGGAAAGAGTTCGACTTGACCAGATGAGTCTCAGCGAGGGGAGGTGAAAAGACACTGCTGCTTAACTGGGGGGGTTTCAAGCAGAAAAGGGAAAAGATCAATACCGCTGGGGCTTACTCCCACTCTATTAGAAAGAATCATATTTCATATTAACATAGCCAATTTAGAAGCCACATTTACATTCCTAATTTGCATCCTGGCTTTAAAAGCTCATTTGTAATGCATTGTATAATTATTGATGCTTTATATGTGACTATACCACACAGTGGCAGGTTGGAAAGGGGAGGAAATGCCGTCTGGTTTCAATAAACAAACTAGTTACAAGTTTTAATGAATGTTAGTCAGTAATAAATGACTTTTATGTCTTTTTCCATCTCAGATTAAAAAAGAAAGAGCAGAGCTGGACTAGCTAATTAGAGGTTGTGTATTTCAGTAGCAAGAGTAAATGAGATACGGCACAGCAGTGGAAAATGTTCTATGTAATGCTCCTTTCTCCCTTGTTGTGCCTGAGTGGTGGTGGCAGACCGAAGGATGGTTTCCTATCTAGAACTGAGCAGACTGAGGAAATCCTGTCTGGAAGGCAAGGCACGCTTTGCAAGTGTCAGAAAATATTATTTCTGATATCTCTTATTAAGTTCTCCAGAATTCCATGTAAGCTCAAGGTGAGCTGAGAAGGAGAGGAACAGATAAGACAAGTAATGATCTGTGAGTCTCGGTATGCATGGCCTCACTTATCTCTTAGTAGGTTATTTCTTTTGGTTCGAGTTGGCTGAAATTATCACTGAGGTGGCATAAAGTTATCTTTGCATAAGGAAAACAGAAAGGTTTCCTAAAGCTGAGGATGATATCATCATCTAGACTGAGGACTCAGAATCTGGGCTTGCTGCCTCTGCTGAGTGCATAGATGAGAGGAAAAGTCTGGGCAATTCAAGCTCTTTGACTTTCAGAAGCAAAGTGATAAGACAGAAACCCTCAAGAGACCCCTATGTTTAACCCTCTCATGGGTGAGCCCACTTTTTCCTCTAGTCTGGATGATAAATAAAGCTCCTTGATGAATTTCCTTGTTCTCACAGGAATTTCATCCATTTGAGAGAAAAATTTCTCACCAGTACACACTGGATGAGCCTTTGCAGGAGGTTTGCTTGATGGCAATACTTGGAATGTCCTGGGTTACTGTCCACAGTTTTTGAACTGGGAATTGGGAACAGAGTGATGGTGTTTTACCCCAGCTGAACCCGATGCAACTTTTTTATGGGTTTTAAATTTTGCAATTCATTACATCCTTTACTAACTTCTCCATTTAATTTTTTTTGATCTGTCAGAGCAAATGCTTTCTGATTTGAGCTGTTTGGGGTTTTCTCTTCAGCCTTCCTGCAAAAAGTTTTGCTGCTTAGCACAGGACATCAGTGACTGTTGTATGCTAACATATTTTGGATGGCCTGTGTAGACAGCATTTGAAATGAATTTTGTTCATATGACACATGAAAGTTCAGATTCAATGAGTACAGATGGAAAACTGAAATAAAGGCAGTTAAAAAGAAAAATTAGCCAAAAATCAAAATGTCTTTTCAGAAGCTATAGAAGAAATAATATTTATAGTTTCTTCTATTCTGCCATTGAAATTCCTAAGTCCAATCTCGATTCAAAACTATTTCTTGGTTTTATCAAGTCAGTTTGTTGCTGTGAAGCTTGAGAAGACTTCCAGGGACTGTCAACATGTATCTAGTGCATCTTCCTCATGTAACACCAACCAAAACTCAGAACATGTCAGGAAATGTGTCTGCCTTTCATGAAGTATCATGTATTTTAGTCACACTGGATGTGAAATTGCTCAGCCACTCCCTGTGGTACAGGTGTGTTACTACTATATTGGTAAAAGAGTAAAATTCTCCCAAATGTCCTGTTTCTCCCTCAGATGCTGAAAGCTGATGGTGCTGGTCATATTCATGGCCAGCCTTCTGAGTGAGGACATTCCCTCCAATCCTGCAACCCCAACAAATTTCCTATTTATTGTTGCTCACAAGGAAAATTATCCACACACCCAAATCTTGGTCATCTTGCAAACACTTTCCAAATAAAAAGGAGATGTAGCCCATGATCTAGAAATGTAGCAATTTCCTGGGAAACAAAGGTAGGAGAGGGACCCTCCAGCTTCCTAGTCATTCCCAGGGAATGCTGGAATGCCGTGCTATGCCTTTGTCCCTCTGCATCACAGATGCATCTAAAAAGGGGAGCATAGGTACCTGCCTCTACTGAACAAGAAAAGCATTCTGAGAACATTGCAAGTTACACCCCAAAGAGAGATTCAGTATAGGCATTGATGTCTTGAGGGCTTTCTAGGCTCTGTCTTCTACAAAAGAGGGAAATTGGCTTTTTCAGTTTCCTATTCATCTTATCTAAAAGTAGACATTTGTATTACACCACATGATTTCTGTCTTAAAAGCACTCCTTTTCCCTTCATAAAGGAAAGAATTTCTAAAAACATAATCTGCTTAGAAGTTGACAAGTATCATATGAGCATCTAATATAAAATCACTTGATCCCTTCCATATCAGAGAGTTGGGACTACATGATCTTTAAAGGCCATTTCCATTCTCTGAATTCTACCTTTAAGGTTTAGGAGCTGTCAGTCTGAGAGGAGCAAAGACCAGCACGGTGGTGGTATCTGGGAATGTTTTGTTGCTTTCTTCTTCCTGATATAGCTCTTTCCCTGGGATTAACTTGAAACTGAAAACAACCAAGGATTTCCAGATGTCTTTAGAGAGCTGATCCATGTCACCACCTGGATCAGTGACATCCCTCTCACTTGCCTCCATTTATAACAAATGGTAATTTCATGTATTCAGTCATACTCCAATTTTCCCACACAATCCTTCAAATGCAATTAACTTTGAAAAGAATATAGTGTCACCAGACTCAAAGTGGACACTGGTTAATCATGGCAGTGGGAATGGGATCAAAGCAAAGGAAAAGGAAAACACTTTTTTTTGTGGAGAATTTCTGCTTCGACTTCATTCTGCTGCCTCCCTGTAAATCCTGTTTATATACATGTGCCATAATTTCCCACAAGCTGACATATATTTAATACAAAGGGTTACTCATGCAATATCCTGAACTTGCTCTGTAGCAGACCATCCCTGTAACACTGTGGATGAAGGAATGAAAGGAGTTCAGCAACCTCAGTTTTAAGCATGCAGTTTACACCAAAGATTCCTGTGTAATTAGTGGAGAGAAATCAGCACTCCAGGCAACATCAGCGTTCAGGTTTCTCAGAAGAGATGGAAATATTAATATTTTGGAAATATTAATCTTTCTTGAAATGATGAGAAGCAGCTTAGATGAATATCATAGAGCCAACACCTCATTTTTAGATGACTAACTTTCCAAAATGAAAGATCTCAACAAGGATTCAGGCTTTCTATAAGGTTATTATTCCATTCACCGGGCTGTCAGGCACACACCTGGCCTTTCCCAAGGCAGAAGTGTTGACGATGTAGAGAATTCAGGCACTTTAGGAGGTTGGGTTATGACTGTAATACCCTGTAGGAATATAGGTTTGAATGCTGTGGGAATTAGGAAAATAATAATAATGTTCATGTAAGGCTGAGACTCTCTGAGTGAGTTTCCTTGGGGTTTTGCTGTACCTTATTAAGAACCAGATTTCAGCATATATTCTGCAAAATGCCTTTTCTGCACTGGAGCCATGTGGATATGACAAATTCATTTTGCTATAAACTTTGTGCCTTGCTGAGAAATCATATACTCCAGAGGTATATGTGTATATATGTTTCCTAACTATCTAAAATGTAGGTAGAAGTAAATGCAGATAAGGCAGAAGTAAGTGCAGATACATGCATATGCAGACACAAATTTGTGAATTATCCACATATACACACGTAGCCAGTGAATGTCTTTTACAGTCAGAGAACAGGTTTGCCTTCAGGTATTTCAATTTAATGATATGAAGCATCTCAGCTACACTATAACTGTTAAGCTGAATTTTGTTTTGCATTTTGATTATAAATTAGAAGAGCGGTACATTAACTCTGTTTTGAGGATAAGATTAAAAAAGGGCTCTGTTTACTAAGCTGCTACCGTGGTGATATTTGCAGCATACATTACATTTATAATTGACTTATTAAAACTTATACACTGCAAATTATAGTGATAGCACCCACAGGCTAAGAAATCATCAAAATATATAATGGCAATTTAAGGAGGTTTGTATCCACAAATGGGAATTTTTATCTGGTGTCTTCTTGTTCTAATGTTTTACTCACAGCTTCTGTAATATTCAAATATGTAGCTGGAATGCTGCAAAGAGATATTGAAAGGCAAGCAAAACAAAAAGAGACTCAGAAGAAGAATTGGGTGATAAAAAAGAGCCAAAGTATAGCAATATAAGACTATTTCAGGTAGGTTTTATTTCAAATTTAAAGGAAAAATAGAAGAGTCAACTGGGTCATCTTTTTATTCTAGGCTATGGATAATGTAGACTAATCCCTCACACCTTGTCTTCATTAAAATGTATCATTATCTCCCTATCTATATTATTAAAACAGTGGAGATTAGCACAGTGAAGATTGTAACAAATTCAGAAATAAAAGCCATAAGAACAACGGACCTCCTAATGACATCTAACGAGCTCCTAATGACAGCCATAAAAATTGTTATCCTCCTACCATGTAGGCTCCCACAGAAGAGCAAACAAGGAGTGTGGTGATAAACCTCAATTTATCCAAGCTTTACTTGTATTCCCTTGAACGTGTTTAGTGGCAGCACAATGGCACGGACATTCTCAGGCTTGGTGACACTGCACAGACGTGATCTGTAGATCAGAGATGGGGCTGAGGAGGTGGGGACAAGAGAAAACACAGTGCAAAGCTGTGAGTGACAGCCTCTTGTCGCTTAACAAATAACCCGACTGCATAACCCATGGCTGTAGCACTCTGGCCATTATTTCATCCGTGATTCTGCAGTCACTGTTTTCCTTTGGCTTGTCCACAGGGCTAAGTAGCTAAAAGAGTTGTTGATCTGGAGATAATGGCTCTTATCTTCTGGCAATCAGGACCGGAGTTTGAAATTTAGACCTTGTTTTCAGAAACCGCTGACAGGGATGACAAAATGAGACACAAAATGGCTAAACTCCAAAAAGATCTTAGACAATTGTTGGAAGATGATTTATCTTCCTAGTAATAGGAATATAGTGTCCTAAGACACATAAAACACCTTCCCACAATCAGCAGAAACAATTAAAAGATCTAAGTGAGATCAAAATTCTTTTGAAGAGTAGCCAAAGATAAGGAAGGACAACCTTAAAATGCTGTTAAGGGAAAAGATTCTTCCTTATTGACAGTGTTGCAATCTGGTCTGCATTGGCTGTAAAGGGAGCTTTGTCACCTCGTTTGAGCATGGAGACCCGAAGTGCTGCCCTACAGACATTGAAATGTGGCTTCCTTAACGTGGAGCTGAATCGAACTTTATCAGGGTAAGCAATTCGTAGTTAACAGGTAAAACAGGGATGAGAGGAGTCATGTGCTACAGACCATGTCTAGAATCACAAAACTCAGAACCGAGACAGGAATTTAACTGATTCCCACTCTTGTGAGACTGCTACAAGTGAGCTCACCTCTCTTGTAGAGATTTGAGCCCTGGCATTTAAAATATAACAAGTTATAGGTTACAAATGCATCTCACACAGATGCACTTGGAGGTTTTTGAAGCCAAGATACCTTGTAATGAAACTGCACATTCCTGGGTCTCACTTCCCTTCTATGTCTTGAAAACCTCTTTTTGCTTCCCCAACTCAGAAGACAATCAGACAGAAATACTGGGAAAGTTTCAGTAAGTTTTTTTACTGCAGGGTTTTGTACAAGGTTTATCACAGAAGTGTATAGTGCTCTGAAATTTGACAGAGCTGTGACAAGGCTGAGGTATTCTGGGCTGCTCAGAGCCAAGAACATATCCTGAAATTATGTGACATTCACTTCACTGAGGTATTTATTGAGTGTCACTGAATGTGGCAAGTCAAGCTACAAAATGCTGAGACAGATATGGATCAAGTCCAGAAATAAACACCTTTTAGTTCTGTTGAAAGATGGTTAACATTGGATCTCACTGCAGTCCTGTGTTAACGCAATTTAAGTGAAGACTAGCTGAAGCCTTGCACCCATGAAAAAATATTTATGGAGACACTAATGGCCATTATAGCAAAATAAATGAATCACAGCACTTAGAGGGCCTGAGATCAGAGCTGCAATGTATTTTCTAGGATGGAACATGTTTTCTGAGTGTATCTCCCACTGATATTTATATTTATTATCTACCCAGAAAAGTAGGTGAATTAGGGTTTCTTTAAATGGCAGCTCTTTTGCTAGTGGGTTTGTATTAGACCACACAAATGCAGATGAGTTATTCATAACTAATTTGTGTATCATGATCTTGGAGGGATGAGGGAGAAAAGGCATGAAAAGTTCCATTGAATAGCTTTCATGATTTTGAATGCTGCCTGATTTCTATCTTTTCTGCTGCCACTTCTGTCTGAGATAAACTATTCAATGCATATGAAATGTTAATCTTGGCTAATT
This sequence comes from Lanius collurio, assembly GCA_020086605.1. NCBI lineage: Eukaryota > Metazoa > Chordata > Aves > Passeriformes > Laniidae > Lanius > Lanius collurio. The sequence goes on along the minus strand of JACBWW010000001.1, from coordinate 476,744 downwards.
TAAGTCGATGGCTGTGAATGTTTTTCTCTTTAATTTGTTTATTAAAATATTATCACAGAGAAAATACATTTTATAAAGGGGCCACAAATAAAGGAAACATAAAAATATTTGCAATTTCATTAGTTCCTGGTGGGAACTTTGTTATGGACAGGTCTGGACAGGGTAAATGAGAAGAACAAAAATATTTTACAAAAAATTGAAGTCTAAAAGACATCAAATGTTTTTTAATTGAGATTGGAAGCAGTCCAAGTTTGACTTTCAAAAAAGGCTTTGATTTACAGTAGTTCATGTTGGGCTCATGTTGTGCCTGCCAAAAATCCAAAGTAGATCAGAGCTTTTTTTGAAATAAACACAAGCCTAATCTGATGTAGGTATTTCAAAACTCCCACTGCTTTAGTTGTAACATCATCTGTTACTGAATGATTTATAAATCATCCCTTTACAAGCCCATTTCTACGAGGCTGAGGGTGATATATTTTAACTTCGGGACACAAGGACATGTTTAAATCACAATTGATGGAGACCTTCCACTGTTTAAAAAGTATTTGTGAATTGGAATATCTGTTTTCCAGTACATTAGACAAACAAGGGTATGATGGAGTGTTTGTTGCTTCTTTGCTTTTTCACTCAGTAGAAAAGAGGCAATAGGGAAGAACTGCTAATAAACATTTTAATCAACTACTCAGGAATTCAGTTCCCTTCTAAAATAAGGAAAAAACCACCTAATTTTGCATTTTTTTTTAGAAAAAGACATGTTCATGACTGGGATTTGTTTATAACAAACCAATTTATTCAAAGTGATCATTTCATGTTGGTGGGGTGGGATTTGTCTCAGCTCAGTTTAGGTATCTACAATCAGCACAGTTCTCATTCCCACTGGGGCAGGTTCCTTCTGGAGTTGATCCCTGGATGCTCTCTATCTCACAGAGGGCAATTCCGACCACCCTGACACTGGCAAGAGTATTTACCCTCAGGAATATTGATATGGGACAACGTTTGTCTTCTCAGAGGGAAATATTCACATCTTAAGTTGGAAGCCTGATCCAGAGTTTGGAACAAGGGATAGCCTGAAATGTGGCCAGGCCAGTGAGAGCTGCCCAGTTGCAGCTTGGTCAGGGCTCCTACAAGGAATGTGGAGAGGAACTGTGTATGAGAGTAGGTTTAGATTGGATATAGGGAAGAAATTCTTCCCTGTGAGGGTGCTAAAGCCCTGGCACAGGTTGCCCAGAGAAGCTGTGGCTGCACTATCTCTAGAAATGCTCATGTCCAGGTTGGACAGGGTTTGGAGCAACCTATGCTGATTTGGCTGGGGTAGAGATAATTTTCTTCACAGTAGCAGGCATGTTTGGGATTTGTGCTGAATACAATGATGATAATATAGAGATATGTTTGTTATTGCTGAGCAGGGCTCACACAGAGCCAAGGCCCTTTCTGCTTCGTGGACGGCCATGCTGGCAAGGGACACTTGGGGTGCATGGGAAGGGGAGGAGACACAGCCATGACAGGTGACCCCAGCTTATTCAAGGAATATTCCAGACCTTGTGACATTGTACTTTGTGTATAAAGTGTGGGGAAGGAGCATGAAGGGGGGACATTTGGAGTGATGGTGTTTGTCTGCCCAAATCACCGCTACTTGTGATGGGGGCCTGCCCTCCTGGAAGCAGCTGAGCACCTGCCAGGCCCATGGAAACCAGTGAGTTTTGTTTTGCTTTGCTTGCATCTGTGACTTTTGCTTTCTTTATTTAACTGTTTTTATCTCAATCCATGAGTTTTTCTGGCTTTTATCCTTCTGTCTCCCCAATCCTGCTGCTGAGAGAGTGAGCAAATGGTGGCCTGGGCCTTGGTCGATGGTTAGGGTTAAACTACAACACTGCTCTCATGGGAGGTGTCCCTGCCCATGGCAGGAGGGCTGAAACCAGAAGATGTTTAATTTCCCTTCCAACCCAAACCATTCTGTGACTATGATTCCCCAACGCCAGAAGCAGCAGGAGGGGTCTGGGACAAAGGGCTTCAGTCAGAGCTGACTTGGTTTGAGCTCCACAATCGCTGGTCTGAACAAAATTCTGCAAAGACGGGGCTGAAGTGGAGCAGGCATTCAAGTCCACAAAAATGTATGAAGAAAAGCTTGGCTCTTAAATTTAAAAAAATGAATTAAAAAAAATAATATTAATAGATTTCTTTTTCTCTCTATTTAGGAAGTACAGAAAAACATGCAGGATATACTGATGAACTCTGGACTAACTTACTGAAAATCCAGAAAGAAGAGTATGTTTTCCTTTCTCCCTCTCATCTAATATCTTAGGCGTAAAAAACAATCCCTTTGATTTTCAAACTTCAGTATAGAAATTCAAATGCTGACTCCTGACTTCATTATTATAAGAATATATGTTTAGTCATTGTGGACATATTCCCTGAAAAAAAAAATGTTACATTGTAAATGTTTTGGCAAAAGAATAAAGGGATATTGACAACAAGGCATTTTATGAGCATAGGTTATAATTTTGAGATTAGAGGAAAAGCAGAGCAGAAAAACAAAGGCTAAAAAAATTCTAATTGTTTCAGGTTAAATATTTCAATTCTACAAACTGATTCTCTTCTCCCATTAGACACTCTTTTCTACTCTTTCCACGACAGCAAACTGTCTTATTTCAGATATATTTTGCACTTAACTGAATAATGTCACTTTTTAACCTGCCACATCAGGAGAATCAATCAATAGATTCTACAATTTGATGGTTGGAACATCATATGAATTTTTTTAAAAACATTGTGTAGGTCAAATTTAAAGTACTGAAAAATTCTTCAGTGTGTTCTAGGGTCTGTGAATCTACACTAACAACTGGATTTTATCATGGCAGTCCAGAATGATGACCTAATCTGACCCTGTGAATGATGTCATTGTACATTAGCAGTTACAGAGGCAAAGAGTGGTTTGCTTCTAAAGCCTTTTAAGAGCATTTTTTTAAAATGAGAACTCTACTTTGAATTTTAATACTTTACCTGTTTATCTTCTTTCTTTGTCACTATTTTCATTAAAACACTTATTTTAAGAAGCAATTGTCAGACAGACTGAGATATCAGGAATCTTCTCACTGGAAAGAGTTAATCATCATCCCCAAAAAGTGAAGTGAATCCAATAATCAAATATTAAGCACCTTTGCATTAGTTTGGGTGAAGTGGCACAGATACTAAGTTTTATTTTAATATGTTAATCTAATCAAATGATGCAGTTTATTTTATATCTTCAGGGAGAGGTGCTGATGTTTTCTCAACTTTAGATGCATCCTTCCTTGCCTGTACAGATCAGCCTTCCACTTTATCAGGGTGATGTTACTGAATATGGCAATTTATAATTGGAAATGGCAGCCTGGAGATTTTCTAAAAGCTTTGGCTTTTTTCTGAATACTTTGGAATTTCATTAATTATTATTATTTTGACTATGAAAAGAGGATTTGCCCAAGGGCAGTTTTGAGGCTCCTTAAAGATTTTATTCCTCCATGGAAGATTGCCAAGTTTTCAAATTTCTCCGTCAAGATACTCAGCTTTTTTGGTGGGAGGTGGCTGGAATGATGGGAAGCATTTACAGCTTTGGGAAGGAGACCTCGAACATTTCTCATTCTCTTTGAGGCTGTTTTACCTCCCTGGAGTGGGAGCAGCTGTCACAAATTGTAGCCCACCAAACATTGCTCACCAAGGAGCTGCTGGTCTGTACAGCTCGGGGAGGGACCAGGCAGCCCCGTTCCTTGGGCAGGGTGTATCCAGCTCAAAGCAGGATCAGCCTAAGCAAGGTGGGGTTATTTGTAACCTGTCACATGCCAGACAGTAACTGCTTCTCCAGAAAGATGTTTCAGCAACACAGCCCACAAAATAAATGAGAAAGAGAAGATTTGTCATGGATACTGAAATCTGAAGCTGGGAATCACAGAGTTCTAGAGGCAGGGAATGATTGAGGTTGGAAGGAATTTCTGGAGTTCAACTTGTCCAATCCTCCTGCTCAAGCAGGGACACCTAGAGCTTGTATCTCAGGGCCATGTCCAGCTGGCTTTTGAATGTTCCCAAGTGTAAAGATGCCACAATGTAAACCTCATAGAAATGGGCATTGTGAGTAATGAAAGTACTGGAAAATAGATCTATTTTGCCTAGGTTATGGAAAAAAGGGCTAAAGGAAGAGCAGGTGTAATCTTCTGCAATGAGGGCAAATAAAATGAAGAACTGAATTGCAATATTTTGTCAAAACCTGAAAATTATCACAAAACTTTTGAAAGATAGAACTCTCCTCTCCACTAGCTTTTTTTCTCCCCACTAAAGAGATCCTTGTGGAACAACTCTCTTCTTTCATCCTCTTCCATTGCACATATGCAGAGCAAACGGGATCACGGCCCTTTTATACTCTCAGCCCTTCAAACAATTCCCAGCTGATGAACAAAACACAAAGAAGTTCAGATCCACCCAAGGGCTGCAAGTGACTCATCTGTCTGGAGCAGAGAAGTCCTTGTGATGAGTCACTTTTCTTTTGATGCAAGTTTAAAGTAATTAAATAAAAGGTGAGGATACAGTATTTTAAAGCTCCCTTCATTGCAGAAGTTAGATAAAACCAACATCAACTCTAATCCTGAAGCTTTAAGGTGTAAGTATCCTCCCTAGCCATGATGGGAGATTTTCACCTTCATATCAGTGCCTGACAGAGTTAAAACATCCATGGGCATTGCTCCAGAAGTACTGTTGAAGTCAATACTCCACACTGATCAGCTGCAAATCAAATCCAAAGGCTGGACTTTTTGATCAAAGACTCGATGATCCTGGTGCTCCTTTCCAACCTTAATGTTTCCATGATTCCATGAAATGAGACACAGCTTCCACTCCAGCTGATCAGCACAATAATAAAGGGGACAGGAACAACTCTAAGAGCCTTATGAATGAAAAGGACTGGCAAAGAGGAGTTACCAAAATAAATCAAAAATTATTCATCTACCCATTTATCTTTCCTCTGTAACTCACTTTCCATTTTCTTTTAAAGCTGTGTGAGAATATTGGTTTTCTTCCATTGAGGGGAAAAAGGGCTAAAGCAGAGAGATTATAGCCAAGGAAAATATGCCAAGTTTTCTAAAATATGCAAGAGGAATATGAGAAGAAGGGTCTTTTAGTCAAAACTTCAACTCTACAAGCCAGCACCCCTGTTTCAGCAGGTTTTGCAGGTCAGGATAAAGATTTTGGACACCCTGGTTTTGTCCATCCCTAGTTATTTCCTGTAGATTCATGAGGAGGTTTAAAGTTGGAGAGGTCAGCTGATGGCTGCCCCTCCATCAACAAGAAGGACCACACATCTTATAATAAATCCGTATCTGAGGTATTTAGGAAGGGTATCAAGGGGTGAGTGTGGCCTTTAAAAGGAATGTAAATTCTTCAGCATTTGTACTTAATCAATTCCTCAGCTATAAACAGTAAGAAAGTTTGTGCTCTGAAGGGGGAATCTGCTCTCATCCCATTCTTTATTTTTTTCTGTTTTCTCCTTGTTTTTTCTGCTCTAATTTTCCTCCTTTCTGTCTCTATTTTCCCTCATCTTCCACCTATCTTTCTCTCCCTGAAGCAACTCCAAACTCACAGACTCACCCTTCTCTCTCTACTGAACTGATCAGCAGCAGAAGACATTTAAGGCATATGCAGAAACTTGAACACTTCTGAATATCATTTTCTTTTGGGTTTGCTTGACTTCACAGTGAAAAAACTGGGAAATATGTCACAGAAGAAAGTATTCTTAGCTGCTAATATTTTTATTGAAGAAACAAAATGAGGAAAAAAATGCAAGGACCTGCATACCATGCTACGGCATTAATTGTGCTACATAAAAAAATTATTCTCCTGTGATTAAATATAATGATGTATATACAATTCCAGACATTTGTGTCCAGCTTTTAACCCAGTTGTATCTTAGAAGATGAACTGTTTTGGTGGATTTGGCATTTGAACTCTTTATATTTCACTGTCTTTCAGTTTTCTCCATTTTTGAGTCGTTTTAAAGACCAGGTGAGCCAAAGGGGCATAAGTAAGGAAAAGCTTCTGTGGTGGTTGTTCTCTGGAAAAATTATTGAAGTGGCATTTGAGCTATGACTAATTTATTTAGTATTCAGAATTTAGTGAATTCTTTTGTCACATCACCCATCATAAATAAAAGGAAAAAATAGAAACCTGTTTGATGCCTCAGGCATGTTTTAGTTCGTTGTTCAGGTCAGTTCATTTCAATGCTTAATTTTTAATGGTTCATTTAACATACTGTTTAGACTTGAAAATATTTTCACATAAAACCCGAGGTTTTGGGGTCAGTTGCTGTCACCTCAAAACATTTTAAGTCTCTTATGACAGATTCAACATCAGTTGGAAAAGGTGGTCTTGTTGTTTGGGCACTTGAATGGGACTCAGCAGACTCAAGCTGAATTTCAATCTCTGCTACTGATTCTTTATGTGACCTTGGGTAAAACATCTATGTTGCATCTCCAAAGATTTTTGAGTACAAATAGTTCTGTTCACACAGTCACTTGCAAAGTTTTCCTGTTTGCAACGCAGTGTCCTTCTTGTGGAAGAAGGCATCTAGTACACAGAGAACAATGACACCCAGCAGTGTCAGAGGTGTCCAAAATCATGCAATTTTAGTGGGTATAGGAACCTTTACCTAAAAATTACTTCCTGATAGATAACACTTTTTTAAAAGTCAAAGTTGTGGTGTGTGGAGGTATCTCTCCCCTGAAGTCCCGGGGGGAGGGACCCTGCAGGGTACAGGTCTGCCCCTGCCCCTGCTCCCATGTCATGTGTGCCCCATACCTGTTCCTGACTGGGTGGGTTTGGGTGCCTGGCCCCAGAAGAGAGCAGTGTCCAACGACTGAAGAGTCTGCCTGGGAACTGCAGCCATGTGGCTGGAGGAAAAAATCATCTCTGAACATCTAAAGAAATATCACTTCATCTTTCCTTCCAAAGTTCATTGCAATCTCATACTTGTTGTAAGGATTCCCCATTACAACAAATGGTGGAGAAATGCTGGCAAACGATCCCTGGAGAAGGTAATACAGTGATTTGTGAGTAATCTCTGTATATCTCTTCTTGCTTTTGTTTTGCTGTCCCATCTCTGAACAATGGAAGACTCATGGAAGGACTCATGGCTGTCTGAACCACAAGGAGACATTTACCTTAAAAAAGTTCTTGAACAGCAATATGTAGATTTTAGCTTAATTCAATCTCAGGAAGAACTAAGACATTTCCTGGCATGGTTTTTTTAAGAACTTCTTCTCTGTTTCTTGGGTTTTGATTCTTACCAAGGACTTTTGGGAGAATGTTTGGACACAGTTAATTTCTGAATCAAAAAATATGCCGCTGCAAGACTATTTCCGTGAATATTACCTGATTTCAGAGACTGTTGGGCAGTATCAGTTGTGTCTTGCTGCTGTTTTAGCGGAGAACACGTGGTCGAGCAGCGTGCACGTTGCAGCGGGCTCCTCTGTTGCCCGGAGACCGCGTGGCCCCAGCCACGGGCACCCAGTGCATTGCGGGCAGCGGCGAGGGAGCTCCTGTGCGTGGGAGAGCCAGTGAGGGCAGGCACGGTGGGAGCAGAGCCGGTGGGGAGACCGGTGGTGGCGGGAGTGGAGCCAGGAGTGGTGCAGCAGCACGGGACTGGCAATGTTTGCCCTGAGACACGGGAGTGGCGCAGTGATGCCGGTGAGGGGAAGCTGCGTGGGCCCACCTTGGCAGCCCGGTTAATGGGACGGTGCAGCGTGGGGCCACGCAGAGCCCGGGCAACAACATGGGAGCCCAGCATAGGCAGCAGCGCGTGGGCTGCAGCCAGAGGCAGCCGAGGAAGAGCTGGCAGAGTGAAGTGGCGTGGCCCAGCCCAGCCCACGCAGCCCCAAAGGCAGCCCCAGGAAGCCAGAACCAGGCGGTGGGAGCACTCAGACCCCTACAGCGGCAGCTCCAGTGCAAGGGCGAGCAAAACTGAAAGTGGAAGCAAGAACACAGCAACGCAGAAAAGGAAAAAAATTATAGCAGCTAAGGCTTCTGGAACTGTAAAATGGTGGAACGTAAAGAAAAATTAAGGTTTCTTATTGAAAAGTGATACAGGAGAAAGTATTTTTTGTCCATAAATCTGCTATTGTGAAAAATAATGCCAAAAGTAATGTTCCAAGCTTAGAAGAAAGAGAAAGAGTAGAATTTAAAATTGTGCAAGGAAAGAAGGGCCCACAGGCTGCATGTGTTACAGGCCCTGGGGGTGTCCCTGTCAAAGGCAGTAGATATGCTAGACAATATCCCCATAATCCCTGTCCTTTCCCCTATCCCACCTTCCCCATTTATCCCATGTCCCTTTATCCCCCATATATGCCCAGCCCAAATCTCCCTTTCTGGTACCCCTCACAAAACCAGTCCTTTTCATTTGCCATGAATCCCTTTGCAATGCTGATGGGGGGATGAAAAGGAGGGAGGGAAGAAATTAACTGTCATTTTCTAAGATTCTAACAGGTACAGAAAGGAAAAAACCCTCTCCTGACTCAGTTTCCATCTGAAGCGTGCTCAAGTCCTGTCTCCCTTCTGATACTCCAAAGAAAATCTGTTTGGGCATTTGGGGACTCAAGATAGTGGCTTCTTTTCTTTTGAAATTGTTTTGCTATGTTTATCCAACTGTTTCCAATGTTCTTTTATTTAAAAAGAAAGGGTGAATTGTGGAGGTGCCTTCCCCTGAAATCCTGGGGGGAGGGACCCTGCAGGGTACGGGTCTGTCCCTGTCCCCATGTCACCTGTGTCCCATACCTGTCCCTGGTTGGTTGGGTTTGGGTGCCCAGGGCCCAGGAAGAGAGCAGGGTCCCATTACTGGGGTCTGCCTGGGAACTCCAGCCATGCAGCTGGAGGAATAAATCATCTCTGAACATCTACAGAAATATCGCTTCCTCTTTCCTTCCAAAGTTCATCACTGTCTTATAAGTGTTGTAAGGATTCCCCATTACAACAGTGGTGCCAGATCTACTACATGAGCAGTTTTAAGCCCTCCAATAGGCCTTCCTCTCTATATTTCTTCTTCATTCCTGCTGGGTGTAGAACCATAGAATCCCAGAATGGTTTGGGTTGGAAGGGACCCTAAAGATCATCTAATTCCATCCCTGTCATGGGCAGGGACACCTTCCACTATCCCAGTTTGCTCTAAGCCCTGTCCAACCTGGCATTGGACACTTCCAGGGATACAGGGGCAGCTACGTCTTCTGTGGGCAACCTTTGCCAGGGCCTCACCACCTTCACAGGGAACAATTTTTTTCCTAATATCCAATCTAAACCTATTCTTTCTCAGTTTGAAACCATTCTCCCTTGTGGTGTCACTCTTGTAAAAAGTCTCTCTGCATCTTTCCTGTAGGATTCCTTCAGGTACTGGAAGGTCACAGTTAGGGCATCCCAAAGCTTCTCTTCTCCAGGCTGAATAATCCAAATTCTCTCAGCCTTTCCTCACAGCAGAGTTGCTCCATCCCTCTGATGATCTCAGTGCCTCCTCTGGACTCACTCCAACAGCTCCTTCCTGTGCTGGGGACCTCAGAGCTGGAGGCAGCTCTGCAGGTGGGGTATATATATATATATGCATATACTGAGTATATGCTATGGCTTGCTTTCTCCTCAAGTAGAGATAATTCCCATCAGTAATTCCACAATTAAGCCCACTGTTTACAGGAGGGACACAACCTAATTTTATGTTAAATTTTGCCCAAGTTCATTACATATTTATTGATTAAATGTTTCTTTTATATAATAAACTATTAATCATTTCACTGAAATCTCAGGATTTTCATCTTCAAACTTTCCTTCTTTCTCAAAAACCAAGCCCATCCATGTAGAGCAGTGTTAATAGTGCTTAAAGTGTTTCTACAGATAAGTAAAATAATCAATATATTAAAAGCAGGATTATAATGACTGGAAAGAGGGTAATTTATCAATGGATGATTATATTCCTATTGTCATTTTTTCTCTGTTCTTTAGCCCAAAAGTAGTCATATATATCTACACCTATTTCTTTGAATAGGTATAGATATATATGACTGATTGCTGCTGAGTATATTGGATGCAAAACACTCAGCCTAGCACCCAAACCCACACCTGGAAGGAGAAAACCAAAGAATCATTAAAATTAGAAGGGACTTCTAAGATATCTACTCCAATCTTTGACCCCACTCCAACTACACCATAGCACATGTGCCACATCCAGTCATTTTTTGAACACTTCCAGGGATGGGATGGTGACTCCACCATTTCCTTGGGCAGCCTACTCCAAAGTTTAACCCCTTTCAGTGGACAAATTCTTCCTGATGACCTACCTGGTGCAGCTTAAGTCCATAAATTCTTCAGAGTTTATACTCACAATGGCAGGATTCACAGAGCTGTGGCCTGCACTCATCTTCAAGGCACCTGACCTGGTTGCTGGCATTGTCACAATTAAGCATTCAAAAATCTTTAGAAAGCATAGCATTTAATATATTTTCCTCAAAATTTCAGAACTCCCTACATTCAGATTTTCATGCTTCTTCTGCCTAGACTAGTGAATGTCAATCATTAAAAAAATAACAACTAAAAACTGGAATTTTTCATACAAAGTGTACATCTCTGGGAGCAGTTGCCCTAAAAAACAGATTTCCAAATACTGTGAGATCATGACATTGCTGTGAATTGCTGGAATAATTCATAAAACTATGCTGAGATTCTGCAACTGGAATAGATAGATGTTAATAATTAGAGGAGAAGGAGGTTTTCTTTACTTTCAGAAAAAAAAAAAATCTCAACATTTTTACCTGTTTTTGCTCACTTTTCCTGTCTGTTGAAATGATACATCACTATTTTGCATAGGAATTGAAGGGCCTGGGCAAACCTTGGTTTAGCAGCAAGAATTTCAGGTTTCAGTCCTGAGAGCTGAGTTGTGCTTGTTTATAATTCCACCACCTACATGATAACAGCCTTCATTAAAACTCTCATATTTCTTTTCCTTATCAATTTTGCCTGTCTTATCCATGTAGAGTGTGCATTTTTGAGGACAGGGCTTTGCTTTCATGTATTTGTGCAAGACTCAATAAAAGGAGACTTCTGTTACACATCTACTGCTATTCCCAGTGTTTGCAAAGTGCTTTCAAACCCTCTGAGGAGAAGAGATCGATGTGCTACAAGGCATTAGCACTGTAGAGAGATCCATACCTTGCTATATACAAATAGGCTGATTTCCCCGCCTTCAAAGGGAGGCAGGAGCCTGCTCAAAAATACTCTACACAAAGCTGTTTATTGATGCAGTGAGACAGCTCAAGTCAGCTCCTAAATTTTAAAATCCAGATTTAAACATGAAATGCAAAAAACACTTGTTTTGTGGGGCTTATTAGACACTCTCAGCACTTGAGACGTGGATTTTCTCTCCCAGACAGCTTCCTCTGGCTTTAGTAATGTCACGGTAAGCAGAGAGCACTTTCAGACACAGTCTCAGCCTGCCTTTTGCCAGAGCTTGTTATCTGCCTTCCAAAAGTGAGTCCAGGCACTCTCCCGTCCTGAGGAATCTGCGCTGATGACACAGGAGCCGGGAGCCGGCAAATCACCTGACAAAGAGCGCGATGGCATTTCAGCATCAGGGCTTCCCACAGGAGACATTATACCTTCAAGGGGGAGAGGCAGAAGGGGAAGGGGGGGAAGCAGGGGAAGGAGGACGGATGCGGAGTGGCAAGGCACCCGGAATGTCACTTACAGTCGGTTGGCCACAGTTGTCAGGGTTCACTTCCATTAAGCTTTGTGTCAGTTCAGAAACTTTACACATGAGGCTGTGTGAAGCGTTCTGCCACTGCTGACTGCCCGGGGCTAGCCCACAGTACCTATCTTGTCACTGGTTTTCCAGAAAACCTCTCTGAGAATTAGTTGCATATGTTGGCCAGGCTAACCAGAGGAGGAGAGGTTTTGTCTCTTATTTGTCAGCTTGGGACTGGATTTTTTAAATTATTATTATTAGGTTTGAATATTTTGATTTCATTTTGCAAGGGTGGGTCTTTCTTCGGAGGTTTAAGGAAGAATCGATTGTTATAAAATGCTTCAAAGGTTAACTGAACATTTAGTGTCATGAGGAAAAGAGAGGAGTGATGGCAATGAGGTGAGTTCTCTTAGCACAAAGAAAAGTCTCCACTATGCACTTTTAGCTGTTAAAAAAAGCATCAAAAGTGACTGTAACAATGTGATGGGATTTGTTCTGACACTGTATTTCATCTACCCTAAAAATGTAGAGATTTTTATTAAGACAACTCCAACAAATTTATATTGCATTCAAAAGGGAAGAGTCTATTTCTATATAAATATTCTTCACCGAGTTTGGAGAAGTTGAGCAATCTTTGCCCTTATGGGGCATTTCCACTTACCAGATTCTGCTGGAAATGCAACACAGAAGAGAGGAAAAAATTTAGGAAATTCCTGGAGTTTGTGGAAGAGAGCTGCCTAACAGAGCTGGTGAGGGACCTGCTGTTTGTGATCAGAGAAGGGTGTGACGGTCAGAGGCTGTTTGGGGCAGAGCGGTCAGAAAATGAGAGAAGTTTTGATTCTTGGAGAAACAAGGAGAGAAGTCAGAAAAAACAGTGCCTCGGACTTCCAGAGGGCAGATTTTGGCCAGTTTGCGAGATGGTTGAGAGATTCCCTTGGGAAGCAGTCCTGAAGGGTAAAGGAGTCCAGGAAGGCTGGACACTGTTCAAGAAAGACACCCTGAAGTAGCAGAAGCAGCTGTTCCCTTGTCCCAAAACACAAGCTGGTGGGGAAGAAGATTGACTTGAATGAACAGAGAGCATTGGCTGGAGCTCCAGGAGAAAATGAAAAGGGCCAAAACCCAACTAGAACTTTATCTGGCTACTGCCATAACAGACAGGCAAGGGTGAACCTTTTCACCCTCTACAACTCCTTGAAAGGAGGTTGGAGCCAGGGGTGGGTCTGTCTCTTCTTCCAGGTAGCAAGTGACAGGACAAGAGAAAAAGGCCTCAAGTTGTGTCAGAGGAGGTTTAGACTGGATATGAGGGAAAAATTTTTCACTAAAAACATGGTCAGATATTGTAATAGGCTGCTCAGGGAAGTGGTGGAGTCACCACCCCTGGAGATACTCAGAAGTTGTGTAGATGTGGCACTGGGGGACATGGTTTAGTGGTGGACTTGGCAGTTTTGGGCTTATGGTTGGACTTGATGATCTTGAAAGACTTTTCCAACACAAACTTTTCTTTTATTCTATAATTCTATGCTTATTTCCATACTATTGACAAGTATCAAGGTAAAGAATAGTGACTAATCCTTAAAACACCTACATATCATTGCAGCATTTAATCAATCAGAAACAATTATACAATGGCTGTATATGGATCAAAGTTTAGAATTTTTTTTCTCTAGGAAATATCAACGTTTCTTCTGCAGTGGTTGTCTTTCACTTTCTTTTGGTGTTAATTTAGAAAAGAATGTACTTTTACAAAAGTTACTTGTTCCCATGTTGTGATTGAGTCATTGGGATAGACTCTTCCAAACACTGTCCAAATACTAAGAAACTATCTATGCTGTGAAAGTATTTTCAGGAAGAAACAGAGCCTGGGAATGCCAAACTTGACTTTATGTGATCTCTGAACATCAAGATCTGTGTTCACTCTAAGCACCACCATCTACCCCCTGCTTAGACCTTGCTTATGCCTTTGCCAATCCAATACAAAGGCTGGAAAATAAGAGGAAGGCAGGAAGATAAATGTCCATTTAGAAGGTAAACCTGGGACCTAGAAAGGTTATATTTATGTTCAAGAGCTGGTCCAGACAGGAAGAGCAAATCCATGTGTGTATAATAAAAAAGGCATTTGTATCTAGTGGATCACAGGAATTCAAGTAGATGACTGAGGTCTTTTCAGAAAGGAGGTCTGACCCTGACTCCCCCAATGCCTTAAAATACATATGTCTCTGATCTACACTTCTTCATTTTCCTTGGCTGATAATAATCAGTTAATATTTACAGATCAAGTTGAAAACAATTTTTACTCTGATTATAAACCTTAGGGTGTAAACTTTGTCTCCATCTCTAATCTCTGCCTCACATCTCACCAGTCAGGCTGCTTATGTTTAACAAGTGAATAATGAGGCAGGAAAAAATGAAGTCAAACCTTTTTTTTTTTTTTGTAATATGACAATTTCATAAGCCAACTCCCTGCTTCTAGGAAACATTTCTCTTGTTCTTCTCAGAAAACCAAACACTGTTTTTTATTTTATTTTAAGTTGCTCTTTTAGGTTTTATATCCTGAGCCTTTTTATTTTCCCTTCCTCAGGCTTTGTTTTTGAGCTGCTAAAAAGGAAAAAGGGCAGGAAAGGAAAAAAGGGCAGAGAAGAAAAGAGAGAAAAAGAAAGCTGAATATTTGCCAGCCAAATGTTTTTAAAACATAACATTTATACACTGAACAGAACTTTTCTTCTTCTTCAAGTCCTAGCTGAGCTTCTTTAAACTTCCAGGAGTCTACTTAAGATTGTCTCTATGGAGAACAAGCAGAACAAGCATTTTCCTACACAGGGCTCATTCCTCCAGGTTTTAGATTGGTGATTTAGGATGGGATTGTCTGAGGCAAAATATCCTGATGCCTGTCAGCAGCTTATTGCTAGGCTTTGTGTCTAGTATAGGCATCTGCTTCCTGTCTGTAATCAGTGGAGAAAAACAAGGGAAAAAGTTTAAATTAATCAATCTTAAGACCAAAGATTGGGCTACATGGGCTAAGTTACTTTCTGAAAGCTTCTCTTTCTTCCCATTAAAGAGGGAAATCATAAGTGCTCTGTTTTCAAGAAAGTGCAATTAGGAAGATGGATCCAATCTGTTAAGAGTTGATTTAATGTCCTTGCTAAAAAATCTGGACTCTCAGTCATGAACCAGATCTTCTGCAGATGCAGGCAGAAATGGATGTCATAAGGTGACATGCACCCTGTGACATCTCAACTGTCTACAATTGGCAGTGAGAAAGAGGCACTCCCAGAATATGTTCAACACCCTGCAGAAGATGTCTGAGTCAGATGAGTTATTCTCTCAAAATGCACCCTTTTTTTTTTTTTTTTAATTAATTGTCAAGAAAGCCCTGGGTGAGTAATCCCCTGTACTCAAATACAAGGCTTTACTTTTTAGATGCCTAATTTTGGGCAAAATGGGTCATGTCCAGAAAGTCTGACCTGTTCCAAGAAGTTCTCTATAGCATTTCCAATTCCTTTTCCAATTTGCATCCAGATAGCCAAAGTTGTGGTTGCCCCGTCCCTGGAAGTGTCCAAAGCCAGGTTGGATGGGGCTTGGAGCAACCTGGTCTAGTGGAAGGTGTCCCTATCCATGGCAGGGGAGCTGGAACTGGATGATCTTTAAGGTTCATTCCAACAAAAAACATTCTATGATTCCATAGTTTGTGTCCAAACTACACAGAACATGTATGCAATCAGAGCTTAAAAGACTTCCCCAACTTATTTGATTAAAAAGATCAAACATTTTCAAATACCTCACCCTGTTTTGAACTGCAAATCCTGGGGAATGGCTGAACTTTACAGAAGACCATGAATCAGTATGCAAGTAAGTCTGTTATTCTCAACTTTCCTCTGGGATTGTGCCATTGCCTGTCTAAGTGAAAGATCACTTCTTTTGTGGAAAGTGTCAAGCTGCACTGCAACTTTCTGACATAAAAAAATTCCAGGGAAAACCTGAAATAAGGGGTAAATCCAGGTGGGCTTGTGTTTTGTTACATCTCAACTACATACTTTAAGAGAAGGGGAATGAAGACAGGCAGGAAAAGTTTAGTTGGCAGATAAATGGAGATCTATTATGAAAATGTTATAAATGAAATGTCAATTTCATCGGATTAATAATTTGCGCAAGCCAAATTATTAATATAAAAACAAATAAAATTTATTTCAATCAAATTGACAATCAAAATCAGCCACTATAAAAGAAAGCAGGGCCAAGCCTAGGTTCTTGACTCTGGGTGACACATACACAGCTCTGACCACCAGCAGTTCAGAGAGGTAAGTGCACACCTTTGAGATGTTTGAGTCCAGTTTTTATACTGTTTTTCTTGCTCTTGGCTATGAAATCCATTGTCCTTTTCATTCTTGATGATACTCTGGTCCAGTGCTCAGTGGTACATTTAGATGTTGATGTGTCCAAGGATTCTCTTTGTGCTCTGGTTGATGGTTTCCAGTAACTCATCCCAGCATATGATGATCTTTCTGAGAAATCCTTATATGATGACAATGAGGTATCTTGAGTAATAGGTCCATTCATCAGCAATGTCCAGGGAGCAGCAGATCCTATCTCTTGCTTCTTTCAGATGGAAAAAGATTCTTGTTGGGTAAGGTGAAATCCTGGGTCTGAGGTCATCCCTTGAGCTTGCCTGCACTTCTTATGTTAATTAGTACCTTCCTTGAGCAAGATGTCATGAGACTTGCCAAGGTGTACTCTGAACACAACTAAGTTTAAACATATATACAATTTACAAGATATAGTTTACATTTTGGATTCTACATTAATAACTTATTTCATTTATAGTGTTTTAATTTCTTATGAATTTTGACTCATCTAGAACAAAAAAGAAGTTCAGATGTGGAGTCTGTCAGTATCAGCAAGGCTAAGAGAGATGTCAGAGGTACAGGTACATCTCTGAACCATGGTATGTTAGTGAGAGATTATAAACAGTGATGAAACAATTCAAGGAAAATCCCCTTTTTATTTCTTTGTCTTCCACTGAGGAGCTGAAGAGTTCCTTGCTCTGTGCCTCCAATATAGATCAGATACACACATCCAGCCATTGTCAGTTATCACCAAAACACAACCATTTCTACAAACTAACACTCAGAGGTGCATTCCTCTTCATTATGGTGGAATGGAAACAAAAGCCTTTCAAAAGTGGCTCTAGACCCACTTTTGTGAGCAGAAGGCTCACAGATGAGTTATTCTCTCAAAATGCACCTTTATTTTTTTTTAATTAATTGTCAAGAAAGCCCTGGGTCAGTAATCCCCTGTACTCAAATACAAGGCTTTACTTTTTAGAAGCCTAATTTTGGGCAAAATGGGTCATGTCCAGAAAGTCTGACCTGTTCCAAGTTTACTATAGCAACCCAATGGGAGCAGAAGGCTCTTGCTAGTAGGGCCTTTATGTTCTGAGACAGTGGGGACTGATGGTTTTCTGGAGATATCCAGAAGGGTCTCACTAAGGTGAATATTTCAGCCTCCGCAAAAATTTCAATATATCATCACAAGCTCTTTGCTAGGAAAATGTCCTGTTTATCAAGCAGGTTCAAATCCTGCCATAGAGAAGGGAGGTGACAAAAGTCCCATGGGGTTATGCTAGGACTAGTCACTGTGGACCAAAATGGAAAATATTTTGGTGTTTTGGAGAAGTTCACACTTTTGAGCCGTGTGAGAGATGCAAGGTACTGTGCAGCTCTAGGTGCACCTTCTGCATCATACGTGGTCAGAAATAAATTCCCACAGGTTGATCTATGAAGTAGCATGTGTTGACAGACTGATCCGTGTTTTAAAGCCCATCTTTTGCCTTTCCACATCAGTACTTTCATGGTTATATCAAATACTTGGTTATGGTGCCACAGCCTTTCTCCTTGAGTCCATTTCATGCTAAATACAGATGGATGGGCATTGCTGAGGTAGCCACAGCCCATTTCCAGAAAGTTGCACCACAAGCCAGGCCAAATGGTAACTTGTTGCAGGGGGTAATTAGAGGAGGAAAGTCAGAGGTAAGACTACAGCCCTTGGTGGTAGTGAGCAGTGCAACAAGCACTGAGTTAGTTAAAAAAGGCTGCAGAAGAAGAGGACAGCAATTTTTTAGCAACAAAATGAGAGGCAACCCATGGAGAACCTCCAGAGACCATGCAACCCTTTGAAAAAGTAAAACCAACCAACCAAAAACCCCAATGCTGACTCGTTCTAGGTTACAAGAGAGACTAATACTCTTTGTTATTGTCTTTCTTTGAAAAACAAGGCTCATGAATGTTTTTCTACATGCATTGAGAACACCTAGGAAATACCAGAACTATTCCAGTCCTCACGAGAGGCAAACAGCAGATGTGACCTCAAAGAATGCAGTTTTGAGCTACTTATTAGTCAGTAATCAGCTAAAAGTTAAACAGGAATAACTCTTCTTAGAAAGAATGGGGCATTTTTAATCTTTTTCTTTACTCAGTATGTATAACTGCTTGTTTGTTTGTTTGTTTGTTTTGTTTGTTTGGTTTTTATTTTTTACCATTCTTGTATGAGAACAAATAACAATTGCATTTAGTGTTGGGGGGTTCTGATATATATTTTCAAAATGTGTAAATTACATCAGAATGTCATGGCAGGGTCATTGTAGCCTTCTGTGTTAAATCAGAAGACAGTGACAAAAATGCTAAAAGTAATGGGTACGTTTTGAAAAGACCAGGAGGGACTTGATTTTCTCACTGTTTCAATGGGAATTGGAAATTTAATTGTGATTTGTGCCTTAAAACTCCCTCCCCATTACAACAACAACAAAAAAAGGTGTTCACTGAACATAATTACTATTCATTGACAAAAATATTATTTCTGTGTCCTTAGCAGAAAATCTATGCTTGAATCCTTTATAAGAGGTTTGACTTTAAGCACAAGTACATATTTATACTTGGATTAAGTCTGTTGTAATTAAGCAGACTGTATTTTTCTCTCATTCAGGTCTTGCGAGTGTTACTATGAGCATTCGAGTGATTTTGTAGGGGGAAAAACAATGAATTAAGACTTATGATTTCTGTATTCTGTTGCTGGCCTAGCCAGATGACACAGATGAAATTATGTCTGGAAATTAAATTCTTTGTAAAATGTAGGGAAATCTACCAAATTCCTTTGTAGAACACCTTGCAATCTCTTGAAGATCAGCAGTAAATAAGAATATCATTACAATGAACGAAGTACAAAACGAGGGGTTCACTCATTAAAACTCCAGGTGATCTTTAACTATTGAGGATAATTGCAATAACAAATAGCTCCCCACTGTGTTCCCATCATCCATTCCTTTCTTCAATGCCTGAGTTCTGTAAGGTGTGGATTGGAAGACACTGATGTCCTGAAGGTGGATATCAGAAAGGTTTAAAGATGCTGGAGGTGTCATCGAAAATAAGGTCTGAGGTTAGGAAACTCTGTGGGTGCAGCCAGGTTTCAGAGTGCAGAGGTATTTTACTCTTCTTTCAGAAAAGCAGATGGATACTGTATATTACACAAGCTCGTGTACAAAGGGAAAGGTATGGAAATTAACTTTCTCTCTGGCTATGATAAACTACCAAGGGAAATTCATAGCAAATCTGTCTACTACAGTTAGTGCTGCAACAGAGCTATTACAGAAAAATAAATAGTGGCAATGGTCAAAAGAATGTCAAGATGCTTTCAAGTTGGCTAAACAGACACTTATATCCTCCAGGGGCTTAGTGCACTTTGTCCCGTCCCTGCCAATCTGTTAAACTACTGATGCTTCACTGTATGAGGTCAGGAGTGGTGATTTCTCACATAATACCAAACAGCCCAGAAAAGCCTGTAGCATTTGCATTGAAAATGCTTCTTAAAGAGGAAAGGGAATACAAACAGATGAGGTGAAAGTAGGTAGTGGGGAGGAACTCACAGAGACTGCATGAAGTGCACTTTGCACTCTAGTAAAAATTCAGCAGAAAACATGGCCCACTTGACAGAAATGTTTTTGAGGCTTGATAAGCGGACTCTAGCAACACTGAATTTAATCATAAGCATATAAAATTGAATTTTGTGAGACAAAAATGCATAAAATTAAATTAAACAGGAAGTACCAGAGAATCACCCATGTTTGAGTCTAAAATACCCTGTTGTAAAGTCATGCACAGATTTAATATATACCTGATTTTACTATGCTGAACCATCAACAGTGGGTTCAGCCATTCAGCATTAGAAGAATAATTCTTTAAAACTTGAGAGAAATTAAGTTTTATGCCAGCAAATAAGGTTTCAGTGAAAAACTATAAAGTCTGACCACAAAATCTATGTCTGTAGACACAAACTGAAGTTTGACCATCCATCCTGTTGCATTGCCAGCATGATGGCTGGCACAGCTTTTACCCAGGCCACCTACCATGCCCTGAAAGTATTCCTAGGTCCCATGTAAGACTTGGGATGTATCCAAGGGCATTCCCAAAAGGTAGTTTAGCCATAAATATTAACACCTAAATAGCAGGGAAGTATTTATCTGGCTTCTTGGAGGGAATGGTTCCTGCCATTTTTCACTTGTTAGTAGAAATATGTCCTTGTAGTAAAGCTTTCTCAGACTTGTTGAGGTCCTGCCAAGGCAGAGCTATCCAAGAAGCTTTCCATGAAGGACAGATTCAGGAAGCTAAAGATGCTGTTTTGTTTAGGTTTTGGGAAGCTCTCAGAGAAGAAGGAATAAGAAAACATTGACCAAAGTAATCAACATTAAAAGAAATTACAGGGCGAATTAGTGATGGGGGGGGAGGAAGATAATGATAAATCATTGATGAGAATGACATCCAGACACTAAATTATTGCACTTTTTTACTAAATGTAGCTTTCTCTGGTTAAACGTAAGATAATCCTGCAAAGAATGACTATGAATAGTATACTAAACAGGCACCTACAGTAATGGGAAATTATTTTCTGTTGTTCCAGCTAATCGTTTCTCTATCATAGCCAGCTGTTTGTTGATGCAGAACTTCTTGGGATTGAAGGCTAATTTAATGAAAGGATGTTGGAGATAATAAATTTTTCAGGTGAAGTCACAAAATTGTTCAGGCAAAAATACACTTTCTTTCAATTCCTGCCTTAAAATGTACAGCTTGACCCTGAGATTCAAGCAAAGAAAAGTACTGACCCTCAGCTGCCTGAAAACCTGGTTAATACAATATCTTTGAAAAAAATGTTTGAAACTGTGGATGTGCCATGTGCCTCTTCATTGAAGTCCAGGGGGCATGGACCCTGCAGTGTACGAGTCTGCCCCTACCCCTGCTCCTATGTCACCTGTGCCCCATACCTGTTCCTGACTGGTTGGTTTGGGGTGCCCTGGAAGGGAGCAGGGTCCCCTGATTGGAGAGTCTGCCTGGCAACACCAGCCATGTGGCTGGAGGAATAAGTCATCTCTGAACATCTAAAGAAATATCACTTCATCTTTCCTTCCAAGTTCATTGCAATCTTATACTTGTTGTAAGGATTCCCCATTACAACAAATGGTGGAGGTATGCTGGCAAATGATCCCTGGAGAAAGTAATTTGGTGATTTGTGAGTAATCTCTGGATATCTCTTCTTGCTTTTGTTTTGCTGTCCCATCTCTGAACAATGGAGGACTCATGGAAGGACTCATGGCTGTCTGAACCACAAGGAGACATTTACCTTAAAAAGGTTCTTGAACAGCAATATGTAGATTTGAGCGTAATTCAAGCTCAGGAAGAACTAAGACACTTTTTGGCATGGCTGTTTAGAAACTTCTTCTCTGTTTCTTGGGTTTTGATTCTTACCAAGGACTTTTGGGAGAATGTTTGGACACAGTTAATTTCTGAATCAAAAAATATGCCGATGCAAGACTATTTCTGTGAATATTACCTGATTTCAGAGACTGTTGAGCAGTATCCTCTGTGTCCCACTGCTGTTTTAGTGGCAAACACGTGGTTGAGCAGCGTGCACGTTGCAGCGGGCTCCTCCATTGCCCTGGAGATGGCGCAGCCCTGGCCGTGGGCACCCAGAGCATTGTGGGTGATGGCGAGGGAGCTCCTGCGTGTGGGAGAGCCAGTGAGGCCAGGCATGGCGGGAGCAATGGTGGTGGGAGTGGAGCCAGAATTGGCGGTGTCGCGGGCCCAGCGGTGTTCGCCCTGAGGCAGCGGCGAGGGTGGTAGCGACAGAGGTGCGACCTGGCAATGGCCACCCCGTGCCACGTGGCGAGCAACGGTCTGAGCCCGAGCCCCACAGCGAGAAAGGCAGTGGTGATTGTGGCAGTCGCTATGGCGACCGCAGTGAGCCACGCCGAGCAGAGCCAGAGGGGCGTGGGGGTGGTGAGAAGGAAACCACGCTGGCGCCCAGCAGTGACACAGCTGACAGCAGCAGTGCCGGCAGTGCCGGCGGTACAAAGCTGCACACACGTGAACGCCTCACAGGGCGTGGCCGTGCAGCCGTGCAAATGCCCGGAAAGCGTGGAACAGTCGTGCGTGAAGCTCCAGAGGGGGAGTGAGCACAGCGCCAGATGGCAGTGCAGAGGTGGCCGAAGGCAGAGCAGCCAGCAGGGTCAGTGTGCACCAGCACGGCCAGACCGGACCCGTGCGGCCACAACGCCATCCTGAAGAGTCAAAATCCCACGTCAAGAAGGCGCTGCCCAGCCCCGGCCCCGGCGGTCCCAGCTGCAGCAGCTCCAGCACGAGAGCAAGCAAAACTGAAAGTGAAAGCAAGAACAAAGGAACTAGGAAAATTGAAAAAAATTTCGCAGCTAAGGTTTTTGGAACTGTAAAATGGTATAATGTAAAGAAAAATTACGGTTTCTTATTGAAAAGTGATACAGGAGAAAGCATTTTTGTCCATAAACCTGCTATTGTGAAAAATAACGCCAAAAGTGATGTTCCAATCTTAGAAGAAGGAGAAAGAGTGGAATTTAAAATTGTGCAAGGAAGGAAGTGCCCACAGGCCGGATGTATTACAGGCCCTGGGGGTGCCCCTGTGAAAGGCAGTAGATATGCTAGACAGTATCCCCATAATCCCTATCCTTTCTCCTCTCCCACCTTCCCCTTTTATCCCATGTCCCTTTATCTCCCATATATGCCCAGCCCAAATTTCCTTTCTGGTTCCCCTCACAAAACCAGTCTTTTCCATTTGCCATGAATCCCTTTGCAATGCTGATGGGGTGATGAAAAGGAGGGAGGGAAGAAATTAACCGTCATTTTCTAAGATTCCAACAGGTACAGAAAGGAAAAAACCCTCTCCTGACTCAGTTTCCATCTGAAGCGTGCTCAAGTCCTGTCTCCCTTCTGATACTCCAAAGAAAATCTCTTTGGACATTTGGGGACTCAAGGTAGTGGCTTCTTTTCTTTTGAAATTGTTTTGTTATGTTTATCCAACTGTTTCCAGTGTTCTTTTATTTAAAAAGAAAGGGTGAATTGTGGAGGTGCCTCTCCCTTGAAATCCTGGGGGGAGGGACCCTGCAGGGTACGGGTCTGTCCCTGTCCCCATGTCACCTGTGCCCCATACCTGTTCCTGGTTGGTTGGGTTTGGGTGCCCAGGGCCCAGGAAGAGAGCAGGGTCCCATGACTGGGGTCTGCTTGGGAACTCCAGCCATGTGGCTGGAGGAATAAATCATCCCTGAACATCTAAAGAAATATCGCTTCATCTTTCCTTCCAAGTTCATTGCAATCTTATACTTGTTGTAAGGATTCCCCATTGCAACATGGAACTCTTAGTGTGAAACTTAGAAGCCTGTGTAGAAAACATAGCCCTGTCTATAGAATACAGAGGAAATTACAGATTTTTGAAATTGGATTTTTTGGGGGGAGGGGTGGTGTCTGCAGAAATAATTAGAGTATGTATTTGCTGTCAAACATCCTTCAGAGACAGAGGGAATGAAAATTGTTGAAGTACCTTCTTAGGATGACTTTCAATAGAGCAATATTTTCCTTTTGCAGGGAACATATTTCATAATATCAATTATGATTTTGCATCCTTTCAGCAAACACAGTCTTTTCATCTGAAGGGCCATCACCTTGAGACACAAAATCAAAACAGAAGTCAGGCATTCTCACTCTGAGTGTAAATTCAAAACAGACTAAAATTTAAGAGGAATTATTTTTTTCTAGTGAATTCCTTGATTTTTGGATCAGAACAATGACCTGTAAATCCCATATCAAGCTTTCTTCCTCCTCCTAGGCTGGAATCACAAGATCTCAAGATCATAGGCTAATTCAACTTGGAAGGGACATCAGGAGGCCTTTAGTCCAACCAGCTGCTCAAAACAGGATCAGTTTGGGGGTCAGAGCAGATTACTCTGTCCAGATTACACAGTCTCCCAAGAGGAGTAGCCCCAATACCCAACTGTCATGGGGAAATTGTCCTTCATTTTGTTTCCTGTTACTCCCACTGTGTCTCATCTTCTCACCACGTGAACAGATCTTCTTGATAACCTTATCACAGGTAATAGAGGTTGATCTCAGGTCTTTCCAAACAGTCACTTCTCTGTGTTGAACAATCCCACCATGTTCCTGCACCAAGCAGCTGCTCCAGCCCTGAGCACCCTGGTAAACCTCCTTGAACATGCTGTTGTTGGTCAGTCTTTTATGGATTAGGGGCCCGAAACTGCAGTAGTGTATTTGTAATCTGAGTGCTGAGTGAAGGGGGATAATCCCTTTCCTTGGAGCTGGACTCCTGCTCATACAGCCCAGGGTGCTGTTGGCCTTTGTTGCTGCCAAAGGTCACTGTGGGCATTGGCCACAGAGCTGCCCCAGAATCTGTCAATGCCCACTGCAAAAGGCTCTTCTTTCCCATGTGGAGGGCATTTGTCCTTTTTGAGTTCCATCAGGCCTCTGCCAACTCATCAATTCCCACTGTCTGAAACCCTGTGATCATAACTCAGCCTTGGCTTGTACCAACTGGTCCCATCAGTTTGGCATCTCCTGATAACGTGCTGAGAACAGACTCCACCTCCTCCTTCGGGGCATCAACACAGAAATTAAACAGGACAAGTCCCAGGAGGGATCACGAGTTACTCACTGGCCTCCAGGCTGAGTGTGATCCATTAACCACTACTCTCTGAGTACAACTACACAAGCACCTTTCTGCATCCATCCTACTGTCCATAGCCAACTCCTCTTTCATCTCAGTCTTTCCAGGAAGTCAGTCTCCTTTTGGGGAATTTGATAGCACTTAATTAAAAAGTAGATCTTGATCCCTTATTAGAGCCCTGTGTCTGATCACAACAGCAATAAACACCAGAAGTTACAATCTCAGCTGTTCAAAGATGTTTTTGTTTTGTTTTTTTATATTGGTGGTCTGTATTGAGCTAAAACATTTAGAATAAGAAACATACCTGGGGCAACTACAGACAATGATTTCAAGTCCTCAGTACAGCCCAAACATCACTATCTAGGCTGTAAGTATTTGACTCTAGATAATATCAAGTTGCTGGTAAGAAACTATTCTGGCTGCCCAGGTTTGATGATAGACAGTTCAGCACATTGCTTAAATAGCTAGGAGCAATGCCAATTAAAGTGAAATTCTGCTCTAACACTGCCTTACAAGCCTTTTAAACAGACTGGCAAATCAAGAAACAGACTTCACTAGAATGTTATGGTGTGCAGGTTTCAGAGGAACTTTGGAGGAAATTCTTTAAACCTTCATTAAAAAATACACCTACTATCACAAAGCATGAAAAATATTTTTTAGGCAGCTGGTTATAAAAGGAGGGCAGCCAGGGGAAGTCTTATATGTTCATATTAAAGTCCAGAGCAGAAGGTTCAAGTTGCTGGTTCCATTACAGAAATATCCCCGTCTCTATCAAAAAAGTCTGTTTCTAAAGGGAGCTCTTTATTCACTGCGTTGAGATGGAAACACGAATTTGATATCTATGAGAGGCCAACAGGGTTAGCAAGAAAACAGAGAGAAAAAAAGGACAGAAGTAACCTTTACAAAGCACTTCTCCATCTGATACCGTTGAGTAGACTTGGCTGAATAATCTACCTCAGATATTATTCATCAGTGTGAATGCTGGCATTTTTCACCCCCATTTCTGCCAAATAAGAATTTGTAAATAATTTTTATTTGTGGGTAGTCTGCTAATAAAACTGCAAATGTTGGCCATCAACATTTAAGTGTTTGCAAATTGATTCTTTTTTCTCTTTCCTCCCCCGCATGCCACCTCCCCCCCCCCGCCTTTCCTGCCAGATGCAACTATAAAAGAAATTCAAAGGGATGAAGTGAAAATGATATTCAAGTGTGTATTTTCTTGAAAACATTGTGAGGAGGCTGCAGCTTATGCTGCAGAGGGGAGTAAGTGGTCTGAGGCTTAAGCAGCACATTAAATGGCCAACAGCAGCAGAAGCCAAAGCTCTGGACATTACGTACACAGACTCTGATGTCTCCCAGGAAAGCTGGGATCATTAGTCCTGGTTCACTGACTTAGAGTTGGAGGTTCCTGATGAAAAGGACATAACACCAGGCTCAAGCTGAGACTAATGGGAAACAATACGCATCTGCAGACTCTGATGTTGCTAATCCAGCTCCTGCTGAGGATGAACAATTGGAGCAAGGGAATATTCCTGAAGCACTGACAAACTGCAATTGAGGATTAGAAAAGCCCCCTGAATGTCTGAATTTGTAATATGTTTCCAAGTTGGCATTATAAACAGTTGTCCCATAAAGTAGAGCACCTTTTCTGTCTCAGGAATATTTTACTAGAAATCATAGCAGTGTTAATCTTCTGGTGGTAGTGGTTCCTTTCTTCCCTTATTTTTTATCTTGCTGAATTTGGTAGGAAATTTAATATGGCTGTTTGCATCAGCTGCACATAAATGATGCAGAAAGAACCCTAACACCTCAATGCAGTAATTTTCAAGCACATAAAATTTAGTGATATTTTACTTCACCACACACTCCCATATGCCTCTTGAAGGCTCCATGCAGTCAAATATACAGCAAAATCCAATCAGTGACCAACTTCAGCATTTAAATATCCTTCTTGTTCTGTAAATTGTTTTGTGTCAGACAGTATCAGGACCAAAATTGGATTGTCTGCACCTTTACATTATTAGAAAATATCTGGTGAGTTTTTGGCTCAGTTTAACTACCTCTTCCAGCCAATTCGCAGGCACTGTTCAGGAATTAGCTTGGGCACTGACCATTTCCAATAAGCATTTAGGACATGCCCACCTGTTTTGGAGAGCAAGAGAAGTAGCTGGACGTAGCCTGAATATTACAGTTGACTTCAGAGGAGGAGCCACAAGACCACTCAAGGTGTCAGGATAAATTTGGCCTAATTGTCCTGGGTAACACCCACTGTAGTTCTGAAAAATTGTAGTTTTTATTACAGTAATGGAGCTGCCTAGAGTCAAACTGATTTGTTTTTAACAAAGTAATAGAAGGTAAAACCAAGGCATTTCAGCCAAGTGTGCCATTTCACTTCCTCCTAAACCTGGCAGAGAACTGAGCCAAAGCAGGTTGGACCTTCCAGTGCAATGATCTTGCAGTTGTGATAATCCTTCTATTGGCAGACACTTACATATTTTAGTCTGGGGGATGAGTTTTGGATAGTGATGTTCAACCTGCTAACAAAAGGCTCGTTTCTTTTAGTTGCTTTTCACAAATGATATGAGGATTAATTTGTGGAGCTCTAGGCTGTACCTAATCACAGATTCAGAGAATGGTTTGGGTTGGAAGGAACCTTAAAGATCGTCTCGTTCCAACCCCCTGCCATGGACAGGGACACCTTCTACTAGAAAAAATTTACTCTTTAATTAATTCTTGTTATACTTAACAATTATTATGCTTTCTCATTTCAAACTTTGTGCTGGGGGCCTATCCTGTACATAGGTTATATTTTTAAGATAAGCCTGGGGGAGTAAAAAAGAAGATTGTTTTTTTCCTGTCATTTAATCCAAAGTTGACAGCTTTCAGTGAAAAAAATATACTCCACATTATCTCATCATAAAAGGCTCATTTACAGCTCCATTTTACTGCAAAAGGCAATAAACAGATCCAATCTGTTGACTCAACTCAGCTGAATTACAAGCCTGTAACAAAATTTATAATCCAGTTTGTTTTTTTTTCTTTTTTTAGTCTCAGATTTGGAATTTTGCATTGTTCTATAGAACAGTTATTTTCCATTTTTTTATAGGTAGGGGAATTTCTCTTTGAATGGTGAATGCTGTAGCACTGAGGTAACCAATTATCTCTGCTCATTTTCATAAACAAAGGATATTCCTTGCAATCTTTGTTGAGGAACAATGAATAGTTAAAGTGAAAACAGAAAGGCTGAACAACTGTTAGGTACATATTTGATAAAAGTTCAAGGTTACAGATCCTACTTTGTGTCCTCTTAAAAGGAATTAATTCTGCCAAATACACATTCAGGACTTCTCTTTAGAATCAGGGAGTGATTCATCTTCTTCTGAAGCAGACATCTAATATAAATCAGCAACGAGTTCAGCTAAAGACATTTGTTGCAGACACCTAATTTCTCATAAAAAGACAAAATTAAGGGAGCTGAATTCCACCCTTTTCAACTACATTTCTGAGTATTGACCCAGATTCTTAATTGTACAAACCACTCTGTAACTCCTTTTAGGAGCTACACCCATTTGTACATATTGAATATCTTACCTTTTTTTTTTTCTCCTTACACTAGTGACATCAAAAGGTAAAAAGTGTAGATCAAAGCTCCTGCTGAAGATCAAAGATAAAAGCAAAAAGAAATTCAAGAGCCACAGTCAGTTTTCTAAAATCATGGGTGGAAAAGGATCATCTGCTTTTTTTCCTTCAGTTTCAGGGAGAGCCAATAACCATCCACAAACCGACAGGGCTCAAATCCCTGCTCTGAACCAGTCACAACAAATTGGTGGGGTCTTGGTATTCTCGTCCTTGAGGTTTTTCTCTGATTTTTTTCTAAATTCAGGCTGTGTTATTGGTTTGGAATCCATATTCACCTGAACCCACATACAATTTTAGCATATTTTTCTTGTGGCAAAGAGCTGCCCAGCCTAACGAAACACTGAGTAAACAAACACCTTTTTTATTTGTTTTGTCCACATTACCTGAGAATTCCATTAGATGCCCCCTTGTGTTGGGGAGAGCCAAGGAACAATCATTTCCTCATTTTCTCCTTGCCACTCAAGATTTTTAGAAATGTCATATTTTTCTTCAAGTGTTTTGTGCTTTTTCTTTTTCTTTCCCCTTTTTTTTTCTTGCCCCCAGGCAAAGAACCTTGTCTATATAATAGTCTGACATTCTTGTTCCCACACTGTCTTCCCGTTCGTGGCTTCTCCCAGAAAGACAGCAGCAGCAAATTCTTCATGTGGGGTGAAATAGGAAAGCAGCACAACAACAAAAAGGAGTCAACAAAAATATTCTGGTGTGATAAAAATGTCTAAGCATTTCCAGATTCAAAAATATGAAAGCAGAATGATGACAAAGTAAGAAATGGGGCATTTTTTTCACCTTTCTTCCTCTGAAAATATGTCAGATTTGAGAGAAATATTTCCTAATTTGCTTTGCTTCTCTATTTCCTACTCTTTCCCTTTTTTATTAGCTGGAACTCAAGATGATGAAAAGTATGCAAAAATTAGAGAAAGTAAGTATTGTGATACTTGATATTCTAGCAAGAGAAAAAAATGTATCATAAATTCAATCAGACACACTGTAATTAAAATAGACATACCCTAGTTTGTGCTATTTAAGAATTTCTTGCCCCAAGAACTCCTGCTGACCCCTCTGCCCCACCCACCCCAAAGCATTATTTTAATTTAAATCAGATTAGTTATGTCAAATTAAGGTGAGGAATTTGCAGACAGATTGCTGAAACCAGGAAAAAATGTTATAGATTTGGTTACACAGTACCTGTAAAATATTAGTTAAATATAGTTTGCTTCCACTCTGGGCACCTTTTAGTACATATCTTGACTTTTAATAGTTATTTGAGGGAAACCTCCTCTTTTCAAAGGAGCCAACTCCCACACCAGTAGGACTTCTGCTGTTAAGTCCTGTCTGCTGGCAACAAAAGCAATTTTAAAACCTCAGCTGTCATTTTTTCAATAGTAATGCATAATTCCTCCATTACACAACAAATAATGCTCTTAACAAAAACTTTATGATATTTTGTCAGCAAATCCTAATTAATGCTCTGAAAAAAAGCATTGCTGAGGAAAACAGATTTAATGACTTTCCCATTTTAATAAATTTTTTTAAAAGAAGGCTTGAAATATGAAAATGTATTTTTATATGATTAGAACTTGTTTAACTAGTGGTGGTACTGGGCTGATGACTGCAAAGATTCTATGATTCTGAATTTTTATCTTAAAGTGACTTTTCATTTGAAAGCACTAATTCAGGAATAAATGAAAAATTGTCTTTTAATTTCTAAATACTTAAGTGAAATATTTCAAATTACCCACTTTTTTTTTAATTAAAAGTTTTAGTGGGTGAACACTTAGGAGATTTGGGGGTTTTATCCAACTTCAAGAAAAGCAAAAAAACACCCAAAACCTGGAATGCAAAAACCTTTCCTGAGTCCCTAAGATGCACTTTTAAAAGGACATAAAGGGAAAATACATGGGAAAAAAACCCAAATACCTCTCGTCTTTAACCCTAAAATCCAGAGATCTGGTCTGTAGCAGTAATTTTATGGCAGGATGATGCTGGAATATTTGAGATTTAAGGCAGGCAAACTACACAACTGATGGCTTCTGTCAAGGCTAGTAATTCATATGACAGCTTGCTTGAAAATTTATCCACTACTTTAAACTTTCTCCATTATCAGAGCATCCTCCTATTCCAGTACAAACAACAGTGAGTCTGAGGCAATATCCCCACAAAACACCTGTGATCCTCCTATTAATGCTCACTCTGCCTCACTGACCTTCAGGCCCCAATTCTGCATTTCTTTTCTCTTACACACCTTTTACAAGTCACAAAGTACAGCACTGTCAGTGCAGAAATTCTGGTTTGAAGTAGTCCAAGATGTAATGGAAAAAAAATTCCTTGCAGTGTGTAGAACCTGTAATGTGAAATTGCATTAATTCTGTGCACAAAAACAATACACTGATTGTGGACAATGATGTGGACTGAGGACCCTGATACTTATAAAAATTATGGGTTTAGTTCCAATTTTTCACAGCTTCAGTCCCATTACAACAGATTGTTTACACTCAGGTCATAAAACATGGACATGTTTATCCTTGCACTATCCTTATACTCAGGGTAGGAAATATGATGAACACTAAAAAATGCTCAAGTCAGTAATAGATTTTGCTGCTTGATTATTTTAATTTTTACAAGGATTGTTCATAGGAGTAGGTTGGAGAGGAAGAAGGTAGATGCAGGATGGAAGTACTACTCATGGAAGTAATTCCATTGCTATTAAGTGGTTTGGCCAGGATGTTCTTACTCAGATGTATTCAAATAATCATACAAAGCAGTATTGAAGAGGGGAAAAACCCTCTCAGCTGGTTTCCAGCTTTTCATGATAACAAACCTCCAAACTGTAGGGCACAAGGCTGCCTCAGTCTGCTCTCTAATGGGGGATTTATAGATTACAAAAGAATATAACAGGGTACAAATTGGGCATTGAATTGCTTTTCCACTAAATAAGTTAATTTCTTTTCACATGCTTTCATGTTTTCAGATTGACCAAAGATATTTAACTACCACAAATTTGGAAATAAAAATTTAGCTCCTTTGTGAATTCTTCTTTGGGTTCTCCAGTGTTCTGTTGTAAACCATGAGTCACAAAGGATTGTTTTGTTTCTTACACTGAGCTTGTTTTTCTTAAATTTCTGACTAAAATCAATAAAAATGCAAAAGTACAGAATAATGGATATCAAAGCACTTCAGAAATATAGCAATTAACCATCTGAATATTTTTAGCAAAAGTCTAAAGAAATAGTCATTGCAAAATAAATCAGAATCCAATTCACTTCTCCTAGGATAATTTTTAATAAGATTTCTTCATTCTAATTATCTTCAAAAAACCCCAAACATTCTAAACATTTGATTTTGGTTTGCATTTTCTTGTGTTCAAAAAATTCCAATTTTTAGTTCCAAAACCTGGTTATTTTCTGGCTTAGAATTTCTCTGTGGAAATTTCTATAAAATGACAATCTTCAGATGTAGCTTCAGTTCTGTCAAAATGTTATTTAACACTTGAGAGAGGAGGAAACAATCAAACCCCTTTATTTTAGCCCCAAGTATCACTTTCAAGTCTTCTTGGATCATCTCAAAGTCAAAAATTATTATCTGATGTTAGGAGCTTGAGGCAAATGACTCCTCTTGGAAATCAGGGTCATCCCAACCATCCCATTTTCCTTCATGTATGTTGGGATTTACACATTAGTCAGTATTTGGCCACAGGCAGGTGAAATAAGACCAAAAGCCAACACTGGCAGAGTCATCCCAAACTTTCCTGAAACCTGAGCTCAGCCACGCTGCCTTTCTGCCCCACCTCCCACACCAGTCCAAGACACGTGTCCTCATGGTTTCCCTAATCTGGAGACAAAACCATGTCTAAAGCTCTCTGCTGAGAAGCAATGAATATAAAACCCCTCGGTACCAGTTAAAGCATTTACTCCTCCTGCTGCTTCCTTGAGGGAGGATGTTTGTTCCCTGTGGTTGTTGTACTCCTGGGTGCCTTAGGCTCCAGGCTGAGAAAACCAGGGAACACACGAGGAAAGAAATCTCTCCCTTCCTCCTGCCCAGGGTTCAGTTGTGAACTTTGTCCTGCCCAAACTTCTTGGGTTTGTGGTTTTGTCTTTTTCTGTGTGTGTGCATAAATCCCTTGAAAAATAGTTTTCATTTGGGTTTTCTGTTTTCATGTCACTATGCTTCGCTTATTCTTATTTACTTGGCTTTAGGTTTGTCAGATAGGCCCCCATCAGTCTCTGAACACATTTACATAATTTAAATACAAAATGCAAACATGCTGACTAATGTCTGCCTTAAATAGACTCTCTTAGGATCAGCTAGACATGTTCCCTATCTCCAACCCCTCAGGCAAAAACCAGAGAACATCGATGAGCTTCATGCACTTCCCTGCAACTTGATAGACTAAAGGCTGGTGTGGGCCAAGTGCAGGAAGCAAACTCCAAAATTCAGGGCCCTCCATTGGTGATGTCCAGGCTGAAATGCTAGTCTGAGGAAAACAGGGCATTTTGGGGAAAGTCCCAGAGCTGTTGAAGGTTTCATGGTGTTAGAAGTACTCTCAGGTTGGAGTGGGTCCCCATGAAGGATCATGTAATGCATGCCATGGCTAAAGATGTTTCCAGGCAAAATTTGGTGAGATCAGAAGGCTCTGAATTACCCCTGTGACTCAGAAGGCAGGAAAATGCTCTGTCTTTAGCTAAAATGAACAGTTCCTTCACAGCTTCTCCTTTCTATGCTGGTTAAATACAGTTATTGTCTTTCTCTGACCTCAACCTTCCATGGAGGGGTTTTCAGGCATCTTCTCCTTCAGCCTTATACCTCAAGGGATTCATTTCACTTAACTCCTGTCTATTGGGTGGTTCAAGTTTGCTCTGAAGGAGTTGTCAGGCTCCCTCGGTTATCCATGAAGGAAACATCACCAGAAGGGTGTTCTCAGCATTTCCTCAAAACAACTTTTCCAGGTCAGAGGAGTTTACTCTTTCTCCATTGAACAGAGGGTGACTTGATGGCAGCTTCAGATCAGAGGTGAACTCTTGGATGGTTACAGGTGATTTGGATGAATCTCACAGTGTTTCTGGATAAATAAGGAAGAATTTTATACTGGGATGTCATGAAGAGCCTTTCACAAGTTGACCTGCTGGTATCTGATGATAAAATATCCTGAGTTGGAAGGAACCCACAAGGATCATCAAGTCCAACTCCTAATAAAAATATCCTATAATAAAAACCTTGATAATTTTTAAGACAGGGCTTAGGTGTTTTGTAAATATACTTTCAGTGAGTCTTTAAATCAGATATCCCTAAAAGGCTTAGAAAAAGAGAAAAAACAGAGACATTACTTATACTCAAGGAATTATACAAATACTGAAAACCAGACAGCCCAAGTCCTGTCAGAAATGGACATTCCCAAGTCAAAGAGAACAACTGCAAAGCTTAGTCCTGAGCATGCTTTCCTTTTGCACACTGATACAAAACCTCAAGCAACCTCTTTGAGAAACTAAACACTAAACACATTTAGACTTATCTTGGGATATGAACTGCGTCTTAAATATCTTCCCTACAAATCTTTTTAAGGAAATTTTTAGGCACTAAATAAATGAAAGAAACCACATGATTTCATCAGTAATAAGACTATAACATTTCTAAGATTATAATAATAAATTCTAGTGGCCATTGATGATTATAAAACATCTGGGTTTGTGATTTGTCTGTATTTGGTTTTTTTACTTCCCATCAGATCCTGACTTTTAGTCATTACCTTGATTTTGCAGCACCACACTTAGTTTTCTCTCTTTCATTTTCTTAAGCTATTTTTTCACCTTTCAAATTTCTGCTGATGAAGAAACTAATTAGTTGTTTCTATCTTTACAACTATAGTTTTCTTAATTTTGCTAGTAAAGCTATTTCTTGATAGAGTACTGAGACCACATCAGTGCTGCTGGAAACATTGCAGGAGCATTTCTTTCAGCTTTGGTTTCCTCTGAATGATATGTTTGGAAATCAGTGTCACCATACTAGCACAGGAAAAAATAAAAATACACCTCAGCATCCTCATTGTTTGGTCTTTGACAGGTATGAACCAAATTCCCCTGGAGTGAGCCTGCAGGGTTCCACACAAACAGTTTCATACAGACTCTCAAAATTAGGAAACAACTTTATGGAGGCTGGCAACTTTTGGCCTATCTGGTTAAAGAAATCAGAACAACTTCCCTCTTGATGATTTTATAACTCTACATGAGGGATTTTTGTTGTCATAATAAAAATAATTCTTCTTTGTTGCTCATTTGATTGAAGAATAAAGTGTGGCAAACCTGGTAAAGCAGAAGAGTTCTGGTTCTGTTTATGGCTCTAACACACCCTGTGGAGTAACTGCCAATAATTTGTCTCCATACACCTCATTTTACTCACTGCCATAGGATTATTGCCTATCTCCTAAAAGTCTGAATTCCCTCAGAATGTTGAAATTACTTGAAAAAACTTGAAAATAAATGCCTTTTTAGTGAAATATCTTTATTTAATTCAACTTTCTATGAATATCTTCTTTCCCCTCTGAAAGACTTTGGGAGTAGGTTTGTCTGTCTGGAATCCCTGTCCTCTTTTCAATCTGCTTTTTTTTTTCCTTTTTATGTAGAAGGAAAAATGAATCTGCCCAGCAGGACACAGTGACTGCTTTCTAAGCAAACTGATGCACAGAGACAAGCCCTCATACTGAGGACAATGAAAATATCAGCAGATCAGAGCATGTCTGCTCTCTCTCTGTCACTATTCTGTTATTCCTGGAGAGGACCCACATCTCAGGGAAGCTGTGGCTTTCATTTGTCATAAAATCATGGGATATCCTGAGTTGGAAGGGCCCCAAAAGGACCATCGAGTCCAGCTCCTGGCCCTGCACAAGACAACCCCAAG
The DNA here is from genome assembly GCA_020086605.1 of Lanius collurio. Classification (NCBI taxonomy): domain Eukaryota; kingdom Metazoa; phylum Chordata; class Aves; order Passeriformes; family Laniidae; genus Lanius; species Lanius collurio. Next base: position 441,463 of record JACBWW010000001.1, on the reverse strand, counting down.
AATGACTGTGCCTGAGAGCGTTCTCCAAACGCTCACTGAGCTCTCTCAGGCTTGGGGCTGTGATCATTCCCTGGGGAGCTATAAAAATTCTGCAAAAGAAGCATCCTTGAGGCCTCTGTTGTCAATGGTTTCAAGTTAATGTGACTGAAAAGAGAAAGGCAAAAATGAAGCATCAGCTGGAAGTTAGTCAAGCAATTCAGAGATCTGAAATAACCTCACTTTGGTAACACTGGGACAAGTTACCAAAGGAAGGGGTAGATTATTCCCTGTCTTGGAGACCTCAGCTTAGAACCATCAGCTCTTCCTGGAAAAGTGTTATTATTGCACACAAGCTGGAAGATTTAAGATGAGAATTGCTAAATAAACTTCTAATTAAAAAGTCCAAAGCAGACATATCCTAAAGGTAATTCATCCTGCTCACTCTTTCTTCTAAGGGCTGATAATTATTTTTGAAGGTTCCTACCTGCGTCCATTGACTAAATGGAAACCAAAAAAGAAGATTTCCTTGTCTGCCTCAGCATGCATGGTTAATGCAAATATTTTTTTCTGTTTTGTTTTGCTTGAAATTAATGGCAATGATAAAAAAATCCTGAAACACAAAGGCGTGAAGAGATTTATTGAAAGTCACAGGGCAAGAAAATGGCAACACCAAAATCCACATCATTGCAATCAATTTTCAAAATAGCTGGAACTACATTGCAGATAGGCCTCCAAGTACAATGAACCATCTTACTGAGGAGTTGGTACAACACTGGAGCTCTGTCTGCTTTTTAAGGTCCTCATTTAAAAATAAAATAAAATAAAATAAAATAAAATAAAATACTACTCTTAACGGATAGAGGC
>JACBWW010000001.1:389130-440279 GCA_020086605.1 Lanius collurio | reverse complement strand
CCAATGACAACTAGCGATTCGTAAATAAAGTTAAATAAAATAAAATAACATAAAATACATTTTATAAGACATTCACCAAAATGCCCACACCAAACAAACAAATAAACAAACAAAGACCTGTCTATTGATCTGTTGGATTAGGCAGGTCAGTGATATCAAGAGAATTTGAAAACTCCATCTGAAGACTTAAATCTTTAGGATGTTAAGTTTGATTAGTTCAGTAACTGTAGAACTATTTGTTACTGCACCCCAACAGAGAAGCAGCTCCTCAGAGCTGGACCCACAGTGAGAAGGGGGTGATCCAGAAGGAAGGGGAAGAAATCTTCGGGTGCTGTAAGCAGATTTTATAATTGTCCTTATTAAAAGGTGTTTTAGTGGTGTGAGCAGAAAGAATAACCTATGTTCATACCGATATTTCATTGAAAGGGCAGTTAATTAATTTCTGTTAATCAGAAGCTGGTGGTTACATGTGAGCATGAGCACAGCTGTACACGAGTACGAGGATGCTGCACGGAGAGCATTCCCCCTCTGGGAGCAAACCCTATTGGATAAATAGTGCTATTACTGGGCTCTGGCTAGGGAGGTTGCCCAGATGCAATTACACTGGTATAATTGGTAGTGCTTTGGTGTGGAGGCAAGGCTTCGTTGTGGATAATTTGTTGACAAAATGATTAATCATTTATCATTTGACAGTTAATCTGGAAGTCTATTAATTCACTTCTTACTCCTCCCCAGCCTCTCCCCCCAGCACTCACATCGCATATCCCAGTCTGGACCAATAATCCAGGCTGGTGGGACACTTGCAGGACACTTAAATTCACTGTGGGGGAATTGAAATCTATGTCTCTTTTAAACTTGATTTCCTTGTATAGCAGAGACCAAATCTGCCTTTTTTTTTTTTTTTTTTTTTTTTTTTATTCTTTTTTTTTTTGGTCTGATTTTCCATTTTAATATACAGCTTTCAAGTCTGGTATATTGGGCACAAAAACGGACCTTCTGACCTCATCTTTCAAGCTGAAGTATGAGGCAATATCTGACCAATTATGTTTCAGTTGCAAGTCCTGTGTAAATGGAATATTTCTCAGGATGTGGATAGAAGTCAGTAGTATTTCCCTTCATGTTTAAATGGCTTTTTTAGCCACTTAGAGATTAAGTGGTGAATATAAAGGGAGAGACAAAAAAAAGGACTTTAAAAGGTGTTAAATTTATCATGTTCCATAAAAGCAAAGATATCTAATAAGCCACCAGTACTTCTTGGGTGGTTTTTCAGTTTCGTTTTACACTTTTGAGATTAAAAGATACATGCAAAAATATGTACAAAGTACCTTTTAGAAACTTTGGAAGAGGTCAAGGAGAAAATAGCTGGATTTCAAAAGCTGAACTTTTCAAGGATTTTCTCTGATTTCTCTAAAACAAGATAGCCTCCTCCTCCTCTTAATAGTTCTTCAATGCCTTTTTGGTAGCCAAAATCTTTGTTCTTTTTTTTTTTTTTTTTTTTTTTTTTTTTTTTAAGCAGCTTTGTAAAAGAAGAACTAAAAATTAATTATGGCTATGGAACTTTTGCACAGAAGAGTTTAAAAAGCACAGACGTAAAGAAGGGAAAAAGATGAGGGCCCATTTATCTCATATTGACAGGACTAGCTTCAAAAGATGACCTTGAATCATAATCATCCTAATGAGCTGAAAATATTTCACTTTAACAAGTGAAACTATAATCAAATCAGTTTCTGAAAGCTCTACTAATGAGCATTTCCTTTGATGAAAACATGGTTCTCTGTCTTAGTCTGCAGGAGGTGCACTACAGTAAGAGGCCAGCTCATGACAACTCATTAGCTGACCTGGGGAGAGACTAATTTGAATGCTTTTGATAAAAATTTCAAGGCTTTTTACTTAAATTACAATTTATGCACTTTTATAAATAGTCTAATTTTTATAAGTTGGGGAAAGGGGTTAGGAAGACTTCAAAGTCATGGAACAAAGTTTGTTTACAACATTTATTCTGTAGGATCTACAGAACTTTCAGGGGAGAATATTTTTAGTTGGTACTTTTATTTTTTTCCCTCATAAAAAACAAATGTCCTGAATTCAACCAAGTCTTATGTTTGTTTATGCACAGAAGAGGAGGTCTGCCCTCCCCAGCTCCCTTTTTTCCTGACTGGTGAAAACACTTTAAACTTTATAGCATTTAACACTGGCAATATTTAAAGTCACTATTATTTACTATGAGCTACTATATCAATTATCTCCAGAAAAACAGGCTTGTCTCATTAGGAATCTCAGTAATTCATTCAATTTCTTCAAACTAGCAGCAGAACTTAAATGAGAAACGATTACACAAATCTGGTTTACTACCGTAGAGCCCCCCTCCAGGGCTTATTCATTAGGATTATTCATCATTTTAACTCCTGCTCTGCTCAACACAGAGAAACACTTTTCTGTTTTTCTTCCCTGCATGGCAGAGCTGCTGTCAAAGCTGCACTTCACACTGAAGTGTTCTTCAGCTGTTTTAAGTTTCACTCCCAGTCAGATCTTGGCTTTCAGAGACTTTTCCCTCTCCAGCACTGCCTTTGCTGCAGACTTTTAAGGCTGTTTGACTTGTGTGTGTGTGTGTTACGTGTCAGCGTGCTCTCCTCAGCATCTGTGTGCTGCAAAATCTGCACTGAGGTGCACAAAATGGGCACCTTGTCACTGTTTAAGAGATCATCCTGACTCTAACTGAAGGAGGGAATGAGATATTTCCAGTTTGTGCTCCACTCAGTAGGTGATTTTGCTGCAGCACGTGCAGTAAGGGCTTTATACCTTGAGTATAAGGAAAGTTATTCTTCTCTTGCCCAGAAAAATTGTGGCTACCCCATCCTGGAAGTGTTCAAGGCCAGGTTGGATGGGGCTTGGAGTAGCCTGGGATGGTGGAGGGTGTCCCTGCCTCTACCAGGGAGTGGAACAGGGTCTTTAAGGTCCCTTCCAACCCAAATTGTTCTGTGATTCTGTGGTTCTGTGGGTCCAGCATAAATCCATGGTGTCTGCCTGGGATAAGCATTGCAGAGCTCGAAGTATCTCCTGTCAGCTGCAAAGATCAGTGAGAATGCACTTTATTAGCACTTTGCAGCTGGAAATGATGGTCTTGATTCAAAACTTGCTGAGGATGTTTCCCTGGTGTCCCCTAGTCACAGAATCATAGAATCTTTGAGACTGAAAAAGACCTCTGAGATCATCAGTGCAATCTTTGAATATCACATGGTTTAGTACCATGTTGAGAAGTACCACATCTACTCATTTTTTGAACCCTTCCAGAGCTGGTGACTCCACCACTGCTCTGAGCAGGATGTTCCATTTGCCTGACCACTCCTTTTGTGAAGAAAATCTTCACAATGCTCAGTCTACAACTCCCCTGGTGTAACTTGGTGCCACTTCCTGTTGTCCTGTCGTTTGTTACCTGGGAGCAGAGCCCAACCCCCAGCTGGCCACACCCTCTTTTCAGGTACTTGTAGAGAGCTGTGAGGTACCCCTGAGTCTCCTTTTCTCCCTCCAGCCCCCTCAGCTGCTCATCATTACATTACTGTCTGGACATGGCTTTGCAGTGGTTGTAGTAATTTGGTGGCTCAGAGTTTTGGCATTTGTAAGTGCTATCATCAGAGCCAGTCTTTAAAAACTATTAGCATGTGTAAGAGAAATGTGGAAATAAAAAAAATAGGAAGGAAAATGGAGACAGTAGGTAAATTTTTCTTCTTATTTGCAATCCTGTTGTAAACTCAGAGCACAAGCTGGTCTGTGTTTGGAAGGTCACTGAAATTAAGTGTGATGTCCCTGGTGCCCAACTCAGAGAAGGAAAAAAAAAAGTAAAAACAAACCCAAGCAACTGCAGGCCATGATTTTGAATAATTTCCATTTTGAGGGAAGCTTCGAAGGATTTTAATGAATTGGACAGGGTAAAGTCAAGATATTCTCAAAGCTTGAAGTGGAATAAAGAGGAGCAAATGTTTCCTCATCTCTGTGCAACTAGAAAATGACAGGGGGGAACCTTAAAAATGTAAAACCAAAAAATAATTCATTAGACTTATATATTCGTGTCGTTTTGGAGCTGCTTTCACAAAATAAATATATTCATGGGAGAACCACAGGTTTGTTCTGCCACAAATCAAAGGTGGGAATACAGCTTTAGGTGAGTTTTACTCAAATTTCATTTCAAGTTTTATTTCAAGGCCAGCTTGGATGGGGCTCTGAGCAACCTAATATAGGGGAAAGTGTCCCTGCCCATGACAACAGGGTAGAATGAGATAAGCTTTAACATCCCTTCCAACCCAGATCATTCTATGATTCTATGAAGTTTTTGTGCAAATCAACAATATGGAATCACTAAGGGTTTGGAGAGTTTATAACTTAAAAATTAAGCCAGCAGTTGGAAGCTTTAGTCCTTTTTTTTATTTGAATCTCTTGGGCTTTGCTAATCTTTGTGACAATACTTCCATCAAGAGGGGATAAAAAAGAAGTAAAAACTATCCTAAGTCTCCTGTAGGATCATACTTTTTTAAATCCTTGCAAATGTAAAATAGAAGCAGCAGTGGTTTGACAAGGGAAAGAAACTAGAACTGTCCAGTAACTGAGGTGGTGAAGGTGATGGGGCTTCAAACTGCAGCAGGCAGGTGGATGGAATGAGCTCCTCTCTGGAGAAAGGGGAAAGTGGACTTGCTAAAGACTCTGACTGCTGAGCCCTGTCAAATGTACTTGCTGTGACTGAGGAACTTGCCAGCTTAGCTGTCAGGCCGTAGTCGAGTCTGCAACTTGCTGGTCTTTTACCAGAGGCAGCAGCATGGGTTTATGTTCCTGGAATATTAATTTAAAGTCCTTTTGTTACAGTTTAGGTCTTGCTAAATCTGACAGGGATTGCTAAATTGAACCTTAAATTCGCATGTGCCAATTCTTATTGCTCCAACATCTTCTTACAGTCCTCTCAGAGCCTTTTTACCTCTTGCATTGTCATAGAATGGTGATTATATTGTTTGCAGAAAGAGCATGTTTTAGGTAGGATACTGCAGGCATCACCCACCTCATTGACTGACAAGATCTCCTTTTACCTTCTTTTTCTCCGTTCATGAAATAATAATGAAAGTACACACCCTTTTTTCCTGGGGATTGCACATTCAACTTTGGAAAACTCATTGGATCCATCCTCTGAATATCCCACTGAAAGAACACTGATAAATCTGATGGGATAATCCAAAAGCTCTGAAGATTAACAGAAGACTGTAATCTCCTTTACATATTATTTCTTATTTCAGGGGTTAATTCTGGTATAAAAAAGTGACTTTTCCTTTGAGAATTATGAGAACATGAAAAAAAACTGCAAAACAACCAACCCACCATATAAAGAATAAAAAGAAACTTGACTTAAATGTATTTCTAATATTTTCTTTTTTCCTTTTGCAGAAGTCCTAGTGGGAGAAAAGTCAAGGGATGGTAAATAGTGCAAGAAAATGTAATTTATTAGGAAAGCTTTGTGGCTGGCACACAATCCAGCTGCTCCAACTAATAGAAGAAAGTTGCTGCAATGGATATCACATAAAACTAAGTGAGCAAACTCACCACAGAAAAGTAGATACGTAGAAATATTAAAAGTTCCAATTTGTCAATATTTTAATAAGGAGAAAAGAAAACTTTTGTATTTCATTTACAAAATTTTTCATTACACCTTTTCCCTTATTCTTTTTTAGCTTTGGTTATGGCAGGGCCTAGAATAAGCCATCATGGGGTATTAAGAATGAAAACCTGAAGGTGCTAAAAATTTCAGAAACGCTGAAAAAAGTCAGTGAGTGCTCAGGTGGACACAGAGTATGTATCTGTGTAATCTTCCATAAATTCTAATGTTCACATAAAAGTTAGTACAACACAATATTCTTCCAAACATTTATAGAAAGCATCATGCTTCATAATCTACTTAAAAAAAAAATCTTCGAAGGGAGAATCAGAAGGAATTATGCATGACTTGCACAGCTAATCATACAACTTGAATAACAAACATCAAATAGTTGCAGCAAACAGCTCATGAGCAACCAAATGTCTGAAAATTATTCATTAAAATAATTCTGCTAGCACTTAATAATCATGCTGGAAAAGAAAATAATCACACAGAGCAAATAAAAATAGAGTCTGAGCATTTAAAAAAAAATATTTATGCTACTGAAGTATAGTCAGACTAGGCCATTTGGTTTCAGGGACAGAGGATGGGGTCTGATACTGCTTCATTCCTAGCACTAACATCTCCCTATTAAAGCCATAGAATCACTTGGAGAATAAAGTTTAGTAAAGGACTCTGATTTTATAATTCTTAGACAATTTCTTTACAAAGATCCAGACAGACAGGAAGTTATCACCACCCTCCACCTGCTCCTTTTAAATGTCATGGAGACATTTAGATAAAAAGGCAAAGATGATCAATAGTGCAAACAGGGGACTCAAAAACAAGGGAGAGCAAATAGGGATAGGACAAGAGGGAACATTTTCAAATTAAAAGAGGAGAGATTTAGGTTAGATATTAGAAAAAAAAATTCTCTCCTGTGGGGGTGGTGGCACAGGTTGGTCACAGAAGTTGTGGCTGCCCCATCCCTGGAAGTGTCCAAGGCCAGGTTGGACAGGGCTTGGAGCAACCTGGGAGAGTGGCAGGGGGATGGAACTGGATGAACTTTAAGGTCCCTTTTAGCCCAAACAATTCTGTGATTCTATGATTGCATTATAATTTTCTCCTCTCTAAAAGGGATCATCCCAATCCTTACACTCTCTTCTTTTTTCTTCTGGCTTCATGTCCTCTACCTTTTAACAGTCTCAATCCTTTTTGGAAGGATTTACTTGTTAACCCAGAAAAAAAATATTGTCCAAGAAGAAGCATGGATAGTTCTTGGTCTTTCGAGTGTGGGTCCATGAACACTGGTGCCAAATACTTTAGGAAGAGGCAAGCTGGAGTGTAGAGGTGGAAATCAGTGGCCACAGGGAGTGGTAGAAGGGAATTCCTTATAGTTTGATGGCTGGCAGTGTTACTCTGTCATGAAGTTTAGTCTGTGGATGGGTATAGAGAAAGATGACCATTTCTTCCATAGTGGGATATCTAAAAAAAAAAAAAATGTAGGAAAAGAAGAAAGGAGAAATGTGTCAAAAATGGCATCTATGTGAATTATTTCCATCTTTACTCATTGTGCTCAGCAGGTAAGTTTAGGATACTATGAGATTCTGAAAGAAATATCACAAAAAATGGTGCATAAAATCTGAATTATGGAGGAGAAGACTTTCTTAGTAATTGGAATTTTTCGTTTCCTAGTATCAAAATTAGAGCAAAATATGTACATGAATGTATGAATACACCATGCTAAAATGTAGACATCAAAATAAATCTGTTTCTCTTTTAGGATGTGAAAGGACACAATATTAGAAAGTTGGGTATATAGAGTTACATGCATATGTTCAGAATTAATTGAACTGAAGATGTGATTTTGATACATAATTTCTACATAATCATAACGAAAAAGTAGAAATTATTTTTAAAGACAGTTTACTAGTGCAAGATGTTGAAAAAATAATTTGATATAGTATCATACCATGTTCTCATTTATCAAGATAACTTGTTACAAAGAGAAAAATGATTCATCTAAAAATGTTGTAGTGTTGTTGATATTTACATCTATTCTGGCCTTACCCAAACTTCCCATGTCCCACTTTTACACAGTTATATTCCTAAAGAATGTTCTCCTTCCTGCTTATTTGCATCTTGGCACTTGTGTATCACTTCTGTTTCATGGCTGGTGTTTTAGGTGCCAGTGAGCTTGACTGGTGATCTGAGGATGATTTCATAGGGTCAGGAATGGAAAGCAGAGGCCACCTACATGTGCCTCAAGATGCCCTGAGAAGGAACCTGATGAGACCTTGTCCTCCAGGTATCTCCTTTAATGCTCACACCCCTATTTGCAACCCAGCTCTGTGGCTTCTCCCCAGGTGGATGATCTCCTGCTTTCCTCTCCCTGCTCTTTACCTGATTCAGGTGCCTCAAACCCTGGGAGAGAAGAAATTTCAGAGGTTTGCCTGAGGGTGTAAGGCAGGAAGCCACGTCAGACAGAGCTGGCTGTCTGACCCAGCTCTAATGTTGTGGACTGCTGCCTCCAGGATGCCTGTAGCATGTCCACATGGTTCTGCTGGCTCTCTGAGCCTGAAATACAGTTTAGACCTAGTTAGTGGGAGCAGCACAAGAAGGGACTCTGCTTCAGAAAGGTACACTGGGGAGGGAACACATCGCTTTGAAGCTCTCGCTGAAGAGGCTTTGCTTGGCTCCCTGCTTGTCCCTCTGTCCTCATGACATTGATAGTTCACAGAGCTGTTTCCCAAAATACATTTCATACTTCAAAAGGAGAAAAATGGAAAAAAAAATTTCTTTTTTTTTGAACAATTTTTCATGATTATTCTGTTCTCCTGACAGAAAGAACTTGTTTTCCAAGCAAAAATTCAACTTAAGTTTTTAAATTGTCATCTAAGCTTATTCAGAAATCAAGGTGTTGGCTTTTCTCAGTGCTATGGATTGCTGTTCCTTTCCAGGGAGCATATATAGTCAAATTTCAAGGGAGAATGGACTCCACCTAGTGTGTATTTAGAATGTGTTTATGTACATATATATGTATATGTATGTATATATACACAGTCCACTCCAGTGAGATCCCAGCTGCAGAGCTGCCTCCAGCTCTGGACTCCCCAGCACAGGAAGGACATGGAGCTCCTAGACAGAGTTCAGGGGAGGCACCAAGTTGATCAGAGGGATGGAGTGGCTCTGCTATGAGGAAACACTGAGAAAATTGAGATTATTCAGCCTGGAGAAGAGAAGGCTTTGAGGTGACCTACTTGTGGCCTCCCAGTACCTGAAGTGAGCCAACAAAAAAGATAGAGAGAGACTTTTTATAAGAGTGGCAGGACAAGAGGAAATAACTTCAAACTGACAGAGAGTAGGCAGAGAAGCTGTGGCTTCCCCATCACTGGAAGTGTTCCAGGCCAGGTTGGATGGAGGGTAGTGGAAGGTGTCCCTGCCCGTGACAGGGGTTGGAACTGGATAATCATTAAAGTCCCTTCCAACACAATCTGTTCTATGGTTCTATGATTTTAATTCTGTCTTGGTACCCCAGATATCTCACCTAGCATCACCCAGAAGATGAAGGAATTGAGAAAACAGGTAGTGCTTATATGGAGTTGAAAATCCGTTTTAGCTCCTGTACTTACTATTATTTAGAATTTAAGAATTTATTGATGGTCCACAGCCAGGCAGCACTAAAACTGACAGAATTGGCCAGAATTTAGCTGAGTGAAATGGTTGTTTCCATGGATCTTCCTTTCTATCACAAAACCTCGTGTGCTTGAGACATTTCTGCTTCTTCAAATACTTTTCTGTTGATTTCTATAGTCCATGTACTGCTGAATGCAATGGAAATGGTTAAAAGGTTAAATCAGAAAGATTTGTGCTTATTTTTTCCTTTTTGAGTGGTGATTAAATATTGATAAACTTCTATATTTTTGAATCAAATTTTTTCTTGCATCACAATATTCACATTTTCATATCTCTTTCCACTTATCCATGGAAATATTTTCCTCCTCCTTCCTGGGGGAGGAAAACTAAACCTTTGCTAACTACAGAGGCTCTCACATTCAGACACTAGAGTTGTGATCATCTTGTATATAATAAATGCAATTTTAATCCCTGTCACTTACAGCCTGCTCTGTCATTGTTCCTTGCTGGAGATTAATGCTCCTTCCCACCCAGTGAAAAGCACTGTGTGAGTACCCCTCACCTGCTTCCAGTGTGAGTTGTTCTCAGTATAAATCATGGCAGTAAAACTTTTTAGCTCATTTGGGTGCCTTTGCTGTGACACAGATTGGGGTATAGTGAGAACCTGCTTTCTGAAAGCAGGACTGAGGGCCATTATTCTCCAGATCATGGCAAGAAACAACCAAAGACACAAATGTCTTGGACAGGTAGAGCTTAGATTGTAACATCAGCAAGTGGAGTCATGGAGGTAAAAGAAAGAGGTGCTGAGAGATCATTCCAGTCATCCAGACTGCACAGCTCTCTTGTGTTATTTAATAAAATAGAATGAAAAGCTATACCCTGTTTTTAATGAGATAAATAGCTTTTTGCTCTCAACTTTTTCCCATCAGAGTTGAGCAAGAAAACAAAGGGCATTACTCTGTCTTCCTCAAAGACTCCACAGTCTTCATTTTTCCACTTTTTTAGCTGAGATCAACTTCTCTTCTTATACGATTTTTGCTTCTACATTACTATCTGATTACATCAATTTGTCTGCTTTTAATTTTCCTTGCCATGGAAGAATATAAATTAAATGGGTTTCTGGCTCATGTTTGTTATGGTTTGTCTCTCCTTTGCCAGAGTAACACTTTTCTCCTTGATTTAACTGTTTTCATTATTATTTTCTTATGGTATCCCCAAAACAAGAATCAACAATCTTATTACCTTTAAACCATTGTGTGAGGGAAGATTAAAAAGAAAAAAAAAAAAAAAAGGAAAGTGGGCTAAATTACCTGTATAAGAAAGGTTAGAGCCAAATATATATGAAATTGAATTTTTCCATCTATATTTGAGCCCAAATAAATATGTCTTCCCTTCCTTCAGGAAATTCCATCTGTCCCTGATCTGTCCATGCCTTTAACATGTAAGTAATGTTTTGCCTGTACTGCATTTAAAAAACTGAGCTTCCTCCTCCCCACTCCTGCCTGGACACCCTGGGCCTGTTTGGGTGCAGATTTAGAACACAAATATACTATTTGTTCTAGCTGTATTGTTTGTATTGTAAAAAATTATCCTATCTCAGGAAGAAATTCAAGGGCTGAACTCATCAAGTCCATGGGAATTTCATCAGTGTCCTAAGAGAATTCAGGGCAAATTCTAAATTTGCTGTTTCACCAGTATCAGATACATCAGTGATGATTTCACTGGCATTGAACAAACATTGAAATTTGATTGTTGAAATGTGATCTGTCAGGACAGATCAGGAACACTTTTCTCCTGGACCACCCAATGGCACTGACCTAGAATTTCCCCAGAGTCCTGGATTTATAATGGATGAAGAACTGTTATCAGGAAGCAGTTTACAGCCAATCACTTTGTTTTATTTCAATAGCAGGGACATGGCCAGGCCATAATGGCCACTCCTCGGGCCAGAGAATGTTACTTTTATTAGAATATATGTAAATTTATCAATATAGATGTAGTATATTGACCAAAGTTAAGAACAACAATTACTGAGAGTATATTGAATGCCAGAAAGAGGAAGCAAACTTTTCCAAATACAAGTTAAGGCGCTCAGCCAAAAGGGTTTGGGATATTAATTTTCTTTCTTCTCTTTTCTCTCCTTTCTCTCATTCCCTTTTTCATAAATAATTAGTTAACCTATGGCAAAGGGGAATAACCTAAAGTTCATTTTCTAAGCTTAAATAAAACATTAGCTGGTTTGGCATTTTCAGATTTCAAAAGCTTCTTTCAAGAGGTAAAGAGAGTTCTCAGATATTAAAGACTAAAGCCAGTAATAATTGCCACTGGGTTAATTGGGAATGAGAGAGAGCAAGCTTGGTACCCGCTCAAATTAGTTATGGATTAATGAAACCAAGGAAAATAATAAGTTAACGTTGTAATTGATAAAGCTATATCAAAGGCTGTGTGTTTTGCTTAGGATTTTCGTGAGTTTTGTGTACCCAGAATTCTCTGCTCCTCCACCGAACTATTAATAGCCAAAATCTTCATGCTCTACAAATCCAGAATAACTTCAGCTCTCTGTTCCACAAAGGCAGGATTTCATGGTGCAGGCAGCCACTGCTGCTGCATGGGGAGGAAGAGCACATACCATCACTTCCCTAATCCTCTCAGAGAAATCTGCCTCTCTCTGCTGCACTGGAGGCAGTGCACTGCACCTCACTTAGCTCCCAGGAAACACAATGTGATTCTCTCAGATAACAGCCAGTTTCTGGGCTTTCTCAGGAGGAAACAGCAAAAAAAGGGATTCCCTCTTGCGCAGGATAAACATGTGAATAGTATATTAGGATGTAACTATAAGGTAAGCATAAATGTCATGAGATACCCTGATATATGTTAGTTAATCACAGACTTTTACCACCCGAAAGTTAAGTTTCCTGTCAGAGCAGAGGAATTATCGGAAAATAATTTTTTTCACGTTGATGTAAGTAAATGAACTGCCTGTCACACCTTTGGCTGGCCTAGGAGTGACACTAAATGTTTGGTTTAGGTGCTGTGTGAGATGTTTATATTCTAAATGGGAAAGAATCCACATTGTCCCACAAACAGAGAAATTGGAACATAGGCACTGGGAAGTTAAAAGTCATTGGGTCTTGATGGTAAATAGATTAGTTGGATAGGTTTGTTTCTTCACAGGACTCCTTCAAGGGTCCAACAGACTTCTAGAGCTGAAGATCCTGGACAAGTGGCTGACACAGGCTGCAAACTCTTATATGATATCTGGGGGTGATCTACATTTGCAGAAGAGTTCTGCAAAGGCTCTGGCTCCATGGAAGAAATATAGAATCCACTGCTATGAACAGTTATTCCTCTGCCAGGATGAAGGTCTTTAAGGTATCCTAGGGCAGGTTCACCTCTCCTCTCAGGTCCATATCCCATGTGAAGAGCTGAGCACAGTAACTTAGGACCCCTTAATAGATATCTAATTAAACAGGAAGTAAATAATCAGAATGAAGCAAGAGAAATCTCTTAAGGATTGTTTATTGTCAGTTATTTTTCTCTTTTTTTTTAATAATCAAAATAAATAAAAGTATAATTTGTAGACATTTAATTGGGTCAGACAAATGTTTCTATGTACACTCTATGGGGAACACCCTTAGAGAATTTCTTCTCACATGATAATTTTCTTTATATGGAATTTCAGAAATGAGGACATGTGCTAGAGATTTCCATCCATTACTTTGTATTGAACCCAGGTGAAATGGATCTTTCACTTTAATGATATTTTTCCTGTCCATACACTCTGCAGAAGCCAGTGGATGTTCAAGACACTATCTTTCCTTCACAGTTGCTGGACTGACTCTGTATAGTACAGTAAAAGCAATAATTTTTCTGGAAATGTCAGAGAAAAATACGATAGTCTTACTTCAGATAGAGTGGCCAGGAACATGCTTTTCCCAGCAGCCCAAAAAACCCCTAAATTAAGTCCATGCTTGGAAGCCCAGCTAATCCTCTTAAGCAGGAATGGAAGCTCAGATGTCAGAAATTACAGGTGACAGCAGAAACTAGATAAAAGGACATAAAACTGAGAACATCCCTTAGGTCTGGGCTCTGGGTGAAGGGGAGAATTCCTGATGAAGCAGGAGGCATTAAATAAATTAAATTGTGTTTCTCCTGAAGCCTTCTTTGTGCTTCTTGCTCTTACAGTCTTGAAGGGACTGGTAGGACACTTCTGCATCTCCAAAGCTCACCAACAGGATGGATATTGGCATTTCAGTGGTGTGGAGACAACTGAACATCGTGTCTTCAGCAGCCTTCCTTCACAAAATTCCAGTGTCCTACACTTTGTAGTATATTGCTCTTAAAATAATATACTTATTGAGCTTTTTGTGAAGTATTGCAGGTCTTGGTTCTTATTTCTTGAACTACATACACTGAAAAAAAAACCTTCACCAAAAAAGTCAGTACTTCAGTGTTTGTTTGCAGTAATATCAGGTTGTAACACCTGGGCTGAGTAATTGTTTATTTATCTATAAATAGGTTATTTGCAGAGCAGTCACTAATCACCACCATAAGTTTGGATGGAAGAACCTGACCCTGAAACACCACAATGCAGTCGAACAGTTGACAGCATTTAAAGACTATTGAAATCCTATTAATGGGGCTTCTGTTTAATTTGCACTTTCAAAGAACACTGCAGTCTTGGAAAAATTATTATCCATCAAAGGCGACCTTATTGAGACATCACAATGAATATTAGTCTGGGGTAATATGTAAATCTGGGTGTCATTTGCATGACAATGCAGCCTAACCCACCCCATGCTTCCATCTGACAGCCCAGTACCAACATGTAAACTGTAAACAATAAAAGGGCACAGAATGGCCCAGTGGGGGTCCTGCACCACGCAACAACAAAACGTCTCCTGCAGACACAAAGCCCAATCCGTTAGCTTAATAGGAGTGAAACCAATTCAGGAGCTTTCTGGTCAAAGATCTGACACAATTTCCAAGCTAGTCCCCAACATTGCTGTCATGATCTACTGTAACTTGTGGTAAGACCCAAAGAAGTTTAATCAAGCAAATTGCTGAAAGTAGAAATCTTTACTGCATCACTAAGAGCTCCTTTTTAAAGACTGGCCTTCTTTTTATTGGAAGCTAACATTGCATGCTTCAAAAAGTACTCTCTTCAAAACAGTTTTCATAGAGGGATTAGGAGCAGGACAGTAGAAACACATAAGCCTTTAATCAATAGGTCACCCGTTAAAATTTGGCTTACAATAGCAGTGTTTGCAAGCGACTGACATCTGTGAGCAGCATGTGTAACCTGTCAAGGCTTCACTGGTGTCAGAGAAACTAAGATAATTTACCCCAGTTTAATATCAGACCCCTGAAGTCTTCCCCTTAGTCACTGGAGGGGGAAAATTTCTGTGTGATTCACAATTCATAAGAGGATTCATCCAAAAATGTGACTATATTTTGGCTCTGCTGAATACTGATCTCACATGCCCTTCAAATCTAAATAATGAAAGGGCTGAAATACTCTCTTGTCCATTCTCTCATCTTCCAAATCCTTTCTCTAGCCTTACTTCTTCAAAGAGGCTTTAAACTCCTACAATGCAATGTAAATGAGAGGAGCTCTACTGAAGTTTCCAGTACCATGGAACAGGAGCAGCATGGAGAAACAGCTCCATATCCCCAAATACACCCACCATGGAAAGTGATGCACTCTGAGATAGAATTGAGGTTAAATTTTGTTTGACTCAGGCAACCACTCCAATGAATTCCCTGTGTCCCTACAGATAGTCTGAGCACAGGAGTCAGAAGCTGAAGGCACCTGGAGAATGGACATCTGCCTCATTGGTTCTGAGTGTGGAACACGCTCCAGCACTGTGTCCTGCATGCTGAGCTTCCCTGTTCAGTGTCTAAGGAGCACTGTGCACCTCATGAAAACTGAAACATAACTGGGATCCCCTGGTGAGGAGCTGGTTGGTTGGGCCGGGCTATCTCTCGAGATCCTACTGGTCTCCTGAGCTTGGCAACTGGTCAGAGCTGGAGTCAAAGATGTTCCTTCACCTTTCAAAGCCTTCTCCACTTTTTTCAGTGTTTGGAAACACAGCTGTTTCTTTTCTTTAAATGTGTAGAGATGCTTTCACTCACCTTTACACCACAAAGTGCTAGACAGAGTGTTGTTTTCCAAGCAGGAATCTTGGGGTTTCTTCCCTTCTTGGCTTGAGGTCAGTCGTGCAGGTTTCCTGCCCTTCAGCAAGAGCACACTAAGAGATCTTGATGTTTCTGTCTTTACATCAAACATCACTGGAAAAGTCACCATCAAAAAAACATTAGCTCAGGCAGCAGCAGCTTGAACCCACCAGATGCTGTGGCTTCTTTTCTGAGCAGAGAGCAAATGAACCTGTGTCCTTGAGAAGGAACATGGCCTTCTTTCCCACGTGTGTCTGCTCTAACCATTGGATTATAATATGAAAGACGGACACTGTCACTCTTCTAAATAGAACGTGTCTGTATCTCTACTTAATGAAGTGTCTGTCTGAACTGGTAAACTGGTTTTAAGCTGAAAACATCTGCCAGTTCAACTGCCTCAGGGGATGTCGCTGGTATCAAAGCAATCACACAGGAACATCTCTGAGCATGCACAAAAGTGGAATTCAAGGAGCTTCAGAAATGTTTAAATGAGCTGAGAAACACCATAATAACATAATCTCTTCCAAAACTTGGCAGCTATTCACCTGAATAGACAAATAGAGGTTTGGGGTTTCAAGTCCTGTTTTATGCATTCAGACTCTGGATGTGAAGTGTTTAGAAAGTTTTAGGAGGATTTATCTAGCTCAACACTGAGAAAAATGGAGATCACCTTCACAGCCACACTTCATCTCTTCAGACTTTCAGTGTGAATATAGTTTCATCAATTTCTATATTTGCTATTTTTTTCAATTGTGTGAGAACTTAAGACAAAATACATTATAAAACATTTTGCCAGAAAACTTTTGATTTTTCTGATCCTGGCTTTTTAGCATTTATTCTGCCTTTTTTTTCCTACATATGTTTGCATTAGATAGTTTATAATACATGGCAAAGTGGAAGTGAAGAACCCAGACTGTTCCTTTTCTTCCATGAAACCAAACATTTGATTATTTTACCCTGAAAATTTTGACAAAATTGTAATGATCTTGAAGAAAGTTTCACTTTGTCCAGTCAGCATTCTCCCATGTTCTTTTGGAACACTTTATTACCAGTTCTAACTAAATTCACATGAG
Source organism: Lanius collurio (assembly GCA_020086605.1). Taxonomy (NCBI): domain Eukaryota; kingdom Metazoa; phylum Chordata; class Aves; order Passeriformes; family Laniidae; genus Lanius; species Lanius collurio. Next base: position 423,782 of record JACBWW010000001.1, on the reverse strand, counting down.
AAAGGTAAAGGCAGCAATATGGCAAACAACGCCTATGATATTTCAGAGAACAACTGCTTGACATTTATATTAGATTTCTGGCCGACTATTACAATATCTTTGATGAGTGAGATCTTGATTTAACTCCTCCTGGAGGTACGAATGCACCTCCCAGAGCCTGTGAAGTTGCGGTGCCAAGGAGAAAGAGCAGATGGTGTTTGCCTTGTCCCTGCCCCCTGAGTATTACCCACAGGGATGACAGCTTTATGCTGCACCTTGGCTCCACAGAAACCTGGTGAGGGAAGATCCCATGTGGTCCAACTGAATGAACCCATCTCCTGCTGCTTCTTTCATAAAGGTCTAGAAAAACAAGTCTGGGAGGAATCTCAAGGGGCCATGCTATCCATTCCCTGCTCCCAGCTGGCGTCAGCGGGTTCAGGGTTGACGCAACACCGTTTTGAGGGGCTCTGTCAGCTGAGCGTGGTGTCATGTGCAGGGAGCCAGGGATTAAGGATTGAGAACCTCTGTAAGAAGGTGGGATGCTAATAGGTTTCTTTCCCAAATTAGACGGAGCATTCTGGTAGACAATATTGAAGTTTGAGTGCTGTTCAACCTTACAAAAGGGGAGAAAAAGCCAAGTGAGCAAGAGGTTGTGCCATGACTGTAGGGGAGGATCTCCTCATGGCTTTGATCCAGGGAAGGGGTAGGACTCATTGCTTCAGGAAGATGCTTCAAATCCTGGTTTTTGGAAGTACATCCATGTGCACAGTTTTGAGATAATTTCTACATGTATGTCCCTGCTTTGCAGAGTAGCATTTAGTCTAATTTTTATAGGGAGGTGCCCAAACACTGGAGTCCCCAAATCAGTACTGTAGGATGCTTGTCAGTTCTTTGTCAGGTAGTGATGTATTTCCAAACATATTTCACGTCTTTTAGAAAGCAATGACTGCAGCAGCAGCCTCTCTCATTAAGTTACCTGCTTGGGGGGAAAGAATTCAAAGCCTTGCTGAAGGTGTATCTCAGAGAAAGATAATTATTCTCCTGGTTGCACTCTGGTTTATGCCAAAAAATGACAGTTCAAAGTTAAGTTTAAATCAGTTAAATATTAGGATTATTAGGAAGAAATTCTTCCCTGTGAGGGTGGTGATGCCCTGGCACAGGGTGCCCAGAGAAGCTGTGGCTGCCCCATCCCTGGAAGTGCCCAAGGCCAGGTTGGATGGGGCTCTGAGCAGTCTGAGATAGTGGAAGGTGTCCCTGCCCATGGCAGGGGCTTGGAATGAGATGATCTTTAAGATGCCTCCCAACCCAAACTATTCTATGTTTCAATGAAAATCAGAGTATTTCCCTCTCACTACATCTGGAAATGTTGACAAAAATAATTTAAAGGACTGTTTTCTTGATATTTTCTCTATAGGACCAGCAAATGAATGCTACTGCGAATGAGAAAATTATAATCCACAAAAACACAATTACCATAATAAATCTGATATTTTGTTTCATTAAAGGAAAAAAAGAAAAAAAAAAAACTTATATCCAATATTTATGGATCCTCTAAAGACATAATGTTTTTATTTTTCCTGTTTATTTACCAAATTATCAACTTCAGTTTCAAGGTAGTGAGGTTTTAGATTGTGAACATCAGTCATTACCTAAGGCAGAGCCTATACTTACACAGGGAGGCAGGTAAGCACATCTATGGTCCTGGCTGAGGCTGACAGTGCCACCTTTTTTGGGTTATGGGATGATAAAGGTCTGATGGTGCTTGCAGTATCTATTTATCTTTGTTTCTTAAAAAAATATACAGCTACTCTCATGTCGAATATGTATGCACATGTATAAGTGTACCAATTTTCTGGAAGTGGGAATAAGCTTAAAATTGTTATAATAATCAGTATAGGCTATATTGTGCCTTAAGGCACAGCCCTAAGCAAGGGCTGGTGCATAAACTAAAAAGAACAGGTTGGATTTTATTGCCTTCCCTTTATTTCCTCCCATTCTCCTCCTTCCCCTAAGGAAAAACAGGGGGAAAAAAAGGCTAATTGCAAAATTCTCCTCCAGCCCTTTCTGAGTGTCATCATATCTCTGAACAGAAGCAATGAGACATTTTGGCAACACCAGACTCTCTTTCTCCCCGTGCACTCATCATTTTTATTCCTCATGGGCTCCCAGCTTCCTTGTGTCTTTCCACCTCCCTCAGGTCACTTCCTTCTGCTGCTGCTTTGGATTGTTGGAGACATCTGGGCTCTCTTTCTGGGCAAGTGCAACCTGGCAAGTCCCTGACATATTTGCCTGTATATGTCACATCTTCATTACGTCAACCCTCTTGCAGCTCTCTTTGGGCCTCTTCACCTCTGGGGTTTTTTCCCTACCTTGTTTGGATAGGTGTTTATATTCCTCTTTATGGAATGAAATGGGAGGCAGATTCCAGGGTGAACTCTGCTGGCTCAGCCACTCTGGGCATGGGACACCTGTGAGCTGAGGGAGTGGATTTAAGCCCCCATCTGTTGCCCACCAGCTTCTGCAAATGCAAATCTTGCAGTTATTTTTGGCTGCCTAAATGCCACACAGGGAATTTCCCTCACTTCTCTCCCTTTGCTGGGGTTTTTGGTATTTTTAGGCACTTGGCTGAGGGATATACATTACAAGCCTGCTGATTCTGAGCTCCCCAAATAATCAGTGGAGAAAGAGAGATGAGCACACTGGAAGGAAATGTGTGTCTTGGGGGTGCTGACTTTCCCTCTGGAGCTGCCTGTGCCTCCCTTTAGGGAGATGCAGGAGGAATAGACTCTTTTTGCCTCCAGTTACATGTTGTGGATGTGGGTACTTGTTTCAGACAACAAACTGACAGGCATGTTGCATTGATTTGTTTACTCTTTTTTTCATGATAAAAATGATCACATCCTATGAATCATTCAAAGTTAGATGAATCCCTTTGCTGTTCTCACTGTCTGACCTTTTTCATTTGATCATTGTTGATTCTTCCATTTACAAGAAGGAATCCAAAAGTCATGCTAGGGTCAAATACAGTTTATTTTAAAATTTAAGATCTCATTGTAAAGGAAGAAAAAAGTTCAGCTATTCATTCATCTTTGAGTGCACTCAGTGGGTCATGGTATTCCTACATCAAACCGAGATTTATTTTAATTTAACAAAAAAAAGAGGGCAGGGAGGGAAGATTAAGCCTGAAGACTCAGATATTGCTGGTTCCCCAGTCACATCAGTCAGCAACATGGGATTTAAGGTGTCAGAATGACAAAGAACAGTTCAATTTGCTCTAACATTGCACCTATCCTCATGTACATATTAGATAGCTACAAAATCTCAAAGAGGCACCATTTGAAACACCCTATGTTAAAAGGGGGCAATTAGTGGGCAAGATGAAATGAAGGTACAGTTGTAATTATTTCATATCTTGAAACAAAAAGGAAGGCCTGAGATGTAATTTCACTGTTAAGGAAACGCACGGCTTCTGGAAAAAAAAAAAAAAGAAACTTTTTAGAACTAATTGCTTGGCTCTAATTAGAGAATCTAACCTTTGGAGGAATAGTGGCTGTTGAAACTCCAATTTTATTTGCATATATTAATATGTACATGACAATTACACCCCCAGAGAAAGTACAGCCTGTGCCCCAAAAGCCTAGTTTTAAATTTAGAAGCAAGAAAGAAATTCCAAACAACTTAAGAACACTTTAGTGCTTCTGTAGACTTAGGATTCATTTTATGAAAACTTTGGAGTGCTGAAATGACATATCTAGTTGTCATTTTAGATGAGGTGGAGATACACATGCTTCTGTTTAAATGTTTGTACAGAACTGTCCTTACCATCAATATTCATACATGTGTAAGTGCGAAAAAAAATAGAATTATAGATAGTTAAGGCTAAGACCTCTGAGATCATCAATTTTATACATTTATCTAAATATACAGATATACATGAAAGTTCTCAATACTTAGTATTTGCAATATATGTTGGTAAGGAGATTTTCCCATCATATCCATCAGTAGCACAGGGATGGAGAAAACACAATATTTTTGCCACCAAAGAGTAATAAATGTGGGTGAAATTGAGAGAATCTGGGGAGCTGTTGAGAACCCCATGAATTAAAATGTTACCATAGCATTTTTTAAATGTCTGCTAAAGGTCTAGAATTGTAATTCTAAACTATTACCATTGAAACCTTAATTACAATGATAGTGAGGATAAAGATTAAATAGATTGCAAAGGGAAGATCAGGTGAGTTGCAGATATTCACACAGGATTCAAGCACCACACTCAAGACAGAGAATTTCTGCTGTTTATTATCCAGATTTACCCTATACAGGAAACAGTGTGAATGACTAACCAAGAAGGTAACAAAAAATCAGGGTTATGATTGTTGTGCTTAATAGAGAGTCTAAGCCAGGTATGAAAGGAAATATCTATGAAACCTCACTGGGTCCTGGGTACTCCCTTTGGATGGACTCTGGAAAATACATTGCAGGGAACAATTTGGAGGTGACTAAGGAATGAACAGTAGTTTTCCCAACATAACTTCTAATTCCTTGTTAATTTTATATTTTTGTGTCATCACAACGTTTCGAGCTCATTGATATGTTTTCCTCTCTTTTGGGCTAAATATTCTGGTTGCTGTGGCACAGAGATGGAAAAGTTATTGGTTCCACCTATCAGAGGTGTTGTTGTGGTTCCCTGAACACCAAGTCAAACATATATGAGAGGTCAGGAATATTCTCATATGTGTCTGTGTATGTGTAATTTTAACAAATCCAAATATATTTATTTAAAAATTCAGTAAAAATCAGATAAAGACTTTTGAAGTGGGAAATTTCAGATGAAAGCAAAGATGGTTACAAACACTTCATATTCACAAATATTAAAAAATCTTCAATTTCAAGTTATGTGTAATTAACAATATTCTAAAATATTGCTATTAAATCAAATCATGCAATTGCATTGAAAGAAATAGCTACAAAACAAAAACAAACTAAAACCTTCATTATTTTTCTGTAATTTTTTACAATCTCAAGCATTATATGAAAAATAATACATTAAATTACTATATGTTATGAAATAAATGTCTACCCAAAATCTGGAGGGTTGGAGATTCAAAATTCAGCAGTTTCTGGTGCAAAAGCTTTGAAAAGACAGTGAAACAAAATCCCCCCAAAACAAATATAGCTCATATAACCTGTGGTAACTGTAAATTAAACTTCCAAAACAAAAACTCAGTTATGCCAAAACTGTAAAATTTCAACATAAACAGTCTATCTAAGCTTCTTGAAGTATTTAATAACATCTTGTCTTAAAAAAACCTGTCACCTTTAGTTTTCACAGCTGTTAGATTTTTGTCTTCAAACATTCCAAATCTGTGATATCTGAGAAATTATGCTCTTCATCCTTAAGAAAACTGTACTTTTGAAAATCAATGTCCTTTTTTTTTCAAAGCATAAAAGGGAAACCAAAATTTGGGTAATTGTGTTTGAGAATCCTGTTCACTGCTTTTAATAAATAAGGGCAAAATTTATTCACATCAAAGCAGTGTGCAGCTTGAACTGCACAAACTTCAGAGGTATGATCAGGACACATATTCCCTATCCCAGTTCATTAAATATTTCCATGGCCCTTGGCAGAGGCACTGGAAATCAGTGTTGAGCTGCCAGCACCATCCATGGCACACTTGGCAGGCAATCTCTCATTTCCTGAGAAGGTTTGGAAATTCATCTGGTCCAGGGATTAGTCCCAGCTTGGATATAGTGACCTTCCTTTGGGATGCAAAATCCATTGAGAGTTTGAGTATGGATAGGTGGTAATTGTTCTTCTCAGGGCCAGAGAACCTGTGCTCTTCAGCCAGAATTTTAGACTGACTTCCCACTTGGATTTTCAACCAGAAAAGGACCTTAAATTCCTTTCCTAATGATATGGATTAGCAGCAGGCATTATTTTCATAATATAGATGGAAACTTAAAAATGAAACAATTTATCTGTTTAAATTTAAAGCAGAAAGTAAAAATTTTCTGTGTGAGTGGGAAGTGTTTTTCCAGTTGCCACATTCAAACAAGCAGAATCGGGCCAAAGCATAGATTTCCAAAATAAAGGATAATATCCACAGTCTGTAGTCATGGTAGGACTTGGTGATCCCAGGGGTCTTTTCCAACCTTGATGATTCTTTGATTCAAGGAAATATCTGATTTTAGTGAACACAAAGGCAGTTCAGTACATATGAAGAGATGTTTAGGAGCACCTCCATTCTCAGTTGCAGCGATGCCACTTAAACCATTTTAAGTTTCTGTACAGACCAAGCTGTGACCATTGCTGATTTCATTTGCACTGCACTTCACTGAGGATCCCAGTGAGCCACTGGCAGTGCCCTTTTTTTTTTTTTTTTGCTGGAATCTAGAGGCTTTCTGCTGGATAACTTCTTCTCCTAAGGGGAAAATATGAATAAAATAACAAGTGAAATTTATGGCAGTGCTATTTCTGAGACCCAAGTAATGCGTCTCCATACGGAAGTGAATGTATTCATTTAGGAGTGTAAATGATGGCATGATGGCAGAGACAGTGTGTGGCACTGGGATCATTCACATCTTGTTACAACCAGTGATTACAGAGGAGTCATTTTGTAGTTCAACAGCATCATTGAGGCTTATTCTCTGTAACAAATGATATCTTTTATTTTATTTTGTGATTATCCAACAGATCACTGAACCATAAAGCGCAGCGGCTCCCAGCTAACAGAAAGAAATACCAGGGCCATATGTCTCTCCTGGAACTGTTACTATTCTGTATATAATTATCATTTTTCTCTCTGCCACTCACACTGTGTGGGTCAGACTCCAGTTACCTCTGATATTTTTGAAACTCTGATAGAAATGATGGGAGATAGAATTTTTTAATAAGAGATGTAATGACTAATCATTATTCTTTTCCCTGAGTCACTGCAAAAGATTGCTTCACAGTTTAATTAAAAGTTTCAGCCTGACATCTGTATGATGAGAGACATTTAAGATAACATCTGACTTGCACAAATATGAACAATATCATCTTCATAAAAGCAATTTCTATTTTTTATTCAATTTCTATAGTTTTATTTTTTAAAAAATATAATATGAATGATCCTTTTGACCATGCTGATGCCATATGGATTTTAAATGGCAAAACCATTTTCACACATATATAAATATACATGAAATTATTGATATGACAGATGATGCATTTGATTACACTCCTCTTTCTTTCAGCTTACAATATTTATCCTGTCTGATCTGCAGTGAGACCTCTCTCATGTGCACTGTATACTGCTCTACAACCTCTCCTTATTTTGCTTAAGGAATTATTCATTCCTTTATGCTTCCACATTAACAAAAAAAATAATTTAAAAAAAAATCCATACAGTCAAGCTAGGACCACATCACCAGCCATCCTTTTCCTTCCAGAGATTACAGAGACAGGATAGAGAAATTTGGAGTTATTTTATCAACTGCAGCATATTGAGCCATATCTGCTTCAGAAACATGAGTCACACTATTCCCAGTTTAACCAGAAATACTTAAAAAATATTTTGAAACACATTTTCCAAGTGCAATCTATAAAATTAAATGAGATTTCTCCATAAAGGAATAAGAAGCTGTCTGAAATCAGAAGCCAAATTCAGCTCTTGTAATGAGGCAGGAGCTGACCTCTTCTTCCTGGCAACCAGTGTTAGGACAAGGGGAAATTGCCTGCAGTTGTTCCAGGGGAGGTTCAGGTTGTGTATTAAGACAAAATTCTTCACTGGAAGAGTGGTTAAGCATTGGAACAGTGATGGATTCACCCTCCCTGGAAATGGCACTTCATGGTACGCTTTAACAGGCATGGTGATATCCAGTCAAAGGTTAGACTTGAGGATTTTGGAGGCCTTTTCCAGCCTTCTTGGCTTCATGACCCTGTGGTTCTCAGCCTCACACTAGCTGGTTAGAAGGCTCCAGTGTAGACTATCCTGAACAGGATCAAAATACACCGCAGTTTTTCAGGAATTAACATCCTGTTGAAGGATAGGACAGGTAAGAATGTCTTTAGGTAATGGTTTTGAGGACCATATGCTGGAAAGGTTATAGAAGATCTTACAGGTCTGAGAGGTAGGAATTTGATGATGAAAAGAAGATACACATGAAATATTTGTGATATTTTAAGTGGTAAAGAAACACAGGACCCTTTATGGTGTCACTTGGGATAATTGATGTGCTTTTTCAGGAGATCAGGCTCAGAACTGCCAGAGAACTGGGAACAAGCTCAACCCAGCAGCACTTGTAGTCAAGAAGCATGTTTTAGCCTGGGAGAAAAATAAAAATAAAAAAAAAAATCAAACCTGCTTGGTTTTGCTACTCTTGAATATGTCCTGGGAGCAATTTGCTTCAATTTGTCCAAAGGAGTAAAATCACAAGACAAGCTGGAGGGACAGTTTGAATGGAAACTGAGACATGATACACTGGAGATGAGCTGGGGAGAAAAGGTGCCATTGCAATCCTAAACACTTGAAGAAAAGATACTTAAAAAGATAAAATTCAGTGTCTGAAAACTGGGGTGCAGGGGAATTCTCTACTGCTAAATCTTGCCATTCTGGTCATTAGCTTCTCTCACTCCACAGCTCCTGTTTTGTTTCTAATCATCTTAATGAATAAAGTCCATTAGCTCACCTAGGTTTTTTTTTTTTTTTCTCTGTGGTTTATTTGCAGAGTTATTCCTGCATTACCTTCATTGCAAACAAGTCAAGCTGTTCTGGGAAACTATTTCCATTACCTAACAATTCCCATCTAACTTAAGTGACCAAATTAAAGAGCTGTGTAGGCTCTACACATCCACACTAGCCAAATAAGAGGACCAGGGCATGACCAAGATAATGGATTGTTACCCACATCCCTGACATGATTTTGCTTTGGGCCAATTCTCATGGTGAGCTGCACAGGGTTTAGCAAAATCCAGGGAGAATTGATTTACCATTATAGATTTAGCCAACAAGATTCCATGGAAATGGGGAAAAAAAAAACCTTCTATGACAGATTATTCCAGTAAATATATATTAAATGCTTTGACTGTGCTCTGAAGGATCCTCCCACTTCTCTCTGGCCAATGATAACAGTTGCATAAGGATAAGATAAGCACATTTATAAATTACATGCCTAAAGTGAGTGGATAGAAGACAAACTGGTGGAGCAAAAATAAATCCTCTTTAGAGGATAAATAATCTTGCTTAATCATAGGATCAAAGTATCACATATCTTGCAAAATACCTAGATTATATTTTTTCTTACATTTTTCATTTGGATCTGAAAATGGAAAAGATAAAAGACCAGTTTCTTGTGCTGATTTGTATCTTGTTATGCTGCAGGGCTTGCACATCTGAAAAAAAATCTTGGGTCTAAATCCTTCAGGGTCAAATCTGCAGCCTTTTATTTACTCTTCAAGCTGATACTCCAAAGAAGGGTGACTTTCAGCTCTGCTATGGCAGCCAAATGTTGGGTTTTTCCATTTAGCTGTGGAAATGTGTTTAAATTAATCTCTGGTGTGCTTCCATTCATTCCCATGGAGCTATATCAGGCATAAAATTGACTCAGGGGACCATATTCTTAGCTTCTGTGGAATAAGTTCTCTGTCTTTAGTGTACCCACACAGATTTACACAACTTTTTGTAGCCACTGTAGAGCTGATTATGCCCAGAATAGTTTAAGTGAGTAACAAAACTCTTCAAAAGTCTCCCACAATTAGGTGTTTTTATCCGTATTTAACACATATTTCATAATTGGAATGAGAACCAATGCCAAATTTAACTAGGGGAAAAATTATGCAGTCTGCTACAAAAATAGAGCCTTAGAAATCAGAATTGACTAAGAATCTACATTACTAATGCTGAAAATGGCACAGTAGATTTTGAAATTTAACGTGCTGAAAAGAAGTTGCAGAAAAAACCTGTCTTTTTTTCATCTGCAGTTCTGTCAGCTGCCTTTTTAATCTGATTTAAAGGGGTCTTCTAATGGAGAGTGAACTGGTTCCCAGAAAGAGATGATACAGTAGTTAAGGATTGTCAAAATGAATAACAATTGTCTTCCCTCAGTAGTACCAAATGTAAACACCAAAAGGTACCAGTGAGTATGGCTGTGTCCTGTGCTGCACAAAATGCATTTTGTGATGTTTTCAGAAATACTCCAAGGTGATGGAGCTCCACTCCTGCTAAGGTGGATGTCACTAGCAATAGTTACACTGGGATCAGAATTGAAGCATTGGAGATGTCTGCAATGCCAAAAATGTAAAGGCCATTCATGGATTTTAATCCTGAGAAGAGAGTCAGCAATGCATGTTTGAGTCAAGTCATTCCTTTCCTTGACTTTATTTTCATGGAGAAAAAATTTCTACCATTTTATAATCTCAGTTTGGAATACTTGACAGCAAAGTACTTTTCTTCAAAGCAAAGTTATTCTTTCCAGAAGAATTTAATCATGGGAAAAGTTGTTAAGGCTTGGAATGGGCTGGCCAAGGGAGGTGTTGGAGTCTCCATCCCTGGAGATGTCCAAGGAATGACTGAATGTGGCACTCAGTCTTCTGGGCTGGGTGACAAAGTGGTGAATGGTCACAAGTATGACCCAATGGTCTTGGAGGTCTTTTCCAACCTGAATGGTTCTGTGATTCTGTAGTGCAACTATTTTTGTATCCACAAGGAGATCTTTTGTCTTGTTCTATGATTTCTGTACCAACTTGATGGCCATGATATGATCCTGCTATTCAGGAGGCAAACCTCTCAGAAACCCTGGAGATTCTGGCTCAAGTGCTCCCCAAATATGATGCAGGCTGCTGGTCTTTGGCCCCAAAATACTTTATCTCATCAAGTCAGCAACTCTACTTTGCTATAACTCTTAGCCTGCCCAGGAGAATGTCCCCAGCTCACTTAGAAGATGACCTGAACCACATGGGGCCCTTGCACAGCTGCTTCATTCTAATTTTCAATCCCAGGTGCAGAACCAGCAATTAAAACCAAGCCAAGGTACAGCAAGGCTGCTGCTGCTCACAAGCACAAACACAGATCAAGACAACCATGCACAATAAAGGTTATCCATTCAGTTTTGTTATCAGTAGTTCCTGGATGCTTTCTTTCAAAGCATGCAGTTCCTCCACTGGTTATAAAGAAGGAATATTATCAACTATTTGTTTCTGTGAAATCATTCACATGTATAAATTGCAGCAACACATAGACCAAATTACACCATTTACTAAAAAGTATAAAAGCATATGCCAGATGATCCCAGTATTATCAGTGCATTTAGCACTAATATTTGAGTGCTGTCATTAAAACTGAAGCTGCAGCAATATTTTAGCCATCTCTGTACCTAGAAGATTTCTCTATTACTTTGTCCATGAACGTTTTCCTTGGATGATTGGTTGACAATATCTAAAGGATCATTTTAGGTCCTGGAGAATTAAACACAGGTCTATTTTTATGAGCTGGGACAGATTGGAAACCATTTTTCCCCCTTGTTCCAATGAAATTGGAAATGAAAAGAATGTGTGTCATATGAGGGACAAGTGTCATGAAGCCCATTTGAATTATACTTCATACCCCACTTTATAGCCTAATGTTCAACTATATCCATTTTTCCTGGCAGTATTTTGCCCATCAAAAACAAGTTATTGACACTTATGTGTCAGATATAAATCAGATCCGGCAGTAAAAGTAGAGAAGGTGGTTTCAGAGAGAGTCAGTGATGGGGTAGAATAATGTATTTGGCTTTTTCCTCTAGGATATTACTTTAATATCACCCAGAAACAGTGGCATAAAATCATTCTAATTAAATGGTCTTAAAAATAAGATATAAAACAAATTCAGGTGATCTCATTCTGTTCTAAGTGTCAGTGCAGACAGCACAAAACTGAGCAGAAATAGTTTAAATTTAGCTGTCTTAGCATATGTGTACAAGGATCGAGAATGTGGAAATTGGATTTGCTTCACTGGAGTCAATTAAGAAGGACTCTCAACAAGGTAGGGTTGAAGTGCATTGACAGGGCACTGGGAATACTTCTGGTATTGATTGGCACTGGCTTGGGTACAAATAAAGCAAAGCATTCTGGTTTCTGACATTCATTTTCTATAACAGTGAAATTACACTAATGGATAAAATGATAATGAAAAAGTGAATGCAGAGAATAGGAGTTCTCCATGGAGATATATTCCCTTCAGATGTTAAAATTTAGCTATGCTCTCATTATAAAAGATATTCCTGCCTAACATACAGTTCCTGGGTTGTTTTTTTTCCCTCCTGTTACGTTGACCTGTGCTTATTTTTATCTCCTTAACCTCTCAGAAATTCCTTGTTTATGAGGGCAAATCTGAATGAGGTTGGCAGTTCCTGTCACTCTATGGAAGAGCAGCATCTCAAAGCCCTACCTTCTCCTGGTAGTCAATGTCTTCCATGCTACTTAACAGGAGGAAATGCTCCCTCATGTCTATTTTCCAGCTGGACAGGATGAAACTGTTCTGCTTCATATTAGATCATCCTTTGTTGTCTCAAGTATGTGTGGAGGTAAGAAGGACTAACTGCTTCTCCTTCCTCATCCTCAAGAGAATTACATTTGGAAATCATATTTCTGATATTTCTTTATTTCTGCTCTCTTTGACATTTATGAGAAGCTGTTTGATGATCCTATCCATAATCATTGGTGTGCATCTCGTATTTCAGTTTTGACCAACACAAGGCACGGTTTATCCCATTTGGATTTTCCTTAGGGGTGCACCCCATGAACCCACAGGTTCACTTGCCTGTCTCTGAGCACAGCCAAATGGAGCCGTATGAAATCTGTTCTGCAAAGGTGGTTATTGCAAGAAGGAAGTTCAGGATAATTTTCCCAAAAGTAATTTACCTCTTAACCTCATTAAATATGGTAGTCTTACACCTTGTAACCTGTCCTTTGCTTTATGTCTTTCCCAGGCTTCTATTTTTTAGCAAAATCTTTACTGTCATAATTATAAATGTGTTCTTTATTTCTGTCATGGTATATTTATGTAAGTGTTCAATCTATTAAAATATTTTGTGGGTGCCCTCTGGTCCCAAATTCCAGAGACAAATAATGCATTTTTCATTTTAACAGATTAGTATTTTCTACATTTGGAGAATTCATAACTTTTTACCTATTCTTGTGCATCCACTGTTTGTTGCTGTGAAACTTTTTCCAGTATGCCAATTATTCTTGTCACCAATCACATAAAACACTTGTAGCACTAAGAACCCCAGCCTTTTCCCACTTCCCTCAGCTTTAGGACAGAAAAACTATTTCCTTCACTGCCCAGGCTCTAAACAGTCACCCCTGGAAACAGAAAGGCTCAAAATGATTTTTGTGACTGTACATTTTCATGAATGGTAATAAGTTGTGAGGTCCCTAATAGAACATAAACTATAATTTTCCAGAAGGACTGGAGGGAAGGAGCAGGTGAGATACTAAATCCATTATAAGATAAGTTTGGTGATTTTATATGATATATTTTAAGTAATTAACAGCAAATCAAATCTTATGAATTTGCTAGTCCTGTGCTTGCCGTCATAGGATTTGTCATAGTGCCTAACAGATACCTCATAACCTGTGTCTGGAGCAAGGTGCTTTAGGTACTCTTTAGATATTTGCAATTCAAACATTGCCATTTTTGAACTGAGGAAAGGCTGAGGGAGCTGGGGCTGTGCAGCCTCAGAGGAGATGCTGAGAGGGGCCCTCAGCCCTGGGTGTCCCTGTCTGCAGGGAGGGCTCAGGGCAGGGCCCAGGCTCTGCTCCAGGGGCCCAGCAATGGCACCAGAGGAACAGGCAGGAACTGAGCCCAGCAAGTTGCACTGGACATGAGGCAGAACTTCTGTCCTGGGCAATGACTGAGCCCTGAACAGAGCCCAGAGAGGCTGTGGAGTCTCCCTCACTGGAGATATTCCAGAGCTGTCTGCACACAATCCCATGCCCTGTGCTCTGGGATGGACCTGTTTGAGCCAGGGGCAGGACCAGATGAGCCACTGTGGTTCCTTCCAATCATACCCATCCTGGGATTCTGTGATTCTGTGATATGGAGCTACCTGAAGAGTGTCTTGATCTTGGAACTTTTTATTATCATGGCTTTGACTCATTATTTGGATTGTTGACTGAACCTTGTTTTCACCACCACACCTCTGCTGACCTCTCACAAGTGACTCCCACTTCTGTTGATGAAGCCACAGTCTCTGCTGGTCCTGCTGTCACCCTGGCTCCTGGCACTTCTTTCCTTAGGCAAAAAAAACCCTAATCTGTTCTCTGCTATCTCAGCACCAAGGGAATTACCTGTCCCAGCATAGACACAGTAGCTGATTTTAAGTGTTCCCTGGGGCTGAGAGACCAAGATGATGCACTCTGAGTCCATTTCTGAGGCCCAGTGGCCTGAAGTCTACTCTAATTGGTATTTAGGAAGAGCTACAGGTTGTGGTCTGGACCAAAGTGATATACCCAATTTCACACAAGTCTTTGGCAGCTCAGAGACCACTCTCCTCATTTACCAAATCCAGGGTTGGTGTTTGAATTCCTAGGATGGCCTTTTTACCTCACTGCAGAAGCTTCAAAGAGTGACCAGTTTCTTAGTTTCTTTACCTGTTATTTTTATGCACCCACACACACAGAAGATGGTTAGTTACCTATAGGACTGAAGTACAAAGATAAATAGTGATGTATTTAGGGAAAATGTTAATTTATACAAGTAATTTCCTAAATATTAATTTGGATTGTTTTAAGGCTATTTGTATCAATGGCTCATTATCTCTGAAAGAGCAGTTTTCTTTCATCAGAGGTGGGTCACTGTCTTTGATCAAGGAGTAATGACTCATAAAAAGCCAAGCCTAGACTCTTTGTCCAGGTAATTAATAGTAGTTTGGAAATTCTTTAAGTTTGAAGATTGGAAAAAAGTGTTTGAATTCAGTTTCTTAGTTATTTGATTATTCAGGTTAGTTTTCCAAAAGGAGTCAGCACTGAGCTCCTTGAAGAAGTTAGTCAAAACCAAGGTTAAAATCTTAAAATCAGTGATTTAGCAAGCCATCGTTGTTGGACAACTTTCAACTCCAGCACCTGTGGAATATCCAAGGTATAAGATGATTGAAGGACTTCTGCTGATTTAAGTGATCTTCAGCCAAAGACTTTCTCATTTATAAGCATTTTTTCCTAAGTGCCATGAAATTATAAAAATCTTTCTTTCTGCTAGCATCTTCCACAAGCATTCTGCTCATCAGCCTAATACCTGCCTCCTCTAGGCAGAAGAAAAACAGATTTTTTTCCACAGAACCTCTTCCAATGTATTTCTGCATCTTTCCCAGTGAACCTTTTTCACGGATTCCCAAAGCATGGTAGTTAGTGAAGCAAGCTGAGGAGTTTTTTTACACAAAGATTTTCATACCAGCCTTGCTGCTGGTCTGGACCTGAAGCCAGTTAAATTCAACACTCCAGTGACACCAATGAGTTTCAGATCAAAACATGTAAACCAAGAGGAAGCAAATGTAAATGAAAATGCAACAGTGAAGGGTATGAAATTGGGAGTAAACAATGGTAACTCTGCTTTTTTTGTGCGTTGTGAGAACAGAGAATGACTGGATGGATACAGAGAAAGTGAAAAGGCAGGGTGGAATAAGGAAGGACAGAGATTAAAAGAAGAAGGGGGGGAAAAAGCAGATATGGAAAGGAAGATGGGTATAGAATCTGAAAACTGAAAGAGCAGGAAAAGATTGGGAATTCCAAAAAAATAAAAGACTGCAGTAGGTAAAGGATTACAAATATGTGTATATGAGGCAGTGGATGGCTTCAGCTGAACTCTGTTACAGATAATGTAGGCATCTACATTGGGGATACCAGTAAAGATCACTTTTACAGAAAAAGGGGACCAAAAAATACTCCTATTTATGATTCATTTGATTCTAGATTGGGAATATTATAAAGATCAGTCAATCATGTCCTTTTCCAGTGGCTGTAAAATGCTTTGTGTTAGCCAGGAGAGCATTCAAGTTGCACACACCTAAAGAAAGAAGGTGGATCTATTAATATTATTTATTTATTGACTTGTTTTGTTTATATTGAGCTTTTGAAATGATGGAAATACATTTAAAATATGAAGGATCTTGCAGGTAACACCATTCTATGGGTTCTGAGATGGGTGTATTGTCTTTTTACTTTGATCTAGAGGAGGTGCATTTGAAGCCCAGAGACTCCAGTGATTGCTGGATTCAAGAAATTTCACTGGAGTCAAGAATCCTCATGAATTTGACTTTTGGACTAGTCAGAAGGGGTGGTTAGAGGAAGGACACATTTCTGGTGCCATTGTTCCCCACATGAGCTACTCCTTATGCTTTTCCAGCTCATCCATAAACACAGCAGGATGTGTACACCAGAGAAAGGCCATTCCCATCAAACAGCAGTTTTGACCCAAGAACAATCAGGTGTAAGATGCCCATGAGTAGATTTCTGATGGAAATTTGAAACAGGCTGATAAAACATCAGAGGAGGAAAGTTTTGGAACAGCCCTGCAGCACAAGTACTGGGAGCAGAAAAACACCCCTAAACTCAAATTATTTTTCAGATGGCACATGTATGACAGGGATCATTGCATTCTCCTGCAACAGCTGGGGAAGAAGCTTGGAAATCCAGGCTGTGTCTTCCAATCCAGTATTCATAGGTTCATACCAGTCAGCCTTTGGAGAGAAAGGTAACACCTCTGTGCATTCTGAGGGGAAAAGTGTAACTCCCATCAGAAGCAGGATCAGACCAGTTGTGAGAATGTTATTCACAATATTTTTTTCCTCTCCCGTTTCCCCAGTGGATATGTCTGCATTTTCAGATCCCAGGGAAAAAAAAAATAAAAAAGAAGGAACCCCCCCCCCCATCTCTACCCAATGGGGACCTCCCTCATTCTTTCTTCTGATGTTTGGTTGCTAATTTGCACTTTTCATACACCCAGAAGCAAATGCCTGTCTGACACAAAATAAAACAAGCTGCTTCAAGTGCTGTTTGGTTCTATAGAAGGAAAATGATTTTTGAAAATGAAATGTACTCACCAAACAACCCACCAATGCCTACTGACATTCTCCATGGTGTGTCTGACAGAGGCAAAATGTAGCACAATGCAGAACAAAGAAGCATTTTATATGCCTAGCAGAAATTCTTAAAAGTCTTTTTCTTCTTTTCTGTTTTTTTGTTGTTTTGGTTTTTTTTTTCCCCCCTGGAAAATAGTTCTATTTTTTGTAAAAAAAACCCAACCAAACAAAAAAAAACCCCAAAAAACAAAACAAAAAAAACCACATAAATACTGAGAAACTATTAATTATGAAGGTAGGGAAAGAGTGGCTAAAAAATACTTTTTTCCCTTGTATTTCTTGAAATAAATAAAAACAGCTTCTCTTTTTGAATTAATTTGCTTTTTTACCTTTCATCCTTTCTTCTTCATTACAGAATTATTCTTCATTTGACAGATAGCAGCCATGAGATAATTTGGGGTTTTGTTTTGGGGGTTCTTTTAATAGCAGTTTGGAATCTTTGTTTTCAGAGAGAGGCCCACTAGGCACAATTTGGGACTTGTTATTAAAGACAAACTAACATCCCCCAAAGATTTTCAAACACTTCATGCCAGAATGTGATATTTTAAAGCTTTTCCCATTTCACATAATTGGATGCAAGTGGCTTAGCAAGAGAAAGACAGTTTCAGCAAATAGAAGAATTAATGCAATTTATTCGAGACAGTCTCACAGGAGAGATAGAGATTTTATGCATAATTCTGAGGAAGATAAAAATGTTGAAATCAGTTAGGACTTCTGCATATTGCTTCAAGACCACTGACCTAAGCTAAGGTGGTTATTATAGACAAGGATGGAATTTAGAGAAAGTTGTCAAATTAGTATTCATCCTGGATCCCAAAATGAGCACAATTATCATCCCTGGGAATATGAGTTCCATCCTTATACTTTCTTGGGATGCTTAGTCAAATAATTAGTCAGACTAATTCTAATGTTTGCATAATAATGAAAAAATATCCGTATTCCAGGGAAGAAAAAAAAAAAAAAAATCAGAAAACAACCTACCATATCTGAAATGTCAAAATTCAGTTCCTTAAAATGGCTCTAAATTAGATCCATTCAAGACAGCCTATTGTGAGATTTCTTAAATTGGTTTCATATTTAAAATCTGCCTCTCACAAATCTGGGACCCTGAGGTTACAAAATTATTTAACACAGTCATTGAACACCCTGGAACAAGAAAAGGGAGTTGCTTAGACATGTAATATTTATTCTTATAATTTCTATATCCCAATCCCTATGTCAAATTAACATCTGCACACTTATCTGCTTTCTCTCTTGGAAAATCTGCTAAGACAAATAAATATTTTTTTTTTAATGGAGTTAAACCAGAAGTGTGCATTATATAGATATGAAATCCTGTTTTTAAACTAAGTTTTGCTCTTTATTTCAAGAGAACCAGCACTTCTTCCTTTTTTATTTTTAATTGATTATAGAAATCTAAAGCTATATTAGCATTTTGACATACAGACATTTTTCTCTCCATGCCATGAGATATGGTTAATCTATATTCCAGCAGTGCTTTGCCAAGTGAAAAGAAAAAAGGTTCATTGGAATGAGGTTTGAGGTAAAACCAGACCTTCTGTAGATTTGTGTCCAAATCTATACCCTGGGCCACTAATGACTAAAAAAAGATTATGGTAGTTTTAAACAAGATACTTTAATTCACTGCAAATTAAATGATGGAAGACCTCATGATTTATTTTGTGCCAGTCATAATTTTTCTTGAGTTCTTTTGCATATAAAGTTGGTTCTAAGGGATATTTCACTAGTTCAAAGATATTAGTTTAAATGTTTTTCCCTGGAGGTTCTTTCCATTCCTTGTGGCATCTTGCTCATGTGGATTTTAATCCAAGTTACATCATTTGGTGGTCAAGCATTGGAACAGTCTGACCAGGGCAGTGCTGGAGTCTCCATCCCTGGAGGTGTTTAAAAGACATTTGGATGTGGCACCTGGGGACATGGTTTAGTGGTGCTGGGTTAGTGACTTGATGACCTTAGAGGTCTTTTCCAACCTTAATTATTCTATCAGGAGCAATCTAGAGCTCTTGAAATAAACTTGTTGTGGTTTTCTGACCTCATAATGGGGATGAGTCTTTCACTGAGGAAATTCAGAAAAGAAGAGGGTTTTCATTGGTGAAACAAAAGAAACATTGGTTTCATGTAGGTCTCCAAAAGATATGCAGAATTGCAAATCAGAACCTCTAGAGAAACATTTCTCATGTCTCCTCAGCACCTGTAAGTAGATATGTTGTAGGTGCTCTATTTTTAGGGAAGAAGGTTTGGAGCCTTACTTTGTTATCAGGTTATGTTCATATCAAGGTAAGTAAAAAGATTTTTCAATGAAAAATACTTCAGGAAATTATCTTACTTCCAGCAGTCAGCTCTAACCAATTCCTCAGTTAATAGAACAGCAAGACAAATTGTATTTATAAATGTTTTTAATGTGCATCCCAGTGCACTGTAAGCTGTGCAAACACTGTAAAAATTCCTATTCTCTTTCAACTCTTTCCACCTATCAACTCTTAAGGTCCACTTCTGTTCTTCTTTTTCTGCTCCCTACCCACAAAGCTCTCACCCTCCTCCAACAAGCACTGAGTCTGTGCAGAAGGGAACCTCACCACCCTCAGAGGAAAGAATTTCTTCTCCATATCCCATCTAACCCTGCCCTCTGGCAGTTTGAAGCCACTCCCCCTTGTATTATTCTAGACCCTTGTAAAAAGTCCCTCTCCAGCTCTTTTGGAGCCCCTTTAGGCACTGGAAGGGGCTCTGAGGTCTCCCTGGAGCCTTCTTTTCTCCAGGTGAACACCCCTAACTCTCTCAGCCTGGCTCCAGAGCAGAAGGGGCTCCAGCTCTCATCTCTATAAAGAACACAAATTCCCAAGAGATAACAAGATTCATACTATCATCAAACAAACAAACCAAACCAAACAAATTTAAATTTGGAAAGCTGGGAAAAGCTTAACAAAATTGTTTTCTGATGATTCAAAGAATAAGTATTTGGATGTTCCAACCCCATGCATCTCATTTAGATCCAAACCACTTAAAATCCCCTGTAAGTAGGGCTTTCATGACTGAATGGGTAAATTCTTACATGAGTAACAATGTCCATAAAATACATAAAATACATGAGTAACAATGTCCATAAAATCCTCCTAAAATACATAATATTTGGTATTTTTATATATGTTTTTGATGCTAGTAAGATTTTCAGATTACCCATATTTACTCAGCAACCATATTTTTTGTTACATATATATACAGAAACATAGACTTTCTTAATACTTACTTTTCTCCACCACACACAAATATGTATATAAATGTCCATATAAAAAAATCACAAACAAGTTTATAATGTAGAAACCAGCATGGACATGAATGTTCAGTCATTTCATAGCATTCCTGACACTTGACTCCTTCCTTGGATTATGAGATTCTTCAGAAGACAGAAATAAATAACTGGTCTCTTTTAAGAACAAAGGCTGAAGTGAATATATTTAAAAGCTGCACTGTGTTTTGATGTTATTATAGCAATCAAAGTCAGAAAATCACAGTTACTGAGTAATAAAGAATGACTTCAAAGTCTAAACTGTCTAATGATGATGTGACAACTGCAGCAGTTCATCTGTATTTATGCAATTTATATTATATACACACATATATTTATATTTTACACAAAGTGTATAATTTATGGTTATGTGGTTAAAAATAAAAAAAAAAAAAAAAAACCAAACCCATCAGGATATAAACACTAACCTACTTTTGGTGTTATGCTGCAGGAAATACCTATGTGTGTGTGCATTGCACAGAAATTTATATGCAGCTATAGACCAGTATGTCTCTATGCAATTAAAGACTTATGTGTAGCTCTTTATGTGCAATTATAGACCTGTAGGTCTATAATATCCATGTGGTTTTGAAAATTCATCTTCTTTGCTTGTCACTCCCCTTATTCTTCTGCACTTTTATAGTGAGGAGTAATTCCTTAGCCTTTAAATCTGCCCTGGGATTCCAGTCTGAATTTCACTCAAACATTGGCAAGATGTTTAATATTTGTTCTCAAGTGGGAAACCAGGAGTTCTGGGACCTTTAGCAGCTAGCTGGCAGCTTTCCCATCCTTGTAACTGAGGGAATAAACTTTCTCAAACCATCATTTTTTTGGGACAAGAGAGTAACTTCAAGCATAATTGTTTATCTGAAGCCATAAAGCCTGACATTGTTGGTGGCTCTATCCAATCCTAATATTACTGCTGTTGAAAGACCTACTTTGGATAATGAATGATTTTTTTGGTTGTTTTTATTGTGAACATTCAAAAGTTTTCCATGAGTTTATGCCAATAAAAAAAATTCCAAAACCCGTAAAGCAACCAACTTAAAACTATCATTAAAACTGTTCCCTGATTTTCAGTATTTTCTCCTCTCTGAATTGTGCCATTTCCTGCAACCAGTTTCATTGCTGGGTACTGGGTTGTGGAGGATTTGCAGGTTACAGTGACCCCAAAGGCAGCAGTTGGATAAGATGGCTTCAGCAGCCAAGCCAGGTGGTGGATCTCCTGTTCTCCCAGTGCTCACCTGCATCCCACACTAACCCCTCCCTTCATTGTCCTAATGCAGAAGCTTGTGAGACTGCTCAGAGAACTTGCCAATATCTATCTGATAAAATTAAGACATCAACTTGAACTAATTTAAAAGTTAAGATAGATAAAATGGAGGAATTAATTGCTGGGTTTAAAAAGTCTGGAGTACCAATGGTGCAAAATAATGGTTCTCAGTACAGTCATGTCCTTCAGACTGAGATTTGGACATCAGGAAGAATTGCCTTTCCATTACATATTCCATATAGAAAAGTTAAAAGAAATGTGTGAGAAAATTCTCCCAGAAAACTGCACTAAAGTGGGGATGGCAGAGTTGTGCTTCTCCCAAGGTGACGTGTGTCAGTGCAAGATTTTGGCAAAGGGAAACACAGCCCCAAAATTGTCCCTGCACCAAAAAATATTTTGATTGCTGATGTGTCACTCTGGGTGTATTGCTAATTTATTTTCCTGTTAATTGGGAGCAAAACACTGACAGCTTTTCACTATTAGTTCAATCATTGTTGTATTAACTTAATAGTAATTAAGTACTTTCCAGCTTCCTGATAACTGTTAGACCCAGATATTTATGACAGGTCATTAGTTGCAGAGAAGAATGGTCAGGCACTAATACTAAGCAATGAGATTGCTTATTCATACACTGAAGAGGTTAGAATTAATAATCATGATAAATTGAATCTCATGAATAACTAATAAGGAAAAATCCAAAACGATTTGCTACGGTTTCCAGAAGAGGTGTATTTTTAAGATACAAGGGTAAAATTACTCCTTGTTTCACCTGGGTGTAATAATCAAGAATAGAGCTATTTGCCAGCAGGTGAAACAGAGGCTTGGGAAAAAGTGCATGCTGAAAGAAATTTGGGATGAGAGTAAGCAGCATAATTGTTACATGCCTGCTATGTACTAAAGCAGGAAAAAAAATAAGTGACATAAGCCAGTGTTATTTTGGGAGGCATTAAATCAAAGAGCCAGAGGAGATTAGTGTGCTGCTATTAAGTACTCATGAAAACACACCTGAGACACCTGCTTGAGGCCTGCACTCCTTGGGAAAAAAAAAAGTAGAAATGCCAAGAAAAATGAGAGTAGAAGGGATTATGAGGCACCAGAGGAAAAGCAGTTACTTGGAGATCATGTAATTATGAAAAAATTCAGAACATATTTTAAGAGAAACATACAATTTTCTTGAATAAAATTATTTCTTGGTGGATGTGCTTATATTTTGGAGAGACAGAGATGCCTGAGTTTATCAGTACTGTCTGCTTTTGTGTGCACGTGGGCTGCACATTGCCTCAGATGCTTCCATGGGAAGATGAGCCCTTAGGGAAAAGTAGAAGAAATAGCAGCATGGCATCATGTCTGTGCAGAGAGGTTGAGATTCTATTCCTAAATCTTATTGATGACTTCTTCAGCTTCTCCCTGGTGTATTTTTCCTCTCTGTAAAATGGGGACACTCATGGTGGTATTTCTCTAGTGTCCAGTGAGCTGTGAACTAAATACATCAGCTAAATACATCAGTGAAACTTTGTCAGTGGACACCAGCCTGGAGCTCAGGTATGATTTGTCTGCATCCCTGGCAGCTGATCCTGACCATTCCTGGGCTCATGGGGGCAAAAAGGCTGTCAGCTCCCATGTTCTTCCCCCATGGAAGCAGCAGATCAGGCAACAACCCCTGAAAACCTCATTGGGTCACGAGATGTTCAGCCCAGCCCTGTTCTGCAAAGGAGCTGTGAGGTTCCTGGGAAATCATCATCTCTGGCTTGTGAGCTCCCCCTTTCCATCTAATTGAGAATTCCTGACTCTGAGCTGTGCAAAAGTATTGGTGGAAGGCTCAAAAGTGCAAAATATTGATGAATGGCTGTGCTGGGTGGATACATGTTTAAAATAGTGATTTATAGTGTTTGAAGGCCGTCAAAATTATATTTATTTAGAAGGGTGAGTAAAAACAGATGCCTAGGAAATAAAAAACTTTACATGGATGAGGCCTGATAAAATCTTGATGAATTTTTAACTGGAGGAGAAACAGTTTTTACAAACATTGCCAGGGACTGGCATTAAGAGCTAAAATCTCTTTTTGACTTCAGGAAAACCTCAGAAGTCAAACACCTGCACTGGTGTTGAAATGTAGCACTGGATGCCCAGCAGGAGGCCTAAGCATTCCCTTTCTTTCATGGGCAAGAAAACCATGACTACCCAGTATTTCAGAGGGAGGTAAAACCAGTCTACACTTCTTCTCCAGTGAACCATCCGTGGCACTTCCCCATTCAACAACAATTTGGAACAACAACTGGGTGGGTTGCAAAAAGCATTTTCTAAACACTGCAGTCACCAAGGCTTCACAATTCATTTGTGTATTAAGCTCCTAATTTTGAGTGCTAGCATGAGGTTTCTTAAAGTTCACATAGTGTAATTGTTACCTAAGGCTGGGAGACTGCTCTGCTTTCTAGGCTATTTAGCTGCAGATAATTTATGAGATTGCTGGGGAGGTTGAAAAATTGTTTCACCTCTCGGTTGTTCATGCTTGTACTGGTTTTACAACAGATGGGAGAGAATTTTGCAGTTGTGAATATTTGATTCGTGCCGGCCGACTGCCTCCTCTCACTCAGTAGAGACAAAAGCCACAAGCTGGAGAGGAGCTGCAGTGGTTTTTAGAGGGTTGGAGCTGGTTTGACAGATACAGATATATCTCAGTATTTTTAAAGCAAAGATGTGATTATCTCAGTGCTCTGGCTTCTTTTCTTAGTGAAGCTGCACAGGGTATCACATAGACCTACAGAAAGTGAACTAAGCAGGAGTAGAGTCTTTGGGAGTTCACTGTAAGAGAAAAACTGACATTACTTCCCAGAATTGTCAGTGACTTCTTTGCTCATTTTTTCTTGGTACATACCATTTTAATTGTCTAGAAATGTCAAGATGGCCCATTAATAAGACTGCACAGAGGTATGAATACTGTTATTAAAGAGTCTTTGGGGGTAAGGACATCATGAATCTCATATGGGCTTTAGTCCCTTCTCTGGTGATTAATTTCTGACACAGGTTGACTCACTTAGGTCAGACTCTCTCTGACCTACATTTTTCTGTCTTTGTCTCAAATATATCGTCACTGTTCTTAAGCACCTGACTAACCAAAGGTTTTTATGTCATATGTGAACCCATGACTGAGTAAGGGGTTGACTCCACTAAAGTGGAAGATCTGCCCTCAGCCCCTGTGGCAGCAATGAAAGATGGTCAGGTCTTGATGTCAGTTGTGTCCACCCTCCAACCCCGTCACACACACAGAGCCTCCCTCTCCTTCCCTTGCCTCTGGTGGGCAATGTGTCTTTTCCTATGACAAGAACACCAAGGGTGTGTTGTAGGAGGAGTTGTCTGGATCTCACACAATTAATGCATTCCAAAGAAACCCTGGGAGCTGAAACCCTTGTAACTTTGGTGTGCATCGTAGTGCAGCACAGTGTAAAACCCTGCTGGAGACTGAGCCACTGGGCAAACTGGTCTCCACAAGCTGCAGGCAGCTCCTGGGTGGATTCCCACCCTGGCAGGGACACCTGCAGGGTACATCCAGCCCAAACACAGGGAAGACTCACCTTTGGGAAGGTTTGTAAGATATGGAGAAAAAATTACTGATGTAGTTCTATAGGTGCTTTTTTGATTTGTAAATGTGAATTCTGCAAGGCAAAAGACTGTAAATCTCTACACTTTTGTCCAAACCTGTTTAGTCTGGATATATTATAACCCTTTAATTATAAACTTTTGACCAAATCTGAAACAAATTGAATCCAGCTGCAACTAGACCCCTCTAAGCAGTTTGGAAAGCAAAGAGCTGTCACTGAAGCTCGTGTCTCAACATGGTCCCCTCACAGGGACAATGACATGATGGCACTATAACCATTGTAACAGGTGATGGAGTGGTAATGTAGATACTGCCCTGGCAATATTTAGATACTGTATTAGCAAAATATCTAATCATAATCACCCACATCATCACTGTGTCCTAATTCCCACACCTGGCTGAGAACCTCTCAACTACTCTGTTACAGCCCCCAGTGACCACCAGCCACCTTGTTGTGCCATTCCTTCGTGTCCCTGCTGACACTTTACCTGGGCCCTCATTCAGTGTGAACCTGATGTTTACCACTGGGATTTGATGTTCTGGGAAAGGTTCTTTTATTTTTGTTAGACTTAATTTTCTAAGCTTTGGCTGCTAGAGGTGATTCCTGAGGGAAGGAAGGGAATCATGAGATGAAGTGCAAGGGGAGCATTTAACCAGGAGCAGGAGATAAAGGAAGCAGAAGATGAGATTGGCACTGACTTACACAACTGACTTACCTGGAACATGAAAACTCTGAATTGCCTGATTTAGGATCTTACCCAGCAAAATTCCATTTCTTTTTGGGGTGAGACACCAGCGCTTTCAGAAGTGGTGATTTGGATTTCAGATGGGCAAGATCTTCATTTCCTATCTCCAAGGGAACCTCTAAGAATCAGAGAATCACAGAATGGTTTGGGTTGGAAGAGACCTTAAAGATCACCCAGTTCCCCCCCCTGCCATGGGCAGGGACACCTTCCATGATCCCAGAGTTCTCCAAGCCCCATCCAGCCTGGCTTTGGACACTTCCAGGGATGGGACAGCCACAGCTTCTCTGGGCAGCCTGTGCCAGGGCCTCACCACCCTCACCCCAAGAATTTTCTTCTGATATCCAATATAAATCTACACTCCTTTGGCTTAAAGTTATTCCCCCTGGTCCTATCAATGATAGATGGTTAACTTCTAATAAAGTAAAATTTTTAAAAAAAAACTTTTAAAACCCCTAAACTGGGCACTTCAGTTGAAAGCCTGACACTGGGTAGGATCTGGGCCTGTGCCACCAACTGATGCCTCCAGGGGTTTTTTTGAAAGCAGTTTCATTATGAGTAGACAGTGAAACCTATTTTTGGAGTGAGACTTGTATCTGTATCCTGAGTGATTATACACTAGACTGCTGATAAAATGAAAATTCCACTTCATTTTATGAAGGAAAAAAAAACTTTAAAAAATAAAAGATTAATTGCCTCTGAGGAGCCTTTCAGGTAAGACACGCAGTGGAACACACTTGGAATGCTTTGTTTTTGATATAATTAGGATTTCTAATCGCTTGGTGGCATCAGACCCTAGGGAATGTTATTCAGGCATCTCTAGAGTATGGACAAAATTGAACAGAGCTCATGAAAATCCCAATAACATCAAAATATTGAATTCAAGATATTACTGAGGCATTTGGATGCTCAAATCTGTTTTTAGAATGAAGCTTTAGTCTTTTTATGCCAGAGATCATCATCTGAAAAATAGATCTAAACAGCATCTTCCCATGCTGAAGAAGAGCTGAATACCACAATGACAGTAAAAACCAGATCCTTCTGTAATAAGGAGTGTGAGAGGAAGAAATGGACAATTGTATATCTATCTACTTATTTGTCTAATAATGGTATTTCCACAAGTGGTCAGAATTAGCAATTTCTTTATGATATATGAAAATCTTGTTTTCTGGGATCTTGCAAAAGCTGTCTCCTTAACATCATCCTATTTCCCCATTTGCAAAATAGGGATTATAAAACTTGTTTTGTCTGTCTGAGTTGATCAGACAGAAAACACTTCAGGGCAGGGAGCATCTTTTGCCATAGAAGAGTATCATATAGAAAAGGTAATAAAAAAGTATCCATCCAAATTGTTTTTAATAGAAAACTGTGTTTTCGACAGAGGATATGGATGCACAAATCAATTATGAGATATTGTAAAAGAGATAATGTAAAACTTGCCCAGCATCCCCCTGAGGCTCAGCTCTATGTGGTTCTTCGATGTGAGGTAGGTTAAGTTATGTATTGTCATTTCTGGTACCCAATTTCTCTGTTGCATTTAATGAGGATGTAAAAAGCCTTCTTTTGGTACTGTGGAGAGGCTCCATTCATGCTTGTGATGCACCTTGAGCTCCTCCGACACCGGCTGAAAAACTCAATTATTGTGACATACAAACAGTAAAATTTGGGGAGTAGGAATTTCCATCTCTCCCCCTAAACACATCTGACTTACAGGCTCTATAACTTTCAAGCAAGATTAGCATTGTCAATAAATCATCAGGTACAGATGAGGAACACTACAGAACGCTGTGTTGCTGAGGCAGAGAGAACGACAATAGGTGCCTCAGCAGCAGTTACAGCAGTGCTGCAACAGATTGTGCCCTAAAGCAGAAAATATCCTGCACACAAGAGGTTATTCAGGTATAGGAAAAAGAAAAAAAATTAAAAGTTTAGTTATCGTTGCTAACGTTTTCAGGGTAAAGAGATAAAGAGAGCAGGAGCAGGAAGGGTGGGACTGGGGAAAGGGGAAAGGAACTGGGGAGAAATTGCCGAGCTCTCAAGTTTTAAGGCAGCTCAACCAGCTGTCAGGTAGGAAAGCAGAACAAAGTAGAGCACGTTTTGGGAGAAAAGCATCTCTATTTGTAACCATGAGGGCATCCACGGGTTCAGTGCTCTCACACATTGCAGAGTCCTGACGACACGTTCCGTGTCCTGCGAGTCCCACGCTCGCTTTTCTGACAGCTCGCTTTTGCTCACACATCCTCTCTGGGTCCCAGGGCACACCTGGTTCTCTGGCTTGTTCCGTCCAATATCAATGAGAATCACATCATCTGTGTGCCAGGCATGCTCTGAAAGGCTGGTTTGCCACCAGTCTTAGTCATCCTTTACTACAGGGAGTGATAAAGAAGGAAAAGTGGACAGAAAAAGAGAAAAAAATTAAAACCTCAGAAATGCTCATGTAATTATTCATAAATCACACTAGCATATCTCCAACTGTAAGGTTTCAGAAGGTGAACAGACTCTTGAGAGATATTTTAGAAAGGGCATTGACATTTGTCAACCAAAGGTCACGGTACTGAAGTTCAAATTAGGAGCTGGTACCAGTGAGTGGTGCCAGTGCATCAGCAGCCAGGGCTGCAGGGAGCTCTGAGGGGCCAAGGTGGGCACTGCAGTGTGAACTGTGGGATGTCACAGAAGCATTTAAGTTGGGAAAGAACTCTGAAATCATTGAGTTCAACCATTAACCCAGCATTGCCAAGCCCACCATTAAACCATATCCCCAGGTGCCACATCCACACGGCTTTTAAATCCCTCCAGGGATGGTGACTCCACCATTTCGTGGTTGTCCATCCCACTCAGCTGCCCAATACTCTTTATTTAAAGGTACTTGTGATGCAGTGGGGTAATAATTAACACCTGTATGTTCCAAGCAGCCCTTCATTCTCATTCCCATAAATCTGCACTGGGTTCAGAGGTGGATCACACATAATTTCTGCACTAAGGACCATTTTCTTTCTATGTTTTAATGAGGCCCAGACAACATACTTTTCTACCCATGTTAAATCAGAATTAGCAGTAGTTGCAGAAGGGTACATCTCCTTGAAATACATTGTTATTATGTTCTAGCACGTTGAATACTTATTTTTCTAGGAGAGGAAATGGAGCTATCTCTGGGTTACATGACATAGTATGTCCAAGAATTTGTTTTACCTCAGATATCTTGTGTGACCTAGAAACACTACTTGAGAGCAAGATACCAAACCAGTAAGAGGGGACTGCTTTGCGTTGCCTAAAAGTTGTGTGTGCCCTTGCTTGAATTACTGAACCACACAGGTTCAACTTCTATGAACCAGGACACCAATCCTGTTTTTTTTCCTGTTTTGGAGAAAGTTGCTTCACGTGGATTGTGCCTAGTATTGTTCATTTGATTCATCCTTATGTAATTTCAGTGAATATAATGTTCAAACTGAGCATCAATTTGGCAGACTATCATCTGGTTTAAATTTCACACCTTCTTCAGGGTTCTTAGCACCAAAATGGGGCAGGAGGAGGTTGCTGCTTCATTCTAAGCCTGGAATAAGGGAAGATGGTTCAAACTCCTCTTCTAAAGTGATCACAGGGTGATAGAGTGGCACAGGCAGCTCGTGGGTCCTTCCTGTGTTTGCAGTTTGTGATGAGCCAAGTCCCAGTCTGCTGCTCCAACCTGACAGCATCCCTGTTCAGGGATGGATTTCTGTTCAGAGAGAAGATGATACAGATCTGGATATCGCTGGCACAGCAACAATCACCCCCATCAGGCTGCTGTATTAATCCTTCTGGTGGCATCACATGGAAAAGGAGCAAAGCTAACACAGATCACTCCTCTGGGACACTGGACCCTTAGGGCAGAGGAGAAATTGCCCTTGTACTGCTCTGGCTTTCCACACCACCCGCTCTCCATGGCTCTGTGCTGTTCTCAGCCATTCTCTCCTCACGTCATGGCAGGAGGAGCAGCCGGAGATGATGGAGGGGGTGGAAGGTACCAGGAGAGAGAACCAACCCCAATGTGAGGTTTGTAGCTTGGTTTTGGATTGCAGTTCTACTTGAGTAATGCCTGGAACAGAAAGGGAATCCTAAAATGCTCTTGGCAAAAAGGGCAGCCTTCAGAACCAGAATCCTTGCGCTGCTCATGTGGTCAATCAATCACGTATTTTGCAAAGCCAGAGCACACAGTGAGCAGGTTCCCTCAGGATTCCTATTACAACTATAGTAGTTTGGAAGCAGGTTTTGGATTAAACCCTTTAAACTTGAAATAAACCCCTTTCTCTTCAACCCTCTAGTGAGCCTGAGTGAGGCACCCTTTGCCTCACTCATCCCTTGACTCAGTTTCTGCAGGTTGAAGTTGTGCTGTAAAGCCCAGTGAATACAGCAGATCTGCAGGCATTCATGGATTTTAGGTTAGACTGAAAATCCTTTAAAAATTAAAAAAAAAAAATTAGAAATAATTTCTGATACATTACATGGTCACCTTTTAAATGAGAATATTCTCTACCTTGATCATGTAGCAAAAGCCATGGAGATGCAGGAGTTGTAGGGTACTTTTGCTATACTGTGAAGTGGGTACAAGAGAAATACCTTGTTTTGCTTTATCAACATAGTGACTTTATGCACATTTGATTATTACTTCTTTTCATTACAAAGGTATTTTCTGAAGAGAAAACATTTTCTCCACTATAACACTTTCCTACTAACAAGGATCAAAAGTCACTACTTTAAGTTATTACTATATTTCTAGAGCAATTACATGCAAATTTCATACTAAAGTATTCCAAACAATTAAAAATAAAATGACTATGCGAAAATAAGTTATTAGGTCAGTATTAACAGTTAAAGCTGCAACATTTAATTGAGTGTTTTACTGTGGAGATGTCTGGGAGATAAAAGTGTGAAGCCCATCTGGAAATTGTCCCCAATGAAAATACTTTTGCTCTTAGAATGAAAGCTGGGTTTAGAATTCACTGAGTTAACAGCTTTAAAATAAGCAGAGAGGGTAAGATTGTGAGCTTGCCTTGTTTCCTCCAGTTATTTGCATAAAAATTGTACTTGCTTCAGCCTGCTAATTCCACAACCTTTTCATCAAGCTGAAATAGGGATCATAAACCCCTAATTATATGGAAGTGCATCATAAGATTTTAATTTATCTTGGTTTTTTAGTTATTCAATTTTTCCAGCGGTAAATAATTAACATGTTGAATCAGCCCCTGTTGTATTTAATGCTTTAAAAGTAGATTATTTTTGAAATAGCAGCTTTTTCTGGGAGTAACAATTTTTTTTGTTCATTTACTTGTTTGTAGGAAACTGATACTTAAACAATCACTGGATTTCCAGAGCTGGAAATCAAGGAAAATTCTGATGTTTTAAAAGAATGATAATATTATGGTAATTGATTACCTTGGCTCAAAACATATCCATGTCAAAACCTGAGGACAGATGCACACAGAATTATATGGATTGAGGACTTGGCTTGTTTTTGCTCCTGGAGCAACACCTGACCCTTGCAGTAACCCTGCAGATCACTCTAAAGCACAACTCAAACCACTGGTAAGATGAGTTGACCAGGACTGGCAAGAAGAGCACTGGGTAGGTTATTTGAGTAAGCTGGTGATTAAAAAATTTAAAACTGGACCTTCTTTTTTCAGGCAAAATTATGCTTCTCTTAGAAATTATTTTTTTTTTCTGACATTAATAATCCTGCAGGAACTTACTGAGTTTACTGCTTTGAAGAATGTTTTTTTTTTCTTTTTTTTTTCTTTTCCGTAGAAAACTTATAACTTAATCAAATCAAAACACATTTTCACTGGGTCCTTTAGAATGGTTTCTTCAATGCATTTTCCATGCCAAATTCTGCCTCTGGCCACTTCTCTCTGCAAGTGTTTAATTAAGCATTTCAGGGTTGGAGGTTTTGGGTGGTTTTTTAATTACATGAAAAAGTTTTTCCTCTTTAATTTTTTTTTCCCTGATTCTACCATCCACAAAGCCAGTAGAATAATTTTAGTTAAGATCTCCTGAAACCAGGCACAAAACAAAGCCACGTTCAGTTTACATCAACTGAGATTTATTTTTCTCTCCAAGAGGGAAACAGTGTTTAGTTATGAGGTTCTGCAAAATAAATTACTGAGCAGTGATCCAGGTTATCCATTTGAGTAATCTGGCAGTGCTCTGTTAGCAGGATGAAGCTGTGCCAATTTACAGTAATTAGTGAATGAGGCAGCACAACATTGCATTAGGAACTGTTACTGGGTTCTTGCTAAGGTGCAGTAAAAACATGTCCCACAAAATAGATATTTCCCATTTGATATTTTCACCAGCTACCAGTGCCCTGAATTTCAAACTAGACCTACAAAGAGTAACTTGGGTTGTTGTTTGTTATGTATTCATTTTCACTTCCCTAAGTTTAGAGTTAAATATTAATGAAGGGAAGATTAAAAAAAATATAAAAGCAAATCCCATAAAGCCCCTCCAGCCATGCTGGGGGAATCCATCATTTTCTAGCTAGTGGCAATACAAATAATGTAATGTCTTTTTTCTCCTTATTTTTAAGGGTAGTTAGAGATACCTGAACTACCTGGAAAATAAGTAAAAAAAAGTGAAATATTCAGCTGCTTGTACATTCTTGGCACAGGGATGGGGAACATTTCTTCCTGATTAGAACAACAAGAGTTGTCTGTTGGCTCTGCCAAGCTCCAGCTCCAGTGTTCAGCACTGAAAATATTCCCTTTTGATGCTTCTTGGGCCATAACTCAATCTTTCTAGTAACAACAGTAGCTGGATAAAGGAATGTTTTTCAGTTTCCTGCTGAAATAACAAGCCCAAGGAAAATTATTAGTCTGTGCTGAATTAAAAATAAAATTTTTAAATGAATTTTAAATGAGGATTTAATCCAAGTCTATTTTGGTTAGGTGGCTTTGGTTTTAGCTTTCTTTTAGGTTTAGATTTCCTTTGTACGTGGATGTTTTCGATGAAATATTGCCTCCATTTTTATTTTGAAAATGTTGAAACATCTTCCTATTTTTACAATATGAAGTATAACATCAAAAAGTTCAGTGAATGTTCTCCTGTGTAGTATTTACCTGAATTTGGGGAGTTGGAGGGGGCTCTTATTTATCCGTGTGTTAATTTTGTCAAAAAATACACACACAACAGAAACTTTAATTGAAAACCTGATTTATACTTTATAAACAAAGTAATAAATTTTACTGTTTATATTTGTTCACAGTCTTGGCAGGTGAATGTAGGGCTCTGAGCTGTGATTTGACAGGTTTTAAAAGCAGCCATCAGAAAGTGTCAGAGTGCCTGAATATAGGTGCAATAAATTAATTTCAGTAGCATGCTGGGCTCTAGTGGAAGGTGTCCTTGCCCGTGGCAGGGCCTGGAATTAGATGATCCCTTCCCAGGGGAACTCGAAGGTCCCATCCAACCCAAACCATTCTATGATTCTATGATTTAGATGAGCTAAAAACAGAGGCTGATGAATGAATCCCAGCACATGGTTTGGAGAAAACAGAGAGAAACATTTCCAAGGAAGATTTATCCCACCCTAAATAGCCCTCTTTGAATACTGTTTGGGTTGTCTTAAAATTTGATATATTTTCACTGCTTGTGCTCAGCAGGAACAAAAGGATTTAAGAACCTATAGTAGATTGAGGTATAAAATAGCAAAAGGAAAATTTAGAGAATTATTAAGGTTGTAAAAGACCTCCAAGATTATCAAGTCGAACCTTTGACCAAATACAGCCATGACCTCCAAATCAAATCATAAAGTATTACATCTGCTCATTTTTTGAACACTTCCTGCAATGGTGACTCCCCCACTACTCTGGGCAGCCTGTTCCAATGCTCAATCACTCTTTTAATGAAGATATTTTACCCAACATCCAACCTGAACCTCCCCTGGCACAAGTTGAGGCCGTTTCCTCTTGTCCCATAGCTGAATGTCTGAAACCCAGTGATTTTATGTTTCAAACCCCAGCTAAGCCAGGTTATGGCCGGACTTGCTGCTGCTGGGAAGGACCTAAAAGTAAAACCAGGTCATAAAGTTCTGGATTACCCCATGGGTGTGTTTCAGTTAGCTGTTTAGCCTTGTTCTGGTGTTAATTCATCTTGCCTCTAGGACTAGATCAAGCTGCACCAGGGCTCAGCTCTCAGACTGCCAGAGGTGAGCCGGGTGCTGCAGCTGAATTCTGATTTATGGTCATGTATTGGGTTTGTGTGGCCCACTTTTGGTAGTGGTTGGGCTACATGGGAGGCTTCTGTGAGAAGCTGCCAGAAGGCTCCTCCATGTCCAGCACAACCAATCCCTGGCAGCCCCAAAATGGAGCCACTGCTGGCCAAGGCTGGGCCAGTTAGAAATTCCCTGTCTCCCTGCACCACTGGGAAAGAGAGAGGGATGGGGGAAAGGGGTTTTTAAAATTTATTTTATTTCTCATTATCCTGCTCTCATTTTGTTGGTAATGAATTCATTCAATATCCCCAAATTGAGTCTATTTTGCCTGTGACAAGCTAAAGACATTGTTCAATGAAGATCTGTTTGCTGAAGCATCCTCTTCTTTGCTAAAGACATGGTTCAATGCAGAGGGATTCTCCTTCAGCTGGCCAGCCCATTGTTTTTGGTTGTACAGTAACTAACAGCTTGGTATCTTA
>JACBWW010000001.1:359081-384133 GCA_020086605.1 Lanius collurio | reverse complement strand
GTAAAAAAAAAAATTTAAAAATTGAGAGAAAGATACCTGCAGATGGAATAACAAAGAATTGTGTGCCTTCTAAAGGATATAAGGAATGGAATCAATATTCTTCCAAGAGATGAGAATTTATTTTTTTTTCTTAAATCATTCTCCTCTTTAAGACCTCAGATTTTCCTGTAAGAACTTTAAGAAGTCACACTGCCTAGCTCCTCTCAGCACTCAGGCATCAAGAGGTGAAGTATTAAGACTTATATCTAAATTTAAAAGGTTTAATTAAGCATTCCCTTGGCAGTGGATAGAGCTGGAACGTGGAGAGTTAACATAGTGAGAAGCTAAATTGTTAGATGGGCAGATCTAGGTGGGTTCCTCAGTCCAGTCTCAGTCCTGGCTCTCTCACTTTTTAGGGAGTCTGAGTCACTCCCTTCATGAGTCTGAGAATGAGCCACTTCCTACCTCACTTCCACAGCATTAAAACAAAAATAGTATCTTCCCTTACCTTGGAGGGTCATGGAGGGAATAAATCAGGTAATTTCAAAAATTTGTGCCTGCATAAACATGAACACCAGGGCTAAATACATATCTTTAAAAGTTACCCTCAGGAAGGTAAAATAAATTATCCAGCCTTTGCAAACTTTTCTTGGATGCTCTTTCCCCTCACTGCTCCCAACTTGTCAGCCCCATATTTAGGGATGCTTCTGCCAGCTGAGCTGTGCCTGTCCTCACGCCCTGCACTCTGGTTTGTGCAGGCTCCAAACCCAACGTGGCCAGCAGTGGTTAAAGACTAAATGTCCTGGAAACTACAAAGTCTCTTTTGTGGAGGTAACATCCTCCTTTATTGTAATCTCACTCCTAGGGAAGCAGGAGCTACAGACCAAGTCCTGGACCTGTCTGGTTTCACCAGTGAAATTCAGCTTATCACAAGTCCTTGGCATTGCACAGGTCTTGCCTTTTCCTATCTCAGAAATTTTCCAGCACAGTGCCATGCTCTCTTTAGGCTCTGTGGGACAGTGAATGAGGTCCTGTTGAATGGCCCCATTTGTAGTCCACCAGTGAGCTATGCCTGGCTCAGTGTTATGGAGAAGGAGAACATGGACCATGAATAAACAACTGGGACAGAGACTGTCAGGTGGTGACCATAACCTGAAGGAGGCCCAGAGCAGTACTACTCAACACTATTGTTGTATGTCCCAACTGGCCTGAGATGCTTGCAAAATATAAAAAATAATCCCAGGTCCCAATGAAAACATTCATAGCACTACATTGTAGAATCATAGAAACATTTAGGTTGGAAATTATCTTTCAGATCATCAAATCCAATCATTACTCAAACACCACTAAACCATGGTCTTGTGCAAGGCCAGGAGCTGAACTGAATCATTCTTGTGGGTGCCCCCCAATTCAGCATATTCTGGGATTCTCTGATCTACAAGTTTTTTAAATCCCTCTGTGGATGGTGACTCCCACCACTGCCCTGGGAATCTTGTTCCAATACTTGACAACCCTTTCAGTGAAGGAATTGTTCCTAATATCCAATCTAAACCTCCCCTGGGGTAACTTGAGTCCATTTCTTCTTATCTTGTCACTTTTCACTTGACTTTGTTCTGGGACACAGGACTTCCATTATTTCATTTTTTAAAATTCCTTCCCTGCCAACTTACCACTCCCAACACCCTGGATGATGGACAGGACACAAGAGCTTCTCCTTTGAGCCATGTACCCCCACAGTGAGCACTGAGAGTGGGGTCACCCTCCACTGTGAGATCTGGTGATGGACACCCATCCTCAGCCCTGGCACTTTGCACCTTCTCCACAATGTGACCAGACACATCAAAGCTTCCCTCCTCTTCTTATGTGACCTGAGGAAACATCAACCATATAAGAAATTCTGAGGTGTCTCATTGTCATGAAAGAGTGTGGGAATGTACATCTGGATTATTGAATCAACTGGATTTTATCATCCCAAATGTATTCCAACACATCATCCTGTGCCATCAGTTATCACTGCTTAGTTTTATCAACCATTCTCTTATCAAGACTTTTGAACTCTGTTTTATCATTATTTATTACTCTAAATGTTATCAGGGGCTGGGCACACTGATTCTGGACTGCTCTGGCTGTTGTAATATAAATCCAGTTTCTCAGTGGGAGAGAAAAAACAGAATCAAGTCTCCTGAACATCTCCTGGCTTATCTTCAGGGCATGGTGACTGGTTCAGTCAGAGACATTCCCCATTGATGGAACTCATCTTTCTCTACCACAATGTCATTTAAAAAGCCACACACATATTTCATTGGGTTTAAAACAAAATTGTTTCTCCTAAACAGTACTCAGCATGGTTTGGATATAGCACAAGGACTATTCCCAACAGTTAACTTAGAGACAGATATTTTAATATAAAGAAAGTTTAGCCATGTAAGTGCAGACCATTCCCTGTTACTTAACCTCAATACATTGCACCCACTCATAATTTGTTTGCACAGACAGAGTCAGTATCTCTCCGTTAGAACTAACCTTTCTCTCTTTTTTTTAATTTCCATACGGTCTAAATGATCCCCTCCAAGGACAAGTTTCATCTCCCCTCCCTTTTTATAGAGGTAAAATCAAAATGCCTTATATGCCATATATGGTACTGAAAGGTTTATGATGAGGTAGCAATCCAAGGTCTTTAGAAGAGGTTTCACCATATTGTCCTTGCAGCATTGAGTAAAACAGCACTCATGGTATTTCTCTGTCACCATGCCACACTGCTTAATCACATTACTCGCTGCTTTCATTTGCTCTAATTCTTCACTTGGAAGCTTTTTTATTTTTGCTCCAAGTAGAACATTTGCAATCTGCCTTTTTACTGTGCATGCAAAAACTAGCATGTTTTTAACTTCTGAGAACTCATTCAAGGAGACAGCACCATTTTTGTACATGGTGTTCTCGGAGAGTGCAGTGCATCCTGCATGCTTGGTTGGTAGCAGCTTAATGCTGTCACGGTCCTCCAGGGGCTTGTCCCATGTGGTTATAATTAACTTTTAATGTCTGCCTTCAGGGCAAAACACTTAAGGGGTTAACCAGTTTTCTCCAACAGAATGAATAGTTAAATGGTAACATACGTTTATCAATATATTCCACAAAGTGGAGGAAAATACCTAAGTATTTTTTCTTCTGCTTGTCTCATATTTGTCTAATTCAGAGTCACTTGCCAACTTGTGAGTGGAGATTATCCTTTCAAGTCTCATAATATAAATGTGCTTGCTACATGGTTAACACAGTCTTACTTAGTAGCTGAGTCAGTGTGAAGCTTTGTTGGACCAGATCTCGCTGGTATTTAACCATTGCAAACACTTACAGTCCTTCTTTCTCCCATAAGTACATGTTGCATCATGCTGAAACCTAGGAGTGTGACTTACTACAAGGACATGCATGACTTTGCAAGTAAACCAGACAGACTTTACTTATAATGTTGTTAGAGAGATGGGGAAAGTTAGTGTATAAGGGTATAATTGCTTCATCAGCTGGGTCTGCATTGTTAGAGTGTAATTCAGTTCCTAAACACTGTATTACAGTCTCACCTAAGACACTCTGGGGCACCCAAGGCACTTATTTAGTGCTTAAAATTACACTAGATGCCTATATTTGGGGAATGCAATCCCACCTTAAATTTAAATGTTTGCAAAGGACACAATGAGCTGGAGTCAGCTCTTCAACCACAGGTGTCTCATGTAATTTTAGTCACTCTGGGCTATCCTGACAATGCAGAAGGGTTCAGCACTCCTGTAAATTCTTTAATACCCACAAACATAGCCAATTATACCATTGTATTCGTTGTATTCAGCAAACTAAATTCTTCTTACTGAATGGAGACCATACAATCTGGCACCTTTCTGTGCATGTCTGACCAAGCACTGAATGAACTCTTGCCTATGCAGGTTGCAATTGAACACAGAAAGTGCCTGGCTCTGAAGAAAAAGGCTGAGCAGGAGAGTTGCCTGACTTCTGATTCAGTAGTCAGCACGAGTGCAGTGAGCTCTTGGCACTGCATGGTGTGGACATGCCTTCCAGGGCTGTTCTGAGGCTGAAGTAAACCCATGGAAGAATGGCCAGTGCTCTCAAAGAATGCTGAGTGAGCCCACAAAGAGAACCAAGCTTGTCAAGAGGCAGAAAGTTTGACCAAAAAAAGTACATATTTGCCCTGCTTTGCTCCTGTATGCTTGGCTGTGATATTTTTTCATTGATGTACTAACCAGAAATCTTGAGAGAAACTTAAGGGTACATAATATGGCATAAGATGATTTCCTCTTTGATGTAATGGAAGATTGAATCTGCATCTAAAAGTCTTCAAAATAATTCATTGTGTTCTTAAAGAAGTTCCAGTAGATTAATTTTCTTTATTGACAGACACTACAACTGGAGAAATATTTCAGTAAAGCACTTATATTCTGTGGGGATTTACCTCCACATTCTCTAAGGTATGCTAAAATCAGAGATAGCAATTTGGGAACATTCATTCCTCAACCACCCCCCTTGTGTGTCACTGGCTGTAGACTGAGATGCGTTTCAGGATTTGAATTCATCATGTCTGGTGAGTACAGCAAACTCCTGGTACACCACCCTGCTCCTCAGCAGGAACTGCAGAAGTGAAAAGCCCACTTTTCAACTGAGAATCTCACAACCTCCCTGCTCCTCAGCAGCTGAAGGTAATCACAGACTCGTCACAGAAACAGAATGGTTTGGCTTGGAAGGGACCTTAAAGGTCACCCAGCTCCATCCCCTGTCATGGGAATGGACATCTTCCACTAGACCAGGTTGGTTGTTCCAGTCCCCATCCATCCTGGCCTTGAGAACTTCCAGGGGTGGAGCAACCACAACCTCACAGTAAAGAATTTCTTCTTAAGGTCCAAGATAAACCTACTCTCTTTCAATTTAAAGCCATTTCCTCTTGTCCTTATGATCTTTGCATTCTGCTGAGTCTGAAGAGTGTGGGCACATTCTGCCTTGTGTGCCCTGGGATCCAAAGCCTGAAACAGTGAAACAGAAAGGATCTCCAGGTTGATAACAGCTCAAACAACACAGATAAAGTCCCTAAGAACTGAAAAAGATATGTAGATAGAATCAAATTAATTACATGACTTAGCCATTTTCCATCCTTTACAACAAACTACAGGATGATGATCATCCCTCTTTTAGAGAGGGATGGGAACAAGACACCAAGAAATAAACTGTCTGCCCTTACATTGTCTGGCAAATTAGTAGCACAAATAAAATAAGAGCCAAGATCTCTTGGGTGAGTCTTTCAGCTGACCACACTTTCAAGCCTGCACAATGTTGTAAAGCAACATTTGCTGGCTTCAGGCTGTTAATTCTTTGCATTGTCAGCCCATTCTATTGAGACACGACTGAGCAACATTAACTTTTATACTCAGTCATTTCCCTATTGTTGACTTGATCTGATTTCAGTGGAGAGTTGCTGTCAGTATCCCTCAAAGAAAATGGGCTACCTTAAACACCTTTGACTGGTTCTCAAGTAAAAGCCTGAGTCCTCTGTCAGACACTACAGCCTTGGCAAAAGGGGAGAAGGGAAAGGGAAAAGAGCCTGATACACAGCTTGTTAAGGATTTCAGAAAATACATAATACATTTGTCTGTGTGTTGTCTCTGACTCCAGAACGTCTTTGATTTTCAGCTTATAAATTCTGATTTATTATCCAATTCTTCTGCATGTCAGATAGCACAGCTATGAAGTAAAGCCTCATAAACCATATCACAATATTATCTTCAGTGTTTTTTAAGGCTCATATATATATTTATGAGCAGAGTCAACTTTAAATAGCAGATTTCATTGACAGCAGGAAACACCTGGTGTAGGCTCTCCAGCAGTCACTGCAATGACACGTGATATTCACAGTTACACAGTACAGCTCTTGGTAATCTCGAGTTAAATCATCCACTTCTAAAGAACATCTAAACATTATGAAATCAAAAGAGTAATATCCATCTCTTCCATATTCCTCTCCTTTCAGTACTGAAAGGAACTAAACCAAACTATGTCAGTCCAGACTATTCATTCTCCGTAATCAGTCCCGTTTTGCAAAAGCATTGGAATATGTTGACACCCTAAGAATGAAGTTCCAGTCTCCATCCACAAATATCCTAATTATCTTTCTTTTGACTAAGTTGTGCTCTTTTATAAGTCTGGAGCTATTAAAAAAAATTCCATGCCATCATGTAACTCTTCAAACTCTTAACAGAAAAAAACTTAAAGTTTTATGAAAATCATGATAACATATTGGAAGATTTCTCTATTGCTGATAATAAGTTCCATTAATTAGAACACTTTTTTGAAAGTAGTCTTGATTGATGCTATGTATGTATAACCGAAATTGAATTGAAACTTAAAGGATCTTAAAGATCTTAAAGGATTTGCTTTCCTAAAGGAAATGATGCCAGGATAATTTTTGCTTTTTCTTTTTATATACCTTTTTTGTATTCTCAGTATTCTTAGCATACATAGCTGAAATTCTTTAACTTAACTCCTGGTATTCTGCTAAGCCAGAAAACCAAACATCTTAAAGACCTCACAGCCGAGAACCAGAAAGCCTAAAGTTATCTTGAAAAATCAAGGCCCTCTCTAGAACATACTTTATAAACTAGACTCCATCTTGTGGAAAATACTTTAGAATAGAGAGATATCATACCATTCATTTACACCTCTCATTGGGGAATCTGGGTCAGATATGCTAATTTGCAAAGTCTATAAAATGATATAAGCAATGTACCGAGTGTGTGCATTTCGATGTATTCCACCTTGATGAATTGTACCTGAGGGTCCTTATTAAATACTGAAGTAAAAACCTTTTTATAACTTAACTGTATCTGGCTCATGATTCTAGGACCAGGAAAAAGACATCGTTGGAAAAAAGTAATGGGACATTTTTTTCTTCCTTAGATTTTGTCCAAATTGCCACACAACTCAAATCTTCAGTTTTACATCCAGTCAGTTAACACTCTGCCAAGCATTTCACAAGTAGTGTTTAAAGCAGAAACAGTCCCAGAACAGATTTTTGTTGAGAAACTCTGATTTATCTTGGTATAGGAAGTATGTAGATAAGTTTTGCAGTTTGGGTATGACCAGACATCACCATGAGGCTGCAGAGCAAGGGAATGGACTTGGTACTGATGTAAATGATTTGTATATTCACAGGTGGGTTAGAGCAGTCAAATATGGCAAACTACATGGAATCATGGAATGATTTGGTTTGGAAGGACCTTAAAATTCATCTCCTTCCAACGCCTGCCATGGGCAGGAACACCTTCCACTAGACCAGGTTGCTCCAAGCCCTGAGCACTTCCAGGGATGGGGCAGCCACAGCTTCTCTGGGCAGCCTGTGAGAAAAGAAGTTTCCACAGAACTGGAATTCCACACAGACTGGTGTGATGAATGACCCCCTCATGATCTTGAAGGTCTTTTCCCCTCTTTTTGATTTTCTCTCTCTTTCATACAGAAAATCACAGACAGCTGGTTAGATTAGATCACCTTCGGGTGGTTACGTTGAGATTAATTTTTCCTCTCTGATATCCACATAGGACCCAGCCACTTCCGAAGATTTCACAGTCAGGTGAGGTATATTTACAAGTCAGATTATTGGGTTGGAATATACAGTGCTTTATAATAAATTTACATAAAGAGCTGATGAAAGCTTGTCTAGCTCCCCACTACAACACAAAAAGGAGAAGAATTATATCTTCTGCTAATAAAATATGCTCACTTTTTGCTCTCTGTGTTTACTTGTGACTCACCTGAATACAGGCTGAAAGGAGGTAAAGAAAAGGTTTTTTTGGTGTATTTTCATGGACTTTGAGTGGGGCCATGAAAGAAACATATTTGAAATAGTTGTATAATTTTAGCCCTATCTTCAGCTTCCATAAATTATCATGTTTTACTACATATCCTACTTGACGATTTCTCTCTTCTTTTCTTGTGTTTCCTACTTGATTTCTCTCTTTATTTTTTTTTTTTTTTAATTTTATTTTAGGACACTTGGGAAATTTTCTTTTTTTTAAATTTAATATTATTTTTTTGTTTTCATTTCAATCTTTTCACCAGTATGAACATCTCAGCTTAGTAAAATGTACACATGAGAAACAGACACATCAGTGAATGCTATCATTTTAAACTACAATGGTATAAAGAAATACTCTATTTTTAGTTTCAAAATTATTTATCTTCTTTTGCCCCCTTTGGAAACATGGTCTTGACTAATAGTTATTTTGCACATACTACAACTTTTTTCTATCTTTTCTTTGGGGAGTACCCAGGGGATAAAGAAAAGGCAGAGTTTAAAAGATGTTTCAACTTTTAGTAATTAAGCTCTAGTGAGCGTTACAAGAATATTTAATGCTCTTCTGGTCTATCTGAAGAGGATCTGGAGACTTACAAGGAATTACAAGAACATGATTTACAAAACATAAAGCCCACATTGTCAGAGCATCCTCTGAAATGCCTTCAGATGAGAAAGATTTTTTTCAAGTGTTTCATTAGAAACAGTGAGCGGGGAGAGTCTCACTGCGTTGAGACATTTTTGTTTAGTTATGTTTTGTTTTTCACTCCCATACTTAGGAGTAACTTGTTGGCTTTTT
The DNA here is from genome assembly GCA_020086605.1 of Lanius collurio. NCBI lineage: Eukaryota > Metazoa > Chordata > Aves > Passeriformes > Laniidae > Lanius > Lanius collurio. The sequence continues at coordinate 375,518 of JACBWW010000001.1, read as the reverse complement.
TCCACCTCATGCTCACTCTCACAGATGAGCATTAGAGAGAGTCTGGAAATGGAAGGCCTTTCTGTCTGCAGCTAGCAGGGTCAATTCAGTGTGGCAGCTGCGAGCGGGTGACATAGACTTATATTGACACAACCCACTTTTTGCTGCAGAATCACAAAGCGAAAGCACCCGGGGCTCTTCTGCCTTTTTCAATAAGATACAAATTTTTGTCTTCCTTGTATTAAGCAGAGATCTGTCATCTTGACTTGTACACTAAATGGTCCATTCTGACTGCCTTGTTTATGTCCAATCCCAGCCAGGATCTAGAAACATGTGTTAACATTCGGCATGTTTGGGGGCGAGCGGGAAGGGCCTGAGGCTAGACTCCCTGATGTCTGCTGGAGGGTAGTCAATAATCATTAGCCCTTCAAGTGGTAGATGCCCAACATAAACTGTATTAATTTATTTTAAAAATCTTTACTTTAAGCCACAGGGAAAGGCATTTTAGAGAACACAGCTCCCCTGAAGTAACGAAGCGGTGATAAAGACGTAGTGCCATGGAAGTGAAATTCTGGCTTGTTGGGGGGGCAGGGGGAGGGAGGATGAAGGGTGGGGCATGGCTTTTTAGCTCTGTGTCATCAGCCAGAGCAATGGGAAACCATTGAAAGTAATTAGCCCATGCCTATCTGTCACTTAAGTTGATCCCTGTGGTGATAAAGAAGTGTGATTTGCCCCAAGTCTTTTCTGATTGCCAACATCTCAGCCTTAGCCACAGAGCTAAACCTGCGGCACTGGGGGAAGTCCTAATGTTCATTGTAGTCAACACGAGGTAAATGAAGCTGAGCTTTTTAATTTTATTTTTGATGGAGCTCAAAGAAACCAAGTTTTTGTACTAATTAAATATTCAGAGAAACTGTGAAGCATCTCATCTAACTGCGACTGTTTATGTGTGGATAGGTGTCAGTGGCAGGCCAAACATTGCTGTCATTTATATTTCCACCCATCTTGGCATGAGTTGGGTGGAATGGTGTTGATGGAGAGACTTATTTAGCATAGTTATTTCTATTTCTATGTTTTTCTGCTGCACATATATATCAGATGTATTAAAGTGATAGGAAAAAATTCCAGTAGAAGGCAATGAACCTGTAAAATGGCATTCAGTGCACCCAACATTTGAAGTTCAAAAGTGGACAATTAATCTTTCCCCTTGCAGATGACATAAAGAACCAGGAACATTCAAAATGCTATTCAATGTATCCTAAAATAAGTGGAATGACTTGCCCCCTTGAGATATCTATTCATGTCCTTTGGCTACAGAGAGATCTGTGAGGTTGGTTATCCCCTTTTCATATAGCTGAAATCACGTGAGAAGAGTTCCAGCAGAAAAACTGAATGATTCCCATACTGGGAGGAAATTTTCAAGTCCAAATTAATCTAGTTTATTAATCTAATTTATCATAGGGCAAATCAGTTCATAAGCTGTACCCTTCACAAGAAAAAGAGCTCCAGCAATAGGAAGTCTGGATCCTTTTTTATAATATTTTAATATTATTAGTATTTATTATTGTTAGCATTTAACAAGTGAAATACCTAAAAGGAACTAAAGAATATTCCTCTAAGATGCTGAAAACACCAACAGCCCAGCTGACACCTCTACACCAACACAGGCAGCCCGGGAAATGAGCAGGAGAAAATGCAAAGTGTAACAGGAAGGGCTTCTACAGGTTTGTCATTCAGAACAGGAAGGTCAAAGAAAATGTACCCCCTGAAAAGCAATACTGGCAAACTGATAACATGGAAGAGGAAGGCTGAGGTACTCAAAAACTGTTTTCCCTGAGTCTTCACTAAATCTCTCTTCCCACACTTTTTGAGAGGACAGGGAGCAGGATGGAGACTGTGGGATCAATATCCCTCCTGGTGTAAGAGAAGACCAGGTCCACCTAAGGAACCAGAACATACACAGGTCTACAGGACTTGATGAGATGCATCCTAGAAGCTTAAGGAAATTCAGTGATGTAGTTTTCAATCCACTTTCCATCACATCTGAAAAGTCATGGCAATTGGGTGAAGGGAAACTGTGAGAAAAAGGGAAATATTGCACTAATTTTTGAAAAACGTGGAAAGGAGAACCCTGGGAACTGTCAACCTCTTTTCACCAATCATCTTCACCTCCGTGCCCAGGAGGATTTGGAATGGATCCTCCAAGAAGCCATGTTAGGGGATATGAAGGACAGGGATGTTATTTGAGAGAGTCAGCAGGGCTTCACCCAGGGCAAGGCCTGCCTCTTCAGCCTGGTGGCCTTGTTTGATGGAGTGACTGCAGCAATGGTCAAGGCTGTGAACACCATCCACCTGCACTTCTCTAAGGCCTTTGACACAGTCCGCTGTAGGGTCTGACAAGCCCCTGTCCTGGCAGGAAGCCCTTGTTTAGATAAAGGGAGCTGCAAAATCTCCAGATGTGGGGTCTGACAGGCCCCTGCCCTGGCAGGGAGGCCTGGAGATGAGGAGTTCACACAATCCCCCTGCAGGCCCCGCTTTTGAAAAGAGAGAATCCTTTTGGTTACGACGAGAAAAGACAGACCCATGATCCTCTAGGAAACTCTATGTAAAATACCCTAGTACCCATTGGTTTCTCACCCTTTCACACCCACCTCTGTACCCCCATAAAAGAGACCCCTCTGCCCCGAGTCGGGGAGGATCCGTCTCTGGTCACCCCTTTGTGGAAGATGGAAGAACAAAGCTGCTTCTGTGGAACCACCAGCAGGGCCTCTCCTCTCTCTGTGCGGGCCTGGCCCTGGGGGTTTGCCTTGCAGAGCAGAGCTGAAATCACTGCTGAACCCCTGAGAGCTGATGGCTGCTGAGCCAGGCACCTCTGCAGGCACCCCCGGCCGAGGGCTGAGAGAAGCCACGGCCCCCTGGGAGACGGTTCCTGACGGGATCACCTCTGCAGAGGGTTCCTGACGGGATCACCTCTCCAGAGGGTTCCTGACGGGATCACCTCTGCAGAGGGTTCCTCATGGGATCACCTCTGCAGAGGGTTCCTGACGGGATCACCTCTGCAGATGGTTCCTCACGGGGTCACCTCTGCAGACGGTTCCTCACGGGATCACCTCTGCAGACGGTTCCTCACGGGATCACCTCTGCAGAGGGTTCCTGACGGGATCACCTCTGCAGGTGGTTCCTCACGGGGTCACCTCTCCAGACGGTTCCTCATGGGATCACCTCTCGGGGTGGTTCCTCACGGGATCACCTCTGCAGACGGTTCCTCACGGGATCACCTCTCCAGGTCCGCTACGGCTTCTTGGGTCTGAGCCTCAGACCCCAACCAGCACTGGCCGGGCGAACCCCCAGCCCTATTACTTTAGTCCACCATGACATCCGTCTCTCTAAATTGGATTTGATGAATTGACTCTTCAGTGCACAAGAAGCTGGCTGGATCGTGGCATCCAGAGGGTGTGGGCGTGTGGCTCAATGTCCAGATGGAGATCAGTGATGAGCAATTTTTTTCTCAGGGATCAGTTCCAGGACCAGTATTTCCAGGGAGCTGGTAGATACCCCATCCCTGGAACCAGTCAATGTCAAGTTAGATGGAATTATAAGAAGCTTGATCTAGTTGAAGGTGTACTGCTCATTGCAAGGTGTTGGACTAGATGATGTTTAAAGGCCTCTTCCAGAAAAAATTGTTCTATGATTCTATGATTATTATATTTTATAGCATTATTTAGAGATTTAAATGTGGATTTGTCAGATCCAGTAATCTTTTCAGATTTCTTAGAATTGTTTTCATGGCATCTGGGGTATTAATTCATCATTTTTAAGGTTCTGTTGCAATAATATATTTAGTTCAACAAACCCTCCTATAAGTGTGTCTCAGTGAAGCCACAGGGATTATGCACATGCCCAGGTTTTTTGCTGAATTGGGGCATTAATCTTTAATATTATTGCTTTGGCTGTCCAGCTGGATGAACTGTCTGCAATTAGTTACCCTAAAATAACTGCATATGCACTGACAGATTCAATATCCTCTCTAATAAATTGGAAAGATAGGTCCTAGGTGGAGAACTACCAAGGAGCCGCTGGCAAAATGACCTAAGAAAGGAAGGCAGGCTTATTTGACAGTAGATTTCGTGAGATGCTCACGTTAATTCCATAGTTCTTCTGAACAAGTCTCATGTTTAGCAAGACTGGGTGGGTTGTGTAGCAGATTTTTCCTGCACAGCAGATGGGCATTGACACGTGTAGACCTGTGTGTATCCAGACCTGACATGTCTCGTTTAGCTTGTCATACTGGAAGGACCAACTTTTAATTTGTCCCAAAATTTTCTCAGCTTTCCATCTGATGCCTTAATGCACAAGCCATACAGATAAGTTATTGTTAAATGACCCATATTAATTCTCAAAAAAATATTAAAGCCTTTGCCACGACCTAATTAAAAATGCCTTCCTTTATCTGTCCTGCATTAGAGCCTATCGTGAGAGTGCCTTGAGTAAATGAGTTGGAAAAAAATGCTTGTTTTCCTGCAGGATTTTCTAGCTAAATAGCCAATTTTTCAAACTGTGAGACAAGATATGGGATGATCAAGAGTATGCCTCTGCTGGAATCTGAAAGGGAACTTATTGGGAGAAAAATAGAACCATTTCTCATGGTAACTCTGTAAATAAAGGCAGTAGGCACAGGCTATGTCTTACAGGACTGAACCCTGGTGCTTTAAACCTCATTAAGAACTCTCTCTCTTCTCAGTCCTCAGAACTGCAAGCAGAGACACATCATGGGAGTGTGGATCTGCTATTTTTCCTTTCAGGTACTGAAATTTCAATGTCCGTTCCACACTCATCATTAATGGTATCTCCACAGACAAATGGAGAAGTTACAGATTTTTAGAAGGTGACACCACATCTTCTATAAAGGTTTTTCATACAAATAAGAACCAAAAAAAATATAATAATCCTTGTAGACAACCACTTTATACATATACTTTTTTTTTTATCATGGTCTTTTGTTTTTGGATGTTTTTTCATGTTTAATTGTTGTATTTTTTTTGAGAAATATGTTAATATTATTGTTTTTTAAAAACTTCCAGCAGTTTAATTCCTTTCATTAAATAAACCTTATTTTTTTGTTATTTTGACCTAGTGTTTCTTCTTGTTTTTGGGAAAAAAATCCATTCTTCACAGATTTATGACTGCAGCTGCTCATGATTCTGCAGCATTCTCTCTCTCCTATGTTTTCCATTGATCCCCTGTCTTACTAAATATTTACTGTTATATTTCAAATTCACCCAGTTGTCTGTTCATTTTTTTTGTTATTCTGGATACATCCACCTCCCTCTATTCTCACAAAGACCAGTTCTTAGACAATGTCACATGCAACATTGATTTTCTCTAGTTGTTTTGGTTTGGGTTTTTTTTTTGGTTGTTGTTTGTTTGTTTTGTGGATTTTTTTTTGCGTGGATTTTGTTTTATACAGGGCTGTTGGAATGCTTTCAGGAAAATCCAAATATACTGAAGATTATTCCATCATGTGATTCTTTTCCCTTTCTTCTTGTCCTTGTCTAGAACCAACTGTGCATTTTACCTACGTCCGACTCCCACCTCATTTGGGAGGAAAGGTAACTCCTTATGGAAACACTTCCAGAGCAGAAATATCTTCTTACACATCTACTTTAAGTCAGGATGGATTGCCCCTGGAAAATTCTTTTTCCAAAGACTGTAGATAGAAAGTAGAGAACCCTGGGATTTATCTGTTTTGTAGGTGAGGTGAATCTCGTCTATGCTTACTTCTTTTATCTGCTCTGCTGACAATGGACCATAAGAATGATTGGGAAAGAAAGTAGGAATGTCCCTGGGAGCTGCACCTTTGGAACATTTTTAAAGTAGACTTCAATTACAAGGAACTTTGGATTTCTTCTCATGCATGATTTATATTTTTTTTATATGTCACATGCTATTTATTCTCAATTAGTTGGGTCCTTTTCACCTGCCTGATGCAAAGAAAGAGACTTTGTTTACTGATTAAGCATTTAAAAATTATCATTCTTAATTATTATTTTACTTTGGGAAATTATTTTTAAAAATGCAGGAAAATTAATAGGAAAAAAGTATGTATTTTATTTTTTTTTTTCTATTTCTATTGAGTAGTCTTTCCTTCAAGGTGCTTAGGACTTGTATTTTGTGCATTTCCAGGGCACAAGCACAGCCAGGCAAATGCTAATTTCCTCAGCAGAATGCAGCTCAGAGGTCTCAGTTAGAAAGAAACAAATCATCAAATGTTGCCAGGTTTGAATAAACTGATTTGTTACATCCGTTCGCTTTCCTGCCCAGAGAATCCCTCCCTGCCTTTCCATCTATCGCCTTCTCTGAACCCTTGGAGCAGGAAGATTCTGCCTTAAAGCTACTGGGATTAATTATAACCAACTAATACAAACTCTCTGTTTACCCACACTGCTTCACAGAGGTTTAGAGAACACCTGAAATGATTCCCAAATGTGAGCACATACATTATTTAGGCAGTCTCTCTCAGATTATAATTTTAGTTCTTCTAGTCACTGTAAAAATGTCTCCTAAAGTAAGGGGTTGGGAGGAAGGTAAGAAGACAAGAGAAACATCCCAGAAGAAAAGTTTCAACGCCTTCAGGTCAGACAAAAAACACCCCAACAGTTCTTGTTTTAAAGTTTTTGGACAAAACTGTTAATTCCTTTTCTCAGTTTTGTGGTGGGTTTTTTAAAATAAAATATACTAAACTCCCAAACCTGTTAATTCAGTGTGTTGATATTGAGTTTTATCAGAGCAGTGGTTTAGGAGAAAAAGGGAGTTTTTCTTAATGGAAGGTCTTGTTTTTTCCTATGGAAAACAAGAAAAAGACACTTGCACTACCTTGTGCTTCTACGTTCCTTATCAACTAATTTTCCCTTTGATGTTTCCTGGCTCTCCACCAGTTTCTATTTCTCAACCATGCCTTTCATAGTGTTGTTGTTATCTGCCTGCCACTGATGGCATCCTACAGGATCTGGGCTGTTGAGAGATGTGGGATGGGATTCATTTCACCAAGAGTCATCTGGTGCCTGCCATCCCTTCAAAGATAAAAGAGAGAAATAAGCATTTCCAAGGAGTAATTTATCAATCCCAAAGTCCAAAACAGATCAAATACACTGTTCAGGTAAAGTCAGCTTCTCTGATGATGATCAAGAGAGGTGAGAGCAGCTAATTCACATCTATAGGTCCATTTAGATGGCTAAACTTATGTGTTGGCTTGATCCCAACTTCTCCTGGTGCTAAGAATGACATGAGAGGGTGTAGGACCTCATAGAATCAGAGTAGAATTGTTAATGTTGGAATGCCCTCTAAGACCATCAAGTCAAACTATTAACCCAGCAGTGCCAAGTCCAGCACTAAACCATGTCCCCAAGTGCCACAGCCACATGTTTTTTGAAACTCCTTCATAATAATTTTAAGGTTATACTACAGTATTTAAGCATGCATCCATATGACTGCACCTTGAAAATAGGCATTATTTTATCTCATCCCTGGGTTGCTCCTAATTTATCCAAAAAGAACCAGAAAACAGTGTACTTCTTACTTTTATTTTGATTAGTGTAGATCAGTCTGATTACTTGGCAAAACAGAGAAACCAGCACCAGAGGCCAAAATTCACACTCTTTTATATCCTCAGTTTCTCTCCTAGAGCAAGAGTTGAGTTTGAATTCAACCAGTGTCATTTTCCAAGTAAGCTGTAGTTGCACCTACAATACCACAAGCTGTTTATGCTCACATACCCTCAGCTTTTCCATCCTCCTCCCTAAATCCCTTGCCCCTGTGCTTAAACAACTTAATAAGCCCATGTTTCCAGCTGATTCTGCACTGCAATAAAGGCTATACAGTCCTAGCTGCTTTCTACTGTAAATGCATTCTTCCTCTTTATCTGTGCTATCTATTCATTAAATATGTATCTTCCTACTGGAGTTTTTAATCACCACAGGGATCTATTCCATTTCCATGTGAATGATTTGTTCTTTTTTTTTTTTTTTTTTTTATTTTTGTGCAAAGAGGAAAACACACTTTTAATGTAGAGGGTACACTGCATGTTGTACGACTGATTGCATCTTGCCCCTGCTTCATCTTCATTGTACATAAATGTACTCACGTCACACATTTCAATTGCTGAAAGGACAAAAAGTTCAAAATGGATGGGAGAAGACATTCTTAACTGATGCTTTTCTGGTATCTCAACCCTTGCTTCCCTCTCTGCCATGAATTAAAATATTAATCATAGCAAGCTCTCTAAATTTGAGTGTCGGCATTTAAAAAGGATTGAATTTAGCATACAAGAAAATAAGGCACTGGCTGTTGGAGCACAAGTCAGGCATGTGTTATCTGCAGCCTGGGATGGAGGAGAGCATCCAAATGGCCCTGCTGGTGCACACATACCTTGTGTGCTCCTGCTCACACCTTTTTGAGCCAGTTTGTCCCCTGCTTAGGGAAACCACCATGTTTGTAAATGGTTGAACAGCAAGCTGGACTGCTTTGGGCCTCTTAGGTAAAGAATGGGGCAAGTCTGAGCAGATAAAAAGATGCAATCTTATCCCTCCAGAATGAGAGGAAATGGCCTTATGTTGTGCCAGGGGAGGTTTAGATTAGATATTAGGAAAAATTTCTCCACCACAAGAATGGTCAGACATTGGAATAAACACAAGGGCACCAGGGAACCAGAGAATAAGTACCAGTGAAGTGCCAGAGTCACCATCCCTGGAATTGTTCAAAAGGATGTGGATGTGACACTTGGGGATGTGGTTTAGTGGTGAACACAGTGGTGCTGAGTTAATGGTTGGACTTGGTCTTAGAGGTCTGTTGCAAAGTAAATGATCCTTTGATTACATATTACTGCTGTAGTCTCTCTTGGTAGAAATTGGTTGGATACGAGAAAAAATTTGTTTACTGAGAGAGAAGTTAAACATTGCAACAACCTCCCCAGGAAAGTGGTGGAGTTACTATCCCTGGAAATGTTCAAAAAACAAATTTACAACCCCTTCCTGTTATGGTTGAGCAGGCACAGTGGCATTCAGTCAAAGACTGGGCTTCATGATCTTGAAAGTCCTTTCCAACCTTAATGATTCTATGATCCTAAAATGGAGAGGAATAAGTCTCTCCAAAGAGTATAAGCCTTCGTCCTAAAGTGGAGTGAGTGATCTTTGGGAGTTGCTTTTGCCTCTCCCTTGACAAAAACCTGAATCAGACATTTGGTTAATTTAATTTCTTTACAGCTGTGACTAAATGGGATGAATGTGACCTTTCTGTTTTCCTTTGCCCCAAGGCTCAGTGACCCTCACTAAGGGCAATAAGGCCTCGCAGCAACCAGCAGGCCAGTGGTGATTCTGGAGTAAATCCTTGTTAGCCCAAAGCTCCAGTCACCTCCGAGTTCTTGGCTATCTGTTCTCATGACAGAAAATCAAAAAGCACTGTCCTTTTTAGGATCAACAAGCATGTCACATATTCTCTGCCTCCTCAGAGACTTGGAGAAATTTAAAATGTTTCTTGATGTTGTTAGATTGTGGGTCATGGATTACCTGTGGGCCTGATCCAACAGTTAATTAGGTTCTGTGGCTCCAAATCTTACTTAAACAAATAACTCATTGGTGGGAGAGGCTGTAAAAAGAGAAATGAGATGGGATCTTTATGGCATTTAGTCATTGGATAAAACTAATACTCCAGAAAAGGGATGTGCAGAAGGGAAAATTTTTCCTTTAGGTATTTTAAGGTCTTTTTTTTCTTTGCCTAAATGAAAATACAAAGAGCAATATCCTGATACTGCTTCAGCTCCCATTACTTTTTTGCATTGGCACTGGATGCTTAATGTGACATCAATTTTACTGAATTTCTGACCTAAGGTTAGCAGCTGCTTTCTGTTTGGGCAGACAAATTTCAAAAGACTTACCTATCCCACCCCAAGCTTCCTCTTACTTCTGTAGTTGGCAGAAACTCGCTTGAAAACTGGGAACATTTGGACTTTGAAACAAATTCCTCCCCTATGCCTCATGCAGTTTTTTAAGTGTAAGAAGAGTTGAACACATGGACAAACTCAAGGGATGTAATTAATTTACTTTGTAAAAGACACTTATTCTTTTTTCTTGGAAAAAAAAAGCTTAAAAATTAATTTATATTTCAGTATAAATTTCATTGTTCAACTGAAGATGGAGCTGTCTCAGTGTAGCCTGTTTTGGACACATCATGGTGTTCATTATGTCATTCTTTTGCCTAATAAACAGTAGAGACCACAAAAAGCTCCCCATTGTCACCAACACTCTCAAAATATTTCATTAGAATGGTGAGCACCACGAAAGTTTGTGTTTCTTCATTTAACTAATTTCCCTTACCCCAAATGAAAAAAGCCACTCACACTGGGACGCTCAAGTTCACTTGTTTTTATTTAGAGACGTTAGTCCAAAAAATCACTTCTGGCTTTTATTCTGTAAAAAATGTTATAATCTGGCCATAATTAGTAATTAAGATAATATCCTATAGTTACCTGTGGTGCTTTAGCACGGACATAATAGTTGCTGGGTAAAAAGAGCAGGGAGGATGAAGTTACCCAAAATTACATCTGAAATAAAAAGTAGATTCTAATTTACTGATTGCTTGATTTTGGTTTTATTTAACATTTGTTTCAGGGCTTGACTTAACCTTTTTCTCTCTGGCATTATTTAACCTTTCACTTTTATGAACAATTAAAGGCAAATGAATATAAGCCCTTCCAAAAATGGAAGAATCTACTGAAGCCAAAGGGAACATCATCATTTTGCAAAAGAGAAAAAAAAAAATATTTACCTTTAGGCTACTTAAACAGTCAATTTACCAAATTACCCCTGTTTAGTGTAATGGAATAAATGGCATGCATAGAGGATTGCTGTTGGCAGGGTATCATTAGAGCTCAAAAGGTAATGGGCCCTGAATAATGCCCCGAGGAGCCCTGGATGCTGCAAGCTGAAGCTGAGTGACCATCTATCAGAAGTTGAGAGGAGAACAGACACACAGGAAAAGAAATCCAAAAGCTAGGCTTAAAATTTTGTTGGTTTGCAGCGGAGATCTTATCCATGACTCTCAGATTAGCATGAAAAACATATTTAAATGGAATCCTTTTCATTAGCTGTAAACGCTTAGAGGTGAGCTGGCAGTCCTAGGCTGTCTTTGTGGTCAATAGGAAGAAATAAGAATTTCCACAGTGCAACTGAGTCTGTGTAGACACCTAAAATAGGTCAGATGAACTGCCACTATCACCAGCAAGTTCCTATTTTGTCTTAGAGCTGCAAGTTAAGTGAATAAATCCTAGTCAGCATGATTATGGAGTGGGAAGGACTGAAAAAATATTTCAGACAATGTAAGTCCAAGGAAATCAATATTGAGTGGATCTTGTACTTACATTCAGAGACTGAGACTATGAAGAATTCTTGAATTGTCTGTGTGGGAAGGATGATGGGACTGCCAAAAGAAAACTCTTCACCTTTGTCTGCAGGACCTCCCTGCCACCTGCATCCTCTACTGCACAGAATTATAGGATCACAGAACAATAGAATATCCCAAAGGGTCCCATCAAGGTCACTGAGTCCAACTCCTGGCCCTGCACAAGACACACCAACAATCCCACCCTGTGCCTGAGAACATTGTCCAAACACTTCTTGAACTCAGGCAAGTTTGGTACTGTGACCACTTCCCTGGGGAGCTGCTCCAGTGCCAGTCACCCTTTGGGTGAAGAACCTTTTCCTAATGCCCAACCAAACCTCCCCTGATACAGCTTCATGGCAGAGATATATGGAGTATTTCAGTCCTGTGGTCTTTGAGCTCACAACTCACAGGATGGACAACTCCCCACAGAGTATGTGAAAGACATGGTCTGTCCCATCCACCTACAGAGCTGAAAATCTCAGCTGAAACCCCAGTTTCTCAGTCATTACAGAATTTGTCTCTCCTTCTACAAATATTATCATTTGCTTCCAAAATCTAAACAAAAACAACCTGCACAGATCATTTTCCCATCTTTGCAGTCATGTTAATCTTCATATCCTTTAATGACTCTTCATTTCCTTTTACACATTGTGAGTCTGTTTTTTGTTTGGGGTTTGTTTGTTTATTTTTGTTCCTTCATTTGGAAAGAGAGGTTTAATCACTGCTTTAATTTTGGCAGTAATTGTAATTGATTTGGCCTTAACAACAGACCAATAATGAGGAGGAGAAATAGACATTTTATTTCATTGAAGATTCCATTGGATTTTAAGCAAAAAGGTATAAAATTACTATTCATATGCTACAAAATTTAATTTTTGGTACTTGTATAAAAGAAAAAAGTCATACACAAGTTTGATTCACAGCATTGCCATGGAAGTAAACCATCCTTTTCTACTGAACAAGCAAGAAGGTAGGACATTCTCTTTGGATGTGAAAAATCATTTCATTTCCTCTCTTTTGCTCAGAGGGGATTAATCCTTTATCTTTTACTTGGTAAGGCAGTGTCTTCATGATCAGTGTGGAACATACCCTGAGGTGGAATGCTTTCAGTCATTCCTGGTGGTGCCATTTCTCTTTGCATAAATAATGAAACATGCAGTGAGCATAGACTGAAATGCAGCTGTCCCACCTCTCAAGTGGTCCTCCAAACCCCAGGACACAGAGCCCTGGATATTTAAATATTTTTAAACAAAATGTAGTCACTTTAGAGGGCTGATAAAAATGAGAGTAACTTTCTATGTGGACAGATATTGATAGGACAAGGGGAAATTATTTTAAAGTAAAAGAAGAGAGATTTAGATTCAATATTAAGAGGAAAGTCTTTACCTAGAGGCTGGGGACGTCCTGGCACAGGTTGCTCAGGAAAGCTGTGGCTGCCCCATCCCTGGAAGTGTCCAAGGCCAGGTGGGACAGGGCTTGGAGCAACCTGGGATAGTGGAAGGTGCCCCTACCTATGGCAGGGGATTAAAACTGGATGTGCTTTAAGGTTCCTTCCATCTGAAACCATTCTATGGTTCTATGACTCAATAAGAGAGTGTTTGGAGTGGTTACTTCCAAATATTATAGGATATTAGGATGAGCAGAGGCTTATTTACACACAGGCACTGTTACTAAGAGAATTGAGTCCTAACTGTTGCTGTATCATATAAAAGACTGCAAAGCCTTGTTTTCAAACACGTATTCTTTTTAGCCATAACTCTTCTTGAAAGTTTTGCAGTAAACAAAATTATTCCATTTTTTTAAGTATTTGAGTATTTAAGAAACTAAGTTGAAGTATTTGAGTATTAAACCAAAATAATCATATTCCAAATATATTTCTTATCCCAGATATCACCATTGTCTTCTTAATATTTGCATTTTCTCTATACTGTAAGATTGAAAAATTTACTTCTGCTATGAATCCATTTTACTGCTTTTGTGCACTCCCAGAATTAAACCTTAGAGTTTAAACTCATCTCAAGATTTAGAGTGAATGGTGAATTTTCCTTTGTTAAATTTTGTCTGTGCTCTGGAAAATTCTCCTCATTTTGGACTATTGTCTAAAAATATTCCTCATCAGAGAGGCATGGGATAAAACCTTGGGTATGGAAAAAAGTCTTGGACTTCTGTTTGCCAGAATCATGTTATGGTTCCAAGTGTTTTATTTCCCCTCTTAAGTTTGCTATAAGGTGATCTGTGATATGTTTCTTTCTAATGAGAGGAGGTTCTGTGAAATTTGGGGGCATGGATTTGTGGGGATTTTTTTCCAAGTCTGTATTCTCACGATGTTCTAAGGGACACAGATCGTAGGTGGCTGAGTTTAAAGATGACCCTGCTGAACTCCTCAGCAAGGGGCAGTGCCAAACGTGGAGCAAACACCAGGAAAAATGACAAAAAGCTTGGCTTCACCACTGTGTCCATCCTCAGCTGACAGAAAGAAGATGGGTTTAGGAGTGTTGAAGGGAGCCAGGCCGAGGCCAAAAATGGGGCAGCGTCAGAGCTCATTAATGTCACAACTTCTCTGAGAAGCCATACGTTATTTAGACAAGCCCTGGGGCAATCCTAATTGACAGTGTGGAGCTCAAAGCCACCTTTACTCCCTGTCCAGTGGTGTTCAGCATCATTATAAAATTTATCTCTCTTGATCTACCCTGTGAGGAAGGGACTGGCTACCCCATTTTAAAAAGAGGTATAGAAATAGCAAACCACTTGACTTATGACATCCTGGACATTTATACCCAAGCCAGCAACAGAACCCACATCACCTATTCCTTAGGCTGGCATATTCTGGCCCAAGACCATATTATCCATGTGTCAGACATGTTTTAGAAATATTAAGCAAATTAATGTTACATGGGTTAGCAACAGATTAATAGAATGATAAAAAAAACAATCAAAAAGCAATCATGGAGTCATCACATTCACATCGAGTCTACTTTAAAAAGTGCTTTGATGATCATCTCTGAACATAAAAAGAATTCAGCTTGCATCCTAAACATAGAAAAATCTACCCCCCTTTCTCTCTTTCTTCCTTAACATTAGTAGGTTCTGTTTCTTAAACAGATATTACAGATTTCATATTCCAACTAAGTTATCATTTTTCTAGATGTGTCCCAGATTTCAGATGGAGGGAACAACAAAAATGAAAAAAATTAAAAATATAGTCAGGAAGGAGAAAAAGACTCTTACTACCTTGCAAAAGAGTCCCATCTAGCTGATATGTAGGATATGTGCCATTGCTTCCCCTTTAAATGGAATCTAAACTCTGCCAAAGACAAAATTTTAAGTTAAAGAAATCATTGTTGCATGTTGTATTTCATAGTCTGTTGTTAAATACACAGCGTGTACCTCAGAGAGGTTTTTATTTAAAAGGAAAAGACAAATTTCATCTAGCCAGTATCAGTATCTCACAATATGCTAACTGAATGCTGATCCAGACAAAAAAAAACCAGCCAAGTAGGAGGAAATCTGTATTTGTGTGTATTAAAAGTGATGGAAAGCAAGATCCTAACCTAAAAATATTCGATTCTGTAGTCAATAACTCATGAAAAATCAAAACAAAGACACTTCTGTAATTCAGGATGATGCAAAGCCAAATCAGTTTAAGTGTTTTAATAGATTTTAAAAGCTGAGTGAAGACCATCAATGCTAAAAATTAAAGCATGTGAAGAAAATTACTATTTTAGATCTGAAAGTTCATTTTGGGCTTTCTTAAGTTTGAAAATTAAAAGCTGTTTTAAATACAGGTAAAAATATATCTGGCAGTCTCTAAAGGAGATCACTGTGATACTGCATCTGTTGAAGTAGGCACAGACAACAAACAGTGTCTGATGAAAAATACAGAAAAAATTGTGAAAGTCCCTTTTGATGCTAAAGCATCATGAAGTGGCACAAATGGTGGCCCTTGGTAAATCACCACACTTCACATTCAGTTTCTGATAAGGGGAAATTTAAAAGCAAAAATGTAAATTTGGAAGCAAAGAAATAAAATAAATATTGAGCCTTTTGTAAAGCAAATGTGCTGTTCAAATAACAGCATGCAAACTATTCTGGTGTTGTGAAAAGGAATGAATATAAGGAAGGTGAAGAAATAAGAGCAGATGCAAATATTCTTACACAGACAGTTCACAGGTGGAAATACACCACATGTACCTAACTGTGCTGGAAAAGCTGGCTAGATGGGCCCGTATGAGTTTCCATACTTTTATTAACCTATAAGTTTTCCTTCACTAGTCCTGTTATTACAAACAAAGAAAATATTTCTCCAGTCTCTGAAGAATTCTGTCATTGAGTTCTTTCCAGACCAGAAGAAGGCAATTTTATTTACATTACAAATTCAGAGCTCTGGTCAAAACATTAAGCGATTGTTTTGTAAATTTCAAAGCAAATAACTACCTCACACAGAAAAAAAATAAGAATTTCTTCCTTTTATGCATGTTAAAATGGAACATTTTAACATTTCAGAACTATCTCTCAACTCAGAGAGAAGGTTTCCAAAATCAATTGTTTATTCCAAAGCAGTATTTATTTCATGACCTACATGTATTTAAAATTTTAATTAGAAGAAAATATCTTCTCAAAGCTACCAGGTGTCTTATAACATTTGATCCAAGAATGATATCTGGGGTCCTGAAGTGGCCCTGAGCATCCGTTTCCCATGGCTTGTTGAGAAGGACCTCAAGACTGCAATCCCCCTTAAATGCATGGTGACTTTTCCAGCTCAGATCCTTTCTATCCCTACAGCTGTGGTGGGGCATCCCACCCTTAGGGCCAGGAGTTGCTGATGCTCGTGGTCAAAAAGAAATTACAAAAGTCAGACAGTCCACAAAACTTACAGAGTTTTATTCATAAGTTATGCACTTGGAATGGAAATGAATTTCCATTAATTTCCCCGAATATCCCTGAATTTCTAGCTTAGGGACATGTTGGTAGGTTTTGGGGAAGGAAGGAAGGAAGGAAGGAAGGAAGGAAGGAAGGAAGGAAGGA
>JACBWW010000001.1:298862-358681 GCA_020086605.1 Lanius collurio | reverse complement strand
AAGAAAGAAAGAAAGAAAGAAAGAAAGAAAGAAAGAAAGAAAGAAAGAAAGAAAGAAAGAAAGAAAGAAAGAAAGAAAGAAAGAAAGAAAGAAAAAGAAAGAAAAAAAGATTCCAACCCCAGTGTGCAAGAGACAAGTGGGAATAAAGTGGGAGTAATAAAGTACACTTCTCACTAGGGGGGAAAAAGACATTTTGGGTTTATGATCTCCCTTTGTATCATGTTAAAAGAACTGCTTTATATCAGTCACAGAGAGAATTTACCTCTCCTGATTTTTAGCTCAGTATCATGACCATAATTCCACTGCAGATAAGCGATAATCAAGTCTCTAAACCAACACAGCAGCTTTGAACCTCCCCCTGAACGTTTGTTGGGGTTGTTATGCTTTTTTTTTCAGTTCTGTTCTGTACTGTATTTAAGTTATATTATGCTGGTTTTACACTCCAGTTTTGTACTTTGTTTTGTAAACGCTTGTCCTGATACTCCCTGCCCTAAATGTCCTGAGTAACCTCCTAAGTTTTCTATTAGGAGATTGAAAAGAGGCATCCTGGGTAATGTTGAGTTGTAGGGATGATGAGTTTCAATTATGTTTTGCACTGTTATTACTGTTTGCACACTGTATGCTGCTCAGAGTCACACTCAGCTTAATGAAGAAAAACTGGGGAATTGTTGTGGTGGACCCCCCTGAGCCCCCCCAGCCAGGTCCCTGCCATGTGACTCTGAGACATTCCCTTTGTCTGATGTTCAAGCAGCCCAGGCTCTGATCTGGTTGGTTGTTTATCCCAGCTCCACCCTGGTATCCCCTTTCCCCCTCTCTGGGACAAAACCAACAGGACACAAAGCCTCGTTCTCTTACCTCAGCCGTCTCGCCCAAGGTCAGTGCTCTGTCCCCGCCCCAGGACAGAGGGAATAAATGACTTAACATCATAAAGGAGGTTTGAGCTCTATTTCTCTTCTCAACTTCTGCTTCTGGTGAGTAGCTGTCGAATAACACTGACTTAAAGTGGGGCTGCACAGTCGAATATTTAGGCTGTTTGTAAATGGTTTAAGATATTCCAAGGCATAAAGAAGCAAGCTTGCCACAGAAATTAAGCAGTGGACAAGCTAGTCAACCACCAGAAACGTTGTCTTTCAGATAATTAAGTAAACTTTGTCTTTTAATGAGATTTTCTTTGGTTTGGTTCCTTGACCTACCTTTACTCAATGACGGAAGAAATTATTGCCTACAGATAATCAGCTGTAACACATACTGAATACTCTTCTGTGGATATTAATTTGAAAATGGATCTTTGGGTTATTCTTGCTCATTTCATCAAGGAAAAAAAAAATTAAAATGGACAACTGACACAGCAGGTTAGGCTGTGCAAGAAGTTGAACTTTGAATTTCAACCTTGAGGAGATTAAAACTTGATCACCACCTGCTACAACTCATATTGCCATTCCTTGGAGACTGGAAATCAAGGGAGCATTTTGATCTGTGTATATCACCCACTTCTGAAATAGCTGTAGCTGTGGGCTGTGTTGACAACCACAGCTCTCCTGATGAACCTCTATCTTGAACACCTACAGATGGAACAAACGCCCCTTCTGAGACCCAGGGAAGAAAAAAATCCCACTCTGCATTGACAGACAGGTGGTTGTATGGGGATACAAACCTTGGTTTAAAGAGCAGGCAGTGCATCAGTGCTGCGGGTTCACTTTTGGGAGGGTTGGGTAGCCAAAATGCCCCATCTACCCTCTGGCACAGAAGCCATCCTGTGTTCAGGAGGTGTTTGTGGTTCCATTTTCTGCTGTTCAGTGCAGCTCTTTGTGAGCTTGGTAACGTTTAGTAAGAGATAACAGATTAAGCCAAGTGCAGGGATAATGAAATATAAATTAGTAGGTTTGCCAGCCTTTATCCACAGCACTGTCAGAGTGTATTATCTGGTATATCTAGTTCAGAGCAGTCAGTTAAATTTCCCCTTATCAGAAACTGAGTGTGAAGTGTGGTAATGTTGCTAAGTGCAGAACAAAAATCTCTCTTTTTTTGCATCCCATGACTGCTCCAGGCAACATTCTTGGAAACCTCTGAGTAGGAAGGAAAAGAAGACCCTGAGATATATACACTGTGACAAGCCAGGAGGCTAAGCTCCACCGGTAAACCGTCCTGTGAGCGGCAGTCGCCTGTGGCTGTGACATTACCACACTTTGCTCAGCTTCAGAAAGGGAAATTTAACTGACGACTGCTATGAACTGAAGCCACAGCCTAAACCAGATAATACACCCTGACAATACTGTCAGGCAAAAAAGGCTGTGTTCCCATTGATTTCATCACATTGGAGACATATTACCCAGGGCTGTGTATGTTTGAGGGTATATGTGAACACTGTGGGAATATCAAAGGGAAAGACACACTGATTTGGGCAGAAATGGGCCTCACAGAGATAAATCCCTGAAGTGCACTGACTGAAATATATATTATTTGGAGAATGGGGCATGGCAAAGATATTGATTGTAATTATAACTTAATCCTCAATGTACATCTGATATACCCTGCTGGGTTCATTTAAAGGAGTGAAAAGCAGGGGGAAATCACATTTCTTGCATCTCTGGGTTGTTTCTGAAAGACTGGAAGTCCATTCTGTCAGCATTTTCAGATGGATACAAACATCAATAACAGACAAAACTCCAAAGGTTCAGAGCTTGGGTTCAGTTTAGAGAGGACCCCTGCTTCTCTAATCTCTTAGGCCTTGGACAATAGATGCTAGATAAACATGTTTTGGGAACAAATGATAAAGGTGCCACATCTAGAGCCACGATATATATTCCAAAAAAATTTAAGAAGTGTTTGGAAACAGAAAGGGTTCTCATATTTTAGAAAACAAGACAGCCCAGAATGAGGCCAGCTTTTAAGTATTTCTCTTGAAAGGAAATATTTCTGAAGCTGGAAAGAAAACATTTGTGCTCAACTCTCTCTTTTACACTAACATTTGTTAACCTTCATGTAGTTATTTTTTCCTCACAAAGCATAGACCTCAATGCCTGTAGAAAAATACTGCTTTTAAAATTTACATTATTTTCAAGGTGTCCACATTTTGTTTAGCTTAAGAAACATGAGAAAATTTCTCATAATCCCTTTGGTCTTTAATTCTTGCTCATTTATATTCCAAAGATTTGAAGTGTAAGTGAGGAAGAGAAGATAAAAATAAGTGGTTCAAACTTTCAAATAAACTCTTCTGTCACAAAAGTATCAAGGCTTCCAGGTGATCAAGACTTACTACTTGTGGAACCTCAATCTACAGGTCTGTTGGACTGCTGGTATCTATTTTCCTCAAGTATTTGGTGAGGAACGTTGAGTGTTAGAATTCAAAGTTTTCTCTGCAGTGATGAGCACATCCAGATCCCCTTCTTCTGCCACAACATGTATTGGAAAATTGAAATCAGCTTGCCATGAACATCTGAGTTACTCCAAGGACTGTCAGAAGAGGGTGAACAAGTCTCATGGGCTTTAATTTATGCCTACAGTGCCAGGTATCCTTTGGAAAAGGGAGGGGAAGAAGGAAAGATATTGATGAAACAAATTATTATTTATTGCACCTTTTATAATAGAAATGTAAAGCAGGAAAAAATGGATTCCATCTTCATGTTAAAGATGTATTTAGAATATTTGCAATTAACTCACTTCTCATTTCTTTGCTGTGCTCTCTAGGTTCCCATACTGTCTTTTTCTCATTCTTAAGAATTCAACAGCTTCAACCCCAGCACTCTGCAAAAGCCATAAATTAGGATCCGAGATGAACTGATGTTTCATTTGAAACATTTCATGCTGGTTTGCAGCTTCCAAATTAGCATGAAACAGCACCAGAGGAAACAGAGGGATTCTCCTGCATTGTACAAAGAGCTGTGTGAACTTTGAAATACTGAGATCTCATTACTGACAACATTTTGACCTCGGAGTTTTCATCTACTGACCTGGAGGCTGCCTTTGGAAGTAGAAATGCAGATTCCCCATTCAGCATGACTGCATGGGTTTATCAAGCCAGAGGATTTTTTTCAAATGCAAAGCAACAGTACATGGCTTCCAAAAATGAGGAAAAGTAATTAAAAATGATAGATATGAAAGCAAGATGAATACACGATCAGCTAGGAAAAAGGCAGACAGAATGCAGTCCTTTCTGGGGTGCTTTTGGTAAGCTTTTATGTTTTGTTGCTAAGCTTGTTGAATCCCATCCAGAGATCTGGGATTAAAAGCTCTGCAGAGGCTTAAAGTACCAAACAGAAAGCAGGGAAAGAGCAAGAGTTACTCGTCTTCTGAAGCTTCCTCTTGTTACTCCTGTGACCCAGTTTTATTGGGAATGCTATTCAGCAGCAAAAAGAAAAAACATATCTGAGATAAGCTAATAGAGCAAATACTAAGGAAACATTTTCTGTTTAGTTGGAAAAGAAACCAAATAAAATATTCTGGTCCCATAGAAGAGTCAGTGCTAATGGCAACAGACCCAGTAGTTCACTGCAATACAAAGCCTTCTCAAAATCTGGAGCAATTATTTTAAAAGACATTCTAAGTCAAGCACTGTATTCTCACTATCTGGGTTGCAGGAACAACGACCTAAGGGGTGTCCCTGCCCATGGCAGCAGTTTGGAATTAAATTATATTTAAGGTCCTTTTCAAACCAAACAATTCTATGATTTTATGACTAAGTAGCTTGCAGAGTTTCTCAGAGCTCCATAGAATTAAATTTTTTCAAAAGAAAGTCTGGAGTCAAATCTTTATTGAGTCCCACAGTATAAGAGAAGGTAGGTTGCACCAGCTAAAAATCTGCCCCATGGTCATATTTTTCCAATCTCTGTTCATTCAGTTTTAATGTCATGGAATGAATTTAGGAATTCTTCAGGGGTTGGACAAGTGTAGAGACACTCAGGTAATGGGGGCAGGAAAGAACCATCTTTGCAAGGAAAGAGTGGAGTCACTGTAAGCACAGCAACAGGTCACTTTAGACTTGGGATTCAATGCAGATTTTTAGCTGCTTTGCACTATGTATAAGTCTTGTGAGCTCAACACTTATCACTGATCCCCCTGTTCCTTTGTGGGATTGTTGTATTCTATTGCAACAAAATAATGCTGCAAGCAATTTCTTCTCTCAGTGTCATTTTCATTCCAGATTGCTCCATGCTGGAAATTAGCTGGATGGTGTTGTTTAAACTGTTTTTAAAACACAGAATGTAAAAACCTCACCTCCAGACTCCGCAAGACTTCCCTAACTGACTATGACTGAACGGAAAATTCTGCCGCTCTGATTAAACTTATATGTAGAGGTGAATAAAATATAAAAGAGGTCTTGAGCATCATCTTTTATTTAGTGTCTTGTCCGATAAGTATGATCATACTTTTAAGGATCACAGTATATTTTTAGACACCTTGTAAAGCACTCAAGCTTTTGCTTAGAGTACTAAGAGTGTATGGTTTAATAAGCCAGTTGACAGAACATTAGTGACATCAAAGCCGTGGAAAAAACTCTGTTTGCTTGCTCTTCCTTTCATCTGACTTTAAAATACAGTGCAGTCGACAGGATTAGGAGAGAAATGCATACATACACATGCAAACCAAGTGCATTTCACGAATACAGTGTGATGAACTCTTTGAAAATAATGATTATTTTCAGGAAACTGAGATATTCTTCTCCTTCTAAATGCACATCAGATTTTATGCAAGCCCACTGTCTCAATCTGCTCATATCTTGCAATTTATCGAGGGGTTTCTCGGGGATACCAGATTGATGCCATCTGGGTATTGTGTAGACAGGAAAAGTACATGATGCTTCGCCTCCTTTCTGCTGTTAACCTCCAGTTTGTCAGGTTTGCTCTTGAAGACACAGAATATTCAAGTTTCTATGTCTAATGTCAGCCTAGAGCCCCAGGAGAGGTGGTAGGTGGTTATATCCATCAGGTCACATCTGACATAAACACCACACATGGGACACATCTCGCCCAACTAAAACGTCCACAGAGCTGGTTTCCTGCAATACTCAGCAAAGCCAACACAGAGGAAGGGGAATTTAAGCAAATAATTCATCTGACCTTCTGAGATATTTATTTCAAATGAGCTGCAGTGATTCCTAAAAATGCTTTTCCTCCCCCCTTAATTTTTTCCTTTCTCCTTTCTTTCTGCAGGGAGTTAGAACATGTGATTACAGATATCTGCATTGTAAATAATGAAAGATAAATTATAAAAATTTGGTTACATTTCTACACAATACTTGAACTTTTCAGAGATCTGATTATCCCAGAACCATCTTGTGCCAGATGGCATGATGCAGTTCTGGTTAGACTTTTCACTCATCAAAGATCCCATAATACAAAGAGAAGCTATTTGAAAGAAAATCACAGCCAGCAAGCCCCAAACCACACCCGGGTGCAGAGATATTGAAATATCTTCCACTTTGCACATTACCACCTCCAACTGGCTGTCTAACAGGATGCATTAAAGAGGAAGGTTTGCTCTCAGAACATCAGTGGGAATAGGAATTTAGCAAAAAGATTACCTCTTGGTTCATTTTGTTAGTCGCTTCAGTGATAATCCAGTTATACACAACCTCTCAGAGGCTGCAATTTTGTACCTTCACCCTTTGGTTCTGCAAAAAATGGGGAGAGAAATTTTGTCTTTTAGATAGTGGAGATTCACATATTATTGTTTGATGAGAAGGTACAACTCAGGAATGATACAATACCATCCCCCTAAACACCTAAATTACAGACACCTCTGGTTCCAAATTTCAACCATTTCGTGCTGCTCCTCTCAATAGCAGTACTGTGCCCATTATTTGACTTTGCCTTGGACTGGAAAAAGTTTGATTTAAAAAGTTGTTGTTTGACTTATTTATAAAATACCATCTGATCATTATCATACTCCTGGAGAAGCTGTGGATACCCCATCCCTGGAAGTGTTCAAGGCCTGGTTAGATGGGGCTTGGGGCAACCTGGTCTAGTGAGTGGCATCCCTGCCTGTGGCAGTTGGGTAGAACGAGATGTTCTTTAAGGTTTCTTCCAACCCAAACCATTCCATGATTCTGTGATTGTTTGGGCTTCATCTGCAGGTCTTGAAGCCTGTTGTTAATGGCAGAGCAATGCCTTTGAACAAGAGAGCCTTTGCAGTTTACACATTGTGTATCATCTCTGCTTTTCCAATACTTTGCACAAAGTGGTAGAACAGTAGGATTTCCTAAGTCACTGGGAAGCCAAGTGCTCGTATCTATGTTACTTTCCATATAAAACACTTAGAATACACTCAGCTGTGAATGTAAAGCCAAAGCTGAACAGTGAATTCTCCTTAAGGCCTGATTTTCCAGGCAGTATTTTGCCTATGGAGATGTTTCAGCATTAATTTTGATCATATTCTCTTTCACACCCTCTATCTAAGGTACTAAAAAGGGAATTCACAGGAATTCGTAAGGTGCCATAAGCAATGTTCTCAGAAGTGTAAAAGAAATGAATACGATAATAGCTTTCAAACTAAGTTCTCCTCAATGTGTTTAGTTCACTTGGTGTTAAAGAACATTTAGTAACAGTTTAAACGAGTCAAATGAGGATGCATTTAGAATTCATCAGGTAAGGCACTACCCAAACTGAATGTTATACCCTCTTTGTGCATGCTCTAAAGGTGTCTCTCCCTTCTTGACCTGTTCAGATGAAAGCTGACTGGCTCCTTTAAAGCACATTTTACAGAGACATTAATCAGAGCACTGGAAAATATTTTTTTTTTTTTTTTTTCTTTTTAAGCTCAGTGTTTAATATCTCAACCCACTCTGAACAGGAGCTGTCAGGCTTCTGCTGGAAGTTTTTTTCTCAGCAGGGCCTGCACATTGGGCATGTCCACCTCTGGAAGTAAATCCTGTTCTTTCTGGTATTAAGACATTTGTGCCACTCAGAGGTCGATTACAGCACATGTCACATCCTCTCAGCTCTTGGCATGGGAGGTCAGGGTCTGTAAGAAATGTCATGAGCTGGTTGCAAAGTTTTCACCTGTTTCATTACTCATCCTTGAGATAAATTGTATAGATTAGATTTAGATGGGATGTTAGGAAGAAGTTTTTCTCTATGAGGATGGTGAGGCCCTGGCTCAGGGTGCCCAGAGAAGCTGTGACTGCTCCATCCCCTGGAAGTGTCCAAGGCCAGGTTGGACAGGGCTTGGAGCAGCCTGGGATAGTGGAAGGTATCCCTGCCCATGGCAGGGAGGTTGGAATGAGATGACCTTTAAGGCTCCTTCCAACCCAAACCATTCTGTGATTCTGTGATTTTCTGCTATAAGCCCCATATGGAAAATTCCCATAGAATTTAATAGGGAGGAAAAAAAGAAGACATTTTCTCAGAAATTCTCAAGTCCTTCAAATTGAACAACAAATTCTCTTTCTTCCATGAGACTGAATATATTCTTCTATAGGAGATTAGTTGTTCTATATGCTGCTCCATGTTTTCAGTGTGACTTCTACTAAATTCCTAGACAGAACATTTCCAAGTGTGAATATTTTTTTTTTACACTCCTACTTAATGCCTTAAGACTGATGCAGACAGAAGCAGCAGGAGTCTGGATTGTCTTACAAAAGTATCTGAAAAACTTTTTAATTTAAGGCTAGTGACATTCTTGTATGTAACATTATTGACAAGTAACTCCTTTCAATAATAGCAAACAGGACAGATTTATTGATCAGTCTAATTTATTTTACAGAAACACATTTTATGAACATATTTATTTGAATATGTTGCCCTCATACAGGGCTTGAAATGAGACAAAAGGATGGCAAAATGTGGGATAAGTGACTGGAATTTTAAGCAGCATTAATGGATGATGGTGCAAGTACTCTTGTTTCTTTTGTTTTTCCATCACACAGAGACATCATTGCTTCAAGTCATGTACTGAAGGTTTCACCTGGTGCAAGTGCTCATCTGGGCTGGAAAGAGTCACCTGGAGTCATGTGAGGTGGCCTGTTCACTGCTATTGGCACAGAAATACATGACCCCTCCTAATGTCTGCCAGAGCTGCCCAGTCTGACCAAGGATCTGCTGCCAAGGTTCACATCACAGAGGAGGTCATTGAGCTTTTGAGGTTCTGTGTCACTGCTGTCCATGATACTGGACAAATGAAGGTGGAGCATGATGGGACATTCAGATGGCAGCCTCTTATTCAAGGATTTTATTCCAGCAATGAGACCTAATACATAATGAGTCATAGAATTGTTTAGTTTGAAAAAGACCTCTAAGCTCATCAAGTGCACTCATTAACCTGCAAGGCCACCAATAAACCATGTCCCCAAGTGCCACATCTACACATCTTTTAAATCCCTCCAAGGATGATGACTCCACCACTGGCATGGGCACCTTTTTGTGAAGGAGATTTTCCTAATTTCCACCCTAAACCTCCCCTGGAGCAACTCGAGGCCATTTCCTATGGTCCTATTGCTTGTTTCTTGGTAGAAGAGCCCATCCCCACCTGGCTGCACCCTCCTCTCAGGGAGATGCAGAGAGTGAGAAGGTCCTCCCTGAGCCTACTTTTCTCCAGGTTGAGCCTCCCCCCTCAGCTCCCTCGGCTGCTCCTCACCAGACTTGAGCTCCAGACTCTCCCCCAGCTCAGTTCCCATCTCTGGACACGCTCCAACCCCTCAATGTCAATGAAAATATGAAAATATCTCAACCTGGTGGGATGAATAGAAACTCATTATCACGCCAAGAAAACTGACAAGCAATAAATAAAACTGTCAGATGAAATTTGTTTTGATTATTTAAGGTAAGCAATAAAACTGAAGTTCAAGAAGGTTCCTGACATGGGTAGGTGGCATTAATTCTTGACACAGGAAGCCTTAGAAGAAATAATTTGAAATATTCATGTAATATATTAGCTACTAAGTCAGTTGGGAAGGGAACACGCCTGCACACTGCAGGATAAAAAATGATGCAAATCTGAAATGTTTAAAAGCCATAATGCACAAGGAATGAGCCAGTCAATATTACAGGAAGAAATGTAATGCTGTTACTTAGGAACTTGTTCTCAGAGTGGACCATCCCAATCACCAGGCAGTGCTATGCTGTTCTGGACAGCCACAAAATACCACAGTGTGTCAGAGCACAAATTGATAAAATTTCATCTTAAAAGCTCAGAGTCAGTGGATTTCTGGGATTATAATTCTTGAAAAACATCTTTTGAAGGTCGTCTGAATAGCTGGAAGGCTCTCTCTATTTCTAAGATCTGGCAGAGGATGGCAACATTCATGTCACAAAACCCTCTTACTTCCTCATGTAGGCTGGCCATGGACAAACTGTCTTTTCGGAAATCTCCATGGAGCATATCAGCTCTGTGAGCAGAAAGTTCATGGGACAGTGCTGGCCAAAGAAGTGCATTCTTCCAGAAATATTGATAATTCCCTGTGCTCCTCTCCTGACACAGCTGACTTCCTGTTGTTGTACCCTGGTTTCCTGGGTGATCCTCTTTTGTTTGATTAAACAGGTTTGATTAAACCCTTCATTTACATCAGTTTTTTCCTCAGGAAGGACTAGCATTTTTCTGACTGATAAGTTAATAATAACAAGTGAGCAATATCAGCTCCTTTGGCTCTTCATACCTGTGCCCAAATAGAGACCACCATGGGGGTTTCTGGGGGATGAAGGATGAGATCCAAACCCAAACCAGGAACCATTCAGTATAACTACTTTGCTCAACTTCCACCTCTATAGGCTTTTAGGTTTCATCAGTCTTTTCCACAAACTTACAGGTACTTATTGTATAAAAGGAACTCAGATCTTAACCTTGATATGTTTAGTCAATGGCTTTAATATTTTGGCTGTGAAGTTTCCTAAGATTTATTGTGGATATCAGTGCAAGATTTAGAAAGAAGAATGATTCTAAAATACGAGCAAAACAATCCATATTCTTGCTCTTCTGAGTTTCAGAGTCAGCTAACTAAACAAAAATCAGAAACACCATTACATTTTTGCTGTTCATTTAGGAAGGACAAACAAAATAAGTCTTGAAGACTTCCCTGGAGCCATAGCCAGACTGTCAACACATGTGACCATACACCAAATATCTGCACATTGTCTGCCCAGGTTTGAAAACAACACAAACACCTTTGAACATGTAACAGTTATTTTAGGGATACAGATGGATAAATGCAAAGACACATCTTGGAAATCTTACAGGTCTTCAGGCTTTCTGCATTCCCTTTGCAACCTATTAGTGATCTGTCTACTAATATTAAATAAGCTCCTTTAAAGAATTTTCCTGAGATTGGTTTGAATCAGGAACTTGGAGATTTGAAAGAGGCACTCCTTCATTCCAGTTAAAATAAAGTTGTGTTTCTGCTGAAAAGTCAGTTCAAGAAAACTGTACACGTGTTCCAAAACTGCAGTTAGGCTGATGCCATCATTCCAGATGAGGTCGTTGGTCCTGGACTAAATAGTCTTAATATGAAGGAGGAAAACAAAAAAGCAGGCCATTTCCTGCTACTCAATTCTTAGGCAAATACTATCAATTTTGGGCAGGATCTTAATCACAGAGATCTTTTACCATCTACAGATTTTTACCTTTTGGAGGAAAAATGCTGGACATTGATGATGTTAACTTTTGGGCAATTCTATTGAACTTGAATGAGAATGAACTATGTATTTTGGTAAATTAAAACTGTGGTAGTTTGAAATATATCACTATGCTTTAAAATTTCTATTTTAATCATAATTTTAAAATACAGGCAAAACTCATTAGTGCTCTACAGCTAGTACTCTTATTCTTCAAAGAAAAGAATTCTGGTTTTATTGTTTATTATTGGCTAATAAAACACAAAATATAAAGTACTTTTTGCTACTTTCTGGTAACCCAGGTAATGTATCACAATATTGTTAATTTGCTTAAATAATATATAGATTTTCATACATATATTTAGCTTTTCATTGTCTTGGGAAAAGAGAAATAAAGTCTTATTTACTAGATAGTGACTGACATTTTACTCCCAGTTTGTACCTAGTCTGTTCATGTGAGTATGGGGATTCCAACGAAAATACACATCAACAGTACAGAACTGCTCTCATTAGGTAAATATCCCCCTCTCTTGCTCCTACTTCCAGCTGTTTAAATCAACAATGAAAACTACACTTGGAACAATGCCAGGTGACTCTGATGAATAAACTGCAGAATTAAAATGAAAAATATTTCCTATAAGCCAAAAGGAGTGATAATTAAACAAAAACCTTCGACAACCACAGAAAAAAAGGGAAAATATTTACCTTTGAAAAGTTACTAACCAATTCTACATAATTTTAAAGTCTGAAATTTATATAAACCTGGGCCTGGCAAATATTTATATTTTTGTTAAGCTTTATTTATTTAGATGGTAAAGGTAAATGTGTGTGTGTGTTCTTATTTTTTCTTGCAGAGTCACTAGTATTAGGAAAACATCAGCTAATCTGTCGAGCTGTAATTAATGAGGTGTGATTTAAAGCATGTTACTTTAAAAATGTTATAACAATTCCCTGTTCTGCTCTTACCTATGTAAGAAGACTGACTTGCTAGCTCAAATATATGAGGGGATTACTTTGATTCTGCATATTATTTTTAATTAATTGAAATTAGATGATTACATAATGACAAATGGTGCCTCTAAAATAATTTTTAATTTATCCTAGTATCACCTAAAACAGGAGTTAAATCAATTTTTGTAAATAATGCATTTAAAGTGAAATTATCATTCTCAGTTTTCAAATTACCACAGCACAAACAGATGTTTGTTCCAAGTGTTTCTAATTTCTTTCTTAGAATGGGATCCTAGAGTAGAAGCATTAAAAAAAAATGCTTTGGTGGGTTGGGATTTTTTTGTCTGTTTTTTATTGTTTAGTTCACTTTCAGGACTTCACTTTGAGGGGCTGGGGCAGGTTTTGTACAAATCTTTTATGTACATATCTTTATTTCTCATGCTGGACCAGACACCCAGGCAGGAGTGGGAGCAAGGAGTGCTCAGAAACTCTTATGGTGCTTCAGTGGCCCCTGGGACTCAGCAAGATGCACGGTGGGATCCCTGATGGGCTAGAGATGGCCTGTGTTCCCTTTCCAGGACAAAATTCTGCCTTCTCCACTATTCCTTCTCCTTCTTTCTCTCTGTCTTTCTCTCCTCTCCCTTCTTTGTCTCTTTTAGAGACTCTCCTTTCCTGTTGCCTGCATGATCACCTTCTGTGACTGAGGGATCATAAACAGAAAACAGCCAAGAGCCCTCTTTGCATGCACAGAGACTGACATTGCAGACAGGTCCCATAAATCAGTCTGACTGATTTATTTGTAAAAAGACCATGGACTTTCTCCTTCTCTCCATGAACCAGAAGGTGGCATCTGATTACTGGCTTGTAAATTTGCATCTCCTCTATCTTCATTGCAGTGGTCAGCTTCAGTGAATCCTTTTCTTTACACATTCATCGGTGTGAGCCCACCAGTCTATATTTTTCACTCAAACACATACACACATAAATATAATCGTTAACCTGTTATGATTTTAAGATTTAACCAAGCACTGAACTGAAACACTTGCTTTAAGTCTGGAATCACTGTGCATTTATTGATGGGTTCAGCTTGATATTACTTGATATTACTCCCATTCTCCACACTGGAAAATGAAAGCAAAAGAGATCCAAAGGTCTCCTTCAGAGGCAGACAGAAATGTTGTGACAATGTATGGAATATTTAAATTCCCTTGTTTTCACTCTTGGTCCTCTTACTACAAGATGAGTCAAACCAGGTGTTTTATTTTATAAAATCATAAAATTTGTAGACTCAAGTGTCTGACCTTAGTTTCTGTGTATTCAGTCAGTAATTACTGTTTGAGCCTCAATTCTAATGAAGATGAGCAAACATTCCATGTTCCCAGCATTGCTGATCCACAATGAGATGAGTTGTTCCTGTTAACTTGTAAATGTTTGGATATTTTTAACCAAGAAAATGATGCTTTTAAACCCAAAGGTGTTTGGCTCAATCCCCTTTGCACTAAGGATAGTTCTTAAACATGATTGCTATAATACTAGGGGGGGATTTCTGTGAGAGGAAAAGTAGAAATAATTGGCTTTTCTTATGAGAAACAGCTGGGCAGAGGTGCAAAGACAGCTTTCAGTGAAGTCTGTGGATTCACAGTGTAATGGCTGTCAAGACCTACAAGACCTACATTTTTAAAAGGTTTGGAGGAGTTGTATCATGTTAATTGCTAAATGTTAGGATTCAGATGTTTGGAACTTTCTGGCCTCAGTCATCAGAATTTGTTTGCAGTTGAATGGTGTTATAGTGTTGCTATAATTTTTATGGAGCACAGACAGGATCTGCTTGCACAGCCTAAGAGAACACACTGTGCCCTGGACAGCTGGAAATACCAATGCATGACACACACTCCTGTTTATCCTTAATCCCATAAGCAGAGAGCTTAAGCCATGAAAGATCATTTAGAAAAATTCATGGAAAGCTGGACAATGACACAGGGATTTCTGAGCTTCCTGGCAAAGCCAAAAGACCAACCTCCATCTCCAGGGAAGGAGCAGGAATTACTGGTGCAGGTTGTGAATGTGAGTATTGCAAGGTGACAGCAACATGGTGAGGCAGCAGTCAGGACTGGGAGATGGGAACTGACAGGAATGAGCTGTTCAAAATCAAAAAGAATATAGTTAAAGGTGATGGGATGCTGATTTATTTAATGCAACACTAAAGAAACAAGAAGGAATATCTTGGGTGAAAGGGAAGCTGTCTGGGTCAAAGTCACACAGGAGAAGAAGGATGAAAGAGTTATCAGTGCAGTAATTCTTGAAGTCCCTTATAGTTTGTCAGGAGAAGCCATGTGAATAGAGAGAGGTTTCTGTGACAATTTCATAAATATAGTGCTTTAAATAAACATATATGCACATATACTTACAGACATAAATAATATATTTTACATTGCAGTGTGGTTATAAATCATGCAATCTATACATTTCCAAGATTAAATTGTTATTAAGCACTAACCATTAAGAAATTCCAGCTCTCAGATGAAAGCTGAAGAACAACAAAAAAAGAATTTGCCAATAAAATTCACTTACTCCTTTCAGAGCTGGCAGATTTCTCTGAAAAATTCAACAAGCAAACCTGTGGCAAATCAGGTTTGGGTTAGATTTTGCCAAATAACAAGGATTCTCTGAAATTGGGAAGGTTCTGTACATCCAAGCAAGGAGGATTCACTGAACCTGGATGGTTTCTGAGGTAAACAATCTGTTCCACTTCTTGTCTTTTTGTTCAACCCACATTCACAACTTACTCCACTTTTTTTCCTAACTGCATTTGAATCTTTTTGCACTGTTTTAATTTCTTTTCTAGTTCTCACTTGGTTTGATTTTACAATTCTGTTTTCATTTCCAATGAGACATCTTTTTCCATTGTGCAACATCTTCTAAATCAATTTATATTTATGATCCTGTCTCTGATGATGATGAATACTCAGGAAGAGATAAATGAAATATGCCATGAAACGTAAACTCTAACTGCTTATCTTGGAAAAGAAGCTTTGAATAAAAGGGTTCCATTTGAAATTTAGAAAAATAGAAGGATTTTAATCATTAAAACAGTGCAAAATAACCTTCAAGTAGGAGAATTTTGAGCATAAATTTCTCTCAGCTCCCAGAATGGAGTTCATTGTGCTCATCAAAATTATTTTCTGATATCAGTGTTTACTGAGCAATAATAAAAGTAGTTATTCAGAAAGACTTTTCTGTCCTGAACTTTACAAAAAAAGTGGAAAGAATAAAATGCATCTTGCATCACATTAAATATCAAAAGAACAAGCATCTGCAGATAAAACAATGCCAGACTTCCTTCACAGTCAATGGGGAGACAAATGGTCAGTTTGGAGTCTGATGTCATTTCTCCCTTAAAAATTTAATTTTAGAAGAAAGTAACTATTCAGAAAAGGAAGCTCTACAACTAATTTACTCATAGGTGTCCCTGTTTAGTTTTAGTATCTAAAGATACCACACTAAAAGCGACAGAAATGGGTCTGCTCATGGATTACACCCCTTTGAAGCCTAAAAATGGGATCACATGTGTGTGTGTGAATGTGTGCACGTGCAGCTTCCACAAATGAATCCAAAGAGGAAAATTACATGTGAGCATGTAACTACTTCATTACATCCCTTCCACCTTCTGCTGCCACAGTGTTACACAAAGCTTTTATTTAGAAAAGGCAGTAATTTTGCTCTAACATGCAGAACACCTGGATCCCCAGAGTATCATTATGGGGAAGGAATGCTTTTATTGTTTTATGATGGTTGCTATCAAAAAACAATAAGAAGAGTAAATGTGTTAACTGATATCTAATTGTCTTTCCGTGGCTGGTTTGACAGAATAAAACACCAGAACCTTCTGGAAGCAATTAAAGATATTAATAAAATGGATTTGTTGTGCACATTTATGGCTGATCACAGCACAGAGCACATATCTGCAAAGCATGACAGCATATCTGAAAATTACATTATTAAGCTGCATGAAATGCTCTTTTATTTTACGTGGACTTCACTCTTTGTTGTTGTGACCTAGGAAACAAAACCAGAGAGAAAACAGAAGATCTGGTTCAATCACATAAATGAATAAAGAATGAAATCACTAGACTCTTTTCTTAGTGGTTTGCAAACCTCACCCCTGACATAAGTTTAGTCAGGTAAATCACAGTGAGGAATGTGTGGTCTATGTTTTCACCTTTGGCCGTGTTATTAACTGGTTGCACTGTTTGACAGATGGTGCTTACACACAGTATCAAGAAATAAACAGAAATTATATTTGCTGTAAGTAAAAACACATCTCATTTTTTTTTTTTGGTGAAGATTAACAGCTTTCCTGAATTGTTTGAAACACTGAAGTGCACCTACTGGAATAGACATAGAAATCCCTGCTGAGCCAGTCCTTTGCCATCCACTTCTGATACAGGAGCTTCTGCTTAGAGGTTTTCTCAGAACAGGTAAGGATGTGTGTGTTTGGATGTGTACCTGATTGAACCAGTGGAAGAAAGAGGGCAAGATTTCCATCCAGAAAAATAAACCAAAATTCAGCCTAATTGTAGAAGTTAAGCCTACTCCTTTAAAGAATTTCCATACTGTGAGCCTTTTACAGCTGCAAATAGATTAAAGGGGTGTTTAAAGGTATAGCATTAAATGAGTACAAATAACTGTTTTACGTAAGTTGCCTGGGGTACATCAGTAGCCTTCTAAATGATCAAAAAGTATAGCTGGAGGCAAGGTCCAAAACCACCTGCTTATATAAAAGCCTTTTATATGAGGTAGCTGATATCATACATTTACATTGATCTTCCTTTAAACACTGTAATGAAATCAGCATCAAAATTATGTTAAAGTACTGTTATAACTACCTTAAAGAGATGGGAGCAGAAGAACAGTTCCATCCTTGCATTGCTTCGTGTGCCACGGGATTGGGATCACAGATTCTACCTGTGCCTGGCTGCTGATCAGCAGGGCTAAGGTGTCTTAGGATTTTTTAAGAGATTTTGAGATTGATTCAAAGCTCTGAGGAATGCTCTTCACTTTAAACACCTGAGCAGGTCCAACCACCTCCACAGAGGACTTCAGCTTTGCTGAAGGCTTGAGCATGGATGATTGGCTGAATAAGACCCAGACCACATACAGACATTTTGCTATTATTTTCCTACAGACACTTGGCTGGGCTGCAGGGTTTTCAAGCAGCATTAAGTGAAAAAAGTTCATTTAAAAACAACTGGAAGTGTGTCACTTCCAAAAATTTCAGACTTAATTAAATAAATGACTTCAATATTCTGCATATCTCAACAGCACAAGAAACTTCATTTTTCTAAGCAAAGTTAAATCACACCAGCATCTGCAGCATCATTTTTCTCTGTGCATTAGTGATATTATTTTTTCAAGCTTTACCTTTTGAATCAGTTCAGCATATCTTGATATTTGTAACATGCCCACTCCTGAGCACAATCTTTCAAACAATAGTGTTTATGCAATCAGTACTATCAAATACTTCTTAGTCAAGTTAAAAATCATGATAGATAGAACGTTAATTGTCTATCAGTCTGTGTATCAGGGCTCTGAACAACCTGTAAGTTGTCCCTGTCCATAGTAGGAGGTTGGAAAGACAATCTTTAAGGTCCTTTCCAACCCAGACCATGCTATATTTCTATTTGTCCCCATTCCTGCTGTAATAACCAGGTACCAACAGTGCAGCACAAATCAAAAGCACTTTGAGGCCATGACTAGAGGCAGAAAAAGTAGGAAACAAATTCTGAAGTAGCAATAATTTCTTTTCATTGACTTCTATGGGAACTGAGGATGGTGGATTAACATGGAAGTAGAGGCCAGGTTAGGAGAGATGAATTTCATGTTGTGAGACTGCCATTGACAGGAGCATTTTTCTCTTTCTTGTTTACCAAGAGCAGTTCTAAACTGGCAACTGAAGAAAGTGCTCCTGATATGGCCTCTTTAATAAAACTGCAGCCCTGCCTCATGGTTTGCAGGATGTGGAGCCAATCTGTGCCTGCAAAGCAAATAATCAGATGTTTTTTCTCATATAAAGATTGCTGAGATGCTTCCTAACTACTAAAACTAGAAGACAAAAACCTGAATCCAGACCTCAAACAGATTCATTTTGCTTACTAAAATATGGCAGTGTAACTGGTGTTTTATTTCCTCCTTAGAAAATAAAATATTTGGTTCACTTTTAAAAGGGAAAAAAAAAAAAAAAAAGAGGGGAAAAAAACCTGAACCCAAGGAAAAGTCCTAAAAAGAAACCTGCAAAGCTTAAAGGACATTGATCAGCTCCTTCTCCCCCATGAACACATGCACAATAGAAAGCTTTTAAAGTGCCCTTATTGTCAGGATACTGACCTTGTTTAAGAAAGAAAATGACATCTTTGTGTTCTGCATTTATTCCCTAACTGGGTAACTTCCATCCAAAAACAGGGGAAAAGAAAGAAAAAAGACCAAAAACAAAAGCTCTTTTTTTGACATTTATGATACTTAGACCATATTGCTTAGAAAAAGATGGAAGACCCCACAATTATGTGCATTACTTTTACAGAGAAAAGTGTTTACAAAGTCTAGGGAAAAGGAAAAAAACCTTCAGCCAACCTCGGGGTTTAAAAGCCTTTTTCAAGATATCTTTTTTCTCTCCAAGGTGCTGAGCTGGCGTCGATAAAAGACCTCTCTCTGAGAATAAAATGCAAAAAGTCAAAACAGTTTTCCATTTTAGAGGAAGCCTTTCAGTGTGTTTGCCACCATTTCAATGAGTTCTTCCCCTCTCTGGATAGTCGATATAGGAACGTTAACCCTATTTTAAGAAAGATAAAAACAAAAAAAAAAAAAAAAAAAAAAGAAAAAAAAAGGTGTTATTTGGGCTGGTGTTTAAAGACTGCAAAATCCTTGATAAAGTTTGGCTAAAAGGCACTGAGATAAAACCTGTGAGGCAATGACAACCTCACAAATATATAAGTATTTAAAGGAAGGCTGTTGAATGATGCACCAGGCTCTGTTCCATGGGGCCCAGCAATGGCACCAGAGGAACAAGTAGGAACTGATGTCCAGGAAATTCCACCTGGACAAGAGGTAGAAGAACCTTCCTGTGCAGTGACCAAGCACTGGAACAGAGACCAGAGAGGCTGTGGAGTCTCCCTCACTGGAGATATTCCAGAGCTGTCAGGACACAATCCTGTGCCCTGTGCTCTGGGATGACCCTTCTTGAGCAGGGAAGAGGGACCAGATGAGCCACTGTGGTTTCTTCCAGCCTGACCCATGCTGGGATTCTGTGATTCTGTGATATGGACCTACTTAGAAAATGAGAAACCAAAAAGAGATGGAGAGGTCCTTAGGCAGAAACATCACTTGACACTTGAACATGGCCTGGATTCTTTCTTCAAGATCAGCAAGGCTGAGCTGGTGCAGTGTGTAGCACAACCTGCAGGGAAAAGGGCCCAAACAGGTAATTTTGCTAAAGAAATTATAAAGGGAAACCACCCAGGTCTGCCTTGTCAGGTTCAAGCCTGTTTTGAAGCTCAGCTTATTTGTTGGACTGACTTGTCCTTTCAGGTCCCTTCCAGATGAACTCTCCTACTCCACTGGAACCAATGTGGCATACATGACACGGCATATGAAAGGCAAACAGGAAGGTAAAAAGATACAGTAATGAGATCATTTCATGCTGTCAGATAATTAATTGAATTTAATAAAGGTACACAAATATCTATCTATCCCCAACGGCCCTCTCCAAGACACTACCAAGCAGACTCCTTCTAAGCATCTTGTAGTTTTTAGGAAATGTCTGCGAGGGATGCAGCTGTTTCTAATTCACCATCAGATTTCTATAAAAATGACTAAGATGAAAATAGAGTGCAGCTCATTAAAACTCAGGGATAAATTAAAAGAGGCTGAATGAAAAGCTTCCCTATAACAAAACACAAAGAACCAGAGAACACAGCTTTCCTTTGAAGTGTAGATGTTGGTGGACAGACCACCACTGCATAGGACAATGAATTTCCAAGATCTTAATCTGCAGTTGCTCGTTACCAAGAAGTGCATGAACTGGAATAACAACTGTTGGAGATGAAGAATGTTGAGCCAGCAAATGTCATCTATCATCTTTCTGCCAACAAATGCTGAATTCACCACCTCCCTTTGTGATACAGGATGTAGGAGACCAAAGCAAATACCTGGTGTCAACACCTGAAACTAAAAAGACCACCTGCCAGGATTGATTGGCATGATTTGCCTTTAACAAAAGCTGCCTCAAAAAAAAACTACAGGACAGAGACAGACAGGCAGAGTTCAGAAAGAACTTAAATAGCACCACATGCTCCCCATGATGGCTTTATCTGAGTCCTGCTCAAAGCCACCTCCCCTTATATTTAATTCTCAAGATACTGATGTCTACAGAAGTGGAAAAAGAAAGGAGGAGCAGAAAGGAAATGCCTTCCTCTGCTTTCTCCTAGGATAACATATGGTTTTTTTGGCTTTGGTTATGGGTAAGGGTAGCTGTGATTTCAGACTGGTGGTTTAGTCCTGTTGTCTGGCCAAACACTGATAGATATTTCACACAAACACGGGCATGGGTTGAAGACTACAGCGTCTCAAAAAATATGTTGTTATTTAGAGATCTGACAGTCTTGCAGAGGTCATGTCCATGCCTAAACATTTTCCACAAACTTAAAGATGTTCCTGCCTAAAAGCCACTCCA
This sequence comes from Lanius collurio, assembly GCA_020086605.1. Classification (NCBI taxonomy): domain Eukaryota; kingdom Metazoa; phylum Chordata; class Aves; order Passeriformes; family Laniidae; genus Lanius; species Lanius collurio. The sequence continues at coordinate 337,465 of JACBWW010000001.1, read as the reverse complement.
GGAGATGCTGCCTTCCAACAGGAGAGTGGCTGCCAGTTCCTTTGTTCTGTTTTCTGTCTCCTGCAAGACAGCAAGGTAGTGAGGGAACTTGCAGCCTGACATTGCCTGCCTCCCACTCAGGTGTGCCTCTGAGTGCCCCAGCTCCCACTCCTGCCTCTGCTGCATGCCATTAGAAATCTGCTCACCACGGATCTCTGATGCTCATGCCACAGCCTGCTGAACCCTGAAATATCATTAAATCCATGAATGGCAGCAAGTGCATCAAGGACTGCACATTTAATCTCCTGCTGGCTGCAGCCTGGCATTATTTGTGTTTCTGAAAATTGCTGCAGTAGCTGTTTTTGTGTTCCTAGACCTGGTGCAAATAATGAAGTAAAGGGTCAATGTGCCTGTATGGGGACTGCTGAAACTGAAAAGAATGGGAGCTACTGATGAAGTAAAGAGGTTTTGATAAACATTCTCTTAAGGTCAAATTGTTTGAGAACTAATGTGTAAAGACACATCTGCAGATGACCATCAGGGTGCCTACTGATGTAGTGAGGGGAATCCTTACAACAAGTATGAGACAGCGATGAACTTGGAAGAAAAGATGGAATGATATTTTTGTAGATGTTCGGGGATGATTTATTCCTCCAGCATGGCTGGGGTTCCCAGGCAGACCCCAGTCATGGGACCCCGCTCTCTTCCTGGGCCCCAGGCACACACACCACCCCATCAGGAACAGGTATGGGGCACAGGTGACATGGGGACAGGGACAGACCCGTGCCCTGCAGGGTCCCTCCCCCCAGGATTTCAAGGGAAGGCACCTCCACAGCCTACAGCTGCCAAAAAAGCATAATGAGGAGATACCTGAGTCTTTATCCAATTGTGACAATACAGGTGGGGCTCCCAGTAAACAAGTCCAGGAAGTAACAAATAGATGTTGGCCTTGGACTTCCTTAGGATGGTGTACAAAACTGTACAACTACCAGCCATCCTAAAGTGTCCAATTGCCATCCTTTCTGGAGTAAAAAAGGAAATGAGAGAAGCTGAGAAGGAAATAGAATTTCCTTCTAGAAATTCTATTTAATAGAAAAGGAAAAAGGCAAGCAGATCTCTTTTGGCAGAAGTGTGATGTTGTCCTGTGTTTTGTTTGTTAGGATTAGAAGAGTTATAAATGGGTCTGTAACATGCTGGGCCTGGATTCATTAATTTAAAACGAGTCATGGGGTGACATCTCATGAAATGTAATAAATAAAAATTGTACAGAAAATTGGCTGGAGAAACCCTACTTAAAGCTATTTTATTAAAAAACTTTTCAGATAAGATATATCTCAGTTTCCTTGATTTACTGATTCAATGCTTCTTTCAGTGTTTACCCTAACAAGATCATATAACAGACTTCTGCAAAAGCTTGCCCAGAGCTCAATGACACTGAGCTCTTCCCTTTGAAAGAAGAAGGCCTGCACTATATTTCTTCTGCTAAATATTCTGTATAGAAAGATGATCACTGTATAAATGTGTTGGTTTAGCAGAATCTCAGACAGCTGGGGAAAAAAAAAATACAATTCAAAAAAATAAAAAGTTGAGCAATTGGTGGGCAAAATTTCCTAATGAGCACTGACATTCCACATTGAGATGCAAATGTTTAATAACCCTTGTGACATCTATTACCAGTTTTCTTTTGTTATCTGGGGCATGTCATGGAATCTTACGTGTCATTTAGGTGCCTTTCAAGCCTTACATCAGTGGTGCAACCTAAGGAAAGGTGCCACTGGCATTTATATTTCCCATAATAATCTTCATTGTGTAATCAGGTATTTCTGTGGGAAATGCCTGGGCTTTGCTGAATTGACCATGCCCACCTAGACTTATTTTCCAAAAAATACTCAGGTTCAAGGTGAAAATATTAGTTCTACTCAGTCACACAGGGATTTACATAGTTGAGCTTCCTCAGAATCAGGCCTGTTACTAAGATTACAATGGATTCAAACTGAAAAAAATACAGAGTCAAAATAAATAGACACAAGAGCCCAGTGATTAGATCACTCACGTGGAAGGCAGATGACCTGGTTTGCAGGCTTTTCTCGAGCTATGTGGTGGTTGTGACAGTGCTTCCTACATCCAAACAGAATGTTCTCATTACTGTCATATTCCATAGACAGATCTCTGGATATTTGCTCCAGCACCACTGCTCAGGACAGGCAAGATTCATGGAGCCAGAAGGGGAGAAAGTAAAGATCAAGCATTTGGCTGGAGGTAGGGAAGATTTGGTGTCTTCCTTTTGCAACGTTTATTTTTTGCAGAAAATAACTATCTAATGATAAAGTAACATTATTTTTTTATGTTCTCCATCTGGCTCAGAACCTTACATTATGGTATGGACACTTAATTCTACCTCCTCCTGCCTAGTTGTTTAGCTTCTCACTTGAACACCCAAATCCCTGTGTCAAACCTCAGTTCATGGGTGAAAAACTAAGGATGAATTCCCTTCCCTGCAACTTTTGCATTGAAAACTCGTTTGGCTTGCAAAGTTTTTGAGAAGTGATCTTTTCTTGTTAAGTGCTTTTAGAGCCAAATACATGCAGTAAGTAAGTGCACTGCCATAGTCTGAGGGAAATGTTAATATAACCAGAACATGTAACTGATATCCATACAAGCTATTATCTATGTAAGAGTAATTTCAGCCTTTTTTCTCATTATCTATATGGGGTTTTTTTGATCTTTAAAATAATCTGAATTTCCAAGCAAATAAATTCAGTGTTTCTGTGTAGAGATTTTTTTTTAACAAATTCTAAGATTATATTGGCAAGCTTACAGTATCTACCAACCATTTTTATTGTTATTCTTTTTTTTACTTACATCCACACCGAGGAATACACTGAACGCCAATGGATATGTTTTATGGATCTCCACAGAAAAAATAAAGGAACGTAGGAGGAAAAAAAAAGCATAAGATAGAGCCCCAGCGAAAGCAATGAAAACATTTTCCTTTCAAAGCTTTCCTTTGCTTGCTAGGAAAATATTTATGAAATGCAGTTTAATGCATTTGCTGAAAATTAACACGGAGATGCATTTGCAGCTAATTAACCTATTCTCAAAGAAAGCAATTGGGAAATGCTTGATTAATGTTTAAGGCATAAGATACACACAAAAAATGTAGGCAAAACTTCATCATGGCACCCAGGAGATCGCTGTGTGACACAATCTAGAGTCTGTGTGTAGCTCACTCTCCACAGGAACTAATTTTGAAGCGCCAGAATGCTGTGAATTGTCTGTAAAACACTGTAGAAGAAGCTCAGCATAGAACAGAAGGCATGCTTTCCCTAGGAAGAATGCTGATAAAATTTTAATGAAGTAACATGTTGTCATGGGGATTTGTTGCTATTCATTAATTCATTGTGCTTTTCCCCTATAGTTTTGCTGAAGTTGAGTGACAAATTGTCAAGTAGCAGTCTTAGAGGTTTAAAGTTTCTCATTGATAATCCAAGTTTACCACAAACAGTTTTAAAGTATCCACTGTTTATAGAATAAGCCTTCTGAGGTATTGGAGTTAGACTCATCCGTGTGGGGAGAGTCAGAGGATGGGCTGGGTTTATTTTATTCCCACCACAACCTCACTAACAGTAACTGAAAAATCCACCTCCCAGGCACAGGTCCTACCATGTCTGGGTATTTCCAGGTATGTTCATATTATCACTATGCCCATCTTTAAAAAAAAAAAAAACCAAACAACAGCTCTGAAAAATGTGTGTCCTTCCCCCTGAGGGTGGGATGAAGGCAGTGGCCTGAAGGCTGAGAAGGGCAGCGCAGCTGGGGAAGGGTCTGGAGCACAAGTCTGAGGAGAAGCAGCTGAGGGAGCCGGGGGGGCTCAGCCTGCAGAAGAAGAAGCTCAGGGGGGACCTTCTCACACTCTACAAGTCCCAGACAGGAAGGTGCAGCCAGGTGGGGGACAAGCTCTGCTGTCAAGGAGCAAGAGACAGGACCGTAGGAAATGGTCTTGAGTTGTGCTAGGGGAGGTTTATTTTGGATAATAGGAAAAATTTCTTCAGGGAAAATATTATCAAGCTTTAGATCAGGCTGCCCAGGCCAGTGGTGGAGCCACCACCCCTGGAGGCATTTACAAGTTCTATGGATGTGGCACTTGGGGCCGTGGTTTAGTGGTGGTCTTGGTGGTGCTGGAGGAACTGTTGGAATCAATGATCTTAGAGGGCTTTTCCATGATTCTGTGGTGTTCCTGCTCCCAAAGTAGGTGTTATGAAATACCTTTATCCTCTTGTCTGGGTACTTGGGTGTGAGATCTATGGGGATTCTGCTGCATTTTTTTTCTCCCACAGGGGCTGTGTCAGTGGGACCCTCATCAGGATGTGAAGGATCTATGGAATTTACATTTACAAGAAGGCAAGTACATAAACTGCCCCAGGAAAAGATTTTCTTGACTGACATTTCAACAACAGCAGGGATCATATTCAAACCGTAAAATGGTGAGGTACATGGGAAAAAAGAAATTTAGTGGGCTTCATTTGAGGAGATGTTGACTCATTTATGGTTTTGGCTCTTGGGAACTGAGTGTTGTTTCCTTACTCAGTGTCTGCTTCCACCTCAGACCATGTCTTCTGTCTCAATCTTTGCAAATATCCACGCCCAGTACAGACTTTTGTAATGTTTTATGCAAGATAACATTTTTCTGTCTAAAAAGTTACCCTAAGCTGCCTGAATGCTATAGAGAATGAAAATCAGCTTCAGCTGGTGTCAGTTGTTTCTCATTTAAGATATTCCAAAGTTTCAGGGGTTTGGTTTTCAAATTTTTTTCTATATAGAACAAATACTTTCATGGTTTTTTGAGAAGAAGATGGTCTAAATTTTGTACAATGAGGTGATATTCACATAGGAACACATTGCTAAAGTATAATATTTTCCTGGGCTAGCTTCCAGCTGTTTTCCAGATTTGCTGACAATTCTGTAATAGAAATAGTTAGAGTGCAATATCAGACATCATGGTGACAAGTCCTGGCCTCCAGATTTTAGTTCCCCACTAATAGAGCTGAAAATAAAGATGATGATTTTAAGCAGACATTTTGAGACATCCCTATTTACCCAGACTTCCCTAATTATCAGCAGCTGATGTGGATATTTAGTAAGGGATATGTAGGAGACAAAAATTCTTTCATGAACAGCCTGATCTTTGTTTAGTTGTTCTAATGACTGCACACATCGTTTTGAAACAACATCTAAAACTGAAAGAATTTTTCCTTCAGGAATTTACCATAAAATTTCTCCTTTCCATTTCTGTACCAGTGTCAAGAATAAATCTTTGCAGCCACCACAAACCGGAGATCTGAATTGTCCAGTCTACTAGAAACAGTCTTAAAACAATCTCTAAAATTATTGAATTTCATACCAGCTGTGTTTTAAACGAGTTCACCCCAATACTGTGTGGGCTGGAGAGGGACCTTTCAGAAGGGCAGTGACAGAGCAAAGGCAAATGGCTTTAAACAAACAGAGGGCAGGGTAGACATTAGATAGGATGAAGAAATTCTTCCCTGTGAGGGTGGGGAGGCCCAGGCACAGGCTGCCCAGAGAAACTGTGGCTGTCCCATCCCTGGAAGTGCTCAAGGGCAGGTTGGACACCAAGGAAATTCAACCATTTCATTCATACCTGTGCTTTTCTGCAGAACTTTCAGGTGGTAGAAAATTTGAACCAGTTACTGCTGAGGCTGTACCATGTCTAAACTCAGAACTAAAGGTGCAGAAGGCCATCACTGCTACTTGTTCTATCATCCAGTCCTGTTGGTTGTGCCTGTGTCTTACTTGGAAACAGGATGACTCCAAAGGTTTAGCTTGTCTCTGTTGCTTCATCTTTTCCAACATATTTTCTCACTCCAACCTGGTTTGAGTAAACATGTGATGGAGAAATGACAGGAAAAAAATAGACTAAAAGAATTAAAAAAAATTGAGATTATAGGTCTAATTATGAGGATTTACAGAGGCAAAAATTTGGACTCTGAGTTGGTTGAATCACTGTAATCTTAGATCAGTGTAACTTTACACCAAGTGAGAATCCAGGGCAGAGCCTGCTTTGTTAGTGTTAAGTGGGGAGTTAAGCCAAATTATCCTGTTACACACTGGATCAGAATCAAACCTCTTGTGATCCTCCACCCAGACTTTCCTTGCTTACAACACTTACTGTCTAACCTTCTGCATCTAAATCCCCTTTTAAACACAGTTGCCTTTCATTCCAGTAGGACCTTAGCATAATTTGCACTTTAATTCTACCTTTTGCTAAATGATCTTAATGTCCTTTACAGGCATTAATTGATTAAGGCTCTGCCTGCTCTTAAGAGTGCATGCTTTTATCCTCAGTTTATCCAGGAGGATATTGAAACATATCCAAGTCAAGTAACAAGCTCAAGGTCACAGGAGGGGAGTGAACGAAACTGGGAATGGAATTTCCATGCCTGGCTCTGCCGTGCTGCAATCCCTGCACTCAGTTCTGCTCATCATCCTGTGTGTGCAGGCAGGTCTGGATCCAGCAGTTTTTAGGGAAGCCTTGCAGTGAGATGTAATTAATTTGTTACGAATGGCTATAAATAAAATAAATGCTGAAATGATCCACACTTCTCTGTTGTCAAAATCATCCCCATCTCTCTCAATCCCTACTCACTGGCTGCTGACATTATTTCTTGGTTATTGGCTGACAGTTCAGTGCCTTGAGTGTTCCTCTCGCTGTAGGGTTAGTAGGATAATTGACAAACCACAGGGACCAGATCCCTGGATTAGGATGACCGGACTGTCAAAACAGCCATGACAAACTCTCACATCAACTTCTACTGCAAGTCAAGTCCATGAGGAAAAAATGCACCTTGGCAGAGCCAGAAGGGAAGTCTTTAGTTTAAATCTTTTCCCACTGCACAAAAAGCTACAGCAAGGGGGAGGAGAGAGCATGGATCTTTGTGTTTAATTCATAGAAAACTCTGTTCCAGCAAGTCACAATTAATTAGAGTACTTGAGTAAACATTTTGGGGTCCTATTGTGTTTGCTTAATATGTTTACTGGAATGCATGACAGATGTCACTTCTGTTTCTTATTAGAGACTGACAAATGACTGTAGAGTCTGTGCGTGTGTAGCCCTCAAGAACACCCACACACAAACAAATCTATTTATTTTGCAAGGTGAATATTAGCATCTAAAAGTCGTGGGTATTATTTAAATTAATTACTGTCTACATAGGAAATTTAGAAATGTAAAGCAGTATAGAAATACTGTTACTAGTATTGCCGAATAATATCTTCAGGGCTTTTTCTTTTTTGCATTTAAATTTTAAAAAAGAACACTTGAAACTATAGTTAAATCATTTGCTTCACTTCATGTCACTTTTAACATGTCTCCTAGACTTTCAGAAATTCAGTCACACATCTTTGAAATGACAGCTAGAGTGGCATCTGTTTATAAAGAAAGAGAAATGTTCTCTGTATGAAAATCTATATTGAAAAATGTTGAAAGAAAATTAAAATGCAAATACAGAAGAAGGTTATTTACTTCATTCTGCAAGTAACACATGGGATCGGGACACCTAGGATTAGAAATATTCTATTGTTTTAAAAATATAAAACTTGAAAATTATTCTTCATGCTTCACTTGGGCTTTGGAGTATGATCAAATGGGTTTAGAATAGTTAATCAGGTTTTGGGGGGTTTATTTTATTGAGAGTCACGTTTAACAAAAAAAGAGAAATTACAAAACAAGATTCCACAAACACTGTTTTAGTAAATGTCACAGAATGCAAAAGAAGAGCTAAGAGTACTGAGGATGACAATCTAGAGATAGGAGGGAACCAACATAGGAGGAAATTACATTTTCTGCATGAAAACTAAAATGACAATTTCGGTTTGCATATTTCAGAATTTTGTAGTTTTTTTTTTTTTTTCTCTGTGGGGCACTAAGTTTTCTGGTAGGAGAAAAGATTTACATCCTGAAGCTGACTCTTGTCATTCAGATGTGAGATGCCCTCAGAATTGTGGAGACACATTGTTTGAATTAAAGTTTTTTCTATTTTTTTTTTAATTACTTTTTTAATTAACTACAGAATCAAGTCCAGCTATGAGACTCTTTAAAGGTGGTTCCTGGTCTATCCTTTGATTAAAGAAAAACACATAAACCTGTGCACCAACAGGTTTAGTCATGTGGTTCCAGAAAAATTTTCAGAGAAGAGAGAGAACTGGATTTTTATTTAAATTTTTTGGCTCCTAGTGCATAAAGTAAACATTAAGTGCATCTAGACATTTCTTAAATATACTGATATATGGCCAAATAACTCTTTAGCTGCTGATATGACTTAGGAGTGAAAAGCAGCATAAAGGACCCAAGTTAACCCACCCATTATCCAGAATTTCTTCTACCAGTCCTGATCAGAATGAAATTTCATCTGCTCCAGGGAAGGCTTGCTGAAGTTCTGTGTTGGAGGAGTCAAATCTCCATTGCTGAGAGAGCCAAATAAAAAGTTTATTTTTGGCCTTAGGCCAGTCCTGCTTGTTATCTGTGAAACTCAGTGTCAGTGTGAGGTTAGAACAAAATCTTTCTTTGACCAACCTGCTGGTTCCTTCACTCACATTGTTCTTCTCCATGGGGTCGAGCAAATTTGGCAGTAGGGGAGAAGAGTCAGCAGTGTGTTCTTGTGGGTTCATGTTGTGCCAGCTGGGTCTTTGTTTACAGTAGGCACAGAGAAGATTTCATGGCATGTCTTGATCAGAGAATCACAGAATCACAGAATGGTTTGGGTTGAAGGGATCTTAAATCTCATCCAGACCCCTGCCATGAGCAGGGACAACTTTCCACTAGACCAGGTTACTCCAAGTCCCATTCAACCTGAAAAAAATCTTGAACACTTCCAGGGATGGGGAGTCCATAACTTCTCTTAGTTTAATTTTGTTTGGATTATTTAGCACTTTTTAGCTCAGGTGTTTTGATTTCTGTGTGACTGATACTTCTTTGATCAAGTTAACACTATTGTCATCATCTAAATCCCATTACCATATCAAAAATTAAAAGTTAAAACTTTTTTTTTTTTTAAAGTCATTCCAAGGGAAAGACCTGAAAGTTTCCTTTTGGAGATGTTGACTTAGAAACATCTCGTTGTTTTTGCAAAGGCTATTTTCTTTTTCTTTCTGTGCAAATTAAATCTGTGAAATTTCATTAAAACCATAAGACCTTTGGGTAATACTGACTGCACTTCTCACAACTCCTCTGTAATATGAGATACTAAAAAATATTTATAGTATGAAACTTAAAATATCAGCAAGTATGTTCCAAATGGATAATTTGAGCTTTGTGACCAACTTCTATACTCTGATTCAACATTTCTGATAGGAGTAAGTGTATGTGATTGGAAAAATTATAGTGATGCCAAATTCGTGTGGGATACAAGCACATTTGCCACATAAAGAAATGACATTATTCAATGTGGCAGAAACTGCAGAACTACAGTTTGAATAAGTTTTCTGTAAAATGTTACCAGCTTGTTCTACGTCTTCCCCCAAAATAGCAGAATTGAAAATATTGTGCAAGAAGCAATTTTTCAACTGTTTTGGCTTTTTTTTGCAACAAGGTTCTTCACTGCTGAGTTCCTAATATAAGCTTCTGTTAACACCCAAATTACAATTTTTCATGTTAGACTTCATTCAGGGATCTCATATATTTCTGATCCTGCTTGTGTTTTATGAAATTAGCAACACATTTAGAGACTTGCCTGGTAGGTGTTCAGGAACACCAACTTTCTAACATCCTAATTTCAGGAAATGACCAACCAGCAGAGCCAGCCCACCTCAGAACTGGCTCACATGCCAATGTGTTGCACTATTTCTACAAAGACCCTCCAATGTCTCCAGCAGAAACAGCCAAGACCTCTGAGAGCAGCAGCAAAGTCAGTGCAGGACTGAGAACACTGAGGAGTAATCAATAGGATGATTTTATGAACAAGGTCTGAATAAAAATTAATGTTTAATATACTAAAAGCAAAAACAGCAGAAGAGACTGAAGGCCTTCAGTCATTTGCATGTAAGAAACCCACGTGGAGCTTAAGCAGAACAGGGGCTGAGTGCTTATATAGTATATACCTGGACAGTAGTGTTTAATTCTGTGTTTCTGGGAGGAAGGAAAGAAAGAAGGAAGAAACGTTAAGTGTGAAAATTTATTTCCACTTATAAAAGCAGCCCTCTGTTTTTGAGAATTTATCCTTAAGTTAGGATCCCTTTTTCATGGCATGACTTGGATTTTTAACCAAGAGCAGGCACGGAGAAGTGAGTCAGGATCATCTGCCCTGACTTCTGTTTCCATCCTTGTCCTATCTGAGAGAAAATAAAGATCTGAAATAGAGCTGGACGAGGCTGAAAGTGGCTCATGGTGCAATTTGTAACCCACAAGTAACTGGTCCATATTCAGTGGCTGATTCAAAGAGGTGCATAAACTCACAACTATCTACAGTTAAAGGAACTTTTAGCCCAGATAATGAAAAATCCAGTTTTTATTTGGTAGTGGCTTGGGATAAATTGTGAGGTCAGCAGAGTTTCTTTGTCTGATCTTCTTTTAGTGAGGCAATATCCATAAACTTGAACTTTTAAATTCAGAGATCACCTTTGCTTTTCACCTTTCATTTGTGTCCTAGAATCAGGATCAGAATTTTGTGGAGCAAAAATAATAATTGCACACACAAGTTATAGGTACTTAAAAAACTAACAATATATGTGTTTTTAAAAGGAATTAAGAAAAAAAAATCCTTCCAGGACTGAGACCTGAACATAGTGGAAGGTTCTGACCGTAGTTGCAGCAATAACAGGAAGATGTTGAGATCTGGCAAGAAACCAAACTGGGATGAATGAAGAGGTCCCCAGAAGGAAACCAATGGCAGCCCATGAGGTGCTGCCTTCAGCCTGGGTACTGCAGGCAGTGCTCTGGCAGTGTTGCACAAGTGGGTCTTGGGGATTTTTTCTAGCAGATGTCAGTAGAAATTTTCCATTTGGAGTCAATTACTTTCAAACAGAAATCATTATGTTGGATTCATGAACTTCCAGCCCAACAGGGAGTCAGAGCTTACATTCCTCAGGTCCCATGAATTTGCCCCTACCTGAGGTTTAAGATCATCTGACTTCAAGGTCAGAGGGGCTATTTGTCTGAACCTGCTTCTGCTATTTGGGGATATTTATTAATATCAACCACGTTTTTTCTGTTTCACTTCTGATTCTTGCTTTCAGTACAGAGTAGACACAGACCACACCTCGTGCAGTACTGAGAGGAGGGTTGTAAATGTGTGGCTTTTTTCATACTTCTGTTTATGCTGTCTCAGTGACACTCATTTCTGGTGTTTTCCATGTTTTCCATGTGCTTGGTAATAAGTCAGTTTAGGGAAGTGGTTCCCTTTTTCATAGGATCACAGATAAATAGAATGGTTTGGGTTGGAAGGGACATTAAGAGTGTCTTGTTCCAATACCCTCCCAAAAACAAGGACATTTTCCACTAGACTAGATTGCTCAGGGCCCCATCCAACCTGGAGCATGTACATGGGGATAATACAATTTCTCCTCCCTCAAAAGAGATCAGCTTTTGAGAGCTCAACTTCCCTCAAAAGGACCAAAACAGGAGGACACACTAGACCAACTGGGAAGAAAAGCCCTTGGTTGGTAGGGATCTTTGTGGTGCTGGATTTTTCTCATTTTCCACACCTGCAAGTTGTGTGCACTCAACAAATTAAGAAATGGAGTCTGGGATGGGCTCTGAGGAAGCACAGCCCTGCCTAGCCCGAGGAGAGATGGGTCTGCAAGGGTATCTTCCTTCCTGCATCTTCCTCCCATGACTTCCAACCAACAGTAATTTGACTATCAGTACTCTTGAGATTGGCTTATTACAAGTCTGAGATACCAAGGCTGGAAATATCCATCAATGGAGAAGCAAAATCTTCTGTCAAAGATAGTGCAGTAAATTAAAAAGGCATCTATTCTTTAGAATATCACCAACATGGGCATTTTCCTTCTCAGAAAATTTTCTTACTCTGCTGTTCCTCCTACTCAGTGCCTGCAGTGGGTCTCTGCAGAGTCCACAAAAGCACAGGTGATCTCACTGGTCTCAGCAGAATTATTTTTAGTCAGAAGAATCAACTCTGAGTGTCATTTACAAGGAAACCCAGTCATAATTGAGGTGTATGAAATTAAAACTTAAACCAGTAAGCACCACGAGGAAAAAAAAGAAACAAATCTAGTTCTGTTTGTGCAATTTATATCTATTTGTATTTAGCTATAGTTCTACACGTTTTTATTTATATGTGTCCAAGTAGGTAATAATTAAGACAGATGCAGATGACTATAATACAAACCATTTTTCTTGCTATTGTTTGTGCTGTATGCTCAGGAGCTTTAGTTGTGTTTTGAACAACCAGTGAGTTAAAATTGCAAATACCTACAAATCTGAGCCTGCCTTGAGCAGCCTTTTTGGTTCTGATTCCTGACCTACTTTGGAGGGTTTATTTATTTTTTTTGCTGAAGGTAGCACCCAGCTTTTCAAAACAAGATGCTGAGCTAGAGAAATATTTCTAAACAATAACTTAGTCTGAGAGCAGTCAGTAACTGTAGGCTGTGTAAATTCGGGGAATAGAGGATTATATCAAACCAAGGACCAACAGTTTTGTTTCTCTAGGTAAATACACAGTGACTTCAGCTAGTTTGTAGGGGGAGAAATGCAGGCAGTGGAACAGAGGGGTAGGGTCTAACGTTTATAGGTATTGTGAATAGCAGAAGAGAAATTTATTCTTTTAGTGCACCATATTAAAAAAAGACATTTTTATATGTGTTACACTGTTGCCATGGTTGTATGTCCAGAGAAATCCCACTATGTGAAATTATGTAGGGCAGCTCCCCATCAGTGACTTGCACTTTCACTGAACTTTCTCCCATCACCTGTCCTCTTAAAGCAGAGTGCACTACTCAGGAGTCAAAATCAATAGAAAAAAGGGAAATGTAAGTCCTTTAGGCCCACTGACTGCTAATTTCAATGGCAATCCAGCGTCTGAGTGCTACAAATGATGCCATGAAAATTTTTGCTTTTTCTTTTATACCCCTTTCATGCCTTTTTGCAGCTTCTGTTCCTGGTGCTTTTGCCTCCATTCTTGGACTTGTTTGTCAAATTAGGAGACTAAATATTTTAGAAGCTTTGTAAGTAGAGGCCAATGTGCCCCAGACCCCAAGGTCCTCTCCAGAACACATTCTGTAAACTGAGATAGAACCATCCAGGGGAAGGTTCCTTGGGAAGAAGGATTCATTCAGCTCTTTGGGGAATTTTTATAGCTATGCTAATTAATAAGACCTATAATGTTATACCAGATTCTTTTGGGGTGGGCATTGGGGTGTGCATTGGGGGTGCATTTCAGTGCATCTGACCTGGACATAGTACACCCAAGGTTCCTTAAATAAGTAGCAAGGTAAAATCCCTTTTTCCCCTTCTAACCGTGTCTGACTCTTGATTTTAACACCAGTAAAAAGCATCACAGTGACAGGATTTCAGAGAGACTTTCAGCCACAGTGGTGTAAAATATAGTACTATTTTAGTTAAGCTATAGTGTTCTGAAGAACAGGGCTTTGCATACAACACATTGATATGAATATGTGTTATTTAATTTAATATTTATCAGATTATATAGGGAAAATAGACTATCTCCAGCAAAAGCAAAATGCCTGCGGTTCTATAAAGGGGAAAAAATCTAGCAGATTTCCAAATAAAAATTCAAATAGGCTTTAACTTTTACAGCTTTGAGTGCCAATAGGTAGATTAAAAGTTAGCTTGAAAAAATGCCTGAGGGAGCAAACAGTTGCTTAATGAGGATACATGAAATGAAATTAAAATGCAGCCTTAATAAAGATAAATTCAAAATGTAATGTTAGCAAAGTCATATTATTTAAATCACATTCCCATCTATAAAGTGACTACATTTGGTCTATCTGGAAAAACAGAATGAAGAAAACATACACAAACCCTCTAATGATCTCCCAAATCTCAAAGGTTGACTTCAAAATTATGGAATAAGATTTAGCCCACAGAGAATATGAATGGTTACATACAGCACAGGAAACCTCATTTCAACTTAGGGAATCTTCAAAGCTGTCTTCCCAAAAGGGCTGGATGTGCATGTTTTGGCTAGTGAGAAACAGATTAGTTTTGCTAAATATTAATAAGCCTTTCCTATATACCTTAATACTTGTTATATTCTCATGCTGTTTTCCTCTGCAGTGAGAGTGCCTTATTGATCTGACACAGGTATTTCACTGCTCACAGTGGCACTGAACACAGAGATGTTAAAAATAAGACCTGCCAGAGCTAAGTTGACAGACATGTGCTTCAGCAGCTTCAGGTACTTCATCAGGCACAGCTCTAATTCAGCTCAGTCTGTGACCCCATTGCTTACAATACTGTTTTGGGATGCCCTGGCATATCGTCCCTGAGCTTCTCCCATCTGTGTCATAGAATCACAGAATATCCTGAGTTCAAAGGGACACACCAGGATCACCAAGTCCAACTCCTGGCCCTGCACAGATACCCAAACAATGCTACCTTGTGCATCCCTGAGAGCATTGTCCACACACTCCTGGAGCTCTGGCAGCCTCGGGGTGTGACCATTCCCGGAGGAGCCTGCTCAGTGCCTAAACACCTTCTGGCAGAAGAATTTTTCCCTGATATCCAACCTAAACCATTCATGCCATCCCCTCGAGTCCCATCACTGGTCACCAGAAGAGAGATAAGATGACTGTTCCTCTGCTGCTCCTCACAGAGAAGCTGCAGGCTGCTCTGAGGCTGGGTAAGGGGCAAGTTCAATGCAGGGTGTCACACTCAGTCCTAATAAAAACACAGTGGGTACGCACAAGCCTGCCACACCCCAACAATACCCCATTACACCATGCATCAAAATGTGCTCGGTGTATATGGAAAGAGGAAATGTTGAAGGCAGTTTTCACCCTGCATTTGAAGTGACATTTCTCCTACAAGGAGCTGGTTGTAAGATCCAGACAAACCACGGAGAACAATTGACTGTGTGGTAAAACACTTCTCAGAGAGCCAAGACAGCCGTCAGCACAGCAGCGTGCACTGCTCCGAGTCTGATTAGAATTCTGGTGAACAAGCTCCTACAATTACAATTTGATTTTAATTAGTTTAGATATTAACAGAATAGGCCCCAGCAGTCTTTAAATGTCACTGAGTTTCCCAGAAGGCCAAGGGTGTCTCAGCCATCTTTCTTGCTTTGTCCAAAGGGCCTCCGGGAAACCAAGAAAAAGCCAAGAAATATCAAAGCCTCGAGTACACTGTGGTCACCCACACTAATCAGCATTGGATCTGTCAAGAGTCTCTGTGACTCACATTACCAAACCTTTTAAAAGAAGCACATTTTAATAATTTCCTGAAATTACCCACTAAGGGCATATGTAACATTTAGCACATTATTATATACACTGCACTGAGGTTCATCAATCAATCAAACCAGAGTGCAATGTGCATGTTTAAGCTACATCACAGAAGAATCTGTTGTTGAGAACTTTTCAAAACACATTGGTGCCAGTCTACTGGGATGACAATTAATTAGGAAGAAGGTGACCAGTACTATTGTGCACTGGGAAAATAATTCCAGGTTGACTCCGAGTTTGAAGCAGCTTTTTTTCTTAGCTGAAGCAGTTGATTTGCTTTTGTGAAGCTCAGAGACTGAAGGGTCCTTGAGGAATCTGAAGGCCCTGACTGTTGTTCAAGTCAGTCCTTTAGTTTTAAGAAGAAAAAGAACTGTAGAGCTAAAAAAGTTAGAGCATAACTCTGTGGAGGGAATTTAGTAGACAAAATACTGTGCCAAATATTATTTTTTCATTATGCAATTAAAATAAGTTTCTAGACTTTAAAATGGCCCCAGTAGATTATTGATCTAAGGCTCAAGAAAACTAAGTGAGACTCAGATCCAAACTTAGCTGTCTGAAAGTACATTGAGGGTCAAAACTCTCCTTATTATGGGATGTCCAACCCCTGGAAGTGTTGAAAGCCAGATTGGACAGGACTCTGAGCAACCTGATCTAGCAGGTGGCATCGCTGCTCATGGCAGGAAGATTGGAATTAGGTGATCTTTAAGGCCCCTTCTGACCCAAGACTTTCTGTGATTATGTGATTTTGTTATAGTAGATTCTGGCTTATATTAGATGTCTAAACAAAAGAAATTGTGCCCTTTGACTGCACCAGAATATTGAAGACTTTGGCTTGGAGCTGTCAGGTATGAAACAGGAGATGGATCAAATCTGGTCCCTTCTGGACAGGCGTCTAAAGGCAAGACACTGTACAGCACTGAAAGTTACTGGGGTAAAGGTATTTAGCTGATATCTTAACATCCAGTCTCTTCACTACTACACAGTGTGTAACAATAATAAATTTGGAGATATTTTCTGTGGTGTCTAGGGCACAAATTCCCCAAGCACTTAATTTTTAGCCACTCACTCTTCACGTCGTTTAAGAGTCTGCCAGTCAGTGGACTATGAGCCACCTGTCAAATCAAGATTACTGAGACATACTAAATTCTGTAGACAATAACATGCCAAGGAATAAGGCATTAATATAATCTCTGGCCATCAAAATGATCAAGTGGAAGTAAGAGTTGACTTGACGTGAGTTCGAGATAAAACTCTGAGTGCCAGGTCCTTACCTGAATTGTGAGCAGGAACAAAGCTGTGAGATAACAAACAGAAATTCTTCTGAGGCATCTCCCATGTTGTGGTGACAGAAACTACATAAATACCATAAGGAAAAACAATTTTAAAATATTCTCTGCAGTGGTGAAGTTGTTCCTGTCTAGAGTCCCTCTTTTCTTTGGACTTGAAGCCCAAGCTGGCAATGTTCACACTGAATTACACTTCCATCTGGATCTCCATGGGGCTCAGTGTGGGGCTCTCTATGATTTCAACAGTACAGTCATCATCTGTATGAATTCTCCTTTATTTCAGTCAAAAGTGCTCACCATCAGAATGGTGCTTTCTTGGCACGTAACCAAGAAATGCTTCATGTGTGCAACAGAAAAGCATGCAGGACCCTTTAAGGTTGGAAAGCCTCCTAGAATTTGCTGGAATACTATGCAAGGATGGAAGTCAACCCTGAAGCATTTTGGTGCTCCGTGAGGTGTCCCACGAGCTGTGGAATGTCATATGCTACCTCCAAGGCGTGCTGAGGCTCTGTCTGGAAGATTTTCTGTTGGTACAGACCAAAGCTGTGAAAGAGAACACCCCAGCAGTGAAGTAGGAGGGATAATAAACAGCTGAGTATGTGGGATCATTCTTTGTCTTGTTTTTATTTAGTACCAATGCTAATCGAACTACAAAGGGATGCTGATTGGTTTTAAAAAGCAGAATGCACTCAGGCAGTGCTGGTTTGGCAGCTAGCAAACACCTAGGAATGTTTAAACAGGACAGGACAGGAATGTCTTTCTAGAATTGCTAGTGAAGAAGGGCATCACAGGCCAATTAGTCTTGACATGAGGAATTTTACCCAAATTAATTGATTAATAATTAATACAAACTTCTGATTTCTGAAGAAAAACTTAGGGAAATGTATTCTCTCTCTCCCCCTTACTCAGTCTGATCTTCAGTCAGCACCTCTTCTCCCCTTTTCCTAGTTTCTTTTTTTTTATTTTTTTTTTTGGGGGGGGAGGTGGTGGTGTGTGTGTGTGTGTGTGTGTCACACTTAAGCCATTCCCATTTTGCTGATGTGTTGGGTGGCTGTGAGAGATTGTCATCTGTCAATGGCTTAAACATTGCCAGAATCATTGGAGGGCTTTTTCCCACTATAACAGACTGCAAAGAAGCAGCTGTTCATCTGTGCCCACCACAGCCCACCCTTCCCCAAATATGCCTACTAATGGAATTTGGGCTGTGACTAGAACTTGGGATAAGATAAAGAGCCTACTTGTCCAATCCCAGGAGAAGAATGTATCCATGAACTTTGCCAGAAGAGGGACTGGAACGCTGATGGCTCCGACATTCAGGGATAAGCTGCTGATGTGCAAGGTAAGTACCCCAGCACAGCCCACCAGCTCAGGCTACCAGATAAGGAAAGAGGTGAACCCTGGAGGTCAGTCCTGCCTCTCTGTCTTTACTCCAGCTGTGATAATTCCCCTGCCGGGGAAGTACTGAGACAATCACAGCAGCCTGAAGGTGTTCAGTGTGCTGATGGCCCATAATGGGCTGGGATTGACTCAGCTGGGCTGGTGTAATGGGAAGCTGGATTGTCTTAAAAGGTGTCAAAATCTCTGGAAACATCTCCTGTTCCACAGCATTACATCATCCGGCTGAAATTCCCTCCCTGTGACAGGTACCTGGGCATTCCCACCTGAACTTGAGTGAATAGAAACCAAATACATGTTGGATTCTGGGCTTTCTCCCAGCACCCAATGGATCTGGTCTGCAGCCACCACTTTGACCCAGACTGTGACCATTTGAACCAACAGACATCAAAATTGCAACAACCAAGCCCTGTCATGGGGCCTAAGGGTGATGAGATCTTTCTACTCTTATCCTTTCCTTCTCTTTCTTATAAATCTTCACAAGTGATATTTTTATGCTTTTATATTGTCATGTGACTACAGACAGCAGCAACCCAAATGTCTTTATACCTGTTTTCCTGGGCAACCAAACTGCTCTACAATAAAAACTACATGTGTGGATTTGGAAATATCGATCACTCTGTGTTGTTTCACTGTATTAACAAGAGCCTGGGTTACCCTTGCCTCCTGTGACAGGTTGGAAGAGTGCTCAGAAGGTTGGGCTCATGTTTGTAGCAGTCTGGCTCTTTGCTTCTTCCTCATTCAGTGTGGTTCTGCTGTCCCTACGGGGTGGTTCAGGCCTAGTGTGCAATGAAACAGGAGATCTGTGTTCTGCTCTCTGCCCTGAAGCTGTTTCTCAACCCTTTGTCACCAATAAAATCATTAAGGTAGGAAAAGACCTCCAAGAACATCAAATCCCATTGTTGACAACCACCATGTTTACCATTAAACCTTGTCCTCACATGCTATATCCATGTGTTTTTTGAACATTTCTAGGAATGGTGAATCCATCACTTCCCTGGGCTGTCTGTTCCAAAGCTTTACTTACCATGAAGAAGAAATTCTAAAAAATAATCTAAAGTTTCCCTGGTGCAGCTTGAAGCCATTTCATATCATTCTGTCACTTGTCACCTGGGAGAAGAACACTCCAAGCCTGGTTCTTATAAAGCTCTGTAGTGTGTGGAGTTTAGCTGGGACTGTGCAAGTGTCTGTACTTTCACATATTCATCTGTTTCTCCCTAATGACTTATTAACATATTTGTCATTGTCAACAACTCTTCCAGTGACATCAGATTCCAAGGAATGTTACAGGCTAGCTCAGTAAAGGAGGAAAAAATATTTTCTTGTGTTTCCATAGCAAGACAGCTGCAGTATAAACTCAACAGGTGTTTATCAACCAGTGTAGAAGGGACACTGTGCAGCACAGGAGTGGGAAGATCTCAGTGCTTGCTGTTTATCAGAGATTAAAAAGCCCAAACTCATCGCTTCAAACAACAACAAACCGAGCTGCATTATTTCCACTGTTTTGGAAAGCAGAAGTTGGTGCAGAGGGTGACCTTCTCCAGGGTCAGATTCCAGCCTGGCCTTGAACTCTCTCAGGCATGGGGCAGCTACAGCTTCTGTGGGCAGCCTGTGCCAGGGCCTCACCATGCTCCTGTGGCAGAGTTGTTCTGAGTAAACTGAGAGTAGATATTTTTCTTTTGACTATTTCCTTTTGTATTTTAAGTGATGATTTTTTTTTTTCTGTTTCATGTGGAAATACCTTGGATTTAACTGCTATTCCACCACAAAACTGATGAATTAGTTATATCAGGTTTATATATCTACATTTAATAGTCTAGATTTTGACCTGTTCTTACAGCCTCAGCTTTGTTTACTTTTGATTTATGAATGGAAAATGATGCCAGAAGATAGATAACCTGCACCACACAAGAACTGTGGCTCTTTATACTAAATCCTCTGGCCTACTTCCTTGTACTTGCTCAGGGCTTCCTTTTTGTTTACACACATAGGCTGGGTTCTGGCTTGTGGCATCATAGGACTGATCAAGGAGTGTGAAGAGATTTTGGTATCCTCTTGATTAGCTCAGGCAGGCGTTGCATGAGAGTTGCCTCTGCCTTCCAGTACTCCCTGTACTTTGTTCTCCTCCCTGTGTATTCATGAAGCAGCATTCTCTGGACCTCAGGCTTTAGGAGGTTGCTGCCACCCATCCAGCACCCACATCTTTGTTATAAAACAACTGGAAAATGTAAAGGTAAAGCAGCTTCAGCTCTTCACCCGTTATCCCCAAGTTATTTCCTCTCTTATTCCTTGCCTACTCTGAGCTCAGGGAATAGGCAGCCCAAGTTTTGAACAGAGTAGGGAGTAAAAGGCTGTTTGGATCTGTCTTTTCCCAGGGTTGAGATGACACCTATGTCCATCCAGGAACAAACTGTCTTCACATGGCACCATTTAGTCACACAGATGCCACCAAAATCCTGGGATTAGTTATGTTCTGACTTCCAATCAGGAATATTTCCTGCTGAAGCTACAGGACTGATATGTCATGAGCAACAAGAAATCAGTTTTCAGCACAAGTCTTTCTTTTCTTGTTTCAGTCATGCTCAGCTTTTGTCTAAGTGAAGCTATTTCATAGAGAAAAAGCAACTGAGAAATGTTACATTAAAGAGCCTATCATTGACAGTGTTTTATATTTAATTACAGCTTTGATTCCTGTTTGAGAATAGCTATAAGGCATCTATTGTTTACAGTCACCTCTGTCTCATTAACAGCAGGAAAACTTTCTCTTTTTTATTTTTTTTTCCATTAGCATTGTTTGCCACTGTGAAACAAACAGTGGATCAAGTCTGACAATTCTGAAAGTATAACGTATAACAGATATGAATTTTTAGGGATCATTCATACTGTTTATTTTTTAAGGGAGAAATTGGATATATATTTAACCAGAGTTTACTTTACAGATCAACATTTTTTTATCGAGAAATTAACAAAATTTTACATCCCCCTGGACAGAAGCTAAAAATACCACTCATCCAGACAGTATAAAAACCAGAACTTGCCCCCTATATGAGACATTTTATTTATTAAACAGAGAACACATCAATTATGAATAGCAGTTATACTTATGTCAACTATTTTGTTGCACAGGAAGATTTCTACAAGGGTGGGCAGACAAGGGGAAAGTGTGAAAGCAAAGAAAATAAATAGTTTCCTGGAAAAGGTTGAAAGATAGTCAGTCATTCCATTTTGGTACATGTAAGCACAATGAAAAAGATACAAGGAGTTTAAGGACTAACATGATTGAGAGAAATATATACATTTAAGAGGGCAATGATTCACAGCCACAGAAACATAACCATAGATAATGAAGCATCTGAAAATGTCCCTCTGAATATTTTCTTCAAAAAATGAGATTTATTTTACAAAAGGGATACAGTTGACCATAAGCATTCATAACTGCAACTGTAAATACCTAATTAGAAACTGTGACAATGAGTTAAACATTAGGGAACCACATCTGCTCCCCAAATTATTGTTTGCTGAGAGTTCTCCCCCTCTGTACATGGCTAAACAAAAAGGGCCAGGGCTCCTTCTCTGTCTGTCAGACCAGCTGGGAGGAGACAGCTTGTATCCATATGCTTAGACACTTCCTCCTGAAAACAGAGGGGCTGCATCCCACCTGCTGCTTGGAAATGGCCCCTGTGTGGTGCAAACCCCTGGGCAGTGTGCAGACACTGAGTGCCTGGGTGCTGCTTAATGAGGAGCAGAACCATGGCTGGGATCACTGAGGAGAGTCAGGATAATCCCAGGATGGTGCCCAGCCCCTTTCTTGTGTTACTGACTGGTGGATAAACAGGTCCTGGGAAGAATGACATGGATGGAAGGATCAGCAGAGAAAGAGCTGTTTGTGTTTACAGGGAGCTGAGGAAGTCACTGCAATCACATGGAACTCTCTAAGCAGATAAGGGAGAGTTAATGGGGTCAGCAGATACCCTAAAGTGAACACTAGAGCCTTGAAATGCATTTTAGGCCATAGACATAGAATCATGGAATCATAAAATGGATTGGTTTGGGAGGGACCTTAAAGTTCATCTGGCTCCAAGCCCTGTCCAGCCTGGCTATGGACATTTCCAGGGATCCAGGGGCAGCCACAGCTTCTCTGGGCACCCTGTGCCAGGGCCTCCCCACCCCCACAGGGAAGAAGTCTACCATCTTTCAGTTTAAAGCCTTTTCCCTATGTCCTATCACTACATACCCTTGCAAAAAGTCCCTCTCCATCTTTCTTGTAGTGTTCCTGTAGGTACTGGAATGTTCTTTAAGGTCTCTCTGGAACCTTCTCTTCTCCAGGCTGAGCAGCCCCAGCTCTCCCAGCCTAGCTCCAGAGCAGAAGGGCTCTATCCTTCTGATCTTCAACACCCTGTTGCATCCAAAAGTTTAGAAATAGGTTATGCAGTCTTTTCTTCTCCCCTTTCTCAAGCCAACGTGTTGAGAAATATGTTGTTTATATGCCAACATCATGGAATGAGAATTAGAGATTAAACATGGCATGAACCCTTATTCTAGACTATAAAACTTGGTGGATTCAATCAGTCCTCTCCAGTGACCTTTGCCACATGACATTATTGGTGGTTGGAAAATGCTCCTTCCAGCCTGTTCCCCCTTCTGGACCTTCAAAACCAGTGAGCTGAAAAATGCCATTCTTTTCTCCTCACCTTTCTTTTCCTATATTGTTCTTGTTTTCTCAGCCTCATCTTTCAGCACACTGTACTATGAATATTATAGATATATTAAGAGTCAATGAGTGTATTTATGTAAGTTATAAAGATTCCTGCTCATCCAAAGCAGCAAGTATGGGAACCTCATAGTGATTTTCCTTCTTTTCTTGTACAGAAGTAGGAGTTTGACAGACTTACACCTTTATCAGAATTCAGTTGTAATGTGTCTCTGTTTCCTTAAAGGACCTTTAGCTATCCCTTTCCTTTGGATGTCTAATGAGAGTGCTCTTCCCGGGCCTCTCTCTGTGAAAATTGTGTCTGTGGGTTACATTGCCCTCCTTTGCAGCTACAAGAGCAGCAATCCCAGCTATCCACAAATAAAAGGAAAACCAAGAAATGTTAAACTGCTCTTCTCTGTGCCTCACCTAGACCTTTCCTTGCAAAGGGGCAATGGGAATACTTATTTTTCTAGTGTTGCACTGTCAGAAGGAATACTCAGGCAGCACATAATGTTATTGCTACTTGTAAAAGCATTTCTTCACAGATGAGAGTTGTGGGGGTTTCTTCCTTTCTTCTTCTTTTCTATTTTTCTTTTTTTCATTTTGTATTTAGGGTCTTAATATTCTTTGCTATGGTGCAACAAAGCCCCACAAAGAATTACAGCCATAATCATCTGAAGCAGAAGAGGTATCCAGATAGCATGTGCTAAGTAAGGCAGGATAAATCCATCAGGGTTGAGTTAACAAAAGGCTCAGTGGATTAGGTTCGAAGCTCGGTTCTCAGGGGTTGGAAAGTGAAAAAAACACCTGGCACCTCCTTTGGAAACTGAAAAAAGAAAAAGGAAACTATAACCTCCTGTCTCAATGTTCCCTTCTCCATGTCACACCTCCTACTTCACAGGCTAATTGGCTTCCCTGAAAACTTTCTTAAAGCATTTCCACTTTGTATAACTTTACCCCACAAAGAAACATTTTTTTTTTTGCTTTCAGGATGGATTGGGAGGAAGTTGATGCAAAATCTGCAAAGGTAATGCAGTTCATGGAAGATGGTCCTCCAGCTACAGTTGCCACACAGGCAATTTCCCTTGGCCTTTATTGGTCTTTCATGTCATGGTGGTATCAATAAATTGAGGAAAAAGTTACTTCCAACCTTTGCTGTATTGAGTTTGAGCTCAGATTGCAGAGAATTTCAGTGGTATGAGAACTATGACAGCAAATACTACAAGAAAATAAATAAAACTGATCCTTCTGTTGCAGTAATGAAGAAGGCACTGCCCATCAGTATCACTCTGGGGAAAAAGGCAGGGAGGCTCAACTGATATGTGTTCCTCCACCATTTTGAGAATTTTTGGTATTTCTGCTGAAATTATATTAAATTTCTCAGATGGGGTTAGGAACAGTTATTTCAAAGTTTGACAAAGTGCATCAAAGTTTTTCCAGGTGTATTTTTAGTGTGGGGATGGTAAAGACACACACACATAAAAAAGGGTTTTCTTGCTTTGTGGATAGAAATAAGTCCTGAATGTGTCCTTTTTGAAGTGACACACCTGACCTGTGTAGCAGAGAAGACACAAGCAGGCTCAGCTGTAGCTATCTGGTGATACCTGAGTCCATAGGCTTTGCACACCCTTTTCCCTTTCTTTTTCCTCTCCTGGAAGGGTCCTGTCTGTCTGAAGCTGTTGGAACCCTGAGTTCAGAGAGTTTCCCTCTTTCAGTGCTGACAGGCAATGATCCTCAGAAGCACACTGCATTTGACCTGAGGCCTTGGGAAAAGCTTCCCAAATTATGTGATAGCACTGAGATTGTTGTTGTGTAATTTAAAAAGAAATTTGTTATATCACTGGGTGGAATATGCTGAGATGTAGAAAATTTAGGTTTATGGGATATAGTAATATATATGTAACGAAATGGAGGATTTTGGGTGTAGGTTAGTTCTTCTTCCCTCCTTCTTCTTCAAAAATCTAGGAGGTCTGGTATTGGTTAAAAAAACCTGTGCATAACATGAATGATTACTTACTGGATTATAAGTAAAAATAAATTAGTTGGAATTCCATAATTGGATAGATTGGGCTTTAAAAGACCTTGAAAGGTACAACTCGGGGGCCATTTTCACCTTGTTAACTTAGAGGCACATTCTGTGCAGCTGTACTGTAAATAACAAATAATAAACATGGGATTAGCAGAAAACCCCTTGTCTCCTGCACCTTAATACAAACTCTGAGTAAAAGAACTCACAAAACAGAGGCAAAGAAGAAAGGAAACAAAACAAGAAAAAATTAATAACAAGTTTCAAATTGCCCATCAGACAATGTAGAGGAAGCATAATTTTCTATAAAACTTTTAACTTATTTTATGTATTTCAACATGTTTATTCCAACTAAAAACAAACAAAAATAAAAAGTCCTCCTCCATTATAAGAATCATTAAGGGTGTCAGAACAAGTAAAACCAGAATAAGTGGGATTTCAAAAGAAAATAGCCTTCTTTTCCCTCAGAGCATACATAAACCCCAAGGAATTCTCCATCCTGACTTAGCCCCTTTTCTTCTGCTCTTTGAGGTAGCTCACCACAGACTTGGGGAAACACATTCCCAGACTTCCTAATATTCATTCACTGATGATGATGTCCAAGCTCACAGTACTTTGCTTACTCACAGTGCTGCTGCTAAAGATCTGGAAGATTAACCTAATTCTGAAGTTGAAGACTGCCTATTACAAATCCCTCTCAAAGGATAAAGGAGATATTTGAGACAAAATTTTGTTAGTGGGAAGAGCAGTAAAACTTAAATGAACAAAGCCAGACAGTAATTCCACCTTTAATTCAACTGTTACTTATAAATCTCCTCTGATTAAAGATAATTCCAGCATTTTAAAGATCAAAGTCTTACTGGCTACTTGATTGCTTTTTAAATTCTGATTTTATATTCTACTAAACTATACACCATGAAAAAAATAAAGGAAAAATCACTTGTACCACACTGAGGGATCCTACTTCATTTAATGGTTGGGGATTGCCTTTAGATTTCTTCTGTTACAAAGATCTGTCTCATGTCACCAATGACAGAAGACAGAGTTGTCAATCAAGGATGTGCATAATAAAAAATTTTTGAGGGAGTCATACTGTGAGAGATGTTTTGGGGGGCTTTGTATAATTTGAGATAATTTAAAGAGATGCTTACAAGCCCCTGAAAATGAGCACCTATTGAGATGTCACATCAGAAAACTCCACCTATATTTGAAAATTTCATTTGTGTCTATTTTGAGGGGTGTTTTTGGGAAAAAAATAAACTAATTCCAGAACTTTGCAATACCATTTTCATTACCCCACTGTACAACACTGTGAATATTTTCGAGCTTTTCCCTTTTTCTTATTGCAAAAGTTTCAGGAAGTTTATATAAATTAATAAAATCCTAGGCTCTATGAAGCCAATCTTGCTTTGAACAGGCTTTTATTGATCTTTCAGGTAAATCTACTGTGGATGTTATGAGCCAAACCCAGATCACCAGCTTCAAACAGAATTGGCGGTACCTGTAGAGAGTTTTCCCTGGCAGACAAGATTTCACTAAAGCCAGCAGAGCAGAGGTGAGGATAAAAAACTTGCTTAATTAACATTTCAGATGTATTGCAGGTTGAGTGATTTAAGGCAGCTTAAACTATCCCAGTTGTCTTGTGGAGGATGGCATTTTTATAGGATGGAGAGCTCAGTCATACACTAATAATCAGGTATGTTAAAATGAGGAGAAGGATTTCACTCACCTATGTTTCTTTTGTTTTTGTTTGCCTCATTAGGAGGCTATAGCTTCTTTTCCCCAGTTTCCAGAGGCTGGAATAGTTGGGAAGTTTTAGAAGGTTTCTATAATTTGCTAGGACTGTTTTTCATTTTTGTGAGAGAGGGAAAGAAAGACTCCTGTCTGCTGTTTGGTGAGACACAATCACAGAATTAAAGTTGGAAAAACCCTCTAAGACCATTGAGTCCAACTGGTCTCCCAGCACAGGCAAGTCCAGCACTAAACCACGTCCCCAAGTTTCAGATCTGCACTTTTTTTGAACACTATTCTCTAAAGTCTTCATTCAAGATACTCTGAAGTCAACTGAAAGCAGGACAAACTGGAAAATCAAGTTCTTCAGTGATTCCTTATTTTAATTTTTTTTGTTGTTTTGTTTTTGTTTCTCTTTTCTTTTTCTTTCCTCCTTGGTTTGATGTTTTGCTGGTTTTTTTGGGTTTTTGTTTTTTTGCTAAATGGCAAAGGGGATTCAAAGGGGCAGATTCAGAACCAGTACCCACAATGAGGATGACAGTTCTTGAATGAGACTACAGACAGCTGATTATTCGATGTACAGCTGAGTCATCTACAAGTGCTGTCTTCTGCCACTCAGAGTATTAAGAGAAGGACTTTTGATGTGTTAATCTGAAAAGCAAATCAATCTTGTTATGTATTTCATGAACATGTATTTGTGACAGGGCCCACAGTATCTCAGCATTCTCCCTGTAAAATATATTACAGTAATCATGTCCAAATAGACTTCATGGAAAGGGTTGGGAAAGGGTTTTTTCTCGTTGTTTGTTTTTGTTTTGGGGTTTTTTTTTCACAATTCTGGGCTCAAAACTCCAGCAAATGAAAGGTTTAGTTAGAATGTCAGCAGGTGACAGAGATTTGTGGGCTATCACAATATCACTGGAATTCATGGAGGTTCACCTGAATGCTCAGCAAATTTTCCAAATCCAATTAACCAAAGGCACCATTTCCTATGTAATAAAAATGATAAGTGTCCTAACAACTCTTTCACAGCTTGAACTATCAGTTAAACCAAGGATGAGTGAGCCAGCTTGGCTATAAAGAAAAATAAATGGCTGTGCTTGCCATTTCCACTGTACTCACTTCATCCCATGCTGGAAGCATAGTTGAGCAATTTCTATTATTGTTCAACAATTGCATTGGAAAAAATGGTACCTGAAATTTATGTTCATAGTGACAGAGGAATATGAAATATCCATAGTGTAAATGAGAATTAAAATAGTCTGAAAAAAATAGGTCTGAAGAGGTGCAAAAATTTGTTTAACAGTTTGAGATGTGTGTGGTTACACAAAGTGTAATTTATTTCCTTGTGGTGTGTGTGGTGTGTACATGTAAATCTACTCATTATTACCCAGTACCAACAAGGGTCATTCAACAGCAAATTTCCATTATATTAGAGGAGGAGACAGTTTTTTGATTCAAGTTATTGCAACATAAGCTGTCCAGAAGTTGAGAGGAGAAGGAATGGCAAAGCAGCACAAGGATTTCTGTAAAAAAAAACGGGAGCCACATTGTTTTTCTAGTTTAATTTTAGGGTGAATTGGAAAGCACTGAATAAGTAGAAAGACCAGAGTTAAGGAAGAGAAGGATGGAAGGTGTGATGAGCACCCAGCAAAGAAGAAAGGAGTAAAAGGGACACTGCCTGCTACCTGCGTGTGAAGCTAGAAAAAGAGGTTCCATCTCTCCAGAGTGAAAAACAGACACAAAAGTCAAGGGAAACTCTTTTATTTTGTTTAGAAATAACACTGATGCTTCTAAAGTGCCCACGTTATCTGCTTCCTCTACCCCAGCAGCGAGGTGGGTAATGCACTCCATGACAAACTTACTGAGTTCCTCAAGGAGTGTTTCAGAGCTGAAGATTTCCTGTAAAGCAGGAAAAATAAATTGTCCTGTGTGTCTCAGGAAATCTTTGAAGTAAAAGGTGAGGAGATCTAGAAAGAAAAAAGCTGCCTCGTTAGTTTGAGGCAACAACCAACCAGGGCTCCTGAAACATTGCCTCTCATTGTGTGACAGGAACCTTGACAGCAAAAATGAGGTTTCCACACAAGTTCTGAGGGGGAAGTTAAATGACAGGAAAAGACTGGTTTTGTAAAGTCTGACACTCTTGACTCTGAATTTTGGTAATTATGACAAAGATGCACAGAAATAAAATTATGTTCCTGCAGCAAACTCAGCTGTGAGCTGTCAGCTGTGCACCAGTAATGAGAAAGATGTGTTTTAACACTGCTATGTCTGTGTGTGATGTGAGGAAGAGAGAAGATCCAGCATTTTTAATGTTGTTTCCCATGGTGGTATTCCTCAGTGACAATGTCAAGGAGCCACTGAACAACGGGAATCATCTTGGATTCACCTCTACATTAAAGAATGGGAATGAACTTTGGGAGTGGCAGGGGTACAACCCAGATTAAACATGGGAAATGTTGCAGCTGAAAGGTAAAATAGTGTATCAAATGCAGATTTCCTAAAGATGTCAGTCATCCTTTGACTTACACAATATCCTGGTTTAGAGACAAAACCAGGGGCAAGCAAACTTGTAATAGAGGTATAAGTGGTAACACTGTGATGTGGAGGGTGACAATGGGGTTAATGTGATCAAGGAAGTATCAGTCACACAGAAATTAAAACATCTGAGTTAAAAAATGCTCAACAAACGAAACAAAACTAACCCAAGAGATGATGTGTATTCTCCATCCCTGGAAGTGTTCAAGACCATTTTGGATGTGCCCTGGATGTGTCCTGTTCTAGTGGAAAATGTCCCTGCCCATGGGAGGGGATTGGTGTGAGATGATCTTTAAAGTTCCTTCCAACCTGCCGCGGCCGGAAGCGTGGGGGAGCAACGACACCAATATGATGCATCTAACATACTCCATTTATTGTTGTACATTACACCCAATTATACAGTTCTCCCGGTCCCGTACAAGCGGTCGTGTCATTCCCCTATTGGCCCCAAGCGTATACTTCATACTTTCTATTGGTTATAGGTGGAATGTGTACTTTCTCCATTGGTCCCAGGTGTGTAAGCTGCGTGTCCCTTGTTCTAAGGCCTATGTACTGTTACAGGGCCCTCAGGGCCCCAGCATCTCCCCCTCTTTTTTCAATTGCAGCAATAGCTGCCAGAAGGATCTAACTCTTCCGGGGGAGATGTAAATGTGATGTTTAGAGATTGAACCAGGAAGCATTGCACATGCTGGCTAGGGATAAACCCTACATCCTCCTAGGGCTAAACACAAGGCTGGCTGACCTGTGCGATTCGCCAAACGTTATCTCTAAGTGCGACAATGCGTACAAGGCTGCTGGAACTATTTAATATAAGCATCAGGCCACACACCACCCACTTGGTCATGGTATCTACAAGTTTGTCTGCGTGTAGAAGCAATAACTATAGTCTATTTCACTACTCTAGCAAAAGCAAACCTCTACTGCAAAAGATATACTATGCAACTAATCTCTAAATGATCAGTATCTTCAAACAATTCATCTTCCCACAGCTGATGTGGCTGAGTGCCTTGATCTAGTCCACTCCCCAGCCACAAAGTATGTGAGGTCGGCTACAACCCAGGTGAGGGCTTCACAGAGGGGTTGCAGCCGTCCCCGTTGTGGCTCTCGGCGTCTTTGGCGTCCCAGGTCTTCTTCGTTTCTCTGGCGGAAGCCACGGCTTCACCCACTTGGCTGGCACCCACCGCGCCTGCTTGTCACCTGCAACGACACAAGCATATCCCCTTCCCCAGGTTAACAATTGACAGGGACCCTCCCACCGGGCGTGGTCTGGGAACCAGACGGAGACATGTATGTTCTGTTTAGACCAATCGTTACTGTTTCCCTTGCTGTGTATATCCATAGGTGTAGTCCCTTCTTCAACTGGGTTGAGCCAATTTAACACATAGAGGGCTTTTTGGAGGACATTGTGCGGGGACACCAACCCCAGTCATTCTGTGTTTCTATGGTTCTGTGAAATAAAACATGGCAAAACAGAACAAAACAAAACAAAACAAATAAAATAGAAACAATAAAAAAGAAATTAATATTCTCAAGACAGAGGAACCAAACAGAATGAAAGGGAAAAAAAATGGTTTCCCAAGTAAGCACTGGTTTTATTAAGTATCCAAAGCCACAGACTGCTGTAAAAAAGGTCCCTCTTTTCTATAAGAGCCATGGCATAAAAGGCCACAGGTTCAGAATGTTTCCCTTGCAGAAATCACTAGCAGGATTAGGGCCCTGTCTCATAAGCTTCAGAAAAATATCTAGTTCTATGGAGACACTGCAAATGTGACAAAAGAAAGGATCTCTTGATACCACTTTTAACAGTAAATGACACTATTAAACTTCAAGATAGACACAAGGCCCCAAGTCAACCTTATTTCAGAGATGAATTACTAAGAAGAGTACTACAAACCTGTCTTCCTCTAAACAGAAATTAAGGTGACAGGATACTTGTGGGACTGAGGCAAGTTGAAAGGAACTGTGTTGCAACACTAAAGTTAAAGCTGACTCTTTAATTTCACTTTTTTACTTTAAAATAAAAAGAAGGAAAAAAAAGCCAAAACAAAAAAAAAAAAAAAAAAAAAAAAAACCTGCAATGCTGAACTGAGTCTGTTTAAATAAGTGTATACTTGAAAACCCTCCTCCAAACCAGACTAGTGCAAAAACATGATATACTGGAAAAGGAGATTTAATCATTAGTCCATGCTCTAAGTGGCTTGTCAACATCTCAGGAGAAAAAGATATAAGGCCCTAAATTCACATATTCAGGAGAGAACCTTTTGAAAATCAGCCATTTGAAACTGCCAACAAACTGAAGACAAAAATGAGATTTGATAGAGGTGACAGAGCCTACAGCATCAGATTAGCTCTTTGTTTGTCACAGTGAGCAAAAGATGTAGCGTTCAGTCTGACAGACTCACTCGTGACCTCTGTTCTGCCAAGCCAAATGAGAGGGAGGATGGTGAATGCCATTTTGCATCCTGGAACTGTTGCTTGAGAAGCTTGTAAACAGTGATTTGAATAGAAAATGAAAAATCTGAGCACTGAGACTTTATACTGAGCTGTCACTTCACTTCACCATTTGCCATGTGCTGTGTTTCGACAGAGGTTCAGTTGTCAGCTCACAGAGAAACATTCAGACTACTGGACTACTCTTCAGGAGGATCTTGTAGCTGGATAACACTACAGGAATCCTCAGTTCTCTCCCCTCCTCACCCTTTCCCTCCTACCCTCTGAAACTGCAGTGGAAGGTGTGTTGTTAAAATTTACACCACTTGGTGCATGCAGGATTGTCATGGCAGGAGGTGAGAGAATACTGGGAGGATGGAAAAGTCCAGTTTCATGATGGATATCAAGCTGTGGATGCCAAGTCACCAAAAGTGTCCAAGGCCAGGCTGGATGGGATTCTGAGCAACCTGTTTTAGCAGAAGGTGACCCTGTCCATGACAGAGAGGTTGGAAATAGATGATCTTGAAGGCCCCTTCCAAACCAAACCAATCTATGATTCTATGATCCCTTTGCACCAGTAATGGTGCCAATCCCCACAGTAATTCCCATTACAAAATCACATTATTTTAGAAACATTGCTCTCCTCCATAATTCATACCAATGAGAAGAAATAGAGAGATTATGGGACAAAAAAAATTTGGCTAAAAGGAGAAGCAATTCCAAGATGCAGAACATTTCTGTTCAGTTCATTCCTTTTTTTATATCTCAAAGTACTTGCAGCTTTCCCAAGTTCTCTTATTCATTTTTTTATGCATAATATTTATTACTTCAGTAATTTCTTTTCTGAGATTTCTTTTCTTGTTTGTGTCTTCCTCTCAGTGAGGACAGGCCAAGCCAGTCTCAAGCAACACCTTGTCCTTGGAGTAGCCTCTGAAGTGTTCTGCTGTCTTTTACACAGGGACATATGTTTTTCCATTTGATTCCAAATGATTTAGACAAATCTCAAGTTTCTCACATCTTCACCAAAAACTTACAGGACCAATATGCTTTGCTTTAGATGTTTCTTTTCTTTGTAGTGTTAAGAAAAGAAAACTGAAGCTTTTTGATATCAATCAGATGCAAATTCTGTCAACTCACTGAAAATATTTTGAGCATATTTATTTATATGTAGACACTACTAAGATTTTCAAATGTTTTATGGCCAGTCTGTCTTTGTTCTTATTTAAGATATGAAAACCATATTATTTAAACTTCTTCCAGTGGATATGTCTATTTTCACTGAATTAAATGAGTTTTATGGCAGATGTGACTATGAGAAAAGCTCCATTGCATTTGTCTGCACCATAACAATTCAGTGCAGGTTTAACTGAGCTAATGATGTCTACTGTGATGGAGAGTGGTAATATGGGGTCCAGTTCTGGGGATGTCAATTCAGGAAAGACCTTGAGGGGTTAGACCATGTCCAGGCAAGGGAATGGAGCTGGGGAAGGGGCTGGAGCACCAGGAGCTGCTGAGGGAGCTGGGAAAGGGGCTCAGCCTGGAGCAAAGGAGGCTCAGGGGGGACCTTGTGGCTCTGCACAACTCCCTGACAGGAGGGGGCAGCCAGGTGGGGGCTGAGTTCTGTTCCCAGGGAACAAGGGACAAGACAAGAGGAAACGACCTCAAGTGCCAGGAGAGGTTTAAGTTGGACATGAGGAAGAATTTCATTATAGAAAGGGTTATCAGCCTTTGGAAGGGGCTGCCCAGGGAGGTGGTGGAGTCCCCATCCCTGGAGGTGCTCAAGAAATGACCAGAAGTAGCAATCAGTACTCTGGTCTTGTTGACTGGCAGCATTGGGTCAAAGATTGGACACGACAATCTTAGAAGTCTTTTCTAAAAGTAATGATTCTGTGGTTCTAGGAATACTGGAATCCTGATATTGCAAGAGAGAACACAATCTGAAAAAATCTACCCAGAATTAAATATTTGGGTGGTTATCCTGTGCAACAGTGCTTTGATGCAATAGTACTGCAAACAATATGCAAAATGCCATAGGAATATGAACTTGGTTTTTGATCCCAACATGATGCACATCTCTGCCAAAGCCTGCCTTACCTCCCTGAAGACAATCTTTGATTTAAGAATGTCACAGAATGAAATCCTGGATCTGAATATCCTTTAATTTTTATTGTTTTGGCCAAATGACAACCACATAATAGGTCCTCATCTCAAAATCTGTTACCTGTTCAGCCCAATAACCTGGGGGCAAAAGGCTTTATCCTATTATTACTGTCTTCATTTATTATTTGACAGAAGTTTTGAGATGCTGTCTGGTTGAGTATGCACCAGAAAGGCCAATAACATTACTGGGACATTCCTTTTGATGCCCTCAGTCCCTTTGCATCCTCATTGCCCTGACACCCTGCAGGGACAAAGAGAAACTTTATGGGGTGTGCAACACCCTCCCATCTCCTAGAATTTGCAGCTGGGATCCACTTCACCAAACAATGCACATTTATTGACAGGTAGTCTGACAGCTTTCTTAAGCTGCTTGGCAGCTTGTTTTTAGCAACACATTGTCATGTTCAGTGTTATCACATTTCTTGTACTTTGTGTGATACTAAAAGGCCAAACCTCCAAGGCATCAATATGGGGTGCAAAGCAGGACTAGCTCTAAGACACCCAGGAAAATACACCTTAGGGGTCCATTGATTTTTCTTCTAAAAATTTATATCTACTCACTTTCCAACCCTGTCATTGACAAGCACCTTAACAGTTGTTTCACAAACAGTCACTTCAACTTGGAGTTTTTTGCTGTCTCTTTTTACCTTAAGCTTTCAGGTGTCTGAGGCAACTAAACTGAACAGTGTTCACAAAATTCTTTAAATGTCTGTGAAATGCAATTTAAATCACTTTCCAGGAAACTTAAGAAAGAATAAGGCACCTTTCTGGAAATATGATGTGTTAGCCAAAATCTCCACTGCTCAGGAATACACTTCATCACAAGCAGTGGGGAGTAATTGCAGTGCTCAAGTTCAGCACATGCAGAAGGTTTAGTAGCAGGCCTTCTATCCTGGCAGTGAGGGACCCAGAGGGACCCAGAGCATGCCAGTAATCTGAATTTAGACACTGCAAGGGGCAGCAATATATTTTGTGGTGCTTAAACAGGCAAGTAGAACTAATTTTTTTGATTCTTACAGTTTTTATATCAGGGTCAAGCAATTTGGTAGATAGTGTAGATTAATGCCTAGAGTTTGTAATTTCTTTTTATTTCATTCATAGATTGAATGTGCTTGTTTTGGAGGGAGATTTGCATGCATTTAGAAGGTTGTCTTCTGGGGAATCAAATATAAATCCTATCATATATGCCCTCCCAAACTGTAACTTTAAATAAAGCTGTCAGGATTGTGCAGCAAAGGAATTTTTCTGCTGGCTGTATTCCACGTGGAATTTCAGAAATTGTACCCTCCAATTACCCCAGCTGTAAGGAGCCAAAACAGTACTTAATAAATCTGGTCCAGTTCAAAAAGCAGAACCAAAAGCTGCCTGTATTCCCAGCTTATGTGCCTGTCCTTCAGAGTTATATCAGCAGCAAAAACTGCTCCCACTACATGTTGTGTCCAGAAGAGGAGAAACAACTGGGGGGTCCCAGCAGCAGCTGGCAAGTAACAACGGTTGAATTCCAGATGGATCTAAAAAACTAGTGATACCTCCTGGGAAACTTTGAAAAACATTTTACTTTGCAATGATCCTGTTCACATCACACTCAGTTAAAATATTTTTTTTTTCCTTTGTTCTTGACATAGAAGGAACAGATGAGCTCCTGAGAAATAATTCCATTTTGAGAGACCAGCCCCTGCTAATAAAGGCAGAGAGAAGAAATAGGACAGGGAGAATTGCCATTCTGTTGTGATTTCAGACATCAGCTGTTCATTTGTGCTGTTCAGTTGTGCAGTTTCTGTAGCTAAGTATTTTTTTAAGGATTTTGCTAGAACCATGATAGATTAGAAACAACTCACTTAGCCCAGTCTCCCCATCAGAGCAGGGCCAAATTTGATTGCATAGAATCACAGAATCACAGAATGGTTTGGGTTGGAAGGGACTTTAAAGGTCATCTCATTCCACCCCCCTGCCGTGGACAAGGACAATTTCCACTATCCCAGGTTGCTCCAAGCCCTGTCCAACCCTGTCTGGAACCCTTCCAGGCATGGGGCAGCCACAGCTTCTCTGGGCACCCTGTGCCAGGGCCTCACCCAGTCAGCTCAGCTCCTTGGCCATTGAGGTTTGACTGTTTTCAAGGATGAAGATTTCTTAATTTCTCTGCCCCCTTTTTCCAATATTTTACCACCTGCATGGCAGTAAAAGGGTCCCTGGCTCCTCCAGGGAGCCAGGTCAGAATCCAAATGGGAAAAGACAAAACACAGACTTGAGGAGAAGGCTGCACTATGGGTCCAAATTCCATCCAGGAGGCAGGGTCAGACACAGGACTGGAGATCAGCAAACCTACAGCTTAGGACAAACAGGGACAGAGGCACTGGTCTGAGTTTAAATGGGGCTGCAATGCCCATAGGCAAAAGGGGTGGAGGTCCAGGAGAGGTTGGTCTGGGCTATTAAGACCTATCACTGCCCTCATGACTCTGACACCAAGAAGGCCCTGCAACCAGCATATTTCCTCATTTCTCCTTTTTTTCTCTCCTATCCCCTGAAAAGCAAAGCTTCTTCTGTCTTGAAATAAACTTGGGCCTGTGGGTGTTCACAAAGTCTTTACTCACCATGTCCTGCAAACTGGAACTCAGCCATGACCTAGAAGGATCTTGGAGAAGGTGGGAAGGATGTTTCAAACCCCACTTATGCAGGGTCTCAGACTTCTCTTTCACAGCGTACTAAACAGATAAAATGCTCCTGACATTTTCAAAATGCTTTCATGAAGAAAGATAACAATTCTGTGTCATGCCTCAGTTGCCTGAAGGGCTCCAGGAGTGTTTTTTTTTCCTGAGTACACCCTTAACAGATATATTTGGGGTTGGCTGGTTTCTGTTTCTCAGCTTTCCTCAGAGACATCCATGACAGTGGTGCTCAGTACTCCAAGGTGGCACAGCCAATTTTTGCTCTTCCACAGTCAGTGCACTCACTATGTTCAAGAAAGAAATTTCCACTTAGGTCTGACAGGCAAAGATCTGGATTTTGTGGATGTAGTGTATTGCCTTTTACTGCTTAGGTGCAATTAGGGTGCAATTTATCTTCAAATGTGCAGTAAGAGAAGGATATCCAATTGATTTCCATGCTTTGCAACCTCAGGTTTTGGTCACATCTTTGCTTTTCCTTTTCTCTGCCAATGACACACACCTGACAAACCCTGAAATTTAAATTCTTTGACAAACTCAAATTCGGGGTGTGATATTGGGTAACACTGAGTGCCCAATGATAGACAGAAGGTCAAAATTTAGTAGGATCCCTTGTGGTTTTGTAGTCTATGCAATGAAAGCCATTAACTCATTTTTCAATATTGAAAGATGATGGCCTCTGGCATATTAATCCTTCAAATAACTCTGACTTATAGCCCCTTTGGCTATAAAGCCTTACACTTTCCTCCTATACCATAGAATTGGAAAATGCACTTAGCCTGAAAGTTTCTAGATTAACTGTGAAGGAGAAAAAGACTCTACCTGTAGGGCTGCTCATGCTATAATATTCTGAAATTCTCCTGCCAAGCTTGAATAAAATTTTTGAAAGGCCTAATTTTATTTGAGAAAGCTCATGAGATACAATTATAGAATGTCTGAGAGCTTATCAATGCAAAGACAGTCAGCTAATTAAAATCTATTTTGGAAGGACCATCTCGTTTTAGAAACAGCTTGTTAATGGCCATTCATAGTTCCAGGGTTGTTTATATCATAGTAATTTACTAGCCCCAGAAATAGATAGAGAAGACAACAATAATTAGACAGTTAAACTTGGGTGAGATGCCATGACTCTGTCATCACTCACTGCAAAGCAGTTCTCTTTAAATCACACACAGGTAGAAGCTGTAAAACAGAGTTTAATTATTCTTAGGAGGACTGATAGCAACTATCTTCCTTTAAGAATTATATTTGACAGCTTTGTGGAAAAAGCATTAACAGATTTTCTGCCAATTAGAAGAAATTACTGTTCATCTAGTTTGGATAGCATTGAATACCCCTGTGCTTAAACAAACTCCTTATTTAGTAAAATAAAATAAATCTTAAAACCCTCATAAATTTTCCTGAGATAGAATATCCATCAAAATTCTTACTTCAAAGGTTAATTCCTCTCATTATTAAAATATGTCAATCTTTTGCTCAGCCTGAATTTGTCCATCTTAAATTGTATTCTGATTTCTTGCATTCAGATTGATTTGGTGAAGATTCAGCAACTGCAGCATGACAGACAATCATGCCCAGCACATGTCAAGGCCTGTCATAATTATGTCATGTTATACCATAATACAATAGTAATTCTATCTTGTTGTATCATTTCTGAAATTATTAACTGCAGCTCTGACTGAACTATTCTATTTTATTTTTTTGTAAACACGTGTCTTCTGTTTGAGTTATAAAGAAACGATCTGACACTTTGACATCTTAAATAAGAACAGAAAGCATGTTTTCACCACATTAATTGGAGAAAAATTCAATCTTGGTATTCAGAGAAAGGAAACTAGATATTTAAAGTAGCAGCTTCCCTGTTAGCTGTGGATATAATTTGGGATTTCCAGTTAAGCAAACAGTACTCTGAAGTTACAGCACTCCTGATAAGGTGGACTCACACTTTTGATGATTGTATTTTAGAAAGGCTTTGTGTAATGTTTATATTTTGGGAGTCAGAGGGAAAGAAGAGAATTTATTTTGAGCCAGAGAAAGAGCTGCCTAGCTCTGATGAAATATGCATTACAGTGTATACTTGATATTCACTCCTATTTTTTGCTATTGTTGCTGTCAGCTTTTCCTGGAGCAAGGACACATCTAACAGACCCACAAAACAATAGACTGCTTCAGCAGTCAGAGTGCAGATGCCTTTGAAGAAAAGTCTATGAGTAAGGTTTAGGGAATTTCACAGGATCCCCTTTATTCCCTCTGTGATAGCAATGGAC
>JACBWW010000001.1:276481-298477 GCA_020086605.1 Lanius collurio | reverse complement strand
GCTGGGCTCTGTTGCTCTTTCTGACTAGCCTTGATCTGAGACTTCTAAGAAGGCTTGTGTTCACCCGCTCCACCTGGGAGACCAGTACCCATGCCAAGTTCATTTCCATAGTCTTATAAAAATCTCCTGGAGGATTTCAAACATCTGCTCATAAGTAAAGAAACATTGTCTTGAGATATAACAATAATATAAAGGGCAACTGAACCTTCCTTGCAAATAAAACTGAGCTAATAAATTATTTTGTTTCAACAGTTTTATACAATTCAAACAAAAAACTGAATAGAGCTAAACAGGCATACACATACATGAAAATCAGGTGTGAAGGGGTTTCTTCTAATACCTTCTGATACTTTTTTATTTCCTTTTGGTCAAGAGGTTTTGGTTGTTTGTTTTCTGAGCACTTGATGATAATTACTGAAAGGAAGAGCTGAGGTGAGCAGCTTTAATTAGCAGCAGAGAGCTCAGTGCCCAGGCAGATGTTCTGAACTGCAGGAGGCAGAGGTGAAGCTGGAGGTGAGCAGGGTGGGGAGTCCTGCAGGCAGGACAGGATGATCCAGGATATGAAGGATCTCTGTCCTCTCTCTACCTGGCTGAACAGAGTGACTGAAAGGAGAGGGGGCAATGGTGGCCAGTCCCTGGCTGGTACAGCAGGAACATCTCTGAGTGCCCCACCTCCCCAGGTGCCCCTGGGTTACATCTCTGAGTGCCCCACCTCCCCAGGTGCCCCTGGGTTACAGGGATGTGGCTGTGAAAGAGGAAACAAGCAATAAACAAGTTCAATCATTCATTGAATTTGGAGGTGTTACTGAGGTTAATCAGCCTCCACCTTGCTAAGATGATTCACTGTCATAGGAGACTCCCCTGAGGAGGGAACAGAAGGCCCAAAGTGCAGGCCAGACTTTTTAGGGAAGCCTGATGCCTCCAGGGAACCCAGGTGAAGAGAAAGCTTCCTGGTACAATCCTCAGATTATTACCCACTACTAATTTTTGAGGTTGACAGCAATAGAAGTTGTAACAAGTACAAGGACAGTCAAAGGAGACTTCAGGGCAATGGGATAAGTGGTTAAGGGATGAGAAGCACAAGTAGTATTCTCCTCTATGCTCCCCATTGCAAGGAATGACCAGGGAAGGAACAGGGAGAGCCAGCAGATCAACACCTGGCTCCAAGGCTGGTGTCACCAGCAGAATTTGGGGGGTATTCTTCATGGATGCCTCTGCATGACATCAGACCTGCTGGCATCACAGAGGGGCAATTATGTCAAAAGGAGAAAAAGTCCTTTGCACAAGAATTAACAGGGCTCACTGAAAGAGATTTAAACTGCATTTGAAGGTGGAAAGGGATAAAACCAAGACAACTGCAGATAAACCTGGGGAGGACTTGCCAATAGTGGAAGGGAAGTGTGCTAGCAAGGTTCTTCAGTCTGCTGTCTCACTGGAGGTGAGGGATGAAGGTCCCTGTGGCAGCAAAGACACCAGGGTTATTGTTGTGTTAGAAACTGGAAGTGTCTGATAATGGCCACGTAGGGATTAAGAGTTTTCCCCATAAAAGAGTGGCAAGATCATGGTCCTCATGAAGACCATCTATGTCAATGCACACAGCATGGGCCACAAACAGGAGGCTCTGGGAGATGTGCAGCAGGAAAACTCTGATGTAACTTCTGTCATGAAAACGTGGTGGGATGGCTGCCACACCTGGAGAGCTGGAATGGATGGCTATAAACTCTTCAGAAGGGATTGGCAAGGAAGGAGGGGTTTTGGGGTAGCCCTGAATTTTAGGGAGAGTTTTGATTATCTGGAACTTCTTGTTGGTGACGATGAGGTTGAACATTTATGGACAAGAGTCAGGGAAAGGTCCACAAGGCCAATATTCTGGTGGGAATCTGTTACAGACCACCTGCCCAGGAGGGAGATGAAATATTCTACAAACAGAAAATCAAAGTCTCACAGTCTCCAGCCCTTGTCCTCGTGGGGGACTTACCAGATGTCTGCTGGAAATGCAATACAGCAGAGAGGAAACAGCCCAGAAGGTTCCTGGAGTGTGTGGAAGAGAACTTCCTGACACAGCTGGTGAGCAAGCCAGCTAGGGAAAAAAACTGGGAACTCACCTCCTCATCAGACAGAAAATGGAGGCACTCCAGATATGGAACATGTCAGTTATTAAACATATTTGACAATACCATGACACAATTTGAACAGGAACTGAAGGCAGCTGAAGGAGCTGCGGGATGGTAAGACATGAAAAAATTCAATTACCTGCACTGGAATTTCAGTGTGATCCTAAAATGAAACTCCTTTATTAATAATAAGAGGTCCAGACAATTTTATGACTGTCAGAATGGGCCAGGACCACTATTTCTGTAGGAAGAAGAATATGGATGAGTGATGCAGAAAAGTAGTACTCCTTTGACTTTTTTTTATTTGCAAATTAATATATGTATGATACTTGTATGGGGTTTTTTATGCCATTAAAATTTGGTGTTTAACACTTGAGTAATGCATCACCTATGCCAGCAACTGGGTGCACAAGGGTGTCCAGAGGAGTTTCTATCAAATTCTTCTGGTGAACTTGTTTTGTGTTCTTCATTTCCTGAACAGGGTGTTCCCTTGTGGCTTCCATAAGGAATTCCACCAGTCTTGCTAACAAATCTCAAATTCTTATACAAATGCTTGACATAGGAAAGCACCAATGTTGCTTTAACTACTTGAAGTCTGTTGTAATAATTATCCACTAAGAACCACTAGTTGATGCCTCTAACAGACATGAGGATATTGTTGTTTAATGAGTTATTCCAAGGGGTAATATTCACTCTCTTGATAGTTTTACTTGCTCTTATGTCATTGTAATAGTCAACAGTACTAACTGATATTTGAAAATAATCCCCTCACTCAAAAATTATTTGGCTCTTCCTTTAAAAAGCATCCACTTAAAAATTAACAAAAAAGGATCAATTTGTAGATGGTGTTCAAACAGGTTGACTTATTTCTGTAAATGCTTATTTCCACAATCTCCCTTGGTAGTCAGCAACAAGATAAAAAATGTGTTCCCTTAAGATTCATGGCAAGGGCCAAACTCTGAGTGCCCTGACTCCCCTGCTGGGAGAGCCAATGTGTTTCTCTCCACTGATTATGGAGAAACATTTGAGAGATTTTCTTGTTAAGCTAAACCCCACACTAGCCTAGAAATGCTCCTAAAAGGTATGGAATAAACACAGTACTGATGCTCTGCCCCAGGACTGAAGCTGTTGGGATTTCATAGAAACTCAACCCAAGTTAGAGGCCAGCTGCAGAGATCAATTTGCTCAGTTCAGTGGCTTGTGTAATGGAGGAGGTCAGAGGAGACAGGCACAGTGCTCCCCGCAGCCCTTTCCAGGGTGAGGCCATTAAAGTAAAAATTATGGAAACCGAATTCTGCTTTCCATTGTTTTTTGAATAACTCCATCACTTTTGTCATGCATTATGGATCTGAGTCACATCACTATATTTGTCTCAGATGCAGAATCCAGCTAAGAGCAGCAGTCTGTTCAGGTAGTGAACAATGATGTAATATAATTGATTTCTTTTCTAGCTCTGCCCTCATAATTTTAGGATGTAGCACCAAAGCCACAAAAGTTGACCCTTCTATTGGCTGATTCTTGCAGTGAAGGAAAAGGGAAATTATCAGAGGAGAGATGAAAAAAGAACAGATTTTGGTGAAAAAAAGAGGTGTGTAAAGAAGAAAGAAAGAAGTTGAACAAAAAGGAAAGAGAAAAATGGAAGGTTTAATACATGGGTTCATTGCAGAAACCCATTGTAATTGTACTAGGAACAAAAATGGTGGTAAAATGGCTTTGAGGGAGCTTAAATATGATGTTAATCCTCTCCCTGGCTCCAACAGTGTATTATCACTACCTGAAAACCACACAAGCATCAACAGTTGCAAAACCTGTGTCTTGAGATTTTGAATTAAATCAGTTAAATAAGCACAGAACCAACCTATATCTATTTACAATGCTTAGTCAGCCCAGTAGTTGAGCTGAGCTTCTTATAGATCTCCTTGGATGTTGTTTTACAAAGATAACCTTAGAGGTCTTTTCCTTAACCATTCTGTGATGGTGAAAAAGACCAGTTAGACCAGACTAGAACTAAAGAGGTGGCTAAAGTCTCCCTGTCTGTCATGTGAACAAAACATAGTATTTTGCCTGTATGGCAGTAACTGAGAAAAATAGAGGAAATCCTCTAAGGATGGCAACCATTTGGATTTTTTATTTTTTATTTCCTGAACAGCCAAGAAGTTGAACCCTCAAGCAGGGTCTTATCATAGATTCATCCCCTGGGTGGCAGAATAAAGCATCAGATTTCAGCAGAGCTTCTTCCCTTGATTTGAAGGAAGGAGATGTTCTTGGCCAGCCTTCACTCAGGAATCTGAGGAGATGAACCAACTCATTTGAATTGTGGGCTGGTCACCTACTTGCAAAGTCAGTCTCATGACTGCCTGCTATTCCCTTCTTGTACCATTCCACCTGACAGGAGAATATTGCATAGAGCAGTGCAGGCTGGTGGGAATCAGCTGTCCTTCCTGAACTCCCTCACACTGAGCCAGTAAGATCAAAACAAAGCCCTGTCCTACCAGGCTGCCCCTTCTGCAGGGAGATCCTGGCAGTACCTTCTTTCCATTTTGCAGCACCGAGTGGACTGGAGGTTGTAACCCTGTGACACCAATTCAAGAGAGCCCTGGAGGTCAAGATACCCAGGCTATGGAGCCAAGACCTAAATCAAAGTGACCTGATCTTCAAAAGCACTGAACTCTGAGTAACTTTAAGATGAGGTCAACTTCTCTTGAAACTGATTTTCTTTGATTTAAGAGCCTAATTATGAATCTAGCTACCCAACAGTAAGCATCTCTGTGAAAAAGTTCAAAACTAGCTGGGGGAATTAGCTACTGAGATCACATTAATTTCAGCACCTTTGAAAATATCTGCCCTAGGTTTGAAAAAGTACATCTCTAACTTGATTTCTTTTTTCCTTTTCCTTTTTTGCTGCTAATTATTCTTATCTCAACCCCTATTTTAAAATCCATACAGCGTTTTGGAAGCTGTGTTAATTTGTACAGTACCTCTGCACATGGTTCATTCCATTTCTTTCTTGTGGTTTTCACTCTGACATATGATTATTCTTATTGCTCTGCTCTTCACTTATCCTACCTAGCATCCTCATCTGTGTAGTAAATTCTGTTCACAACTGCTTTGCTATTTTTTTTTTGATAAAGGCAGCAGTCTTTGGTCCTATACTGACAAGAGCTGTGGCTTCTTTGCCAGAGAAACACTTTTTATAATGCTCCCACCACTTATTCTTTCTTTTAGTTTCCTTTCAGTACAAAGATGCTCAAACAAAATGTTCTGATTCTAATTACCTTTATTTGCAAAGATTTTGTTCTGGCCTCAGTAGGCACTCTGATTTTCATGTGTCCAAACTGTATGTGTGGAAGAACAGGAAAAGGCAACAGAGACATGAAGTGAAGAAAATGCACAACAGATTAGCAAACAGTTGACTTACCCTTGGATCATTTTTATCGTGGCTCTGCTGTTGAATTCTTCATTATCCTCTAGTTTTTACTATGCAATCAACAGCCTGTGCATCAACAATATGACATGTCATATTAAAGCT
This sequence comes from Lanius collurio, assembly GCA_020086605.1. NCBI lineage: Eukaryota > Metazoa > Chordata > Aves > Passeriformes > Laniidae > Lanius > Lanius collurio. Next base: position 292,834 of record JACBWW010000001.1, on the reverse strand, counting down.
GATTTATTCTCCTCTTGTGGCACTTAATAAAGAAGATTATATCCAGCCTTTTCTTCCTACAGCAGAAGTTGCTGATAGTCTGCAACCACTTATCAAGGAAGGATGACATGCAAAACACAGAATAAAAAATTCCCCTTTCTCAAAAGCTGTGTGATGTTTCATTTATTTTGGGTCATCCAGGTCTGAAATTTCTATAGGCTCCTGAAATGTTCTGTGCCTGGGGAGATCCTTGTTATGTAACAGAAGTACAGGACTCTGCCCACACACAAGAAATGCAAGATGTGGACCCAAACTGACTCAGGAAAAGCTCTATAGTTTCCAAACAAGATGTTATTCTTCCTTCCAAACAAGCTAACTAGTAAAGTGATTGACTTTGACCCCTGTGACAAAATTTAATATTTTATATTGCACACAAAGTTGCTGGTAGTAAAAAACCTCCAAAACTAAATGAAAAAAATAGATACATATATTACTTGGAGCTTTTCAAAGACAGCTAGAGAAGACCAAATACTTCTATGGAATCTGAAGAATCGCCAGATTTAGTTTCCAGTTTTTCCTGATTTTCTGCTCTTATTTCTAAAAAGCTTAATTTCTCAAAAAATTCCTCCTTTTTTCTTTTTTTTCTTCTGTTCAACTCTACAAAATATGCAGTGATTTAACACAAAAAAATGGCAAACACTTAAGGGACTTGGCTCCTAAGTCCTCATTATCTTCAGAAATGTGTTACAGTGGTAGTGGAAGCCTGTCTAATTTCATATCAATTTGCTTCCAGCCATGATTTTCTGATATACACCCCAGTGAGTGAACAAGGGACTAACAAAAAAAAAAATTATGAGCTTCTATAACCACAGATACAATTTGGGAAGAGTAATTCTCTGGTAGTATGTTCCTCATTAGTTTTACTATTAAGACAGTTTTTCCCATCTTTTGTCAGCTATCAGGCACCTGAAATTTGTTCATTTTGGTAGTTTGAACCCATCAGCTCCTGAATATAGGCACTGGAACTTTACTGAATTATTTTAGGAGTGTAATGCCTGAGAGACTTTTTACACAAAAAATTAACATAGTGCTATGCAATATATATTCATAGTTTCTCACTCAATACAGGTCATGGATCATTGTCAAGAGGATTTTGGAAGGTTTCTATCATGCTTCAAAGGCTGAAAGAATTTGGTGGTGTGGACATATTCTGTCATTTGGCCGGTGGGCAAAAAAACTGCAACTGGCTCTTTAGTTTGCCAGTATAGATGCAGTTGTGTTGCCTCCTGGATTCCCATGTGAAATTCCTCATTTCTTTAAGTTTTTCTGGTGTCCTGGGCAGCAATGGATCTCAGGCAGGAATGTTGCACTGAATGCTTCACTGGCACAAGAAAGTGCAAAAATTACCCAGTTTTCTGTTGAAAGGATATCAGTGCCAATATACTACAGTACAATGGGTTAACTATGGGACATCACCCTTCTCCTACTGCTACAAGAGAATCATAAAATCACAGAATTGTTTAGCTTGGAAAAGACCTCTAAGACCATTTAGTCCAACCTTTCCCCCCTTGCCAAGGCCACCACTAATCCATGTCCTCACCACATCCACACTTCTTGCTCTGATTCTTTATCATATTTTCTAGAAGGGATGGCTTGATTGTGCAAACTCCAAGGAGTAAAACTGAAAAGCTCTCAATCTGAGTTGCTGTAACTCAAGCCAAACATGGGTTTGCAGTATAAAACTTGACAATATAAAATATTCTAAGGTCTGCAAGAGAGAAAGAGGCTGTATAAAGAAACAGGCATTCACATACACTTACATTCATATATGCAAACAAAAGCACACTTGCTTCTCCTTCAACTTTTCAAAACCTCTCAGTTCTTGTCTCCAGCTTTTGTTCCAGAACCCTCTGAAGTAACTAAACTATAAATGGAGCTGTGAAAACTCAATAAACTGGGAGAAGTGCCTGAATTTTGCTTATCTACTTTAAGAGGTTTCAAGAAATATATAGATACTGCACAAAAGCACAGTGAAATTGTGTTGACGAAGGTGTCAAAATATGTACATACAGGAAGGGATAGCTCGATACAAATTTAGACTTAAAATGGTTTGTTTTCCTGAGGTTGGAATCTGCCAGAACGTTCACTTATCTGTCGTATATCTGTGATGTTGAATACATTTTACAAGAGCAGGAAAGCAACTCAGCAAAGATTTCAAGAGAGACTAAAGTTAAGTGTCATCTAGGAATGACTTCTTAGCCATGGGCCATAGGAGAATTTATCAATATAATACAAGAAAACATCAGAAACATCAGCAATTTTTAATGTGAGATCAAAGGAATTTTGCATAAGTGCAAGGCAAGGGATTCTTTGATAAAGACAAAAAGAATGTGTGTGCAAACAACACAGCAAGATTCAAAATATATTTTTAATGAGGCTGCAGAGTTATATAATAAGTGAGTCCAGAGGAGGCCACCAAGATGATTATAGTGATGGAACACCTCTCCTACCACTTAAAGCTGAGAAAATTGTGATTGTTCAGTCTGGAAAAAAGGAAGATTCAGGGTGATCTTGCTGTAGCCTTCCAGTATTTGAAGGGAACCCATGAAAAGATGGAGACAGACTATTTACAAGAATGGCAGGGCAAAGGGAAATGGCTTCAAACTGACAGAGAGTAGGTTTAGATTGGATATCAGGAAAAAACTCTTTACCATGAGGGTGGTGAGGCCCTGGCACAGGCTGCCCGGAGGAGCTGTGGCTGCCCCATCCCTGGAAGTGTCCAGGGCAAGGTTGGACAGGGCTTGGAGCAACCTGGGACAGTGGAAGGTGTCCCTGCCCATGGCAGGGGGGGGAACCAGAAGGTCTTTAATTGTCCCTTCTAACCCAAACCTTTCTGTGTTTTTATGATTCTGTGAATAAATGCAAAGCTGCGTAGGACCAGACTAATGCAGTTTGGAAAAGGCCTTAGAAGCCTCTGAATAAACCTTCTACTCAAAGCACACACAGCTGTATCTCTGGGCTTGATCCAGATGGTTGCCCAAAACCTCTGAGGACAGAAGCTGTGCAACCACTTTGAGCAGCTCCTCCCAGTGTTTGAGTGCCCTCCTGGTGGAGGTTTCTCTTTAAATCTTGTTTGAAATTCTGTTTCAGCTTATGTCCTTTGGCTGTCCTCCTCCTGGCATGCAAAGCCTGGTCCTGGTTCCTTTGACCAGAACGGAACAGAGTATTTGGGATGTGATCTAATGGTAGTGGGTGATTTGAACAATCACAGCCATAGAATGACTTGTGCTGGAAGGAACCACAAAGATTTTCAAGTTCCAACCCTATATCATGGGCAGGGCTGCCACCCACTGGATCAAGTGTCTCTGGACTCCATCCAGCTTGGTCTTGAACACTTCCAAGAACATTGCAGTCAGCAAATTAAAAAAAAAAAAAGATAATTCAAACAACTGTCAATATACCTTTGAGGAAAAAAAAGACTCTCCCAAACTGACTGTCATTACCATTGGAAAATATAAAGAGGTAAAATTGCAAGTGGGAGCTGGAAATGGTGATGTTCATACTATTCTTGACTCATTCAATGGCCAAATATGGAAATATAAGCTAGTTGCAACCCATCTGTGCCTCAAAGTAAGATGGGTTTGAACTGCAAAGTTTTCAAGCAGGAAGCATAGAGTAACATATGTTTATCTAGAGTATCTTGCATCATGTGAGTGAACGGATTCCAGGTTTTACTATAGCTCTCAGTGAGCCATAAAATTTTTAACCCATTGTCTACCTTCATGTTTAAGAACTAGAGATCTCTGGATAAAAATCAGAATTGTTCTGAAGGCAAGATTATGATGGAAAGAAATGAGCTCTTCTAGGTGAATTTTTTCTCTCTCTATATATGAACAGTGGGGTTAAGAAACACTGGGACTAAAATCTCTCTGTGCACAGTCTTCAACTCACCTCTACAAGGCTGTCTTGATATGCATTCTTTATACATATACATTATAATCACTTCACAGGATTGCCACTTTTAAATATTTCATTTCTTCCTTGAATAAATTAAAAATAGTTCAAATACTCATTGTTCACTTTCACACCATTCCCAAAAAGTTCAAGAAGTCTTGGTTTGTTTTTTTTCTGGTAAGATCCCATATGGACTTGCTCACCCAAATTACTCTCCTAAGAAATGGAATTTCCTCTCCAGGTTTAGGTCTATCCTCACTCACTCTGCTGTAAGTCTGTAATAACTCCATAAAGCTCACCAAGAATGCAAAATTCATGTCATACCGATCAAAGATCACATCATCTGGTCATAGTAGGCTCTCTTTGGACTTACACCAGTGTGCTCCCAGGGGAAGATGGCAGCTGCTTACTTGTTCTTTCTATCTCCCTTCTTTTGTGCAAACTCTACCAAAACTGATGCCTTCTCTGTCAGCTGGTTCCCAGAAGCCAATTGGTGTTTCCCTGTCTTCCCCCAGCTAATGAGAGCTGGTTTTCCCCTAGTACACAGTTGCCCTAATTCTTAGAGCATTTCATCCTTTTCACTTTCTAAATGGAAATGTTAAATTTTTCACAGAGGAGGTGCCCTGGGGGGGAGTTTTGCTCACACCCAAGAACGGATGTCAGTTAATATTTGGACATGATTAATTAACAGTAAACCCTAAGGCAAAGTTTGCTATTATGAAAATAAGACAATATTCAGGATTACATGATCATCTGCCTATATGACAAAGTTACCCAGATGCTCTGAAATCAACAAAGATTTGTCACAGGTACAAAGAGAGTTATAATTTTATGAATTTCATATTCAGATGAATTACTTTTGTCCCTGGTAGACAATGTAGGAATGACCTAGGAATAAACCACTATTTGGACTACCTCGCAGACACTTTCAAGGACTGGTATAAAGTTTTCTAATTCTGCAAAAAATTATTTGGAACTCCTATTCTTTTCCTAGGCAGTGGTTAATTACTGTACGAGTGGAAGGCCAACCTTAATGTGGGTTGTTTGTAAATCCTGAATTACATTTGCAGCTCCACCTCGGGTGGAAAACAACCTCTGTTTTACAAATAGAGCTGAAACACACCGTGGCTCAGCTGGAGAAACAAAAATGAGTTTTTCCAGGAGAAACTAAAGTAGGTCATCATGTAGGCAAATTAGATTCACGCATACTTAAGTGGAATGCAGATGCTGGGGTAGCTGAAGGACTGAAAACCACACCCATTTACTGCCAGGGAGGCAGGAGCTACACAAACAATGCTATTGAAAGTGCAATGGAAGATATGGCCAGAAACTTCATTTTTTCTCTTATCCAAAGATGTAGGAAAAGTCATAATAACTCTTCACCAGCACCAAAAAATATACACTTGTTTTGCTTCATGAAATAAAGATGGCAATATTTTTCTGCTATGGAGCATTACAGACTGTCTGAAGACAAATTATTTCACAATCTGAAAATGTTCTATCACTGTTATTTAGGTATTTGCTTCCTCTTCATGTCCAGGTCTAGATCTATTTGGAGATGTTGTGAAATTGCATCTTCTGACTATGAGAAAAAAACTTCACAATGAGGTCAACTAAAACCTCTGTTTTGTATTAAATTTTCAACAGAACGATTTCAGAAAATAAAAAAGTAACTATTTCTGGAACATAGACACAAGAAGCTTGGGAAAGTCTGATGCCAGAACTGATGCCTTAGGTTTTAACTTTTATGTTTTTCATATTCTGTATTGCTTAGAGTGTGACTCTGGGGTTTCTTGTGCCCTGTTAATTTTTGCTCACTTGTTCCAGGTAGACATAACAAAGCCTCTCTGGGCCTGCTCTCCAAGGGCACCCAGACGGTCCTAGGCCTTCCAGGGGATGTCTGGAGGGGGTTGGCTGGGGGAATTACATTGTTAAACTGAAGCTTTAATAGGAGCATTAACTCTGATATGCAAATGAACCAGACCTATCAAAGTGTGAAGAACTCATGACCTGGGGTCCATCTTGGGGTCCATTTTAGGGACAGCTTCAGCCTCCCCAGGGTGTACCTGTGAAGGCCTTTCAAATAAATACCTCATTTAATCCTTTACTCCTGTCTAGTCTCTGTCTCTAGGAGGCCTCTTAAGGCATCACAACAATATAGTCAAATAACACAGGAGAGTGAGCTTTCAAAATCTGATTCCTCTTCAAAGTTCAGCAAATAAATTTTTGTCCCCTCATATGAAGAAGTCTCTTGCAAGGCATTGCAAGTGCACTTGGAACAGAGAACTGTACATTTGACATCCATAATCCTAAATGTCTAAAAGCAACTTGACAAAGGCAAAAAATTAGTTACAACTCTCAACAACCATGAAATTTCAATCCCAATCCTTATCAATCTGTTGACTTAATTATCACCAATTCATAACAGCTTTTTAATTCTGACATGAACATTTGTCCCTTTTTAATTGTGGCATGGTTCCATCTCTAATGATAAATTCATGCAACAGTGGTTCATGAGCTTTTATTTTTGCAGATTCTGGATTCATCTGATAAGTGAGCAGAAGAAACTTCAACCAGGAAAAGTGAATTTTCCTCAGGGAAACGCTCAGTTGCTATAATTTGTCTCCAGTTTCATAATCCTGTCACTGAAAAGTGTCAAGGTCACATTGGGGCAAAATATAATAAAAATATATATAAAATAAATATAATAACGGATCATTTTGCTATAGACACCTAATGTAACATCTTGAATCCCAGAAGTATTCTGAAAGGAGAGGGGAGCCAGGTGTGTTTGGTCTTTTCTCCCAGGTAACCCATGGCAGGATGCATGGAAAGGGGGTCAGGCTGAACAGGGGAAGTACAGATTGGTGTGGTCAGGCATTGGAAGAGGCTGCCCAAGGAAGTGGTCCAGTCATGATCCCTGAATAAGTCAAAAGGCACATGGAGGTGGCACTTTGGGATATGGTTTAGTGGTTAACAGTTGGATGCTCTTAGAGGCCTTTTCCAACCTTAACTATTCTAAAGGTGTATCAGGTGTGGTTTAATGTTATTAGGAAATTCAATCACAAAATGGAGAGTAAGGCATTAATTTTTGTGGGTGACTCCAGTTAAATGGTCTGCAAGTGTGTCACATGAGAATAATTAAGAGTCAAAATTATCAACAAAAATAGATTTAATTCTGTAGGCCTAAGTACAAAATTCTGGAGGTACACAGTGAAAAAATGAATTGCACTGCCACAGAAGGGGAGATGTTTGAGCAGTCAGCACTTCTCCAAAAAACCTACCTACTGAAGGCACAGTGACTCTTCTCTGTCTTTCAGAGTTAAATATCAGGCTGGGAGGTATAAAGATTTCCAAAACAAATCAAATAATTTCACTGCAGTCCATGGCTTCAGCTGGACAATGTATGTACAAAAACAGCAAGTGGGTCTAGAGGAGAGTGAAAGAGATCCTTAGTGATAGAGAGAGTGCAAGACTGGGGAAAGATTGAAAAGATGAGAAAGATTGCATTAAATTGGAGGCAAAGATGTAGCTGATCCTGTAGAGTTTGAGATGCATTTTGGAAAAGCTCTGAGGCCCATGCTGGGATTCTTGGGGCTGTCCTGTGCAGGACCAGGAGTTGGATTTCAGTGATCCTTGTGGGTGCCTTCCAATACAGGATATTCTAGGATTCTACGGTTCTATGAAAGACTTCTGAAACTGGTCCAAGAACTATAAATGTTCACAGAATTCTTTAAAATTATTAAAAGACTGCAAGAGGGGGAAAAGCCCCAAAAATGTAGAGATTTTTGAGATAACATTATGGTCAAAAGACACCTGATATTGATAATGGAACCTGCAGATCTTGAATTCTCCAACTATCTGGATCAGTAACCTTAAGAATCTTTTCTTACTAGAGGATGGATAAATATCTTGTAAGACATTTCATTTGGGCTTTTTGTTTTGAGTGTAAGGATTTATGCTGCTCAATTCTTTTACAGTATTTTAGACACTTGAGAAATTATTGTTACAATTGAACATGTGGAGCAGACCAGAATATAACAAAGACAATAACACTTGTAATAAGTAATACATTTTTATTCCTTGTTTGTGTTCAGAGTACTACTTGGAAAGCAAGAAGAAGAACAACAACAAAAATAAGACTTTTTAGGAAGCCAATTAGAAAATGTAAAACTTAGATCTTGCAATTCATAGATGTAAAACAATCCACACAAAAAGACCTTAAAGGCCATGAAAGAATGTTCGCCATCTGAAATTTGTAAGATTTTCAGCTATTGCATAACATTGCCTCCAGCAATGAACCTCAGCGAATCACATCAACTCAAAGTTTGTGCTACAAATCCGTGTCACTTCAGAGAGAGACTAAGAGAGAGAGAGAAAAAGAAACAGAAAAGGAAAGTGCACCCCATATGGAGTTTATACTAAATTATTTTTAAATATGTTTAAAAGTAATCGAAAAATCAGTTCCATTCAGGGGTGTCTGTCATGAATCCTGGAAGAACATAATATGAGAGATTTTAAGTTTTATGGAGAAAAAAAAAAAAGAGCAGGTAACAAGCAGGCATACTGAGGATGGTGGCAGTTCCTTATAATGTCACAAAATCTGGTAAATAAAAAAAAGCTGGCTTTTTTTAGTGATGGGAGGCATTTTTAAGTTTAGAAGCTTCCAACAGTCCACTGCACAAGCAGAAGTACAGGGAGAGAATATTTGCTAAGGGTGAGACTGGACAGATTTTCAGGTGAGCATTTTATTAGTGATTTATGACGAAAAAAATATTTATAGGTGATGCCACATTACTTCCTGTAAGCCCAAGAGGAAAACAGGCTACCTACAGATGATGGAAATGCATCTTTAATTGCCTTGCCAGCTATTACTGCACCAACCTCTCCAAACACAGGAGCAGACACTGCTTCTCACAGCAGCACTCCATTCCTTCCCTCCCCATCCCTTCAGGCAGACGGGGAGCAAACCTGACCACACAGCTCCCTTCCTCATTTCTTTATCTTTTCCCCTCTTTTTCTCTGTGGTTTCCAGTAGCAGCAATGCTACTGCATCACTTCTGTATCCTATAACCAGCAAAATCCCCCTTCACTCCCATTTCAGAGCAGGCTGTCTCAGTGCATGTGGTTGGGATTCTCACAGTAACCAAGCTGAAGGGCACCAGTTTTGCTTGCTTTGGAGTTTCTGCTAATCCCACTCTCTTGCCTGCTCCACTGCTTTGTTTATGCAGCCCTTTTGCTGTTCCCTGCCTGCCCTTACAAATGTTGTTTTGACATCATGGTCACCAGGTGCCCCACCACCCCTTCCATCAACAGACACTTGTGCAGCAGATGGCACAAATGGGTTGGCAATAATTCAGTGTCTCAGCATTGGGTTGCCTTGTCTGGGGCTTGTGATGGTGGCTAGACGGGTTAATGACAGTAGCAGGGAAAAAAATATATTAAAAATAGTGTGGGGATGAACTTCCAGAGAGGGAAGCTCTTCTGTGGGCCAGAAACACCGTTGAAAATCTCCGTTCCTACTAAGTATGAGCTATGTTCTGTAACAAAAGAAGTTTATTTTAGTACCTTCAGATTAATCACATTTAAAATGTCAAGGTTTTCATTATCTCCTTTCTCCATAACTCCAATGACTCTGATTATACTTTCTGCCATGCATTACAAGACTTTGGTTACTTTAGCTATGATGGTCTAATGTTAATAAACAAGATTAGGAAGGGGAGGTGAGAGCTTTCATTAGACCAACAAATAATTATTTGTGTGTACATACCTGCTGGGACACTGAAATGCATGGTTAGAATTAGAACCCAATGGTAAATGTTGAAGTTTTTTATTCTCCAGTTGAGTTGTTACCAAAAAAACAGCAAAAATTTTTAATATAAATCCTTATAGAGAGTTGGAAGTCAAATCAATGTGAATAATCATGAAGTTCAAGAGTGTTTGGATTCTGGGTTCCAATACTGAGCTCAGTAATCTACAGGCATATGTAGATCATGCAAAGAGTTGGAAATGAGTCACAATCAGTTTCTTTACTCTGTTAGCTTCTTACTCTGAATAAATCACTTGAACTGTTTTTATCCATTTCGCTGCTTCTAAATTGGAGATAATATTCCTGTCCCAGGGGTACTGCAATGATTAATTAATCACTTCAAGTCACTTGGGACTTGAAAATGTGTCCGTGTGTGTATATGTATCTTCACATATGCAGAATATATATAAATATTTCCTTTACTTTGTATGTTAGGCATAAAGGGTGTCGTTCTAGAATCAGCACTGAAATTTTTGAACAAGAATAATCAAAAAAAAACTATCTTGGGAATTCAGGCTGTCAAATTCAAATGACAGTCATACTTCCCATCTCCAAATTATCTCCAGCTATAAAGTTCTCTCTCTTTCCTTGATGTCGTCTCCCTCAAAAGACTCAAGAAGCAAAAGTTATTGATACTGAAGAAATTTCACATTGCCTTCCTTTTCCAGTATAATATGGAGTTATTTGTATTCTGCTTTGTGGGGCTTTGTCAGGCATTGTATATTACACTGCAGTCTGGACCACTGAGATGCACAAAATAGCTCCCACCACTGCAGCTATGAGGGCAAGAAAAAGAGAGGAATAAAGTAGAAGAGTTGTATTTTAAGAAAAAAAAAATAAATATGGATGTATTTGAGCTCCTTCTGCAGCATTACTAACCTTCAACTGTTGGACTTAGAGGTCTTTTGCAATCTTAGTGATTTCAGTATTCTCTGATAATATTCCATAGTATCACAAGGTGAGTAAATGATCACTAAAAATGTGGTTGGCTGTTCCAAGATGCTTTCTGGACCTATATGCATGATCATAAGACCAGCATGAAGAAATGAGGCAGTTCTGCAAATTTATTCCTAGATTTCTTCTTAGAATAAGAAAAAGTAAACAAATAAAATACCTGTAATATCTTTGCTTTTTTCCTAACTTCTTGGAGTTCTAACTTCTTAAAAGAGGAAACTGAAATTGAGCCTCTTGTATGATCATAATGTGATTGAGTAAAAAAAAAGACATATTTTTCACTGCTTTCTGCTTTTAAGCTACATGGATTTTGCTGTTATTGGAAGGGAAAAATAAACTATGTAGAGCCCTGGCACACATTTTCAGCTCAGCCTTAATTTCTCACATGATCTTGGGCAGGTGTTTTAAGCCCACATTGGCTTAATTCCCCATCTGTTGATCAAAGCTAATGTCTAGAACAAGTAGAGTCAGTTGACAACTTCAGAGTAAAATGATTTTCTGCCAGATTCACCAGAATGAAAAAATTTTGAGAAAACACATCAAGTCCACAAAAGCTTTTGACACAGAAACCAGAAGGATACCACGAATCCAGTGACACCCCTTTGGTGAAGCAGGTTTGCTTCTCACACATGGCCCAGATCTCTGGGATGGGGCACCTTTTACAGTTGTCACTCTCATAACTAATCACACACATAAAAACTCAGAGTAGGGAACTCCCAGGTCCATCCAGGACCCTGGTTCTGTGGTTCTTTACATGAAATGGGCAGATTTCCATCATTTATTGTGTGAATGAGGATTTGTTGCTTGACCTCAGAGGTTCTTAAATTTCCAGGTCTTTTTGTGGCCCCTCTCACTGGCTGTCTATTGCACAGGCAGGTCAGCAGCTCCTCTCCTACATTTCCCTGACTGTCATTTCCTACAGCAACAGAAAGATCCTGGAAATATGTTTGCTATGACAAACATTCTGGTCTAGTGAGCCTTGTAAGCACAGGAGAATCCTTCCTCTTCTAAAAACTTACACTGTTCTCATTACTTCCATTATTATATTCTGCCGTGATGCAAAATTACCAAATCATGATGATTCTTAGAAATTCTTCTCTGTGAGGGTGGGGAGGCCCTGGCAGAGGGTGCCCAGAAAAGCTGTGGTTGCCCCTGGATCCCTGGAAGTGTCCAAGACCAGGCTGGATGGAGCTGGGAGCAGCCTGGGATAGTGGAAGATGTCCCTGCCCATGGCAGGGGGATGGAATGAGACGATTTTTAATATTCCTTCCAATATATACCATTTTATGATTCTATGATATTTCCCTTGTTAAAGTAGAGTAAGAAATCAGAAACTGTCAAATGTTTAGGAACTGGAAATTTGAACAACCAAAGAGCTGAGATCCAAAAAATCCAAAAAGTTAGAATAATTTCACAGCATTTCTAGCTAAAAAGTACTTCTACTTCCAACACAACCTGCAAAAAAAGGAATTTTTCAAAAAAATGGTCCTCCTTCCTGATCAGACATTTTGACTCATTCCTCATGTTTTTGAGAAAGTAGATAAATATATTTTTAGGTAAAGAAGTAAGTTGCTAGGAGGCAGGAGAAGATCTATTCTGTAAAAATTGGTGAAAAATAGGTTCAAGTATTACTCTCTGGCTGCTCTTTTACTAAAAGTATACCTTTAAAGATGATACATGCACAAATTTTACAATGGAAGAGACCAAGAAGTCCTTTACCTTCCTTCTCATCTTACTTTTAGTTTGGTATCTCTGTATCCCACTGTTGCAAAAAATGCTCTTGAGTTTGTGTGTGTGTCTGTATACAATGACATATAATAACATCTCAATTAGATCTGTACTGTAATGAGCTCATTAGTATAAATGTGTGTGATTGGCCTCTGTTCTGCTACAGAGCTGAAGTTAATCAGAAAAACTTCAAAGGGCAAAGGGAAGGATTATGCCTCACCTCATGGGGACACAGTCCTTCCTTTGAAGTACCTGTTGGCATCCAGAAAGTTCTGTCAAGTCATCAATACATTTTAACTACCTTGGGGTAGTTTCCTACCTTTTTCCTCTGATGTAAAAAGCCTTCCTTTTTCTCTCATGTAAATATCCCCCTTGGCCCGATGGGATCTGGCACCCCAGTTGGTGCCCTGGGTACCATCAACACAGCCAGAATCAACCAGTCATCAAACACTTCCTTTTTAGTATACAAGAGAAGTAATTGGGTTCTTCACAAGTTATACAAACACATGTAGAAAGCAGTGCTGATATTAGGAAGGCTTCAACTTCCAGCTAAGAGGGGCCCATACAAGTGTTAACCAGGGTTGTCCTTGTTAATTCAAAATCAATTTTTCTGCATATATAAGTGTTCACTCGGTTTCATGATTAAATAAAGTGTCAGAGCTAAAATATATGCCTGCATATTACTACTACCCGTAGACAAGTCAGGCATTTTCTCCTCTGTTTACTCAACAGCAAACCACTGTTATTTGCAAAACAAAAAAGCAACACAGTGAGAACACTGAAATCCTTTCTATTTCTTTTTTAAGTGCTCAGACTAAACCACACAAAACCAGCCAGTAATTTTTTCCCTGCCAACTGATTATGCAGGCATGTTGTTTGAAAGCTTGCATAATTTACATTAGCATGCCTAAGATCTCAGGTGACTATGCCTTTGAGGCCAGCATGATAGCCCCAGTGGACCAAGATTTGATATTCTTCCCAATATCTGACCCTTTTTTCCTTGTTAATTATAGGCAGACTTCCCTGGCCTGGGCCTGGATCTGCACCTGTTTCCCATCTCTGAGCAGCTGCTAATTAGGTTGCAAATGGTGGGGCTGGGCAGAGCTGGCCACACAGGCTTCAGAGCCCATTGATCGGGCTGGCGTGCCCTGCACACAACAATTATTGCCTTCTGAACTTCCCGCAATGAAAGCTGCTCCCAGGCCCCACATTGTATTGAAATTAAAAATTGTATCACTTCTCACCCTGCTGATGGGTAACAGCAGTGCTCCAAAGGAGCAAGGGACAGCAGAGGAGGGATGTTGGATCCAGCACTCCCTTGTGCAGTGAGAAATAATAAATATCTTGAGTTATATGTATTGAAGCTGGAAGTGACTCCAACAGAGGGTTGTTAATGTTTCTCTTAAAATCATTTATTTGTTCTGCTGGTCCCAAGAAAAAGGGACTTCTGAATCTTATCTTGGAAGCAGAGTTGTGAATGATCCTAAAATAACCTTATGCTGAAATCCTCCTAAAAATATTGTTTTGATTGGTGCATTTGAGCAACATCTCAAAATAGTGGGTTAACTGTAGCAATATTCAACACTTTAAGCTAAAATTAAGGATTATCTTTTTTAAGCAGTGTCTTTGGTGCTCAGAAAAAAGTGGAAGTACATTAAAATCCCAAAGGCTGATTTATTTGATAATAAATAAATAAATAAATAAATGTTATATTTCCAGCCCAAATGGTGAAAGGTGATAAAAGTTTCAGAGAAATTGAGAGGAGTTCCTCATGGAAAGAATCAGGTGACTCCCTGCCACTCCATGATGTTTCAAAAAATGTGTGATATAAGTTATCCATGAAGTATATGGAGACCCTCTTAGTTTTCTCACACTAAATACTGAGACTTTGGAAACCTAATGATACATGAATTACTCCAAAATTCTACAGATAAGGACAATATGGTATAGGGAATCTAAAGGGACTTACTTGACCAGGTAGAAAGGGTTTCTGCAAGTGAGGAAGGGATTGTATGAATAGCTTGTACTGAAACCACTGAGACATTCTTCCACCTACCTGGAGATTTCTCTAATTCCACTGTGCTCAAGGCTCAGCATTACCAATGGACTGCATGACAGGACCTTCCCCATGGTTCTAGATCTTCAAATCAAGAAAGAAAAATAAAACACTAAATAATACGAATATTGTTTTTTAAATGTTTATGTCACTAAGAGCAAATATAAGAGCAAATACTCTGAAAAACTCATGGGTCTTTACCCAGACTTATAAACCCTCTCTAAGTAACACACCCATCACCTGTAAAATGAGACTTCTGCAGTCCAGAGGATTCATAGCTAAAGGAAATATTCTGAAGTAACTTTGCATAGAATGCAGAATAAATCAAAGATTTTCATGTGAAACTTGAACTATTAATAATTCACTGTGAATTATTTTCTTGTCTTAGGACCTGCAGGCCAGATTCCCAGCTGGTGTAAATCCACACGATTGTCTCAGCTTCAGTGGAGTTGTGCTGATTTACACCAAACCAGGAGCTGACCCAGGGTGTTGATCAAGAATATTTCATCAGCATGATAGGACAGGGTATGCTTTGGAAAAAAAAAAAAGAGTGACATGCACTGAAAACAGTAACAAAACTGTTCACCAGCTGTTCACAATCTTAATATGTCTGTGGATGGTGTGAAGGAGATAGAAAGCCCTTTGTGCAGGCTAAGAGTGTGCTAGGAAGCTGCAGCAGGTGAAAAACACAATAATAATCTTCACAGATTTTCAGAAAATGATGATTCAAAACAATAGTTGGCAGCTTAACTCTTGTAAGCCTGTTGTTTTACAAAATCCAGCATTTCCTCTACTTTGAATTTGTATTAGCAGAGGATTAATCATTGATGCTGCCTGATCCCCTCATTTTTTATATAAAGTAGAATGAATTATTTTCATATATCATGTCATGAGCTTTCTCTATCTTCACATTTTCCCACTGCAGTTGAATCAAAGTGAATATTTCATAGACATTCCTTTTCTGTAGGGTTTGACCATAAATCAGATTTGCTGCAATCTATCTGCAGAGGTGACCTGTTTTCTCAAAGCTAACATGGCAAAAAAAAAAAAAAGAAAAAAGAAACAAGAGAAAAAAAGCCCCAGCCTCTAACAAAATAAATCTTTACCAAAATATTCTTTTAATTAAAGACGCACACTAATGAATATTTTAAAAATTGGCATACCTTACCTTTTATTAAATGTTTAAATACATCAAAATGTTGCATAGACTTAGCTTTGATATTTTGGACAGGCTTGGGATAGAGTCTGTCTCCAACCAATATAAAAGGAAGCAGAAAAGGTAGAGGATAAATTTACATCGACACATGACTGGATATGAGTGGTTATGTTACAGTTAATTGCATTATGAAAGATTTAGAAAACCCTGGTCTTGGCTTTAGGCTTAAAGTAATTAACAATTTCTGCATATGTGAACCAGTGGAGATTCTGAATTTAACTTTAGGGGCATTAAAGTTTTTAATAGAATCCCTTAGCCTGTGTTCAGAGTCAGTGCAGTAAGGAACATCAGGGATCAGTAAGTATGGGTTATAATAAAGCAGTACTTATACACTTGCACTGCAGTGAATTTATTCTTCTAGGAGTGAATCAGATTTAAACCCCCAAATGTGGATGCTGACCAAGATCTGAACTTATTGGCAGATTTTTTTTTATCAGGCCAGAGAGATTTGGGAAAAGCACTTGCAAAGACCAAAAAATATATATTAAATGAGAATAAAGTTGGTATTCCTTTTTAGGTGGAAATTTGGCCAAGTATTAATGATGTGATTAACTGTGTCCTAAAAGGAGCTGGTCTTGATGACCAATGTCATGTTCTTGGGAGAACTGATCCAAAGGACAGAAAAAAATCTATGATTTCTGGCTGGTCAAATATTTT
>JACBWW010000001.1:233165-276471 GCA_020086605.1 Lanius collurio | reverse complement strand
CTTGGGTAATGGATTGGGTGGATAGAATGGGAGGCAGAGTGTTTATTTGTAGACAATACTGTTTAAAATTAGTCATCACCATTTTTGTATTGGTTTAGTGATATTCTTTCAAAGATTAACTTATTCAAACTCTCATCTAGATTTGATGATACTTTTTGAATGATAATTTATTTTCTGAAGACTTTCTAACATATGCCACTACTCCAGATGTCTGCAAAATTTATACTAAAATATATGGGGTAAATTGCACTTTGAGTTATTACATTTTGCTCCCAGTATTCTGTCAGATTCTCATATCCTGATCTATTTCCAGTTTTGGGTTTTGTGATAAAACCAAAAAATAAAAATTTGAGCAAATAAAGACGGTATGAGTGCACAGCAGCTAGATCCTGTAGATCATGTAGAAGTTCAATATGAGAAGAACCATAAATTCCTCCTAGCTCTGCTGTTGCAGTCCCATAACCAGCATTCTAGCTACATAAAAAGTAATAACAACTGACATATGGATGCCTAGGAAACATTTAAAATCAAAGACAGGCTCCTTTTCCTCAAAGCTCTTGTCTGTATTAAAGCTCCATGCATTGATATTTCACTTTTTGCTTTTTTTTTTTTTAAACACACTAAGTATCTTCAGTGATAAGTCCATGAAAGTTAATCTTTCTTTTTAATAGTTTATTAAAAAGCAATTTTTTCCTAAAACCTGGTTTATTTATTTACACACTTAGGAATATGTGTGTATTCCTTGACATGACCATCCTTAAAAGACTTGGTTAGATGGCACTATTTTATTTTCAAAGAAAAAGGGCACACAGTCACAATAACTTGAAATCTCTGGCCTTAGCTGTACCCATCTGAGACAGGATTCAGTGTGGAATAAAGGAGACAATTCAGTTCAACAGTGAGTTTGTCTAAGCCAGGTATCATCACCCAAATCTCCATTATGCTCAAAGGAAACAAACAGGTGATTCCAGCTGTGAATTATCTGATATAGTTGAGATTTTTTTTCTTCAGAATGAGATGAACCACCCTCTAGAGGCAAAAAAAAAAAATCATTTAACAGTGACTTCTTAGCGCTGCTGTTAAACTACAGGCTGAGAGAGAGAGTGTTTCTGAAGCTACCTAAGAAAACCTTGCCTCCAAGAAATTAAAAATTTACCCAGCTCCACGCTGAAGATAAATAATAAAACCTCTGAGTCTTCTGATTATTATATTCAGACACCAAATCCAAGGGTTCCAGTGCTTTCTAAAATATATCACGTACAAAATCCTTCCAGCTTTTCCTTTAAATCTCTGTGTTATTGCTACAACCACAAATAACACTCTACATTCTTGTTATTTATACTTAAGGTTCAGGTCTCTGTGTTTTCTTCCCAATTACTCCACTTTCTCTGTTCTCCCTTTGCTTATGCAAGCCATTTAATTTCCCTTATCCTTCTCTTCAGGGAATCTTGATATCATTTTAATACAATGTGTTCTTGTAATTTTGACTGTGTTATTACAGTAGTGCAGGAAAGTAAATATATCCTCCAGGTAGTTTGGACAGCTGGAAAAGAGATGTTCTAAGTGTAATATAGTCTAAAGCTGTATCTGAACCAAAAATCAAAGTATTTAAAGTAAAAGTCTTTTTAAGGGGTATTAAAGTCCTTAATTCCCAACCTTTTAAATCCTAAAAGTTCATTGCTAAAGAATGAAATTTTTTATTAATTTAATTTCAGATCATATCATTTAGCCTATTCTTTTATATTAAAAATTAGCTATTTATTACATTTTATTAATATTATTAATACAATGCAGTAAAATTATCTGGACTACTAAACTGCACTATTTGAATATAGTGATATTTATGTTAAATAGTTAAAATAGATTTATTCCTCCTTTTGCCCCCATCCTTTCACCAATACCAGATTTCAGTGTTAGCAAAATCAACAAAGAGTGGCAATAACTGGAGAACAGAAACTACCATGTGCAGATTGTTCTCTTTGTCTCCTGAGAAAGAGAATTTTTTGAGCAGAGGAGTGTTAGAATTTAACTTGTGGACTTTCCCCAGAGAAGCTGTGTCTGCCCCATCCCTGGAAGTGTCCAAGGTGGGGCTGGACGGGGCTTGGAGCAACCTGGGATAGTGGAAGGTGTCTCTGCCCATGGCAGGGGGTTGGAATGAGATGTCCTGGAAAGTTCCTTCCAACCCAAACCATTCTGTGATTCTATGGAAATATTTCTGTCTGTTTGTTTTTCGATCTACAAACCACTTTGAAAGCAATATAATTTCATATCAACAAAATGTTTTCTGAAAAGTCTTCTGAGGTCATTCAGCAGCATATGGACTTCCTTTTTCATGGTCAATAGTTACATGTGGCCAACAGATTCTCTTATTACAACTGTGAAATGCTTTTTTCCTCGATACTTGAAATCTTATGCTTCCAGTAATGTTGTCAGGCAGGTTCTATGACACAGGAAGGGAAGCCAAGGAACTCAACATCTGTTGGAGCTGCTTTCTCCTTTGTCCATGCCATGAAGCAAATCCCTGCTCTGCAGGACAGCCCTGAAGGCTAAGTCCAGCCATCAACTCCATATAAGTCCAGCCATCAACTCCATATGATCACAGCAAGCCTGAGATGTCCAGAATTGTGCAAATGTTTCCTCAGTGCTGGGCTGCAAATGTGGGAGCTGCAGGTTTGGCTTCAGGGGAACAGAAGTGGCTGTAGAGTATCTGAGATTTGGCTGCTCTCTATTGTTTACTTGAATATAACTTAGAGACCTCCTGGTGCTGAGTACTCTGCTGGTAAAGGAATAGGATTGTCTTTAATTATGTAAAAGATTCCCATTTTTAGTCACGTAAAAGTCTACATTGGTCATCACTTTTTCTTCTACAGGCAATGGGGAAACAAAGGGCTTTTCAGAGAGAGATTCCAGATTAGATTAGTTAGATTAGTTTTTCAGAGTGGGATTCCAGTTAGATTCCAGTTCTAACAGGCATACCGAACATAGATAGAACCAACTGGTCTCTGGAGATGCCTGACCTTTGACCACAAAGAAAATCAAGACTGAGAGAAGAAGTCTAATTTTATAAAATTTTATTTAGGCAATATGACTGCCACCTACATTGATCAGCCCTGACTCAAAGGTTTGTTCCATATGCAGAAAAGACCAATAAAGAATGCAGCACATCTTAATTTCACAGGCAGGGATGCATGTGGCAAAAAGGGCAGCATTTCCATGTGCACTTCAGTGACATAGGAACCCAAATCCCAGAATGTTTTTTTAGATCAAATGACTTCCATAAAGTCACACACAGAGTCTGTGTTTAGGCAGGAGCTGAAGTTGGCCCTCCGGAGTCCGGAGCTGCTGCTCATCCTCCCCACTCTGCACCCCTCCTCCATCAGCCTCCTGACCTGACTAAACAGCACTGTCAGGGTCTCTTTCTTTTCCTTTTTTGAACGAAAAGCTGTGTAGGTCTCTGAAGTTAAGCAAGTTTCTTCTATTTTACACATCTAAATTAAAATCTATTTAAGAAAAAACTACAAGACATAGTGCAATTTTAAAGTCATTTGGCAAACTGATTCTGTCAAGAAAGCTTAGTTTCATTCTGTTTGCTTGCAACAGCTTTTTTTTTCCATAACTCTGCTGTTCTTGTTCTTTTAATACATTTGGGAGGCCTGTCAAGGCCTATCCACTCTCTAAATAGCTTTGCAGATTAAATTTTTAACTCTACTCTCTTCATGCAGATGTATATTTCTGACAAAGAATTGCACTGACATGTCATCTCCCATCTTTCTCACAAGAGAGGAAATAGCTACGTGCCAGTGCTGTTCAAAACTCTGACTCTCCCCAACAAACAGTAAAATAATCATAATTATAAACCCTTGCATTGAGAAAACCCACTTCTTTATTGGAGCTTTTGCTACACTAATGTCCTTTGTCATAGCAGTTTTGTGTTATTTTCTTCTTCACCTTCAGCAACATTTGTAACCAACAACTGAGAAAGTGGGAAATATGGGGCAGAAGAAAAATGGGGTTTGTTGATTTAGTTGGTGCTACAGATACACCTGAACCTTTAGCCAAAGACTGTGCAGAACACCCAACCTAGCCTTAAATCCTTTTTTTTAACTCAGAAACATTTTAATCATTACTTTTTATTTTTTTTAAACATAACTACAAAATTAATCCTACTCCACTGCAAATGCACTGTGTAAGGAAAGGAATGCCCTGCCTTCAGAGCAATGAAGGCTTTCTGATTTACTAAACAGGGAGTGTGCCCAGTTAAGGACTTTTTGAGAGCAGTTGTTTCCTAGAACAGTGTGAGAGACAGTAAAGAGGGAACAAACCGAATTTCAGCGAGCAGAATCCATCCCCAGATTAGGTATGTAAATTAAAAGGGTCTTCGATGTGTCGTGCAGTTTGTCATTTACGTTCAGCTTCCTTCTCCCCACAGAATCAATTGCATGTAAATAGGTCGTTGCTTATGCATAAGTCATTGCTTATGAATTCTTATTATCAAACACTTCTTTGGGACTCAAGATGCTTTTCTGAGATAAATATAGAGCAGAAATGGATGAACATGGAAGAAAAATACTCGTAAAGATAATGGGAGATCTCTGGGGTAACTCCTCTGCATCTAGTACAAATGTCCATTAAAGAGTCGGAGCATTTATGGTCATAAATACTTACTCAAGGTGTGGAGAAAGCAAAAGGAATGTTTCATGAACCAAGATTATTAAAAAATAAAGGAGATTGCACTTTCTGGGAGTTGTTATATGACAGACTTTTTACTTTGACAGTAATTGAGAAATGCTGCATTCTGTCATTTAAGGATATTTCCACATTTTTGTCCAGCATTGGGGACAGAATTTATGCATGTTATTCCCTCTTCTCATTTTATTGTTGTGTGCCTGATTTGTGTCTCCCATTTAGAAGTTCAGGTTAAAGTTTATTCTTATCATTGCAATGCTAAGACTATTTTTTTCTATTGGTCACACTGGAAAATTTTCATATTTTATTTTTTTTCCAGACCAGAGATAAACTCCCTAGAAATTATCTAGATTCTTAGCTGCAAGACTATTCACTCTGTGCTGAACATGTGGGCTTTTGTCCCACTCTTCTAGATCATTTTTGTGGATTGCTCCTCTCTGCTGAGACTCAGGGCTGTTCCTGATGATCCTATTAAATTAAACATTTCATGGAACTTGGGATGTATTTGCAAGCATTCAAAAGTGTTAAAAATAATAGCAATAATGCATTTTGAAGCAATTCTTTTGCCACTGGAATAATTTGCCACTGAAAGGACACTTGCCCTCAAAAAAAACCCTAAACTTTCCCCTTCCTTAGGACCACAGTGGAGCAGCAAATATAACAATTATTCAAGAGCAGCCACAGAAAAGCTCCATTATTCTTTTACATGTGGAAATTGAGTTAAGGAAAATAAAAAGCCCAAATCCTCATGGTTATTGGCTGTAGGATTTCATTGCTGGATTTCAAAGTTTGTGAGGAACTGAGTAACTGAGATTAAACACTTCACAGTGGATCGTCACCCACTCAGCTGCTAACTCCATTTAAGTCAATATTTTTAGAGGTGATGGAGTTCATGACCCCACTGATTACAATATGTGACCATCTACCAGAAAGAAGCAAAGGCTCTCACTGATCTCTGTCTGGGAACAGGAGTTGAATATTTTTTTCAGACCCACACACAAGCATTTATTAGCATTGTACTGGAATTGGGTATGGAACTTACTAATGTGTGGATGGTGGTGGGATCTTCTCAGCTCATAAAAGATATTAATACTCATCAAAAATAAAGCAAATTACTGTGGAAGGGGGAAAACTCCATTGTCATAGCATCAGATCCATTTAGGTTGGGAAAGATCTCTATTGCCCTTCTCTGGACAAGCTCCAGCATCTCAGTGTCTTACCTGTAGCAAGGGGCCCAAAACCAAACACAATATTTGACATGCAGCCTCACCAATGACAAGTATAGGGGGATGATCACATCCCTAGAATCAGTCTCATGAAATGTGAAAAACTGCATCTGTTTGGCTGTTCAAATCACCTCAATAACTCGGAATGTTAAATATGTGGTGTTAAATATGTGATGGTTTTAATGTTGGAGCATTGAATGGTAGAATATTCAAACACACAGCACCTACGCACTCCCAAAAAGTCCACAGCCTGAACTACAGACACTAGAAATGGAAAAAAAAATGTTTGTGCCGGGCAGTCCTCCACAATGTTCTGTTGTTATCCTTTGTTTCTCCCTTGAGAGGTGTTGAAATACATTGAAATTTGTATGTGTTTGGGGTGGAAGGCAGCAGTAAAAAATGCTTTCTGTAGTAGAGCTTCTGAGCCAGTTGTGATGGAAAAGAATTAAAAGACTGAGTTAAAGGTGTTATTAGTAATTTAAATACTCTGGTTTTGGGGTTTTTTTTTGATTCATCTGCTGCCATGAAGCAGGTGAAGACTTTAAACCACAGCTCAAGAATGAACTTGACAATTTGTTAAAAGAGTGTTATATTGAAAAAGCATTTAAATCTGTTTTGCTTTTACTCACATCTTCCTTAAGGAATTTCAGTACAGAGCATAAAGTCTGTCAGAGCAATATTTTTGGGGAATAAATCTATCAACAGCAAAATTGTTTCAATATGAGAAAAAAAAAGCGCTTTTGCAGAATACCATCCCATTTGGTTTTTTCTTCATACATTTCAGTTCAGGGGATTTCAACTCCACATAGAAGCTGACAATACTTATAACACTAAAAGCAGATTATTTCCACTGTTTTCCTCATTACTGGGAGTCCTGGAGGGCTCACTGATCATGGAAGGTCAAGTGATATTGAAAATAGGTGTTGCTCACCACTGTAAAGACACACCTTATTGCATGTATGTCCTCATCTGTAAATACAATATTTTTAATTAAAAGGCCCTACTAAAGAGAAAAGAAAAAGAAGACATGAAATTTAGAACAGTTTTTTCCAGGGAAGTGGTGGAATTACCATTGCTGAAGGTGTTCAGGCATGTATTGATGGCTTGGTGGTAAACATGGTGGTGGTGCTGGGTTGACAGTTGGACTTGATAATTCCAGAGGTCTTTTCCAACATTAATGATTCCATGATTCTATGTAGTTATGCCCCTCTGAAAACAGGTAGATCCACTGTGTCAGGACAGCTGAATGACATAGGAGACTTAGGAGTGGTAAAGTTTTCCTCATAACTTGAGGATTTCAGAGTACAACCTGCACATTTATTTACTCACAAGCTAATTTTGTGACTTAAGCTGTAACTACCAAAGAACTGAGGGATCCACATAGCAACTTCTGTGAGTTAAATAAAAGTGAAGGTTTGTATCTTCACATCTCTTCTCGTTCCTGGCGTGCTATTTAAAATGTTATTTTGAATTTCTTTTTCAGAGGGACTGTCAGTTCACCTTCGAGAGAGCTGCAGTTGCTGTTCTGTCACCTCTTATGAAAGGTTTCAGCCTGATAAATGATAGCAAAGCAGATCTGCACAAACAGATGTACACTCAGCTTTGCCTACGTTAGTTAGACTCTTTATGGCACTTAAATTAAAGAACAGAATGATATGGAAGAATATTAAACAAAAATGCTGTTCCAATTGACATGTTCCCTGCACCCATTTGGTTTTGCCTTGATCTAGTCCCCTTCAAACTTGTTCTTTGTCAGACCACCTTGTTCCATACTATTTCCCTTCTTACAAACATTGATCTCCATTGATCTGGACTACAGAAATCAGGTAATTTCTCCAAGAAATGAGGATTTCTCTTTCCCCCATGACCTTTCTCATCTGTGCAAGTGTTCTAGGCATGGAATCTTCTGCTCCCTTTTTGATGCAAACTTGACCTCTGTTGTCTTACTTGGAAAATGCACTTGATTTCTAACAAGAGCTTTTCAAAATGTAACACTGCTGATTTGTTGGATAATGAAATCCAAATTGTTCCACAAAAAAAGGTGCAATTATACAGCGTGTAATACACAAATAAATTGACTTAATGTTACATTATAATGAAAACTGTGCAAAATCCTCTACACAAGCACAATAAAATAATAAAAAGTAATAGAACAGGTAATAGATGTAAAATAAATGCTAAAAAAGTAGTTCAAATCATTTTCATACCAGTCAAAAGATACTGAGAAGGGCGCATCCAATCACAATAAAACACCAGAATGAAACACTTCTAAATAGTAATATAAATTTTTGTGGACACTTCATGTCCCATGATGTGGAATTGACATATAGTTTGATTTTCTTTTTCCTAATGTAAGCCACAGTTTTACAGTCCTAGTGAAAACATTTTATTGCTGGGGATGTATTAGACATGGTTCATTTCCCTTCTCAGTATGGCTTTAATTTTCCACATCCATGGCTTGACACAGACCCAAACACCAGAAGATGGTTGTCTGCTATAAAGTGTTTGGTTTTCTTTGATTGCTTTACAATTTAATCTATAGTTCATTCCATTAACCCTTTCCATTTTAATGCCACCAAAGTCTTCCCCCTCTCCTTAATATAAAGATAAACTTCCCCTGAATCATTTATGCTCTCATGTCCAGTGGATGACAAAGGGAACAGGAAGAAGAATGGTGCTGGGGGGACGAGCACTTTCTTCTCAGTTAACTTCCCAATCGGTGAAATAATTGAATGCACAGCAGCAACAGGATTTTCCCTTCTGTTTTCATAATACATTCATAATTATTCATTCATTTGGTTTGGTCATATTCATACCAACACACAGAGCCAAGAAAGTGCCACTGTCATTCTAACTTTCTCCTCAATCCCTGCTCTTCAGGGGGGAAAATAAAAAACCCACGTTCCCGTCTGCAGTGTTGTCACATCCGATATCCAGTTCCTTCCGGCAGAGAAAGTGGATCTGGGAGGGTCACCAGATCAGCCTGTGCCTCGGGGCTCCTCGCCTCAAGTACAAAAGACTCGACTCAACTCATGTTAGTCATGTAGGTGGCCTATCGGTGGTGACGGACTGCCAGCTCGGTCTGTGGGCTACCCGTGATAACTGCCTTGAAATGCTAAGTGCTTAATTAAGGACCTTTCATATCAGTTATTGAGGGCTCCATCTCCCATAGCCCAGGGCGTTGTACTTTACAGAGGACTCCCCAGAGCCACAGCCAACTTTATTGCAGTGACAAGTTAAAAAAAAAAAAAAAAAAGAAAGAAAAAAAAAAAAAAAAGAAAGAAAGAAAGGGGGAAAAAAAAGGGAAAGAGAGAAAGAAAAGAAACAAGTGGTTTTAATCCTCTTGCAAGCTCCCAAAATCTAAATACAAGTACACAGCTGAGCTGACATCATGATCTCCTACTAAAAATACTTTTTTTTTTACTGTTTATGAGAATACTGCTTGCTGGTGTTTTGGGTAAGGTACAGAGTCATTCCTGACGAGACGATCAAACCACTCGTGTTAACCCACGGTGATACTGTGCAGTGCACAGCTTTTCCCTTCCCTGAGAACCCTCAGTACCAGATGAAGGGACATGTTTATTTAAAGCAGAAAAAAACAGATGTTTGTGGCTAAACCTTGTATAATTAATCCTTGCTTTTCAGAAAAAAACAACAATCCAGCTCTGACAAGGAAAGGGAGAAATATTTCACTTGCTTTTCATAAACAACAGATCCAGTTCTGTCAAGGAAGGAAAAAAATATTTCACAACCAACTTAAATAGCAGAGGTTTGGAAAGAAATACCTTTTGTTTCTGTCTGCAACAGAGGAGCCCTGCAAAAGAGTGATCTGTTCTGCTTCTGATTCCTCGTGAGGGCATCTATCAGCATCAACTCTGCTGAAGTCATGAAAGTTACATTGCTGTGAAACCACCATAAGGATAATCCAAAAAAGCCACAGCTTTCATTCAGGATGTTCATAGATAGGATAAGCACGGAGGAGACATTTCTTGTAGTGCTTCAGTTTTATACCAGAATTATTCTTTATTTGCAGCAGTGCAAGAGAAGACCAGAATCAGGACAAAGGACAAAATGTTATTTCCAGTTCCTTTAGGACCAAATCAAAGGACCATCCAAAATGTAGTTGTAGCTGGAAACTAGAATCAACAAGCTTAATAATTTTAATAAGGGGCCTAATTGCCACCTCATTTACCCCCACCATAGCACAGCTGGGAAGATGGACTGTTTGCAAACCCAAAGTCATCGAAACCCAAAACTCAGGAAGAGTTCTCTGCAAGTTAAATTGCATTTTGTAGAGCCTTTTGGGACATTCTGAGCCTGCAATGGGGATGATCTGGGAGCTACAGGGGGGGCAGAGCTTCGTGTAGACATCCAAAGGCATGCAGCCCTCCCAGCAAGGGACATGTGAGCAGTGCTGTCCTGCAGATGCAGCCAAGCCCCTGCCATCATCCCCAGCAAGCTGAAATCCTAGGAATGCAAGCAGGTACAAACAGTAAGGCAAACAAATCAAACCATCCAGTAGGTGCAGGCTGACAAACCCTCTTTTAATTTCTTTTCTCTAATATCCCTTCTTCTATTCCTTTTTCTTTAATCAACTCCCTTTGAGCTCTTTTATGTACCTGAGCTTCCTCAGTTGCCAATGGATGTGGAAGAACTGGATGTCTAAAAGTCAGTGACACCAATATGATTTATTTTTAAAATGCAAGTGACAAGTATTTAAAGTAAAATGACACTTTTAAAACTGGAGTCATGTCTTATCAGCACAACTGCATAATAATTTGAGAGCAGAGGATTGTCTTCATTAGTCTCTGTGTATTTTAATACAGTCCAATGTTTGTATTTTATATTTAAATTTAACTATGATATCCTAAATATTTTAAATTTTCTATTTGGTATATGGTGCTGTGTATACTATATTTTGTGTACTGCATTTAAATAATGTATAAGCAATGACATGTTAGGAATAATAGTAATCAAAAAAATAGATCCAGTTTATCTCAGGGCTTGTTTATTTTTTGACTGAGAGTTTAGGCACAACTTAAGTAGCAAAGATCGGTGTTATCTGAGATATACATTACTTACTGCATCTAGGAGAGATCCTGCAGCTTTGTTCATATGAAGAATTATCATACTCCTTCTGCACTTCACAATCTCCAAATAAAGGAGAAAAGATTAAACCTATTGCTTGTTCAGTGTGGTGAGATCCTTTGAAATGAAAAAAAAAAAGCTGGATAAATGGAAGATGTGATTGCTTCTTCATCTGAATTTGTAATTAAAGCCACTTCTTTTTCAAGGCTAAAATCAGGGAGCCTTCTCCTTGTGTACAGTTTTTCATGCCTAATTTAGCAGATTATATTTCTCCCACATCCTGTGACAGTTAAATAAACAGGCGCAGGAAATATCTTTAAAATCATTTAAGGTTCTCTATAAAAAATAAAATAAAAAAGGAGGCCGACACGCCGAAACAAACAATATACCTCCAGAAAATGGGAATACTGGGGCCATTGTTTAATTTCTGAGACCAGGTTACCGGGAAGATTATTGATGATCCCGAGCTTGAGCATCTGTGCTCACTCAAGAGTGTGATGGTGACAATTATTAACCACAAACCTGTTGGAGGGGCAAGAGTAAATAAGCCATCAGTGTGGAGCTGCGTGCCAGAGCTGCATTCCTCCGGACCGTATTTTTCGGCAGCAAACTCCACCTGATGACAGCTACAATCAACAGTGGCTCCAGGCAGCTGCTTTGCTGCAGGCCACATTCAATTATGTCGCCCTGCATTAGTCCCTGGCGAAGCTGTCACCTTCCAGCCTGTGAAGTGATAGCATGAAGAGGCTCCTGAAGTCTCGGCAGTTCTGCCTTCGGTTAGGGGAGCAAGGGGAAGAGACGTGAAAAAAAGACCATTAGCACTGTGCCTGCTTGCAGCATTCATTTTGCTCATGGAAGGAGAAAAAAAAGAATAGCTTAGGTGAGCTGGATTTGGAAAGTTGTCTTGTGTTGGATAATTGAAGATTTTTTTTTCCCCCATAAAAAGCTTTGCTTTTTTTTTTTCCTACAGGGTTAGGGATAGAGACACATGTTGTTCCCTTTCCTGGGTTTTTGGAGTTACTCAGTCTTCTAGAGAGTGACTCAGACTGTACTTAGAGCAGTGGGGAACTCTGCTGTACATTGCTTTTACACAATGCATTTTCCCAAGCAAGTCCATAGCATTTTGGGAGATCAGAAGTTATCATTGATTCACAGAATGGTTTGGGTTGGAGGGGACTTTAAAGATGATCTCATTCCAGCAACCTGCCTTGGGCAGAGACACCTTCCACTAGATCCAAGCCCTGTCCAACCTGGCCTTGGACACTTCCAGGAATGGGGCAGCCACAGTTTCTCTGGGCAACCTGTGCCGGGGCCTCACTACCCTCACAGTAAAGAATTTATTCCTAAATTCCTGAAGGACCCTTTGGTTTTACCTGTTCAGCATCTGCTCACTCAGAGCAGTTCCACAAAGCCTCCTGTTGGGAAGCACATGAACCATGGCAGGATTTTGAGGCAAAGGAGAGGAGTTTTCTCTGAGAGGTGGGAGAGCACATGCCAGAACCAAGGCAGCCTGGTGGTCTGAGACCTGAAGCACAATTCTTTGTAGCTGAGGGACTTGGCAGTGCTTAGCCTGGAGAAAATGAGGCTCAGGAGGGACCTTACTGCTCTCTACAACTCCCTGAAAGAAGATTACAGCCAGGTGGGAGTCAGTCTCTTCTCCCAAGAAACAAGTGATGGGACAAGAACAAATGGCAGAAATGGCCTCAAGAAGTACCAGGGGGAATTTAGATTGGAAATTAGGATAAGTTCCTTCACTGAAGGGGTGTCAGGCTTTGAAACAGGCTGTCCTGGAAGTGTTAAAAAAATGCATAGATGAGTGCTTGGTGACATCATTTAGTGGTGGGCTTGGCAGTGTTGGGTTAGTGATTGGACTCAGTGATCAGAAGTTTTTTCTAAATGTATTGATTCTATGATTTTGTGGGAAATGGGTGATTCCTCTGCACATCCAGCAGGGTGGCTGCAGGTTGGCTGTGTCACCCCACAGAGCTCTCAGCACAGTATGAACCCAAAGGCAGATGTTACACATGGATTTGTACTTTCTTCTCCTATTACTGCCCATTTGATTAGGGCTGGAGAGTTTTCCAAGCAAGTGGATAGCTGTGCTCATGTACAGGGCTTCCCAGAACAACCCAAGCTCCCTCTGCCCAGAAATTTCACATCCCAGCTTTCAGAGGTACAATAGCACTAAAATTATACAACAGTAATAGTTTTGCAATACAGAATCACAGACTAATAGAATAACTAGGGTTGAGAGGGACCTTAAAGATCATCTCATTTCATCCCCCTGCCATGGGAAGGCACAATTTCTACTAGCTCAGGTTCTCCAAGCATCCTTACAACACCAAGCCACATCCAATCTGGTGTTGAACACTTCCAGGAGAGGGGTTGGATGATATCTTATGTGTATGCATTTATGATAAGAATGCACTAACACGATTTACTAAAATCACTGAGGAGATAAATAATCAAGTGGCAGTCCACATGGCACTAGCAATAACCTTCCTTAAATAACATACAATAAAAACAGGTGAGACTTTTCCCTTGTAAGAAAGACAAAATAAACCTTAAGATAATTTATCTTTTTTCCCCACAGTCATCTCCAAAGTATAACATTCCACCTGCCAGTTTATGTAACTAATATTCTCCCTATTCCACTCCAAGACATTGTTCTGCCTCTCTGCTTATTTTACTTTGTTTCAGACCAGACCGCTACATTCCAGTTCCATTTTTAAGAAGATGTTTTCAAAAGGGCTTAATTCCTCAATACAGATTCCTTAATAGTCTAGTGGGGTAAATTCCTGACATGAAACTTACTGCCTGAAAAAGCTGTTGCAGCTCTTCGTGTCCTCTTTGAGAAATTCTACTTGGGACTCTAACATGCTTATCATATTTATTAATCATGTACTGCTTTTTCAATTATTAATATAAGTGAACTTTGATACAGAACATGCTTAGAAATGACTTGCACTTGTGCTGTAAAAGGAGAAGTTTTTCTTGCAGTGCTGCTGCCACTGTGAGAGGGGAATGGCACAGGAAAGAAGCTGGGCTTTAGTCACCTTCATCTCCCTCTGAAGGTTTCCTGGGGTGTGCCTCAAATTCCCTACCTCAAAAGAAATGGTAGCACAGCTCTGTTTTGCACAGCTGTGGAAAAATATCACTTATTTCCTTTCTGAAAGCAGCAAAGAAACCCAGGTTCCTTCCACAAAACCTCACGAGCACAGAAACCTTCCCTTTCGTACATTTTTAAAGCGAGTCCTAACCATTTGCCTCAGTGCTGCAAAATAAAACTCTAAAAGTCCCAGTAAGCCCCAAAACAAGCTGCACAATGAACAGATTGAGCAAGTGCACCTGGGGATAAATGCATTATGGACTTAGATCCATTATCACACCTCTTCCCATCACAGCCACTATCCGAACCCCACAGGAAATCATTCATTGAGACGTGGAATGTCATTTTAGTTGTAGCATTAATTTCCCAGCTGCTGGTAGAGATATATTGTGCCCCTTCCTTGTGTATAAAAGAAAATGAGCACAACTCCATTTGATAACTTCACTACTGGATGTAGGTTTTATTAAGGGCCAAGGTCTCTGTAGTGTAAATGTTGGGAACATCCCTGCTCCTTGCTAAAGATGGGCCCTATGATTTTATTGTCTCTCCAAGCAGTGAATAACATGCATTGACATAATGATGAGGAGGTTCCAAATGAAGAATATGGCCATAACTAAAATGATATTATTCTGTCCCCTCAAGGGGAAGTTTTTCTCTCCAATCCCAGCAGGAGGCACTTGTGATAAAACTCAGTTTGGGATATTATCCTCCTCATGTTTATTTACTTTTCCCCTTTTTTATATATGCAATCAATATGAAAATGGAGCCAAATGTATGTTATACCACATAAACCCAACTGTTTCCTTTCTCTCTCTTTTTCTTTATGCAGCAGATTAAATCCTAAAATCTTCTACCAATCTGAGCACTGTGGAGCCAGGATTTTTTAGTGCAGATAAAAGGCAGAAAGCATACTTGGTAACAGTGTGCAGTCTGGTTCTTTCCTTTGATTCACATGGCCTAATTTAGACACCTGAGTTAAGACAAAACCTGTAAAAACCCAGAGAGCTTATTTCTTTTCATTGATTACTCTGAAACACTATAATGAGCCCCACAGATTATTATTTCTGTGCTGTAATTGCTTGGATTTGGTGAGATTAATCCTCCTTGCCTTGTCCTAGGGACTGGTGTTCTTGGAGAACAAGATCTGGAATTGTGGCCATGGAAACTAGAAGCACCCACTGTTGGTAGATAGGCCTAATATCTATTATTATGGGGATTTTTTGGATGAAAGAAGCCACATCCAGATGGGAATGGGGTGCACTGGTCTCAGCCCCCTGGTACCTGCCAATCTAGTTCTCCTAGGATCAGTTTAAGTGGTTGTTCAATAGTAAAAATTAGTTCACACCCAAGTATAAGTATTATCTGAGAAAAATGGGTCCTCCAAAGTGTAAACAAAGGGGTTTTTCAACAAAAACAAGCAGATATTTTGCAAAGTTCTTTGTAAATGTGGCTCTAAGTGTTGCTTCTGTCTTTGCCAGATCAGTCTTCAGTGGTTAAAATCCAGAGAGCCTGATCTCCATCACAGATCCATGCACATTAATTAAATCCCAGGGAAGTGTGTCTTTCAACCTCATTAGGAGCTGAAACAAATTTCACTGTCCTGGACAAAAAGTTTATTTTCACAGTGAATTTAGGGCAATCTAAATCTGTTTTCAATGGGAAAATTCCATCCTAATTATCAGCTCTCAACAGTCTTTGCTGTGACATCACACTGAGCTCCTGAAATATAAGAATCAAGACACCAAGAAAATAGTTCTGAATGCAAAAGAGGTCTAAAATACCACAGTTTACATCCAGTGTCTTTCAGATCCACCTGATCACTCAGCCACACAAATGACAATTCAGGGTAAGGAAAAGAAATTTCTCCAGAAATGTTTCTGAAGGAAGGGCTCTTTAATTAGTTGCATGGACTTAGACTGGTTTGACTTGTCCTTGTTATCAAACCACAGTCTTAAAACCAGATCAAAGTAGAGCTCTTTTCTGTTTCTCTCATTTTCAGTCTCTCTGGAAAAAAAAAAAAAAACTTAAGAAAAATCAGAGGGGTGTCAATGGGAACAGTTTAAGCTAATATTGTGAAAATGTGAGCTCTCCACATTGCAGAGGACAAAATTCCATCAGAAAGGAATGAGTCAAAAACGTTTATCACTACATGGTTCGAAATGGAGATAATGTGACTTGACGTGATAAACTCCCTCCCTGTCAAATGCCAGAACAATGTCCACTTTTAATCTTCTACCTTTACATGTTTTAACCCTAAAGTAGAAATATATCCTGGTAGGAGGAAGTGACAGATGCTCTGTGTGGTGTGGAGGTGATGAAAATAGTACAGCTGGAGCAGTGGTTGATGAAGAAGAACCTCTCACTCATACAAGCTCTATATTTAATGGTAAGTTAGTATTAAACAACTAAACTGGCACAGAAACTCCATGGTCATTAAGATTTTCACAGTGCATTAGGAAAAAATCTGAGCCTCCAGAACCAAAATACCTGTGCTCCTGTTAGGAGCTCAGCTACCCCTACCTAATTTAGAACAAATGTCTAATAGAGTGAGGATTGTTCCCTCTGAAAATATGCATATACTAATAGTGACCGTCCTAGGCCTCAGAAAAACTATCCCATAAATAAAAATTATGTGTGGTCACAGTTAAGAAACACTCCAGGGAGAAGGATCCATCACATCATTTTTGTCCCCTTTCTAGGAGTCAGCCTTTGGGGCTCCTTAGGGCTTGGGGACATTTCCATTCTCAAGTGTTCAGTAATAACCTTCAGAAATGGGGATGATCCCCTCTGAGAGTTCTCCTGATTGGGGCAGTCCCATGAAATGATAGAAAGGTGGTTTAGGATCTTCTCTCGATATAGAATCCTGTTTGCTTTCTGGGTAGAGGTAGCAATCACTGGATTGCTTACTAAGAGGAAAAAGATGAGACATCACAGCAGGGAAATTACATTTTTTAGTTTACTTAAAAAAATTTAGAATTTAAGTAGTCCCTTTTTTGTCTAAAACTGATGGCAGTCTCCCAGAAGTCCAAACACAGTGGTTCCTGCCATGGTTAGGCCCCTTCCTGGAGAGAGGAAAAGCAGATGGCAGTGAGGAGCTTCTGCTGGTGGTGTGTATGAAATTCAGGTGCCTAAATCCCTAAATGGGAAACATTTATACTGATGTTAATTTATTATATTAATTTATATTATATTTAGACCACCTTCCCAATAAAGTTTCTCACTGCCTAATTGTGGTGGTGCCACAAAGTGTCTCAGTGTTGATGGAAGTCAATAAATCAATATCTATATGGCTCTTAGGACCCAAAGGTTGGACTTCATTCCATCTGTCTCATTTAGGGATGTTGCTTTAGCAGATATTCTTAGAGCACACCTCTCAGGCTGGATTATGCTCAAAATATAACCACACCACCTCCTGCCCCCTCCCTACCTGGGGTTCAAACATGGAGGTACTGAACAAATTCCCTCCAGGAGAAGCAGGGACTAAACCCCTGTTTTCTATAGATGAAGCAGACACTCTTTATGGTGTGATTCCTCTCATCCACCCTAGGAGACATTGTTCTTTCTCTGGACTATAAAGACACTCTCAGGTGACTTTTCTCACATAGATATCAGATTTCCAAATTTATCCCAGACATACTAAATTGTGACTAACATGGAAATACTCCAGTGACCATCTTTAACATCATAACTTTCCCCCACATTTCCTACCCTCAAGCATTTTCTTGTGCCCATTTCAGGGGGCAAAAAATGGTTTCTTATAGTGCAGTTTTGCTTTTCCTTCCACTTTTCCAAACTCATGAATTTTCCCAGAGACTGAAGTGTGACTCGTTCTCCAACCACAGTTTTTCAAATTGGGAGTCACAAGCTGTGTACAATTTGAATGTGCAACTAAAATCCAGTAGATCTGAAGTATTCAGATCTATTCAGGGGGTATTTTGGGGCCTTTCCTCTGTGTGTAAGCAGTGAGACCAATTCTATAGATTCAACAGGATTTATTCCATGTGATCACCCAGGCTGCAGTGTCCAGCTGCAGGGGAGTTCCAGTCAGCAGCCTGATCCAGCTGGAATTGTTTTAGTCCAGGCTATTGAATGCTGGAATTCAGACAAACATATTACACCACAGAAGAGAGAAGGAACAAACATAAATCCATTCTGAGCAGTCCCCTCTCACTTGCTAAAGGTAGGTAAAAATGTGACTAATATGGAGAAAGTGAACAGAAAATGTGTATTCATAGCTTGTTTTAATATACAAATCTAGATGGAATGAAACAAAATTCCCTGGTAGTGAGTTTTAAACAAGAAAAACCCATTACATTTTCTGCAAACTGGAAATCCTCATTGCAGTGTGCTGTGGATTCCAAATGCTGAATGGATTGAAAAAGTGATCAGATGAATTAATGAAACAAAGTATATTGAAGGCATCATCACAACTTCTCTGTCAACATCACAAGCAAGAGAAGTCCCAGAATCTTGAAAGACGAGTCATGGAAAATGGTTCATTTCTCCCTGTGTTCCTGTGAAACCCATCAGAGGCCTGACAGCAAGTTAAGTGGGCCTTTGGTCTCATGCAGATTCCTGTGCTTTTATACTCTGGGAAATAATCTGAGTTATCAGCCACAAGATAAGCTGTCCCTCTAGACTGCATTTTACATCCACAATGTCTTTACTCAAACACCACAGTAATACACTCTTTTCCCAACTTCTGCCAATGTTTTCTTTGCATGATCGTATCCACTCCTTTTCACAGGGATGGTTTTCACACCAAGCCTGATGCAGATACAGCCCTAACAAAGGGATCTTCTTGTGGATCTTCCACAGGCCATGAATCTGACAGTGGTGCTCCCCAGTTTGCTCACCTGCTGGCACTGTAAAAAAATGTTGTCCACTGGACAATGTAGCTTGCCATGACAGATGCACTCGTAGGAAGAGGAGCTGTGCTCCATGTTCCAAGTGGTGATTCTGATGATTCTAGATAGAAACATCACACCCTTTTCCAAAGAAGATATGTAAGAAATTGTGTACTCTGATTGACTAACACAGATGTTTTATAGAACCACAGAAACAGAGCAGAGTTTGGATTGGAAGAGACCTTAAAGATCATCTCATTCCACCCCCTGTCATGGGTAGGGACACCTTCTGCTAGAGCAGGTTGCTGCAAGTCCCATCCAACCTGGCCTTGACACTTCTAGGGATGGGACAGCCACAGCTTCTTTGGGCAACCTGTGCCAGGACTCAGCACCCTCCTAGGGAAGACTTTCTTCCCAGTATTTAATCTAAATTTACTCTCTTTCAATTTGAAGCCATCACCCCTTGTCCTGTCACTACAGACCCTTTTAAAAGTCTCTCTTTGTCTTTCTTGTGGAGTCCCTTCAGGTACTGGAAAACCAAAATTAGGTCACCTCAAAGTCTTCTCTTTTCCAGGCTGGATAATCTCAATTCTCTCAGCCTTTTCCTCATTGCCTGAGCTGCTCCACCTCTCTGACCAATTTGGAGGTCTCCTCTGGAATCTCTCAACCAGGCTGATATGCTCCCTGTGTGATGTGCAATAAACCTGGCTGAAGGTGAATGAGAAAGGAAACTAATCCTTTTATTTGCATTGAGCAGTAAATTTGACTCAAACTGTCTGTGAAACAATCTCCTAAACTATTCTGGGTATGTTGAGATGAAATTAAGATCTAAGCTAAAAATTAAAATACTTGCTTTTCCTTTTCATCAGCTTAGTGTGCCTTTCTTAGAGATATTTGCCATTTTTGCAAACTTATTTTAATCCAGTCATGAGAAATGTATGAGACTCCCCAGTACAGGCACTGGAAAAGGTTCTCCAGTGTGCTCAGCATAGCTGGAGATGGGATGCATCATGTGGGATGGTTTTCCATTCCACAGCCTGTTGATTTTCCACAGTAAACCAAAACAGAAATTGGTTAATGGTGCTTAATATTTCTTGTGCTGGGCAGGCTGTGGGCAAAGTCCAATACTTGCAAACAGAACACTCTTTTTGCTGCGTTGCTGTCCTCGTTTACCCCAAAATTTTAACATGGGTGAACTTGTGGGAACACGCCCCAGGGAGTTTGCAGTGATGTAACTAATCTGAAGTGCTGTATTTAGCCAGATTTGGCAACTTGAGTGGAGAAAAGTCATAGAATCTTGGAAGAGCTGGAAAAATGGGGTTTGAGTCTCCTCACATCTCCTGTTTGGAAGAACACTACTAAATATATCGATTATTTGGGATTGTGAGAGTCCTGTCATGGACCTGGAGAGCTGCACCTCGATAAAGCAGGCACAAATTAGAATAAAGGCAGTTTAGGGGCGGATATTTTGCTTTCAGGGACAGAATTTAACCTTCCACTTTAGGACTGTGGATCTCTCATTACAGTTTCTTGATCTCTCCAGTAATTTGGGGAAAAAATACCCTGTCTTCTTATTTATCTACTTACATATATGGGATTGCCCGAATTCCAGTGATTTCAGTGGGGATTGAAGGCCTTTGTGATTCCAGACCTTGGTGGCCTTAGCTTCCCCAAATACAAAACTAGACATAAATATGCTTCCTACCTTCTTGGGCTGTTTGGAGAAAAATCCTTAACAGAGTTAGGTGCTTTTATATGTTTAGTACAGGCATGCAAGTCCCTACATGAGCAGCTGATATAAAGCATAGAGTCCACATCCTTGATTTCTACAGCTTTGTGGGCTTTGCACCTGCACAAAATGAATGCCAAATAGAAATAAAACTTGGATTCACATAATTTGTGCACCCTTTTTACAAAGACAAATGACTACACAGGCTGCGAGGCACTGGCAGTTCAAACTAGAGATGCATCTCAATATCCAGGAGCCTCTGTGTTTTCAAGTGTTGATTACTAACAGATGTGAAGACTCAGTCCAAAATAAAGAAGATTTGATTTCCCTCTTAGGTTTTTCTTAAGGGGGATGTGAACAAAAGCTTAATTTTATTTTGCTAATTACTTTTGATGATGGTCAGGCTTCTGCATCCCTTTTTACAATAAATCTTCATGGTAGCTACTCTTCTATTAATTATCCCAGTAGAAATAAAAACTCTCAACATAATACTAATATTATAATAATAATAGCATCACACTCAAGTGCAGCAGGGAAAGATAATTTTTTTTTTCTGTATTTATGAGTGACAAAAGGAAAAATCTGGGAAAAGTAGAAATTCCATTCTTGCGTCTTGTTTAACTAGTGCCCCCTCTTGTGGTGCTTTGGCAGCAGTACCAAACCCCAAAATCTTGTTTTCTGAGGTAAAAAATATTCGGGATGTAATATAGGCTCGTTACAGAGGTGATTTAAATACAAGGTACAGTAAAATAGATTAAATGATATTAAATGTGTAATTAAGAGGAGATGAATCAGCTGTCCATATTAGAAAAAAGAACAGTGGTGAGGGGATGTGGTAGGAAGGACACAGCAGGCAGGAGCATAGGATGTGCCTGGCTGCTAAAATCATTCCCCTTCCCTTCTGAACTGGACTCCTGGCTGGTGAACAGCTCTCTGACATTTTAGTCACAATCTTTCTGAAATCATTGCTCATTCGAGCATCCCGTCCCTCCTTTTTCTCTTCATTTTCCCTCTTCTCTCTCCTGACCATCTTTCTTTTTTCCTTAGTTTCCATTTCATCAGTAGCATTAGTTCTGCACTTTCTTTGCTCTCCAACTTTTTTCCCTGTTATTACCTCCACAAGCCAGACAGACACCTCAGATCCAAAACAATGCCCAACAATGCCCTTTTTGAGTTTTTTCTCCCTTTTTGTTTACCAACCCCCAGCTTGGCTTTTCAAAATCACTTTTTAAAGACTCTCTGCTGATGCGGCATTCACTTTCCTTTCAGATTAATTCTATCTGTGCTGGCAGGAGCAGGAGGAAAAAAATAACCCCAAAATGACCATTTTGAGCAGCGACTCACAGGATTCTTCCTGGAGAAGTTTTAAACCAGGAGATGTATCTTGTTCTACAGGGATCTCTGTCAACTTCTCTTTTTATGCATTTAATGTTCTTCCCCAGCGATAGCCTAAGGGTGCTTTCACTAAACAATTAATGTAAGGCATCTCCTGGGAACCTAATGGGTATTTAGCAATAAGTTCACTTCCAGTGAATTGTATAATGTGATATTTTGACAATGGATATAGCGAGGTTCTTGAAAGGTGAAGTTTTCTCCAAAGAAGCACTAAAATATCTAACAGAACTTCTGATAGCATTTTGTGGGGTGGAATGGGATGGAGACTGGGTGGGAAGGAGTGGGGAATTTAGCAGAGTGTTAGTGCTGTTGTACAGTATGTTCTTTAATTTTAGTGTCATCCTGTAATAATGTTCACTTTCACTAATACAATGTACAAGTCGTAATCTATTAGCGAAAATAAAATTTGCTGTGACATTTGATATGAAAGCCGCTAGCAATGAAGGATGTAGTACTGCAAGTGATATTTGTATTATGTTAATAAAAAATGATATTAACATATGAAACTAATACTAGGCAAGGAAAAGTGTTTAATATTAAGGCTTGAAATGCAGAAAGTTACATGAAATCTCCAGTCTGGTCTGACGTTGCTGTGTTCAGAATCACACTGAGAAGATTGTAGGCAGCAAGTTTTTTAAAAGGCAATTTTTAATTGTTATCAAAACTAATTCCAAGAGTTACCACAACAATAATTTAGTATATTAATCCAGTCATTTAAACACAGAAGGTGGCATTTTTAAATAGAAAAAAATTACAGGTCACTCATCCAGCATTGGATATTTCCCTACTAGAATTATTCTCACTGTGTAATCCAAATAAAACTAAAAACTCAGAGATGGGCTGTGGATTTTATGGCATTTATCTGTGGTGTGACAGCTTGCAAACTGCAAAATATGTCCAGCACTGTAGGATTGTGTGTGCAACATTTGTACAGAGCCAGTCTTCTATGGGGCACAGCGTGATTTGATTTCACAATAAATAAGTTGCAGATAGGTATGTACATGAAATCAGCTCATTTTTTTCTATTTATGCACTTGAAGCAGAACCGATTGAAGGAGTTGCTTTATTATTATGCTTTTTTCTAAGGAAACCGTGTTATAGTAGAACTGAATAAATCTGAATCTAAGATACATTTCTATCAAGCACATATATACATAAAGACAGATACATAGAATGAAAAGGAAAAACAGATTTGAAGAGAAAACTGGGGTTTGGTTTTTTTTACAGTGTTATTCTCAAAAACAAAATTAAAGTTTTACCTTAATCTTTCATTGTTTTCATGCACAAAATAACAAACACCCTATAAACAAACTACAAGAAACAAAACAAAAGCAAGAAAAAAGTTCTCAACTCAGTTAACCCATTTAACCCACTTTTGCAGATTATGTCTTTTCTTTTGTTAATAAATTTAAAAATAAGAATTATCAATCTGGGTGGACTCTATTTACTGATTCATTGTAATTTTTCAGTTATGATGTAATATTGATTTAATTTTCCTTCTAAAACAGTTTTTCAAGGTATTCAGAGTGAACTCTATGTGATATCTAAAATCAGAGGCATAGAGCAAATTATTCTAAAAGTGTTTTATTTCACAGGGTTCTGTCTTCTCTTCTCAGGCATTATGGTAAAATTAGGCTCGTTATCATATTTTGCAAATTTTTGGGGTTTTTTTTAAAATTTGAGAAACAATATGTTAAGATTTAACAAGGACATATCTAAGCAATGAAAGTATGCAAGTTCTGTTATTTTTATAGGAGTTATTGCCATTAAAAGCAATGATAATTCTAAAATTTAACGTTAATTCCATTAAAAATGCAATAAAACACAGCTTTTATATGTATATTGTTTTGTTTTACTCAGTTTTCAAAATTGGAATATAAATCAAAGGCTTACAGCAATCCTCATCCCAGTCTCTTAAGTTTCTAAAGATAATCTCAATTAGGGCTAAACTAATATATGGTCAAATACACATTCAACAGAACAACAAAAAATGCAGGAAGGTAGAAGAGCTGTAGAGGCTTTTTCCTGAGCTGGGTACATGGTTATTAAAGTAGCACCCTTATGGCAATAATTCCTGTTCAATAAATGTAGCCTAAGGATTTCTAAGTAATGAATTTTTCCAAATGAAACTGTAAAAGAAGACTCATTCCTTTCTATGAAAAATATCAGATTCTGGGCCAGTGGAAATTGGTGTAGTTCTGTTAACACCACAGAACTCTGCTGATTTACACAGACCAACAAATTTGGACCATTTGTCTTATAAAACACCTCTATTTGCAAGACAGAATCCAGCAGAGTTGTCCCTTGCGATACAAACATTTCTCAGGCTGTATTTACAGGCTGATTTATCAGCTCAACATTACAATGCACTGCTCTAACGTTCAGAGACGTGAGTGCAGCATTCATCTATGTGCTAAACACAAGCATAAATAACAGTTGATGCCCAGAGCCTTAAACCTGTGCATATAAATTCAGCTTCAGCCTCTCGACCTTAATGATCCACTCAGAATTGCACATGAACACAGCATTTGTAGCCTTATGCTCTAACAGATTTCTGTCTGCTTATTTTTGTAGAGGCAGTTTATCAGGGTAAATATGGTGTGTCTTAGCTGAAGGCTGTAGGACTGCTCAGGATGCAGATATCTGAATGTTTCAGGGGGTCCACATTCCAGGCAGACTGCTTACCAATACAGGGATTGTTGTTGAGAAAGTATTTGACTGCAAAGTGGTAACAGAGGTGCTTTTCTGCTTAAAATTATTTTCTAGAACTTATTTTTAAATCTTCACTCTTTATTCTTTCTTCTTCCTTCCTTCTTCATTCTCTAGCAAGTGGTAGAATCAAAATAGACCCAAGGTGGATTTAGAATCATAAAATCATTGGGGTTGGAAAAGATCTCCATGGTCATCATGTCCAATCATTAACCCACCATTGGCAAGTCCCCCAAATTCATGTCCCCAAGTGCCATATCTACACACTTTTTGAGCACTTCCAGGGATAGTGACTCCACTGCTTCCCTGGGGAGCCTGTTCCGATTCCTGACCACATTTTCAGTGAAAAACTTTTCCTAATATCCAGTCAAACCTTCCCTGGTACAACTTGAGGCTGTTTCCTCTTGTCTTCTCACTTGTTACGTGAGAGACCAGCCCCCACCTCCCTACAGCTTCCTGTCAGGGAGTTGTAGAAGCTGACAAGATTCCCCCATTGAGTCTTCTTTCCTCCACATTAAACACTCCCAACTTCCTAAGCTGCTCCTCATCAGACCTGTGCCCCAGACACTTCCCCAGCTCTGTGGTCCTTTTCTGTCCTTCTCTGGAGCATCTCAATACATTTCAGACCCTCTGAAATCCACGCCTACCATCATTTCCATCATTCAACATCCAATGTTGCCTAAATCTCTTCTTCATGGCTGTTCCCTGGAGCATTCCTACCTTCATTTTTTATTTGAGTTTCATTGGGTCTTTATTCTGAGTGACCCAGCAGTTAGGCAGAAAAACATTCAATTTCTCTTGATTATTTACAAATCTGAAAACTGGAGACTCACTTTGCTGAGAGATCTCCAAAGTAAACTTCATCCATCTCTGGAGAGCACTCTGAGATGTGAGTAAAGATGAATGATTGAGATGGATGAGAGGCATGGGGCAGAAAACACTCCACTATGGCTGTTACAGGAAAAGTCCTTAACAGGAACTGCTTCAGTGGGATTGGAAAGGGTGAGAGCAAAAAGGGGAACAGCTCTGAGTGTGAATACTCCAAGAGAAAGACCTGAGTTCCATTTGATACCAT
The DNA here is from genome assembly GCA_020086605.1 of Lanius collurio. Lineage (NCBI taxonomy): Eukaryota > Metazoa > Chordata > Aves > Passeriformes > Laniidae > Lanius > Lanius collurio. The sequence continues at coordinate 250,607 of JACBWW010000001.1, read as the reverse complement.
TTCTGCCTTGTCAGTTGGCCTTTTCTTATTATACTCATCAAAGGATCATAAGTTTGCAGTTTGTTGGGGTTTTTTTGAGGGAAAGTTGTTTTCTTGGGGATTGTATGACTAATGATTTTGAAAACTTTACATGCTACAGAATCACAAAGTGGCAGAACAGGTAATTTTAGAAGGGACCAGAATAATTTTGGAAGGGTCCTTCACCTTGTCCAACCTCCCTGCTCAAGCAGGGTCATCCCAGAGCACAAGGCACACGATTGCATCCAGATGGGTCTGGAATATCTCCAGTGAGGGAGACTCCACATCCTCTCTGGACAGTCTGTTCGGTGCTCGGTCACTGCACAGGGAAGAAGTTCTTCCTCATATTCAGGTGACACTTCCTCTGCATGTCAATCTATTTTGGAGTGTACCTTCTTGTCACATAGCTATAAGGTGTTGTCCTTTAAAAGTGAGTAAATAAATAAGAACAAAGCCCTTCACCAGGATTACTCTGGTTTTCCTCTATTTTTTTGAGTAAAAGTTACATTCCATGGAAAGTTACCATGCTATTGCTTATGATAACAATAAGTTATTGCTTATGATAATAATATTCTTTTTACATTCCTTTACACAATGGAATTAGAGATATTGTTAACCATTTTGCAGGAGGGTGAAAACTGTATGTGAAATATTACATTTAATTGCCGAGCTTATCAGAACCAAGCTAGAGGTAATTCCAGCTAAACCTCTGCTCCTCTCTGTCCATTTCTATCAGAGATTGTGTACTCACAAGAACAAAACACATTACTGGATTTAAAATTTTAAAAATGCACTGCTGTATTTTAAAGAGAGCAGGAAGAATCATACAAATAAGCTGTCAGTATTGTTTTTTTCTTTTTCCATTGTGTTAGAAAAATAAAAAACATTGAAGATTACATTGCTGCTTAATCATTTCATCTATTTGTGATTTATTTAAAAGACAGATTAACTACTTTCTCTATTAAACACACCACAGATTCCTCAGTGTTACTGACAGCAAGTTGCTTTTTTTGAGGCAACAACATCACTTTAAGGAACATACTTGGAAACTATTTTCTCATCTTATGTAAAAGATGGGAATTTTTTAAGCTAACTTCCTATTAGGACTGGTCCTTCTGATGTATGTCTTCATATCAAAAGGTGGCATGAATATTGGGTCTCGTGTGATAATTCACAATAAATCTGTGGTTCTTGACTGTAAAACCAGTTAATACTGATTTGAGTTTGCATGTTAATAAAAAATAAATGTGTTTATTAATTTACTAATAAGAAATATGTGGTTGAACAGTGCTTCAGAGTTAATAGAAAATCACCAAATAAGAGGTACCAGAGAGAATACACAATGGGGAACACTGTTTTTTTTGGTGAAGACTTGAAAAGATACTCTAATGCAAGTTGTCTTTGCAAAAACATAATTCTCAAGCTTGTAGCAGTAAAATTCTTGATACTTTAATAAAAAATGTAAATCTGAATGCATTCCTCACTGAGATGCTTTATAATCAAATCTGCTTCCTTTTCCTTTGGAAGTAATTGAAGACTTTTTCGTTTTCCAGAGTGAAACATCCCACCTTAGCTCAACCAAGGCATCAAATCACTTTGTTAGAGCATGGGAAATAAAATTCCAGCATCTGGCCTGGATCAGGCAGCACAGAGACAACCTGGGTGTCCCCTGGCCTGGCTGAGCACCTGAGCCCTGCACTCTGGGCTGCTCTCCAGCATTCCTACACCTGGACAGAAGCCTCTCCTGGACCTGAAAAACTCTTCCCAAAAGTGTGTTGACAAAGTTATTTTCTTAGAGTGTATTTTTGTTGTTAACAATCATCCTGTTATACATAACTTAGTTATAAACTGAGTCTATCTGGTATGCCTGAAGCTAAGCTTATATATAAGTTTTTTTCCAAACTGGGACAAAAATGATGGCAGGCAGGACCCTGATGTGATGCACTGTGAGTAATTTCATTGCCTTTAATGGCGCATGTAAATTTTCATGTGACCAAAGGCTTAATGAGTTATGACTTACACTTTCCAAGTAAAAGTCCATCCTGTGAAAGGTCCAGTTGTGCCATCTCTTAGGCTAACAGCAAACACTCCAAGGGTGGTGGCACCAAAGGCTGATGGTAGCCCACAGCACTTGGTTCTGTTGTGCCAGGAAAGAAATAAGTTCTGGAAAGGGCTTTTCTTAATCATTCCCTGAAGGAGCAAGTGTCTCTCTCCCTCTTTTTCCTGACTAGAGGGCAGCCCAGAGTTATCCACCTCTTGAGGCCAAAATTAGCCTTTCTGAGCTCTCCCCTGAGGATCTGTTCATGTGCACACACAGAGACATAAACAGAAATGCTTTTTCTCCATAAAGCCCTGAGAATACCAAGCTACTTTGCTTTCCTCTGCTTTAATGCCACTGTTGTCCTCCAAAAAACTTTCCTAGAGTCACTAAGTAGTTTGAGTTGGAAGGGATTTTAAAGATCATCTCATTCCAATCCCTTCCACAGGCAGTGACACCTCCCTCTATCCCAGCTCGTTCCCAGCCCTATCCAACTGGGTTTTGAATACTTCCAGGGATGGGGCATCCAACTTTTCTAGTGATGCTGTAAAGGCAGCTGTTGCCAGGTCACATTGATCACTACTGAATTAGGACCACTTCAGATAAGTCACTTGGGCTGTCTTGGAAAATAAATATGCAATTTCAAAGAAAGTGATGAAAAAAAAGTGAAATCTGAGAGAATTTAGAGACAAATGGAACCCATCAAACTGAATGATTGTGAAGTTCAGTGTGACCACTCTGGGTGTCTGACTGCTCCACTGAAAATGCTTAGCATACACAAGAGTGAGCCGGTGTATAACTAGAATAAAAGACATAAACTTCAGGTAGGAACATACTGTGGTTCACATTTCCAAATAAAATGCCATTTTTATTTGGGTAGCTGTGTGGGCCTAGGATTCTGCCTGGTTAGTCCTTGTACATCCATCACTCAGACATCAGGAAATAGAAAAAATATCTACTCAGAAATGACACTAAAAGAGATTTTTGGTTAAACTCCCCTAGGTCTAAAGATGATCTATCCCTTCTCTTCCTCCTTCTTTCAGAGGGCAATGTCTAAATCACAATATGAATTCCTTCAAAGTATGAACTTCCAAGTCTGCCTGACAAGAAGAGTTTTGGAACTGCTCAGATTCATGCTGAACTACCCTCTGTGACAAAAATCAGCCACTTGCAATGATCAAGCAGCAGTTTCAGATGATATTTTCTCCTTGGTTTCTCTTCTTTGGCCATTTGCATGTTAAATTCTTAGGAGCTGCCTTTTGTTCTGTTGCACTTATACTTAATTTTCACTCACTGGAAAATATTATCTCATATCTTCAGTTTATCTGAAGCTTTTCTGTTCCACTGCCAACATGACAGAAAACCTTTATCTTATTTTATTTTTGTATCAGCTAATAATTAGCAGGAAACAACCTGATGATTCAGGCAATGTTGATAGCAATCTTTTGCAGGAGGTCCTGGTTAAATATAGGAGCTGTTTCTACATTTTGAATAATTTATTAAACTGTGAAAAAATACCTCAAATCCTACAAGTTAGATTTATATTCTCTCTGTGTGAAAAATATGATATATTTTCTGACAGCTTAAAATAAATATAAGACAAATGTCTTTGACAAAGATAAAATGTTTATTATATCATAAATTCACAGAATGGTTTGGGTTGAAAGGGACATTAAAAATCATCTAGTTCCAACAGCCCTGCTATGGGTAAGGATATCTTGCAGTAGAACAGGTTGCTCAAAACCCCATTCCACCTGACCTTGAATACATCCCAAAATATACTTGAAATAACATACAACAAAATATTCCATGAGCTGTTCAGCCTTGTATAGTGAGGAACTTCCCTAAATCTGCTCCAGAAGAAATACATAGAGTTAGGCAAGTAGCTGGATTACATACCTAGGGATAAAGGCAGCTCTTTTTTCCAGCTGCCAACCCCACATGCTCAGCATTAGGACCCCAAAGTCAACCCCTCCTCTTTCCATCTCATGCCTCACCAGAAGTGCCATGGTTTCTGAAATTGCACTTGCTGACTGAGGGCAGTGGGCAGCTTGCCACTAATTCCATTGGAAAGTGGGTCACTCCTGGTTAGCAGTGGAGCTCAGGACAGAGGTGCCAGCCCACAGTGCCAGCCCACAGTGCCAGCCCACAGTGCCAGCAGTGCCTGGGGTCTGCAGGACCAAAAGGAGTCAAAGGCATCCAACAATAATGGGGGGGGCTGCTCAGCAAAGCAATGAAAGGAACTAAAAAGGTAACTTTATAATTTAATGAATTCCTAACCTGGACAGTGATTCATGCAGAGAGGACTTCATTTCTCCCACCTTGCTCTTCTTCCCCCCCAGAGGTACTAAACACACGTGTGGTATCTAACAGGTGAAAAAACTCCTTTTGAAATCACTCAGGTGTCTTTTTTTCCCCTTTCTCTCACAACAGCAAATTAAACCCTCTGTTCACCTTCATTACCAGCTTCACCACCAGCTTTGAGAGCTCTGCAAAGCAGAGAAGGTAACCAGGGTGCCACCAGCTGTCACTGAGGGTGACTGTGGAAGTGGCTTCTCTGGATCCCATGGCTCATCCTCCCCTGAACCCCCAGGGATGAAACTTCTGTCATGGTCCCTCACAGCTCCTGTTTGCACCCATGACAGCATAACATTTGGAGGGAACTAAAGACATGAGTCAGCTTGCAGTTATTTAAATTACTTTATTGTTTCCTATAGAGAAAAGGAACAAACTGTATTGGTGCTACACAAGTGGCCCCGTGCTCAACTTCTTAAAAGTTACCTTGCAAAACTAGAAATATTAAAACAAAGAAAAAAGTTATCATAATTTTGCATCCCTTGTGATAATCCCAGGCATGTATACTTTCCTCATTCATAGAAACATGTTTTTCTTAGTCTGCAGCTAGCCCATTCTAAATAAATAAAGAATAGACAGAAAAATGTAATGTAAATAATATAAATATATACAAATATGCTCGAGGATAAGATCTGCCCGCATAAACCTGTTTTGAGTTACTCAGCAGTTTGTGCAATATAAAATATCATTAAGCTACTGCTCAGTGACATTTTTGGTTGAAGAATGCAGTCAGTAGATTTAGGGAGAAATCCCAACCTGCTCCAAGTAAGCTGGGAGTCTGTAAATGCGGGAGTTCTTCTCCACTTCCTGTAGCTCCTGTGTCCTATGGATCCTCCTCCAGTGCACGTGGGTGCTCTGAGTACAAAATTCCACAGCATGAGCAAAGCTACAACATGCAGGGCTGATCAAAGCATAATGAAATTAACTTCAGATTAAACACTCCCAGGGCTGGATGAGTCATCAAAGGGCCTGCTTCTGTGAGAACACTGAATTCCAAGGTGCTATTCACTCCACAGAGTGATTTCTGGAGGCCATGGATTTCTCAAAGCCTGCAAAAGCAAGGTAGAAGTCTATCTTAGTCTTGAAAACTACCTTTTAGATACCCAGAGTTAAGTGAGGTTACTGGTGACTGAAGATTTATGATTTTTGAAAGCTTTGTGAAAGCTGATTATAATTTATGAAGACATGAAGCCAGATAAATAAGTACATCCATCCACCCATCCATCCACCCATCCATCCATCCATCCATCCATCCATCCATCCATCCATCCATCCATCCATCCACCCACCCATCCATCCATCCATCCATCCATCCATCCATCCATCCATCCATCCATCCATCCATCCATCCATCCACCCATCCATCCATCCATCCATCCATCCACCCATCCACCCACCCACCCATCCACCCATCCACCCACCCACCCATCCACCCATCCATCCATCCATCCATCCATCCATCCATCCATCCATCCATCCATCCACCCAAATTTTCAGGACCACACTTTTTGGTTCTTTCACCTCTGCCTTGTCCTTCTGTTTATTTATTTGTTTAAAACTGTTCTATTTCATTGCATACTTTTGTCTGTGGAAGAAGATTTTCTTTTTGGCTCTTTCTTTGAGAAAAAGAGGAAGGAAGGAAGGAAGGAAGGAAGGAAGGAAGGAAGGAAGGAAGGAAGGAAGGAAGGAAGGAAGGAAGGAAGGAAGGAAGGAAGGAAGGAAGGAAGGAAGGAAGGAAGGAAGGAAGGAAGGAAGGAAGGAAGGAAGGAAGGAAGGAAGGAAGGAAGGAAGGAATTAGGGACATCATGCATTCCCCAAGTCATTCAAAATCTTGCTTCAGACTGTACTTTTTCCTAATATGTCTTCCTTTTCCATTTGGAAATTTTGTTTGGGAGAAAAAGAATTCTAGGTAATTTTCTTCAGGTTCCAGTGTCAGACATTCAATCAGAGCAGGGTTTCCGATGTTGTTCCAAAGCCACAGTAGGCAAATTAATTACATGTAATGTGATGCATCAAATCCAGCGAGGCTTCAAAGAGCAGACAAATTTTTGGCCAGTTTTCAGGACTTGGGCCAGGGCTGAGATGCATCTTGGCACCACAGAATGCTCCTGGGTCTGTATTCCTGTCTGGTCTATATTTCCACCTGGTCTGTTCAGTGTGAACACAAACAAGTTCTCTCCACAGTCTGCAGCAGGTTGCTGTGGTTTGAACAGGACAATGTCCACACATGGTTTTGATATGTTTAGAGAGGTGGGGTTTTTTGATACAGGCAAAACCAATCAGGAGTCTAATGACAGATAATTTAGAGTGATGTAGATGAACTTATGATTCCTATAATACCTCTTCATTCTTTGTCTCTCTGGAAGAGAAATGGAATTTGTCATTGGTGTGGGTTATGATGCCCATAAAGCTGATGTCTGTCTCAGACAAGTAGAGCAAAGATAGTTTTTTTGTTCCTTATACAGCTGTTTCTGCCAAGGGAGATATCAGGATTCATGGGTTAATGAGTCTCTGAAATAAGATTTTTTTTCCTCCTGGAAGCATTAGTGACCACTGCCACTGCTGTTCCAAGTAAAATCAGGGAAAAATCAGCTTTCCCAATTCTTTGGGACTTCTGATCCCAAATGGGTTTTTTCCCACTAGCTCCACTAGAATTGCTCTACTGAAGAAACCTGGACTGGCTTTTCAGGCTTTGTTCATTCAGTAAAAAAGAACATGATTTCTTGTGACAAAGGTGACAATTAGGCAGAAATTTATTTGGTTCAGAAATATTCTTCTGGTACATCCAGGCTCCCCACCAACACAAGCAGGTTCAGATAAGGCAGGTAGAATGCAGTGCATATGTTAAGGCTGGAAAGGGACATGGAGTTTAAATATAGAACAAGAAAGGCTATAGAAAAATGAGTGGGAGGAAATCAGAAATGGGGTATGTAGGCAATTTTGGTGCTTTAATCTAAAAAGACCATGATTAATAGATTAAAGGCCAGAAGGGACCACTGTGAAAATTTAACTTTACCTCCAATGAACTTCTGGGAACTCTATTTTGTGTTGGAGTTGAGTCAAAACTCTTGTGATTGGTACACATGTTTGCAGAACATCAGGGTAAATCAAGCTTGATATGAAGATTCCCAAGGTATCTTTTCCAAGTTGGTGTAATTGCCTTTTACTGTATGATGAAAGTCGTTATTTCTCCATCTAATGGTGTTCTGAGAACACTGAAAGCAATTAGGATTCAAGAAAATGTGTGCAAATAATCAGTTTGTGTTGACTCACATTTTTGCTTGGGTTTATATTATTGCTTTTTGCATCCAGTATGTGTTTCCTTGTTGAAAAGAAAAATAAAGATTAAGACAGGGCCTTGGGAACTCTGCTTTCAATTTGGTCACGTCAGATGTGTAATATAAATTATTATATATTTGGTATGTAAGAAAATGTTGTTGAATTTTCTTTTCAGAAAGAAACATTATATCTCAGTAAGGATTTATGCAGTCCATCTATAGAGGTTTTGAATGCCTTCCACTTTGAAGGAATAACAGCAAAGAGGCTTTCACAGCATTATTTATTTTTGTTGTTGTTATATTATTATTATATAAAGAACGTATATCATCTGTGTGATAGAGAAAAATAATTACAGGTCTTTATAGAGAAAACATAATTATGACTTCTTGGTCCTGATTTTGCAAAGGACTTAAGCTCTTTTGGAGCTTAAGTTGGAGTTGGAGTAAAGCAGAGCAGCGATCTTTTGGAAAGAATTACTCCTGTGTTTAAGCAGAAGTGCTTTGCTGAGGTGTGGCCATGGTCTCTGTTTTATACACTAAAAACAGGACTCCAAGCTTAATTCTTTCTTATTTCAGCCACGGAATTCCTGTTGAGCTGGGAGAACTGGAACCTGGCTCACTGAAGATTCTGTGCAATTTGCTCATGGCTACAAAGAGAACACTAAATACCAGCCTGGGTTGTGCTAATGCTGAGGGTGAGGGTGACTCCAGACATTGGGAAACATCCATTCCAAAAGTGCCCTGAGCTTCCAGCCATGAGGTGGAACCATCACACACCAAAGGCCTCAATAAAACCCTGGCAAGGAACTTCTAAGGTCAACAACTCTTTATTTGAGAGCAGATTTTCTCAGAGAGCAGATTTTTTTCAGACATTCTCAACTGAGGAATCCTTTAACCTGACTGAGGTTAATGGAGGAAAACAAGGTCTGAGAACAGGGTCTAAAAAAAGGTGTTCCTGAAGACTTTCAAAGGAAGGAAGTCAGGCAGATAAATTACAGCTGTCAGTGAAATGGCAGAGCAGCATAGATTCAATTTTATGTTTTAAATAATAGGAAGTAAGTGTCAAACATTCCTGGAAATGGCAGGAACTGTGCTGTGCTGTCTTGCAGACATGCCAGTCCTTGGAAGTGTTCAAGGCCAGATTGGAAGGAGCTTTGAGCAACCTGGTCTGGTGGAAGATGTCCCTGGCAGGGAGACTGGAATGAGATGAGCTTTGAGGTCCCTTCCAAACCATCACAAGATTCTCTGAATATCTATCAAAAAAGTCAGAGTACGCAGATTTTCTCTTAAATGCTGTTCTACTTCATCCTATTATGTGTTTAAACACTAATACTTTATGGATTTTTCAAATATATGTTTTAATTTAACAAATTAAAGATTTTTTCTGGGTTTTGTTAGATTTATTTGGATTTCTGAAATATATGTTTTAATTTAAAAAATGAAAGGAACACTTTTTCTAGTTTTTGTCAAATTTTGTTTTATTATTTTGTAAAAATATTTCATTTTCATGAAAACCTAAATCCAAGCAATTAAAGAAGCAGCTGTTAAAACACTGAAATAAATTCCATTTTTAACTGTGTTTGTTTAAAAAAATCCATTTTCAAGGCAGTCCTGTTACCTTAATTGAACAGTCAATTACCTGATTGTTTTTATTGTCTCTGGCACTGTGGCATTCAGAGCCTCCAGTGGTCCATGCACTCCATGCACACCCAACACAAACTATCCTTGCCTCCAGGAGTCTGCAAAATAAAGGAGCAAGAGGTGCAAGAAGCAGTGCCAGAGCAAGGTCTTACCAAGCAACTGAAAGAACCAAAGGATTGAAATATGGTGCTCTGACCTGCTTTCAAGAGCCATGAACAAATTAAACATCAAGTATTTTCCTGCCTAGTGCTGGAACCAAGGACTGTGGAGTTGGAACCATGGAGGTATAAGCCAAGGAGGACGAGGAGGAGCTTCCTCCTCCTCTTCTACTTTCTTTAAAGTGTCTTTAAAGTATCTGTGTTAGAGATAACTTCTAAACAAAGCATTGGCAATGTCCTCTTCACTGTCTTTCTCACTGACTCCTAGGACTGTCATGTATTATGAAGTGTCTCCTTCAGCTTGAATGTGAAGATAAGAATGTGTAGGCAGAGCTTAGAGGAACATTGAAATGCTTTCTCAGCCCATCACCACACCATGGGTTACATCTTTTTGGTTTTGATGCTTTTTTGTCCTGCTCTCTCTGCAGCTGGCACTGTCATGGCCAGGGACTCCAGAGCCCTGACTGGTTTTTTGTCAATGGCTCTCAAGTTTATCTCTAGAAATAAAGGCAGAGCAGAATGAATTCCTTTATTCTGTTACAAAGAGGTGGAATGTTTGGAGATGGAGAGAAAGCAACTACCCTGTCCAACCAATACAGAATCACCAAATCAATAAGGTTGGAAAAGACCTTTAAATTCATCAAGTCTGTCAAAACCAAATACCACCGTGCTCACTAAACCAGATGAAAAAGTGCCATGTCCATCCATTTTTCTAACACTCCTGAGGATGTTGAGGATGTTGACTCCAACACTTTCTGAGGAGCCTGTTTCAGAGGTATTTCAGAGGTATAGTATTTCAATACTATTTCAATGAAGAAATTGCATTGTATATGTATACATATATAATATATAGAGAGTCAATATTCTCTTCTCTGAAGGGGGGCCACTAACATTATTTTAGTAGTTAAAAACCATTTAAGAACTGCAGCAATCTAAATCCCCTCTCTTTGATAGTGCCACAAATATCAAATGCATGTCTGGTGTCAACCCAGAGCAGTAAGATCAACATCATCCCTTGTTTGCTGTAGGAGTGATTTTGTTCTCCTTATATAACTGGCAGTTGACAGCACTTCTGAGACCAGAAATATGTGACAAGTCTAAAATTTGTGTTACTGGTTTGATTTTAATTAACTACAGTTCTTTATCAGGAGTGGTGAGGAAGTTTCATGTCTATTTTGGTGAGCCCAAGATAGGAGAAAATCAGATCTACTCTGTATGGGCTCCTCTTTGTCTTTTCTACTACTAAATAAATAAATTAATTAATAATAAACAGGAAGTAGGAATTGTATCAGTCAAGCAATATTTCAGCAAGTGGGAAACAGCATTTTGTTCCTGGGAACAGACCACACCAAGTGTCTTCCATCATGGAGCACTGGAAAGTTCTCTGAGGTAGGAATGGTCTAAGCCATTATGGATCCAGTTCAACTGGTATCTCTTTAGTTTGCCTAATATAAATGAGAATAAAAACTATTTCCATGTGCATAGATTTGGGATTTTTGGTTTGGTTTTTTTTTGTTTGTTTGTTTTTTGGTTTGGTTTTTTTTTTTTTCCCTACTGAAGACATTGCTTTATTTGTTATTTCATATATATGATGCTAAAATACATTCTCCTTCAGGACAAGAGGGTTTAGAGAAGGTGATGAGTGTGTTCTGATACCAAATGACATGGTCGTTTTGCTGAGATATTTGTAAATCTAGGCTGTTTAAACAGCAAAGATTTTAATATGATTTTTGAGTCATATGCCCTCATTAGTGTTGCTAATTAAAAAGTGATACTCATGTGAGATGTGTGAACAACAAAATAAACCCAAATATAGTGTATTTTATAAAAGGAATGTTTGGCAAACAAAAATAACAAATAGGGCCAGACCCTATTTAATCTCAGTCTTGTCTGATTGTCAACACATTGTCTGCTGTAAACAGTATTTGTGGAGAATTTTGAACTGTTTGCAGATCATCTACCCTGGTTTTGAAGATGCTGCTGGTTATGTGAAAGTATTTGCTGTCTAGCTTGAATTAGCTAATTTATTTTCATTGCCCATTGTCAATCTTCCAATAATTGCTCGTAGCTATTCACTGTTGCAGTATGTCATTAATAATGAAAATCTGCTGCCACTTAGTCTAATGTTATGTGAAAGCACTCTAACAATTTGAAAAGGACTAAAATTAGGCTGCAAAAATTGGTAGGATTCTAGAGAAATTACATTTCTTATGGAGAAAATTATTCTCTTGTTTTACAGATTTTTAAAAAAATCCTGTTGCTGTCTGTAACTTGGATATAATTTTGTATTAACTTCTATGGGATTCTCGAAAATTTACAAAATCATTGTCAATATTTACTAAAAGGCAGAATTATCCTTAAATTAAAGCTTTCATGGGGGATTTCAGTACAGAAAATGAAAACACAAACAGAACAGATCATGGAGGAACTGCAGAGGGAACAAAGCTTTCCAAACCAATTTATACATGAGACATTGGAATGAAGTTGGGGTTTCAAATCTCTTTTTGGTTTAGGTTTTGCTTGTGGCCCAGGAATGTGGTAGTCAGGCTGTGATGGACAGGTCTGGTGTTTGAAAGTTGCAGCAAGAGACTTGGAAATTAGCAGAGATAAGATACAGAGAATTCATTTGGGTCAAAAAGAGGACAGGAAGGAGGAGAAAAGTCCTAGAAGTCTTGTAGAGCAGGTGGGAAGTGGGTTCTTGGCAGGAGAAATAGAATGGCAAAAAGAGAATGGAAAGCCTCAGAATTATCACTCAGCCAATAATAACCATCTTCATTTGTTCACTTCTTTTTTTATTTTACCTTTACAAGGCCTTCACAAACCTTTTACTTTTTTAATGTGCTTTCTTTCCTCTTGATTATGACTTCATTGCACTGTATTTTTTCTCTTCATAAGTGAAGCTATTACCAAAAAAAGTTGGTTTTACTTTGTGAGCATCAGTCTTTCTGAACTTGACTTGCAAAAATATCTACCTCTCTCCTTTTCTGTATCTTCTACGCAAGAAATATTTATATTTCTCTTATAAGTTAATCTCTAGGCAACATTCATGGTCAATTCATCATGTCTGACTGTATTGCCAAGGTCTGCTATGGGGTTAGGTAGATCTTGTTCTCAGCCCTTCACCCACTCACAGTGACTCAGGTTTTATCTACTTAGTTTATTACTTCCCCTTCTACTTCAGAATATCTTCACAAAATTTTGCACATACCAGGTCTAGCTGTTCATCATTCTTTAACTTTACAGCTTTCACTGAGTTTTTGAGCCCAATTGGCACTGGCACAGGTTGCCCAGAGAAGCTGTGGATGACCTGGAAGTGCCCAAGGCCAGGTTGGATGGGGCCTTGGAGAAGCCTGGGATAGTGGAAGGTGTCCCTGCCCACGTCAGGGAGGTGGAACAAAATGATCCTTAAGATCCCATTCAACACAAACCATTCTGTGATTGTATCAATTCAGCTGTGAATAAATGGCAGAATTTTGAGAAGAAAATGGAAGAAAATGAAGAGACACTTTAACTATTGGAATTGTGGCAAAGGAAATATGAAAGCAAAACCAGTTTTTATCAGATAAAACACGCGGATTCACATCCCAAATGTCATGGTTTTAACACTGGCTAAGCACCAGGCACTCACAAAAAAAATATTCATTCATTTTCCTCTGCTAAAGCTAAACAGAGGAGAGGAAATCAAAACAAAAAAACTTCATGAGTTGAGATAAAGATTAGGGGAAAAGCATTTTAAGGGCAAAATAGGTTCAAAACTCAAACAGTATGAAGAAAATTTATTATTAAGATAATTGAAAGTAAAAAGGGTAATGAGAACTAAAACAAACCTTTAGAACACCTTTCCTTCTTAATCCCTCCTTCCTTCCAGTGCAAGGAGGCAAAATATGGGGTTTTCATCAGCCCTTCACTTCTTAAAAGTCTTTCTTCAGTACACTTAAGGAAAAAGAGTTTCTTACTTCTGCTGTGCTGTGGGTTCCTTCCCATGGGACATTGTTCTCTGCAAACTTTTCCAGCGTGGTTTTGTCTTTCACAAACAGCAGCACCCCCGACCTGCTTTAAAGTGAGTCCCTCCCACAAATGGTGCAGTCTTCCCAAAACTGCACATCCTGGGTCATTTTAGTTCACGGGGTTTCATCTTTTAAGGATAAGTTGTCCAAGTTTGGAAACAAGGGTTCTCTTTGTCTGTGTGTGGAAGGAAGGGTCCTCTCTCTCTGTTAGAGCTCCTCACCAGATTACAGCTTTTCAGCATCCACACGCTCCAGCATGAGCACTGCTCCTCACGGGCTGCACGTGGATCTCTGCATCCTCCCACACCCTTCATGAATTACAGGGAAACAATTTGCTGTATTATAGTCCTCACTGCAGCTTGCAGGAGAATCTCAGCTCCGATGCCAGGAGCACTTCCTCTCTCTCCTTTTCACTGACCTCGGTGTCACCATATTGGTTCTCCTCACGTGCCCTCATTTCTCCCTTGTCTCTGACTCGGGAAAGAATTGGTGTCCAGAGGTCTCATTTGGTCTCAAATTATATCAATTGAAAAGTTTTTATAGAGTTCTACTCTGGTTATTACGTAGCTTTGTACACTGCTTAATTTCTGTGGTAAAGCTTGCCTCTACATGCCTTGGAATATCTCAAACCATCTACAGACAGCTCAGAGATCCCTTGGCTGTGCAGCTCCTCGTAAGCCAGTGCCAGCTGTCAGCTACTCACAAGAAGCAGAAGCAAAGAGCTGAAATATAGCTCAGACCTTGGTTATATTCTTGGAATCATTTATTCCCCATCCCGAGGGACGGGGTGCATCCTATCAAGAGGGCAGCTGGGAAAAGAGGCAGAGCCTCCGTGTGAAGTTACTTTTGTCACCAGGGGGAAGAAAGGGGATACCAGGGGCGGAGCTGGGATAAACAACCAAGCACATCAGAGTCCAGGCTACTTGAACTTTAAACAAAGGAATATCTCAGACTCACATGGCCAGGACACAGGCAGGAGCCCAGGGAGTACACTGCAACATTCCACAACACTGGAAGGTTGATCCCATCCGGGCTCTGCATTGTGGAGTTGCTCTCCATGCCCTTTGCCACTGGCCACATGGTCCCCACTGGCACGGTGCAGGCTGTGCCGGCTGCCAGCTCCACCCAGTGACTCTCCTCGTGTGGGGCACTGAAAAGGAAAACCTGCTGCCACCCCTGCCCTTCTGTCCTCAGCACGGGTTGTTAAAAGCAGCTAGGCAGGTAAAGTTTATTGCAAGCCACGCTGAGATGGCAGTGGCCACGCTGTCCCGGCTGCATGGGCATTCAAGGTGCTGGCCCCGGCTACATGGCTGCTCACAGCACTGGGATGGCCCCCCTTGCCCAGTGGCACAGAAGGACCCTGGAAGCTCCTCCAGGAAGGGCCTGGTGGCCCCCTTGCCACCCCTCAGAGGGGAGCAAGAAAGAGAGTTTCCCAAGATTTTTTCCTGTCTTAAATACGTCATCACAGAGGCGTTCCCGATTTCTCTAATTGGGCCAGTAACTTGCCCATTGTCAGAGCCTTCAGTGACTGGCTCTGTGCTGGACATAGTAGAAGTTTCAAGCAGCTTTTCCCACCCACTAAAAACCAGGCTGTGTTAAGGTATCACACCAAAGAGTACAGGTGACTTTCTAATGTTCTGAAATTCGAGCCTCCTTCTAGAAGGTAGCTGCTATGGTTTAGTCCTAAACATTGGTTTTTCAGGAAGGTGGAACACATTCATAGATCACTGAACACACCAGAAACATGTCTAGCTGAGAGCATTCTGAAGCTACAGATGGTTTAGAGGCTTGGAAGGAAGTTGAAGAACATATGAGTTTGCCCTGGTTTTATGGCTCTTCCCTGGGCATCTGCTTTTCGACAGCTATCGGAGACAAGGTGCTGAGAGAGATGGTGGGGTTCAGTCAGGTCTTCCTGATGTTCTTATGATCTTAGAAGAACTCAGAGTAAGCTGACTGTGAGTTAGACAAGCATGGCTTGTACTTCTGAACCGTGGAAGAATGGAATAGCACTTGGGGGGTACTTTAGATTTCTCCAGTGGAGACATCTGCATCTGCCCTTGAAGGAAACAGATGCATTTGGGCTTGATTCATTCAGCCTACTTTAATGTTCTACTTTTGGTGACATCAAATACAGCCTCAAGATACCCATTCCTCTCCACTGACCACAGAAGGAGTCCAGGGTGAGTAGCTCAGAGATAGAGTTTTACATTTCAGACATCAGCATTACATTATATTAATTATATCTGGTGTGCATTTCTAATAATTTTGAAGTGTTTGAGTCATATTTTGACTCACAAAGAAAAATAACTGCAAAACCAATGAGTCACTGATTCCTACCCCCTGCCCCAAAAATCTGTTATTCAACCCACAGATGACACACGCTACAAAATGTGGAAAGATTGGTATTTAACAGTCATACACACAACAAGTCTAAATGCTCATCATTTTTACAGTGTAATGATTTTTTTCCACAGTAATGGCCAGCAGCAAGTAGAGACATTAGACTAATAATTTCTACATTGGTCTAATTCTGAAAGTTACAAGGGTCATAACTCCAGACACTGTCAAAAAGTATAATATGATTTATGTATTTCAGGATGTTGTCCCATATCACTCAGCTTTGGAGACTGAATGAGATACATCAGAACCATCACGAACCATTAGGCTCAGATCAGAAGAAAAGAGAAATTTTATAGAGACTGACAAAGCACCTCCATCTTTATCCAGCTCCGTAACTGTATCTCAAAATTGGTCCCAAGACAGGTTCCTCAATAAGAATAGAAGATAGAACAACATGCTCCCTTAGATAATACTCCCTTTGAATACATCTTTCAACAATTCGTGGCCAATAAAATTCTTGACTCGTGTTATCCACACATTAGGAAATTATGGGTTTCTCCTCTGGGAATTTTCCCTCCCTTTCACTGAAGTCATATAAATTTTTAGCCCCTAATTATCACCGGGCGCTTAGTAGAGATTTTAATTCTCCAGTTGGAAAGAGAAGTTCTAGCTTGTCTATGACATGAGACCATCTCAGAAAGGTAGGAATAATTCCCACATGGACTCTCTCTCTCTCTATGAGCTCAAGAAGCAGTGATCATGATGTGCTTACTTGAATGCCTGATGGGTTTGTGTTGCCAGTGTTATATGGGGTAAGACTCACAATTTGTTGATGTCTTTCCATTAATGACTTACCTTGAGCTCCCAGTCTGGGCATAAGGATCTTCCATCTCAGAATTGTGGTCTCAAAAAGAAAATTCCTGCCTGCACAGGATTAATGTTAAGGAGGGGTAATTTCCACTGTTTTATATCCTTCAGGAAGAATTTCTTCATAGGAGGGGTTGTCAAGACTTGGAATGGACTTCCCAGGGAGGTGGTGGAGTCACCATCCCTATAGGTGTTTAAGAAAGGACTGGACATGGCACTTGGTTCCATGATCTTGTTGACAAGGTGATCAGTCACAGGTTGGACTCGATGACCTTGGAGGTCTTTTCCTTCCTCATCCTATTCTATCTCCTGTTTTTAATATTCAGTTTCTCTTGCAGACAGAATCTTGTCACATACTTGCTGACTGGTGGTAATGGCACATCTTCACAACCCCACCCAAACTCACATGAATGGCTGTAAAGACAATGCTTCACTGGATGGAACTTGTAAACCTTGAATGTATAAAGTGGAGAATTCAAGTATTTTGGCCATCTTAATGAATGATATTTTCAAAAAGTGTCTCTGGAATAGAATAGAATAGAATAGAATAGAATAGAATAGAATAGAATAGAATAGAATAGAATAGAATAGAATAGAATAGAATAGAATAGAATAGAATAAGAAAAGAAAAGAAAAGAATGGAATGGAATAGAATAGAATAGAATTAGAATTAGAATTAGAATTAGAATAGAATAGAATAGAATAGAATAGAATAGAATAAGAAAAGAAAAGAATGGAAT
>JACBWW010000001.1:220120-233068 GCA_020086605.1 Lanius collurio | reverse complement strand
AGAATAGAATAGAATAGAATAGAATAGAATAGAATAGAATAGAATAAGAAAAGAAAAGAATGGAATGGAATGGAATGGAATGGAATGGAATAGAATAGAATAGAATAGAATAGAATAGAATAGAATAGAATAGAATAGAATAGAATAGAATAGAATAGAATAGAATAGAATAGAATAGAATGCCAGAGGAGTATTTGGAAAATGCTCTCAGGTATCTGGTGGAATTGCTGGGAGTGTCCTGTGCAGGGCCAGGAGTTGGACTCGATGATCCTGGTGGGGCCCTTCCAACTCAGGATTTTCTGTGATTTCTGTGATTCCATGTCATATAGGTGAAAAAAAAAAAAAAAACCAAATATGTATACTTTGAATTTAGACAACTGATTTATATAAACTGTAAATATCATGTCAGAGACCCAAAAATAGCAACTGAATTTTTGTTACAGGAAGGTAAAGAACCAAAAAGACAGGAGGGAAAGAAGGAAACATACTTCAGCACAAATATTTTTTTCAAAACAAGGCTGACATTTTTAACCATGGGGTTCATGAGGAGCAGTAACAATAGTTAAGGTTTTTCACCATAAACCTGTGATCAAAAATGAATCACCCCTCCAGTTCCACACCAAAGGCAGATTGACCCATCTGTCGTATAATCACCCAGGGTGAAGCTGGGGGAGCCAAGATAAGTAATCCTGGTGCTGCTGCCTTTGGCCACAGAAACTGGAATGTCTTGGCAGTGCCAGGCAGAGGCCTGTGTGGATCACTGGCCCTCTTGATAAGTGATCATATTCTTATGCATTGGAATGATTTTATCCAAACACCTGGGCTTCAACTGAGATGTTTGTCATTAGGAGAACAATTTTGGTATACCTTTGTGCCAATCCTGCATCTTTTTCTATGGAATATTGCCAGAGAATTTGCTCTTTTCCTCTTAAGGCTCTGAGTATGGATCATCATTTTACAGTCTCTGGTTATTTGTCCATAAAAGAGGGAAGTATGATATTTTTATTTTATTTGGATTTCAAATTATTCCTTCTTTATGGATACCCTGAAGATTCCCAGGGTCTATTCTCTGACTTTCAGACAACTGGGGACAGTCTGGCTACATCCTTTTGAGACACAGTGACAACACTTAAACTACCTGTTGAGAATGATGTCTGGCCCATGCTGACTCTTGACCATGCCTATGAATTGTTTTGGAGACTGATAGCTGGATCAGGCCAAAATGATTAATTAATAATTAAAAAGCACAGATGACCAAGTTCCAGGGTTTAGGAACAAACCCTGGCTTTGTTTAATATGTTGGAATAGCTGCCAAATAAAACCCAGCTAGGCCAAATAAAACAGTTTCAAGGGCATGAGGAAAAAAAAAAAAGAAAAAAAAACAAGTACTTGTCTTTGTTCTTGTATATACAGAAACTAAACACACAGGCTTCTCACACTCAGGATATTTTCTCAGTGACAGCCTCCTAGCTTGAAGACCTGTAGGAATTAAGATGAAAAAGGTCATACATCACTACACTGAAATTTCCTCACCACCTTGAGAAGCCAAACACAGACAGTGCTCTGTGAATTCTTAATCCCGAGCTGAACACCTTCCATAAGGAAACTTGGCACAGCAACAATTGCTATCAACAAAATTGCAGCTGGGACCCCATTGCCTTATTCCCAGGCACTCTTTTTAGGTAGAAGGAAAGCTAAAAGTAATTGCAATCCATCTTGAGAAAGAACACAGAAAATAATATGGGAAGGAATGTATCTGTCCTTTAGCTTTCCTATACACAATACTAAGCACATTTGGGTTGTTTGTGCAATAGCCATTGTCCTTGATAATATTTTTAGGAAAAAGTCATTAGGTTGTAATATGAGTATTTTCCACCCTTGGATCAGAAATTATTGGTTCTAAAATGATTATTATTATAATTATTATTATTATTATTGCTTACAGAGAGGCCTCAGCAAGGTAAAAATTCATTGTGAAAACATCTGTACAGACATAAAATTAATTACAGTGCCTCCAATGAAAGGATTTGTACTCAAATGTATCATAATATTTTTTTCTTGCTCTACAGAACTACTTTGCTCTTGTATAGTGTCTCATTAAGGTTTTATACCTTCAGATGAGAATTGCAGGTACTTTCCATGGTTGCAATACTGAGTGTAGGTGAAGGAGAGGGAGATATGGAAAGGAGTTTTATCTGCTAGGGCTTTATTGGTCCTGTGAGGAGGGTCTCAGATGAATTTAGGTACCCCAGTGCTGTCTATCCTGTGTAACACAAGCTTCTGGCCTCCCTCTGTTCTTAGTGGAAAGAGCTATTTCCATCTCCAGAATGTGAACCATCCCATCTTTTCCAGATACCTCTATTTGGAAGGGCTGAATCATCTCCTGGAGGTGTCCAGCTCTCTCTATTGGCTCTCTCCATAATTATATAATTAATGAAATTTCCTTAGTTTAGACCCAAAAATCCGCTGCAGAACACAAAATGGGTTTTGAGCTGCCTTATAGGGTGTAAGACACCTGTCTGGGGCTAGCAGATGCTGCACAAATTAATTGTGCATTCACCTTTCTGGACTGGAAGGTGAAATCAAGCGGGCAAAGACCTATTGTGGATTCTGTGCAGCAAGAGGAGGGTAAAATTATGCCCATTCCTGCAGTTACCCATAATAAATTTCACCTTTGGTTTCCAAGCTCTGTGTTTTGATAGCAGCTGCGGGAGGCTTGCACCAGCCTGAACCACCCTGCTCTTATCAGTACCCAGTTTATAAAACTCACACAGCAAATTAATTGGAGATGGTATAGAAAGTTGTCTCCAAATAACACTTCATCATTTTGCATGTTAATTCCTTCTCTGACAAGTGAGAATAATTGCTTCTCTCATCACTTTTGGTTGTGAAGTCTTTTGGGTAGTGAAGATTTTTTTATTTTGTATGTCTCTGCACAGCAGACACCTGATTTCACCTGGGACCTTGCAGCACTGCTGAACAACACACATTTAAAGTAAAAAAAATGTCATGGATTGCTTAAACTTTACAAGACCCTGTGGATTCCGCTCTGTACTGAAACTTCCCAGCCCAAAATTTTCAAAGATGTTAAAAATAGGAGTGTCTGGGAGACATGGCTATTTTATTTATTTATTTATATATTTGTTATCTTTTCCCTGTAGAGCTTGACACACTGGGATTTTGCAGCCTCAATAAGCATGAGGTTATCCTCCTTGCCATGCCATTGTGCTTCATATGGACTGCCAGGCAATCATTGCATTAGGAATTAAAAAAAAAAAAATAAAATCTTAAAGAAATAACCAGAAAAAGTCATGATACTCTGGAAGGAAAAGTATGATCCATCACCTGAGCCATGCCATTTCAGAAGCCTCATGCATTAAACATAATGGAAGGGAGTAGTACAGCTCCAGTTCAATATGTGACTTGTGAGCTATCACAGGGCTTCTGACTCAGTATTACTAAGAAATGTTCCCTGACTGTCACTGCAAAGGTATGTGAGGGAGATTCTCTAAGGACCAATTAATGGGAATGGAAGAAAATTCTGGTAGATTGGTTGCCAGTGGGAGGAAAGTGAGTGGAGAATGGTGAAGAATAATGTATGTTTGCAATTTACTTATTAGCCCTGAGAAAAAAAAAAAAAAAAAAAGAGCAACACATGCCAAACGAAATAACAAAAGATCTTAGCAGTGTTTTTAAATACCATTTTAATTATTTAAGCTGAATGTGAATAGGAAGCTGCTGCTTTCCTTTTTTTTTTTTTTAAGGACACCATTGTTAACTCAACAACCCTGTTTTATGTCACAAACCCACAGTGTTCTGTCACAGAGAAAACTCACTGTTTCAGTTCCTTAAAGCTTGTATCCTTTAATCACAGCTGAAATAATGGCATCTTAATTCTGGCGAGCTTGTGTAGAGATATTTTATGTTCCTGTTGCCTTTCTGTTCATTTGTCTGTTTTTTCCACTTGTGTATCCATTGCTTTTATCTAAGGATCCCCAACAACAACACAAAGGCTCATTAATTAAGCTTCACAGTACACCCTGTGCAAAGTAGGGCTCTGAGGATGAAATGCACCCAGTGCTGAATTGCTGTAGTTCAGTTTGAAGGCAAAGTGTTTTGTGATTAAATATTGCACAAATTTGGTTCGTGCTCCACATTTTCTCTCCCATTTCCATTGGTGTGGTTGGTGTTGCACCTCTTAAAGGCTCATAACCCAGTTACTCTGAATCTTTGTCATGGAAAATGAGTTTTTATCTTTGAGCTTCTCTATTTTCAGGAATTAATCTAACCTAGTAAATTCTGATTGAGGAAGGAAAATTGTCAAAAAAAACACCTCTTCCTTTTGAGAATGGCAACCCAAAGCCAAATTCTTCTTCCAACTACAGTTATACAAACCATTTTGTTCCCATTAGAGCTTAGCTCCTGACATTGTCAAGTACATAAACGTGATATTAACTTGGATAATCTCATTTTTCAAGTTCAGAAGGATTCTAATTGTCATCTAATCTGGTGAATAGAATTGAAGATTAAGGATTTTGAATAATTGCTGCTACAATGTGGCCAATAGTTTAACAGAGTAATAAAGCATGAGGATTTACTTTCAATTTTGTCATGTAATTGTGGCCGGTTAAGAAATATTCTATTGTCACTATGGCTGGTTTCACTCCATTCCTGGTCACAATCACATGCAAAGTAGAAAGTGAGACAGGTTTGGCATCTTCTCCCTTAGGAATCTGTTTGCTCTGCTTATGCCTGAAGCCTGCCATGATAGTAGAAGGAAAAAGAACAGATCTGCTGCAGTTTTCACTAGTTATGCTGTGACCCAGGAGATTGTGCTGAGTTTTTTGTAACACAAATTTCCTTTGAGTTAACATAAAAGATATGAAACTGGTAACTTACTAAAGGAAGGGATGAGGATAAACTCAGTTAAAAATTGCCACTTCCTTTAGTCTTCAGAGAACAACATCTTGTGTTGCTTGGGATATCACATAAAATGTTATATAAAATCAGTTTTCCTACTTAGCTGGCCAAGAGCGCAGTGTGAGGGTATATGTGCATATATATGTGTGCATTAGTTTTTTCCACTTGGGAATTGTAGTCAAAAAAATCACAATTACAAGACAGGACTCATCAGGGAAAAGAAGTGTCCCTCAGATGTTACCAAACAGTGTGAATTCTGCTCTTACTCTCAGAACTCCCAGAAATTTTTCTTTACACAGAAGCTCTTACAACAAAAAAATCCCATGCTTAGCAGTGAATTGAACATAGAATTAAACTGATTTCAATTCTGATCTAGGTAGTTGCTAAACTTCAAAATAATCAAGGAAGAGGTTTTTTTGGTTTTTTTGGTTTTTGTTTTTAAGAAAGTAGTAATTGTGCTATTTGGTATCATTCAGCCTTACATATTTATATTCCTGTTTATATTCCTGGAAATACCTTTCTTTGCATATATATTCTATTACCATAACTTCCAAAGGGGAAAAAATTGGTTTTCACAGCCCATGTTGGTAAAAACTGGAAAAATTTTTGTGATTCTTAAATAATAGTTCCAACAGAAAGATCAAAAATAAGAAAGAGGTCTCATCTGCTAAGAGATATATAAACCTGGAGGCCACTGTAGTATGACTGACACCTAAACACAATATTTTAAGTCTTTTCTATTTCCCTCATCCTAAATTACAAAAATTCTTCCAAAGAAGTTTTTGGTTTTTTTTCTTGATTTCAAGAGGTAAAGATTTTCAGTTTAATGATGAGACAGGAAAAAAAGACCAGAATTACCAAGTGGTTGCACCACATCCTACAGATGAAGTAAAAGCTATTTCAAGCAAAATTTTCCTGGTGTCACACTCCTGGGACAGGTCTCCAAGGATTTTAGCAGGAATGATGGACCTATATCCTAACTGGTAATCTGAGTGAGCTGAACTGCTCTGAGACGGTTCTTTACAAGGTCTGATGACCATCAAAGGACTCAGGGTTGTAAAATCCTACAGTGACACTAAGATGGAAACGTTCATTCCAAAGATAGAGATGAAGTCTGATTTCCCAAATCCAAGCTCTTCTGTTTCACCACAACATCATTTGTTCTGCTTTCAGAGACTGCAATGGCTGTTCAGCTGTGTTAGTTCTGCAAGCCCAGAGCAAAGCAGAAGTGACTCTGGGCTCCTACAAAACTAAGAAGCCACCCTTAATTGCTTTAATGGACTGAGTAATATCACAAATGAGAGAAACAATCAGTTCCAGCAACTCTTTCTAAAGGTCTTTAGATGCTTCATAAAAAAACGTATTTACCAACAAGGCAATTTCCCCACATCAATGAATCAAAGCCAAAAACTTCAGGAAAATTTCTCTTGAAATAGAATATTCAATCAGTCCATTGAAATGGTGCCATAATCCATTTGTTTGGTAAATGAAAAGCAGTTGGCAGTCATCTGCAACAAGGAGGAACATGAAGCACCAGCAAGCAGTGAAAAGAACAATTAGGAGCAGATGAAGTGGGGGAAAGTTTTGTATTTGCAGCTTCCAAAATACAACATTTCCAACTTAGGATGAGATTCACCCTCTCTAAACAGAGCTGTTTGAAATTCGGATGCTTTGTTTCATGTAGGCAAGCATGTGTCTTTAAAGTTATTGCTGAGGCAGAAATCTTCAAGGGCCAACTCATCCAAGCCTAAACAGATGCTCAAGATGTATAAGAAGCAGAAAAGAGCCATTCATGGTGAAAAAGGTGGTGCAAAGCTCAAAGGTTGTATGGAACAGGCCAGGTGAAGGCATTTCCAGTTCCTTTAGACATCAAACCTTCTAATAAATTGCTGAAAAGAATTCAGCCAAAGAAACAGTCAAGAGTGGCCCTGATGGTGTCTGAGACAACTTCTGTCTGTCACTTACAGCTAAACAGAGCTGACAGATAATAAACCAAAAAACATTCTGCTTTTTGGCACAAAAGTTGTCAAGCATCACTAAAGATCAAGCCTGTGGGAATCTGACCAAACAAATCATTTCCTTTGGGGGATTTGCTTGAGGGCTGAGGATCTGAAGAAATGCTGAAGGGATATGAGTTGCATATCAATATTCATTGAAACAGATGAGCAGTGCAAGTTTTTTCTTGGGGCAACCAAAAGTTGCAGATGAGCTGCCCATGGGCTTGAGATGAACCACTAGATATCTAAATCCTCTGATGATTTATGCTCACTAAAATACCAGCTCATCCAAGATGGTAGAGAAATTGGATAAGCAAAAAAAAGTGGACTATAAATTAAACATTTTCCCTATTATGTGTGGCCACTTTTCTCTCAGAAACATCAAAATCACAAAATCATAGAATGGTTTGGGTTGGAATATCTTCCTTAACAATAGGATGTGCCCCCAGCATGGGATGTAAGACATTTTTCTGGCTTTTCAGAGCATTTTAAACACTTATATACATGCACATACATATGCACAAAACCTCCCCCCATAAGTTCATGTTTTCCCACATCTCCAATGATGTTCCCCACTTATATCTTCACTTGAATTTGAAGCTTCAGCTACACAAGGAAGTAGTTCCTAGGTCAGATATCTGTGCTCGTTCCGAGAGAGAAAGAAAAGGGAGGAAAGGGTAATTTCATTCTAAAGTAACACCTGTACGGAAGAAAACACTGCAGTGCTGATGTCTGGTTTCATTACTTAACTCCAAAGGATTAAATCCAACTGACTGCTTCACTTCTTCTTGCCTGACATCCAGATGTCAGGTACATGGTTTGTCTGTGCCTGGAGGTGTCCCACGCTCCTGTTAGACCCCAGATCCACAGGATACCTGATCACAGCTGAGGTGTTCTTGTCTCAGAGTCTCTGCTTTGCTGCAAGCACTTGTCCTTTCTCATCCCTTCAGCTCCTGGGGAAGGGAAAACTCTTTCCTTTGTTATAGACACAGCATGACTTAGAGATGTACCCAGTGCTTGTGGGCATCTGCAGAGTGATTCCAAGTTGGTGAGGCAGGACTACCAGAACCTGACAACACAAAAAAAGCTCATTTCACAAAGAGGAAGCAATAAAATGAGGCTGATTGGTGCCTTCCAAAAATAAGATCTGAGAGTGTTTTGAAAGACAAAGCAGTAAGAGACAAGAAAAGACAGGGAGAAGAAATTTTGGATGTGAAATAAGTGACAGTAACAGAACAGATCAGCCAGGACATCACTGAAATAAATCCCTGCTGCCTTTGACAGGTTTGTGAAAGGTAGGAAAGGTTGCTCAGCTCCAAGTTGTCCATGTGAGGGAACTCAAACTGAACACTGTAGAGCTCCTGCCTGAAGTATGAGTGGCTGGATGGGACAAGATGATGAAGCTCTGCATACACCATAACAGAGGTGAGAGAGTGTTTATTATTTACTATGAATATTTTTAAAGTGATATCACAGCCATCCTGTTCATACTGGATTTCATCTGTAAACTGATGGAGGACCTGAAACCATAAGACACTGGGGAGAGACAGACAGACACTTTAGGAAAAGGCATCTCTAAGATAATGGTCTCATATATAGGTTTTGCTGAGGGCAGTTTTCATTGGCATTTTAGTTGGTTTGGTTGGGTTTTTTCTGGAAAACACACAACAAAAATATTAAGAAGATAATGTTCTAAACAGAAATGCAAGAAGTCATTTAAGAAATTGAGGAGCTTTACACATCTAAACCTGATAGTTAATGTATTTAAACTGATAATAAATCTTGCAAATATTCAGGCAGATGGAAGGGAATGGTAGACAGCATGAAGTGGAGAAAGAAATTGAACTACCTATACCTTTCCCAAGCAGATATATGTCAGATATAAGTGTGAACATCAATGTAAACTGTCATGAATTTCTGACGTGTTGTGATGCATTAATCTGGAGCAAGGTTTTTAAAAGGCTGATATGAATCTTGGTTTCAAAGCTAATAAGATTTCATAATCTTTTTGAACCTAAAAATATCAGGGGGATTTTGACCTCTATGTCTTTTAGATCACTCTAAAACTTTAAGCTTTTTCCTCTTCATATAGTTGACAGATTATGATCCAGTATTTTTCACTTAATAAAAACTGCTTTGCTTCCATTTTATGAATCTTTGTTAATGAAAGGCTCCCAAGAATATAAACATGACTACCTTTTGATAGAAACTAAATTAGTATTTTCAGGATTCAACCTGTCCAATTTCACTTCCCTAAAAAAAGGAATTGATACAACATTCTCATTAGACCCTCTACCATCTATGGAAAGATTCAGAAAGTCCAAAAGATAATTCAGCAGGACTTATTGATGCCCAAATGAACAGAGTCAAAAGGCTTTAGTCCATTTCCATTGACAGGAATCTACATAGCTATTTAAAGTTAATTAATGTTGTATTCCATTATTTTAATTGGCTTTTGTGTCATGAGACGGAGTCCCAATCATAATATAAAAACTATCCAAGTTATCTGATTGACAACCAACCCATGTCTTTTTTGTGTGGATCCCATACCAACCTTAGTCAGCAAGAAGAACCAAATCATTTGATGGACAAAAAAATCAAACTTATAGAAGTGTCTAGATATTAATCTGGCTGTTGTCAGAATGTCAGTTGTAAATAATATATGATAAATATTATTGATATTTCCTCTAATAATCCACTACAACAATGCTGTTCAGATAGAGATTTGTTCTACAGCATCATCATCCCTTAAGTATATCCAAAGTTTCCCAACACTTTATTCAATAAAATATTTAACACAACCATTACCTTTCTAAATAATAATCACCTTCTTCTACCCTACCCCCAGCCAAAACTCTAATTTCAGAATGTGTCTCTCTTTGTGCCTTTGAGAAATGGTGAGGATGAGTCCCAGACAGAATGGTGATGAGTGCAGTATTAAACACCAGCTCAAATCCTCAGCTGGAGTAAATTGGTGTAATTGCATTGAAGTTAGTGGTGCTTTGCTGCTAGAGGCTGATTCAAAGCCTTTGGGAATATTTTCATTGACTTCTCTGGGCTTTGGCACAGATAACGATCTGATCCTTCAAGACAGAATTGACAAGATAAACAAGGCTGGCAGTTGTGGGAGATGTGGGAGGGTTCTCTTGCTATTGGAGTTATGGTCAAATGCATGGCAGAAGAATTAGTCCCTGTTCAAAAGCTGAGAATAGACCAGTATGAAAAAGTAAGAAGGTGTAAATTTTAGTGGTAGCAAATGAATCTTTCTGTCAAAAACAAATGAAAGCAAAATTCTCAGGTAGAAAAATACAAGCTTTGTCTATTCTCATTTTGTATGTACACACTCATTTTGCAAACCTCTGTAAATCCTGTTGAAACAAAAATGTGTTTACAATGTTACATATTCCATAAAACATGTTTGCTACTCAGCAATCTGCTTGCTCCTCTTAAAATGTATTTTTGTGACAAACAATCATTAAACCTCACAACTGCCGTGTGCAGATAAATGAAACCAGTGCAGATATTACCATTTGGTTGACACATTTGTTTTGACATTGTAAAAAAAAGCGTTGAGGATTTTTTTTTATAAAAGTCTTCCTTTTTTTCTCAGAAACAATAATATGTTCCTGCAAATGCTGCAAAAGATCAAAAGCTGTTCAGATCATATTTACAGTACTAAAAGCACAATGAATGCCCCTGTAAATGACATGTAAATTACCGAACGATGATTCAACTTCAGTCAGCTTTGCAGATGAATTGAAGGACCTTAATTCCACTTTAGCTCAGAAATCTGATTATTCTACTGCTTGTAAGAAATCAGCTTTAATCCTCTTTTAAGTGTCATTCAACAGGTTCTTTCTGCACAAAAGATGTAAATGAATTTTCCTTTACAATATCTTTTCAAATTCATTTTCCTTCCACGTGACATTTTTAGAAATAATTTAAAACTGAGCTATCAAACCAATAATTCTCCTATTCTACATCTGTTCAAGAATAATTATCTGGATACACATCTCAGCTTTGTGACAGCACCACTCCATTGACCTGCTTTTATTCCTATTGATGGAACTGAGACCAGCATTCAACTCCACAAAATAATGTTTGCATTTGAACATATATTTACTAAAATAAAAGAATTCTCTTAATCCACTGCTAAGTCCCTAAATAAGTCATGTCTACATAAAATTGAACACTTTAACATTCTTTCTTTATCAGTTTGTTTTATTCCATCAGTTTTCTGCATTCATGGAGTCCTTATATGCTACACCAAGATGTTTCTAAATTAAGGACTGTCTTTTTGGCACTTAGCAGTACAGTAGGTCCTAGTTCCTGATTAAAGATATCCTTTTCACTGGCAAATGATAATGTTATTTTCTGTTCATGAAGAAAACTAAGTGCTAAAAATCACAGACTGGCTGAGCCACATGTCCAGTGGGTGTAAAATCAACACATGTCCTTTGAGAGTTCTGCTGATTTACACCAATGGTATATCTGGCACCCCAGGTTAGAGTTGCTGTTATTTAACAGAAATGTCCTAGATGATCCATGTATGGAAAGAATTGCAACTCCACAGACCATGTGGCATTTAAACACTTGTTCCTCCCATTTCTCTTCAGAGCATTTGCTCTCCTGGTGGCTGTGAGAAATAAAGTTGACTTCTTGATCCTTTAACTGTTCTGTTTGCTGTGTCACCTTCCTAAAGGAACACCCCTTCATTCTTTTGAGGTATTTTCCTGGTGGTTCCCTGCTGGCTCCTATTACCTGGTTCCCATCTGTAAGATTTTTGTGCTGCAGCATAACCAGCATGTCCCAGAGCAACAAACTGAGGGCCCTCTCTAGCACCTCACCCTTCTAACCCTGGTGTGTCATCCCAGAGCTTGTCATGGGCAAACCTGATATCATCCTCTTCCTCCTTCACATCCAGTTTAAATAACCACATCCACTATGCAGAATTTCATTTACCAATCCAGATCAGCCAACAAGTCTAAGCCTTCTATTGATCTCCTCATTTTACCTTTTCAAGCCATGGAATGTCCTTATTTGCCAGTCACATCATATTCATGGGCTTTCCATGGACCTACAGGCAGGCTGTGACACCTCAAAGACTCTCAGAAAAAGTTAGAGTGAAGCAAGTCTTTAGGCAGGTCGTCATGATTAAAGTTTCATTCTGTATGTTGCACTTTTCCCAAAAAAAGTATGCAAAACTTACAATTTTTGTATTTTGAATGTGACCTTAAGCTCAAATCAAGGCTCCCATTCCCTCCAGCAATGTGCAGTCACTCAGCAAGACTCAGTGTTCACCCTGAAGAGACAACATTGCAAATAGGTAAGACATAAAAATAAAAGAAGAAACAGATATACCACACATGCAAAATATGAGGAACAGAGCAGTAGTTTGGTGGGTGATTTTTCCAAGGTGACACAGAAAGTCAATAGAACATTCAAGGAGTGATCTTCCATGTACACCTCAAAACCTTTATCCCTTTAAAGGATACACCTTTTAACATTTATTTTAAATTATTTAACCCCAATTATCCCCTGCCCTCTAATCACAGGTAGTGCCTCCTCTGTCACCTATTCCAGCACATATCACAGTGGACTGGAAAATTCTCCCCTTGGTCTGTCAAGCATAAACTTATAAAATGTTCCTGTGACAGGCTTTTAAAGGCTTTGAAAGCACTGAAGAGTCTGCCTGCTAAGGATGGGGTGAGGTCACAGGACCAGGAGCTGCTGGAGCTGAAGGAGAGACATTTTCCCCCATCACCAACAACGAGCAGTGTCCACCTGTGTTGTGTAACAGGTGTAAAAGACTTGCACTGACACTTCTCTTCCAAAAGTCCAAAAGGCATCACTCGAAAATATAACCTAGCAGAAGCTGATAAAATTCAGTGACATAAATCATGCTTAGTGTGACAATCCAGCCTGCAGGATAACAATAAATAATGCAAAAAAGATGCAAATGCATTTTAGCAAACAGTGGTACAGCCCTAATGAAAATATCTGCACTTGAGACTTAAAGGAGGCTTCTTGT
>JACBWW010000001.1:151804-205122 GCA_020086605.1 Lanius collurio | reverse complement strand
AGAAAGAAAGAAAGAAAGAAAGAAAGAAAGAAAGAAAGAAAGAAAGAAAGAAAGAGAAAGAAAGAAAGAAACTCCCCAGATACTTTCCCAGAGGAACACACCATTCCCTAGTCCTGTCTAAAAACAGCAATCCCTAAAAAGTGTCATGGTTTGCAGTCCAGGTATTAATACTGCTGGGAATGACAAACATCTCAAACATGGCTCTTCCCTGCTTCCATCTCTGGCTGCCATTGCACGTATCAGCTACTTTCTAGATTGTTTAGTGCAGTGATTTGGTGTTTGCTTTTAATGAGGCTCGGAAAGTAAAAGATTTTTGCAAGGCTTAGGTGCTGGCGAGCTAATTACTAGCTAGAGAAAATATTTGCCACCGATTCCAGGGCAGAGATCCCCATGCTATCACTTTCAGTTAATGGTGTGCAGGATTTAGCCCGGAGCTTCCCTGCTCTAACCATCAGAACCAATAATCTTTACTTTTCCTACTGCTCGTGTATCGATAGCTTCTCTAGCCTCAGGCAGCGGCTTTGATATGTTAATATTTCTGAGTACCAAATTCTGCAGAGATCATATTAATGTTGTACATACAGAGTGGAGCTTTGCCTTAAAGTTGAATATTCAGATCGCTCGTTTCAAAAGAAATCACTTGAAGAAATGAAGCTTCTATTTACAGGAGTTGTCTGTGTTTTTTAATCATTAAAAAAATCCCTCCCCTCTTATACTTTCCTATTAATCGTCTCAGGCTTTTATTACATACCATTCCCTTTTAATTCCTCTCTAGGTTGCCATTTTAAAAGCAGAATAACCTGATTCCTGTTTGATTTTTCTCTCTCTCTTTTCCTTTCTCTCTTTTTGATTTTTTTTTTTTTAGGGGGGGGAAGGGGGGAGGACCTACGCACTTCTTTTTAAAATGCCATCCAAGCCCCCTTCCACACCCATCCCTTCCCCATCCCTCGGACATGAAGTGTATGCAGGCTTGGTGTCCTCACCTCCATATATTTGGATTAAAAAGACAACACGGTGACATTTGGCCTGCATCGTTTTATGAAATCGAGATGGCAAACTCCAAAAAAAGCTCTTGTTTCGCTTTGTGATCATCCATCGTTCCTGCCCCAGGCTAATTTCAGAAGCTTAAATACTGCTATCGCCTCTGGGCCATGAAGAGAGAAGGGCCAACCTATCGGCAATAGCTCTTTTTCGATTGCCCTTGGCAACATAAAATACAAACTACTTTGAATCAAAACATTTTTGGGGAATTAATATGATCTGAACTCTGCACGTTTTAAGAGATCTTGAGTTTGTCAAATCGCTTAGAGGTGACTGACATCCGAATGCATTAGTGCCTGGCTAGGAACAGCCCTCAGATCTTATTTGATTAAAAAAAAAAAAAAAAAAAAAAAAAAAAAAAGGAAGAAAAAGACGAAGAAACAAGAAAGAAAATAACCACCCTCTTCTTAAAAGCTCGAGCATCAGTCACCATAAAGTCTACCAATAAAATCTGGAGAAAGACGCTCCCCTTTCTCCCCTCTGCCTTTTATGTACTTAGTCGTGGTATCACCTCTCATTTGAAAGGCACTTGCCGAGTCTTGATCCTCTCCCCCATTCTAATTTTAGTTTTTGACACTCCAAACTACCTCCTAACGACTCAGTCATTAGGGATGAGGCTTTGGGCAGGAGGTTGGAGGGGGCGGGTGAAGGCAGGGGCTGAGGGCTTTGCACCTCGCCCCAGTAGAATCTTCTCCCGTGTTATTCTGTGTGGAAATCAAAGGGGAAAAAATAGGGTGCTGGGGTGTTACCACCTCCCCAGGCATCCCGGGGGGAAGGAATGGGCACTTGGGACACAGAATCATAAAACCAAGGAATAGTTCAGGTCAAAAAGACCTCCAAGACCTCCCCCTTCACCTTGTTATCCCCTGCTCTGGCAACCGCCCCAAGTTCCCTGGTCAGTCTTGTCCTCCTCTATTCCCCGTGTGCTGCCCGAGCACCCCCATCCCCCCCAGCACCCCCGCCCCAGAGCCCGGCCGTGTCCCCGCCAGGTCTCCCAGCCCACCCGGCAGCTCCAGGCACTGGAGCTGGGCTCGGTGCGCGGATTAGGATCCATCCCTGCGGCTGCACCCTAACTCCGCGGCCAGTTTTGAGCCCACCGAGGGTAGGGCAGATCACCTCCTTGTCTTGCCTTTGTTGGGCCCTTCCTTCCCTTTTCCCGGCTCTTCTGAACCTTACAAGAGCCTCGGGACGCCTGTAATAGCCCCTCATTGTGTTCAGATCTTAACGCGCTGTCATTAGCGCTGTTGTCTTCTTCTTTTCTCTTCTTTTCTTTTCTGTTCCAAGGGCCAATTTAAATCGCATTAAAATCCTAAATAGCTGGCTTAATTAATGGCTTTCGCGGCTCCAGCTGAGATAATCTCCAGCCGACTAAAGCCAAATCATTCGGCGACTTCTAGCTCGCCAGGAGTTTGGGGCTGGGGAAGGGGACGGAGGGGGTTGAGCAGCGGGTTTGCCGGGCACTGCCCGGGCACCGAGCGCTCCGCCGGGCCGGGAGGGAGCGGAGCCGGCAGCACCCTCCGCTCCTGGCCCCGGCCAGACCTTTGGCAGAAGTTTGGCGAAGATATCAGGCTGGGTTTTGCGAGCTTTTTTGCTTGTTTGTTTGTTTGCTTGATGGTTTGTTTTATTTTGGTTTGACTTTCGGCGAAGTTTTGTTTGTGTCTTTGAGGTTTGGTTGTTTTTTTGGAGGTTTTTTTTTGTTTGTTTTGTTTTTTGGTCTTTTGTTTGTTTGGTTTTTTTCCTGCTGATCTACAAAAGGTGTATTTTTTTGGTTGCGGACAGTAGGGTCATGGAAAGTCCTCGGGCTGGGCTCTCTCCGGTTTTGGAACTCCGAGCTTCTCGCCATTCCTGCCGGGATAGAAGTTGTGTATTGTTATCTTTTCTACCTCACTTCACTCCATTTCGAGCTGTGAGGTGTTGTGATCTGCACAGTCCCAGATTTGCCTTCCTCAGCGGAGATTTTGGAGCCAGGCTCACACAGGATGTACCCTTGGGTACACGCAGAGGTCCCTTGGAATCCCACAAACTCAGGCACACAGGCTGGGAGTGAAGCGTGTAAGAGCACAGGACAAGCGGACACGCAGCAAACACGCAGCACATCCAGGACACACAGCCAGTGGTTCCTTGGACAGATCCCCCTTCAACATCACTCGCTCTGCCCCACTCCTGGGACACCCCGGGCAGAGCCTCAAACCTTTACCACATCTTCCCACACCCCCCACACCGCACACAGCCTGCCCGAGCCTTTGTCCCGCAGGAACCAGCACAGGGTGACAAGCACTGTCCTGCAGCACTCAGAGGTTTTCCCAAGCCACTGGCGCAGGGACAATCTGCAGAGGCATTGGAAAGTGCCGGTTAGGTCCCGTGGCTTGTGGATGGGAACGAGGAATGAAGCAGATATCTTTTATTTTGGCCCTGGTCTGGATCTTCTCCACCAGCCCAGGAGCTGCAGAATTTCTCCTGTGCTGATACACCTCGATAATAGAGGGCTGGTCCTGGGGGCATGAGGCTTTTTTACCTGTTCATACAATCTTTAAAGTTGGTTTCCTGTAAAATATCCACTCGTATTATTCTGTTTTTCAACTTGCTTTTCCTAAGATATTTTTTAAACCTTCTTTAGACTTAAAACTCTTACAGCTGTTAATATCCTTAAAAGCACAGTGTAAGTTAATAGGCTGGTCTTAAAAACTGCTGGTGATACTCTCAGTCTTTCTGAATCTTTTGGTTTGTATTTAAAAATTCCTCATGTTCTGTGCATGCAGGCATGTCTTTGTTTTCCTGGCATGAATATTATAGTGAGGGACATCTTGGAATTGTTTCTGTTCATGGAATGAGCTGGTTTTACTGGGCTGCTAATGTGATGCAAAGTTTGTTAACTTAAATGAAACCAAAAGAATAACTGAAAAGAAAAATAAAAAAGCAGTGCTTTCTATTTTTCCTGAAAAATGTAGATGAATTGTAGAGTTTTGAATATTTAGCTCCTGATATTAATGACTGGGTCATGTGAGGATAATTTGGAGAACATTTGAAATTGCTTATAGACATTTTGGAACTGAAGATGGGATTAAGTAGTACTCATAAAATCTGTACTGATAGCTGCTTGTTTACATTTGCTACATGATAGGGAAAAGGAGAGGCAGATTCTAATGTCTTCCTTTTGTAATGTACTGTAAACTTGCCAGAATTTCAGCACAGGGCGGAAAATACACTGTAAGCTGGAGGCTCCCACAAACAGCACCTGTAGATATAAATAATAGACTAATAAAAAGCATAGCGTGCTATTAATATTTTATATTAAGATCAATCTGTCAACATTCAGGCGTGCTTATACTTAATAATGTACACAAGTACACAAATGTGTATATCCTGAAAAACAAAATAAGCAGCACTTCTGCACTGGTGTCACCAGTGTATTATGATGTTTCCTTACACAGGTGCATGACATTTACAGGTGAATATCTTGGAGAAAGGGGCTATGTTGTATTGAATGAATATAAAACAGTCATCATACTGTGGGTGTTACAATTAACAAGTACAAAATGACTTTGCAGATGTAAGGATATACAAAATTATAGACACACATTTTAAAAAAATTGTATTTAATGTGTGAAAACCATCTAGTGACATCCACAGATATTTCTCTCTCTCTCATTCCTGATAAAAAAAACAACAAACCATTGCTTATGAAAAGTATAAAAAAAAATATTTCAGAATACTGGTTTTATCAGTGAAAGGATGCACAGATATTTAACTCTGATGGTGTAACGGTGCCTTGTCTTTCAGCAGGTGCCTGATTAACTAAATTAAAATAAACCATCATCTCCAGCTACCCTATTGTTCTTTTCATCTGTACAAAAGCAACCTGCAGCCAAAACAGACCAAGCTCTCCTCTCCACGTGCATTATTGGGATTTTCATTGTGCTGAGAGATGGGTGGGGTAGAGGATGGCTCTGCTCTCCCCGCTGTCATCTGCACAAGCCATCATCAGCTTGTGTTGACATTTTGTACTGACATGTGCTATTTGATGGGGAGACAGGAATAAGGAAGGGAAAAGGGTCTCCCAATGTTTGCTCTGACTACCTTTTCCAGGATCACATAGCCTAACTTCTGTTCATTCTAGGCTTGGGAAACAAAGCAAAAACACAGTTCTCATGAGGGAGGACACCGTGTTGAGCATGAACCAGTCAGTTAGAAGGAAAAGGATTGGGCCCTCAAACTAAACCAATAAAAATGAACTTAGTCTTTTGTCATTCCTCTCCCTCAGGCCACCTGAAAATAATCATAGATTAGAATCATAAAGTATTTTGGGTTGGAAGAAACCTTTAAAGGTCATCTAGTCCAACCCTTTGCAATGAGCAGGAACATCTTTAAATACATCAAGTTGTTATATATAACCTCTTGAGGTGATTTGGGGCTTCAGTATACAGCAGTTTTGGGTCCTTGGTCTCTTGCCTAGATGAGGTCAGCTGCACAAAGCATCTCTCTTTCCCACCCATTTTTATCTTGTGACCTATCATATTTATTGAATCCACACGAAGATGATAGATCAGAGAGTAAAGCTCTCCCATGGATAAAGAAGGAATTGAATAGAGTTGGATGAAAAAGAAGCCTTAAAGAGGGGTTTGAGTGCCTGAAATATTTCTTTCTTTCATTTCTTTTTCCTAATCTATCTGTTGCAATATCAACTATAATTCTCCTTTCTACTAAACCTTGTCCTGCCTGTGTTTCCAGACCTCTGTGGCTGTAAGAGCACAACCATCACCATTTACAGTCATCTCCAAAATAGTACCTTATGGCAGCAGATGAAGTCAGACGTAATCAGTTCCCTGTGGGAATAAACAGTTGTCCTAAAAAGAGTCTTCTTAACATTCACAGGCCCATTTCACATGGCACTCAGAGCACAAAACTGCTGAGGCAATCAGCTGGGTGATCCTACCAGTTATCTCACTGTCTGCCTGCTCTCCTTTTCCTTTTTCTGGCTTTGCTGCAGGACAAATGCCAGGGATAACGAGTCAGGGTGCAAGGGCCACAGCTTTCCCTTCTTCATGCACACTTGTGGGCACATTACTTTGCTGTTCTTGCATGTGGGGCTCTTCATTTGATGAGCTGAGGGGGTCTTACGTATCCTGTCACCGGAGGTTTGTCTGTAGAGATTTCCAAAGCCAGTAAGAGCTGCTGAGAGGAACAGAGATCTCCAGGTTGAATTGCTAGGCTCACAAAAGGCATTATTTCTGCTCTTTGAGGCATTATTTCTGCTTCTTCTGCTGGTGTCTTAGCATCCCACCTCTCAACACTCTGTTATGACAGGAGTGGCTCAACAATTAAGTGAGGATTGACTTTTCCAACAGCACTCACAGTGGCATTGTGCTGACGGAAAAAAAAGCTGGTTGTTGCCACTGCTGTTTAGTTCAACTTAAAATATGTCTTGTGGTGGTGGTCTTCATGTTTAAGCTGCTTCACAAAATCATTTTTCCACTCTAACACATGATCAGAAAGAAGGAAGGAATACTCTGAAGCATGTGTTTGGCAAGAAACCTAATCCTTCATCTTCCCGTGTGGCTGCCCTTCTCCTTTCCTTTCTCTTTCTAGCAGCCCTTCATTCCTTTTGCTGTTTACCACATGGTGTAAAGGCCAGCACCTCATCCATCTCCTCTCCAAGGTGGTGTTTGTGGCAGGAAATTCATGCCTTCAAAAATGCACACAGTTTGTGACAAAGACATATCTTTATCTAGAAAGCACCACACCGCTCTCTGTTGTTGTGTCAATGAATAATTAATACAGTGAAATAATTATATGCAATAGGTTTTATCTTCTTGTAATTTGTTGCTTGTTCCCCATGTTTCTGGAAAGCAAATAACCTAGACTTGCTGATTTCTTTTACTTTTAATCCATACCTGACTTACCTGGAATTGCTTTGGTTTAGATCATGCTTAGGCATGAAATTTTATAATATTTTAGGCTGTAAGCACCATTCTGCTAAATAGTAATGAGAAGTGTTCCAGTAAATTCTGGTTAGGGTAGGAGCAGCTGCAGGGTAACAGGTTTTTGGATTAAAGGAACAATTATTTATCTGGCATAAAGGGTGCACATACTGGCTTAACCTGGCAAGAAGATGAACTTTAATATGACACTGATTTCAGTACAGTCTCACTCGTTATAAAATCTACAGACTCATCGAAGTAAATAAATATGTACACAGTGCTAGTGTTTTCTTGACACGTATATATATATACACGTGTGTATTGCATTGTGTGGCAGATGCCAAACAAACAGATCTACTCAGTGTTAACGCTCTTCACAAATGTACCTGACAGACCAGAAGTTTGAAAATGTTGCTTGAAAATATTTACAGGTTTCTGGGGGGAAAAAAAAATAAAATCCACCAAAGAAAACCCAAACACACCAAAACAACACAGACCCAAAATTATTTCAGGCGTGTGGCGCCAGATTTCTGTGTTTGAGCATATGAGCTCATTAATTGTAGCTTTGAGCTGTGTAAAAATGTGCAGCAGTGCCCTTGATGTGTCTATATTTTGGTGATGCATGAATTGTCTCTATATCCTGTCTAAGAAGTGGACACTAATATCTGCCCTGGAACATAATTAGAAGTCATAAAATACCCTGCTGTACTGAGTCAGGATCTCGCCCATCTGGGATTGATACCAAGAGATGTTCTTTTCTGGTGTTGCTGTCAGCACAAATGTTTAAATATACCTTCAAGAGCTGAAATATTTGGAAAGAAATTCTGTTTGCCTTATGTAAGCAAGTAATAGTCTGCATTTAATGAAGGTTCATCCTTCAGTCTGTCTCTGTGAGAAGTGGAACAGAGTCACCTCAATTTTAAGTGGGCTGCATGTGTAAGATGATAAAGAGAAAGGTGTAGGATTTTGTCTAAGTGAGCTTGTCATTTTCTTTCTATTCCATTCTATTCTATTCTATTCTATTCTATTCTATTCTATTCTATTCTATTCTATTCTATTCTATTCCATTCCATTCCATTCCATTCCATTCTATTCTATTCCATTCTCATTACAGAATTTAGGGTAGAAACTAAAATTTTTAAGCGTAACAGAGTGAGCTCCTGTAGTTAAAAAATATTAAGGTGTTCACAGGAAAAAAGAAATTATCAGGGTATCTTAAAAGGTGCAGTATGTTTCCTCTAAGCATGAATGATGAGGACAGGCTAATTCTGCTCTAAGAAGGTCTTTATATCACCATCCTCACATAAACCATCTGAACTCCTTCCAGTAGTGCATTGAATTATATGATATTTTATGTCATTGTCATATGCAGCTCATTCTTTTTTTCTCATCTTTCCCCCAGGGAAGAATAGTGCATGCAGTAGTAAGATTTATTTCTTCCACAGAAATTTTTATTGTAGTCAGGTTGGAGGAGGCAGGTCAAAGAAAAGTGTTTTGTGCTTGGTGATAAAATATGTGTTAGTCCTTATGATTATATTTTTTTTTTCCTGGGAGTTTGTTCTACTCTCTTGAATCAGTTGCAAAAAAAAGTTTTCTCTCTTTCTCTCTCATATAAACTTTTAAGTTAAAAGCTTTGTTTTGCCTGAGGAGTTATTGATCACAGTGTTGACTGAAAGATTTGGTGATCATTCAGCAGTTTTAGACCCAGGCCAAGTAATTGCCACTGTCAAGAAATAAACAATTGCAGAACTAACCTGAGATAAACTGATGTAGCTCAATAGATTTCAATCGTTAATATCAGCTGAGGATTTGACCTAACTTTGGAAGGAATTTATGAGTTCAAAGGTGTGGAAAGCTGCTCTTGCTGAAAATCACTGCAAACCCACAGAGTTCTTGCATCTTCGTAATCCTAAATACTACTATGAGAGATAAAATTAACATTTCTCATTAGAACCATCGTCCTAAATTTTTCACAAACAGTGTTTCTTTAAATTGTGAGTGAGAGTTCAATCTTATTTTTTAATCATACTAGATCAAAAAGAATTTAGTGATAATAGGTAATTTTTTCAGAGCATGAAATCAAATGATATCAAATAGCCACAATGATGTATTTTGACTGTAAAGCTTATGAAATCTAATACTTCACTGATCCCATACTGAAATTTCAACACACCCATTTTTCTCAAGACAAAAATATTCCAGAAAACCAAACCACACACGCCATAAGAACCGGAACAAAACCAACCACAACAGAACCACAGAATTGTTTTTCATGGTTGAGTTTGTCAAAACACAGAAGGTGAAGTTTTACCCCACTCCAATATTTTCTTTTTTTCCTAGGTGGCACCTGTGTTGTCAACCCCACTGACCTGTTCTGCTCTGTTCCTGGTCGCTTGTCTCTGCTCAGCTCCACTTCCAAGTACAAAGTGACCATTGCAGAGGTGAAGAGGCGCCTGTCACCACCAGAATGCCTCAATGCTTCCCTCCTCGGAGGTATTTTGAGAAGGTAAGTTGAAGGTGAGAATAACTACTCCTAGACAATGCTGTAATTGCTGTAATTTTTTTTATTTTCAACAGACAGGCTTTGTTCTCTTTCCCTCCTTGGGTAGGTGGTCAGACTTGAGGTAAACAGAAGGGGATGGATCAGGAGGGAACACTGGGGAATTTTCAGTAAATGAGAAAGTTTACATTTTTCATCAAACTGATTTTTTTACCTCTTCTGTTCAGTTACTCATCAGACATGGATAGATGTTGCTTTGACTTCTTTTGAGAAAAAAAAAAAGGGAAATTCAATGTGTGGAAAATTTCATCAACGATACAAATCTAAATTCTTGCTGAGTAACTATCTCAAAACAAATTGTTTTACCAAAAATAGTTACAACACTCACTCAACAGAAAGATCTAAATCTCTGAGGTGTAGAGATGCCTTTTTCTTCCTTTCTTTGCCTGTCTTTTGACTACAAAGAACACAGAATAAGATGAATTTACTTTCCTTGCTGTGAAATACTGGAGGAGAAGCATATAATTAGGTAAACTTTTCCCTCTGACCCTTCCCCGAGCAGAGCAGAGACCTGCACAGAGCAGGAGCAGAAAGAAGGAAAAGGGCAGACTGTGCCTCCCATTGCAAGAGGAAAACGAGGAGGCAACTGTAATTCATCCAGGCATATCCAAGTCGTGGTGTCCCCGAGGCGTCAGCTCAGATGGCATCAGCTGCTTGAGCACCCTTTGATCAAAACTAGCTGGAAAGTCATGGGCTATTTCACTGCTGGCACTGAAGGCCACACTGATCCTTGGGCTGTACTGAAAGTCGTTTTAACCAGCCTGAGAGATGCAGGAGTTCCAGAGCTGTCTTGAGCCATCGTGGGGAATAATGACTGTAGAGCACAAATTGGTTTCAAGGCATCAGTCCCATTTAACTGCTTCTATAGGCATTGAAATCCAAAATCTACATCTACCAGAATTTCCCTCTCTGTTTGCTTCATCCTAGAGAAACCTTCAGCTAATTTTCACTTTAAAAACTCATGCTGTAGATTTCATCAATACAGTGCAAGCTTTTAAGGATTCAAGGGCATCGATTTGAATGTAGGGGCTCACTTCTCACCTCTGTTAAAATGCCTGAATGATCCCCACAGGTTTTTGACCCAGACTAAATATCTCCTCTCCCAAATTAACCCTGGGCATGGTTCAGGAATTTGCAAAAGCCAGGGACTTCTCACAGCCTGCAGTTTGGATGTGCTAATTCTGTTTTATGAACCAGAGAGTGTAACTGAACAGATTTGGTCAGTTTGTAACTGGGGTTTCACAGCTAGAGAACTCAGGCTCAAACACTCTGTATTTGACCAGGAAAGATCTAGGAAAACAAAATCCCATTGACTGTTTGCCTGAGATCTGGAAAGCTTGTTTTTGCATCCTGTCAGCAGTTACTGGTTACCTATTTTCCCAAACTGCTTGCCTTAAGAATAAAGTGTTCTTCTGAATAAAAAAAAAATATTTTCAGAAGATATTTCCAGACAAACAATGTGGCCAAAGTTGTGGTATTTCTCAATGCACAAAAACAGATATCCAAGTGGTGATATTCCGTGTTTGGTTCCTTCTTCTGCCTGAAGGAAGTTGAACCCGAACCTCAAAATATTTAGTTAGTGATTACTTTTTCTAAGCTGAGGGCCCCTCAATCTCGTATGGGGTTAATTATGTATTTGTTGTATAAAAAGCAAAGGTGTAGACTCTTATCTATTTAATGGACAGATCATTCATTTGGGATGGGAGATATCTGGGTTCCAGGCACTGTTTTACTCATTGTTTAAGCATTTTAACCTTTTTTATTTGCTGTTAGTTGGCTGCTGCATCTGTCTGAAAGACATAGGTTAAAATTCCCTCAGGCTGAGGAAGAATTTGAACCTATCTTTGCTGCATAAGTGGATGTATCTAAAATGGTTCAAACACTGAGTTACTGCAGAAAAGCAGCACTGGGACACACCAGGACTCATTTTGTGAGAGCAAAGGGATGTAGGTGTTTGGCATTGGGGCACAGATAAACAATGATGGCTGAGATTTTAGCTTCAGCATTTCCTATTGCCTTGTCCTTATTCCTTGTAAGTTTTGGGCTTTGTAGGCAACATTTCTGAGTACTGAGGACTCTACATAAATTGTAGGGGGATAGTCAGAGCTGGGTTCCACATAGACATCTACATTTAAGTAGCTATCTGGCCTCCTTTAAGAGTCAGACAAGCCACATGAGTAAAGTCCACTCATTGTGGATATCTGTTTAATCTAATTCTAGAAGGTCATGTTTCTCTCTAATTTGTCTTTGGAACCTGGCTTGGTTAAATCAGATACAAGTGTTTGCACTGTCAATATTTATATTTAGTCACTGTAAACGCAGGCTCCATACCCAAATCATGACACTGGGCTCCACGAGGTGGAAAGCTGCCTGAAGATCTGATGCTCCCATGACAGGCATTAAAATCTTTAACTCTGCTAAAGAGCCAATGTTAAAGACTCATGTAGATCAAGCAGGGCTTTAGGAACACAGCTCTGAAATATTTGCCATTGGTGTCACTACTGCAGGCATTACCCCACACATTTGTCAACACAGTGGGTACAATTTCTGGGCTTTACATGGAGAAAAGGTGCAGAATAATAACAAGTGTCTCTCTTTCCTTCTGTTCTCTCATGATAGGGCAAAATCCAAGAATGGAGGACGCTGCTTGCGAGAAAAATTAGACAGACTGGGACTCAATTTGCCTGCAGGGAGAAGAAAAGCAGCAAATGTCACACTCTTGACTTCCTTGGTAGAAGGTAGGGTCTCTAATATTGCAATATAATATAACCATAATTAAAATGTTTCATTGTATGCAACCTTTTCCAGCCATGGGGTTAAATTTCATGATCTGTATCTTGTATAAAGAAATCTGACTTGCCTAAAGCCATAGACAGAGTGAGTGGCAAAATGGAAGTTCATTCTGAGATATCTTGGCCCCCAGCAAGAGTCTTGGTCCTGCAGTTTCCTCATCATTGATTTGTGCTTACAAATCGCTCATCTGAGTGTTCTTGTGAGAGAGATTAATGTCTTATACCAACTCTATAAGTAGGTTTGTTTATTTATTTTTTTTTTAAACTTGTGAATTTCCTGGAGCTGGTCCAAAAATGTGATGAGTTTTTTTTTCTCCCATAAGAAAGCATAATATTTAGACAAGCCTTTTCCCCACACACAGAAATGAATGAAATCTGTTTTCAGATAATATCTAGACAGGCCCAAGAGATCCTCTCTTGGCCTTTATTTGTTGTTTAAATATCATTCACCAAATACTGCCAGGCTCTTCAAACCTTCAGCTGGGAGATGCAAGTTCAAACCCCTCAGGCAAAGAGAAGAAACTCTACCTGCAAGTCTTCTAGTCTAGGTGAATCCACTAAGTACCCAGTTTGTTGTCTGGCTGTGAGTAGCAGCTCTGGGAATTTCAGATCCCTCCTCCTTGATGTTGAGAGAACTCAGCTCATCCTAAAGGTCAATACCTTCTACGATCATTACCTGAAAGGTCCATACAGATCTAGGCAAGTAGGCTGAGGTCTCAGCACATATTACCACAGAATTACAGAAGGATTGAGGCTGGAAGGCACTTCAGGTGGTCTCCCAGCCCAATCCTCCTGCTCAAAGCAGGGTCAATTAGAAGAGCTTGCTCAGGACCTTGAGAGTTTTTAATTATCTCACAGGATAAAGACTCGTCAAGGCTGAAATAGCACTGAATCCTCAACACTGGAGGTTGTCAGCATTTATGGCAAGGGACTGAGATGTTCAGGGGCCACTGAGCACAGGGAACTCAATGGGACTGCTATGAATTACAGGTGTGTCCATATCACACCTGCTTGCAAGAGAGAGCTCTAATGGAGTTACAGCCTTAGAAAAGGTGCCAGGTTAGAGGAGCAAGGGCTGTTTCCACCTTCAGGTGTCTCAGGTCAGGGAAGAATAAATACAGCTGGTGTTTATTAGTAAACAGAGCAATGGCTTAAACTGAAAGCTGAATTTAGGAAGAAATTATTCCCTATGAGGGTGGTGAGGCCCTGATACAGGTTACCCAGGGAAGCTGTGGCTGTCCCATCCCTGGAAGTGTTCAAGGCCAGTTTGGACAGGGCTTGGAGCAACCTGGTCTGGTGGAAGCTGTCCCTGCCCATGGCAGGGAGTTGGATTGAGATGAACTTTAAGGTTTCTTCCACCCCAGACCATTCCATGATTCTGGCATTCTATGTGGTCACTTATTCATTCATCAGAAGAGACTGAGAGGGAGGTGGCTCTCTGACAGCTGCTGGCCTGGGGGTGATGGCTGAGTACCTTTACTGTAAGTAAGGATTAGATTCCTGTTTCCCAGGAGTGGAGCTGTGCCTACCTCCCTGCCCTATATTCAAAGCAAACCTGACACCAAGCCTATGGTGTTGCATCTCTTCTTGGACTGCTTTGCTGTGAGTGCTAAAGATAAATACTGATGTGAGTGAGCTCACTTTGGTAGAGACCTTTTTGCCTGCATCTGTTAATTGTGAATTTTATCTACTAGAATGTTTGGAGAAGGCACCACCATGTTAGT
This sequence comes from Lanius collurio, assembly GCA_020086605.1. Classification (NCBI taxonomy): domain Eukaryota; kingdom Metazoa; phylum Chordata; class Aves; order Passeriformes; family Laniidae; genus Lanius; species Lanius collurio. The sequence continues at coordinate 191,087 of JACBWW010000001.1, read as the reverse complement.
ATTCCAACAGAAAACTAAGTGAAGCTCATTTCCTGTCTGTGTAACCAATCCTGGGTCAAACTTGGCCAGCACTCATTGAATTTGTTGTGGTATAAGTTGTTCTCAGCTTATACCACATGCAGATATTCCTTCCAGGTGGAACTAACAGCACAACTTCTTTAAGGAAACCCATCCTTCAATGATTCCTGCTGCTGGTGGAGGCAGAAATGAAAGGCCACAGGCTTATTCTGTGGTTTAGAGAATCTGGAGAGAAAGAAACATTAGCTATTTCTGTGTGATATCAGTACAGAAATTGAAATAATAACAATTTGTTAGTTTTATTAACTATCTAAAATATCAGGTACACTCTGTGTATCTCTCATAAGGACCCAGGATTGTATCACTCATGACTTCTTTAGATAGTTCTAAAGAAGTCAGGGTCTTCAATATAGTGAGGTTTTAATGTCTCTTCAAGGTAGGAATGTGGCCAACCTCTTGAATATCGGTATGATGTAAATTAAGGCAAAATTTGTTGCATGATTATACTGTTTTTTGGCTAAAACTGTGTCAAAAGTCTCTGGCACGACTAATACTTCTCTTCCTCTAAAACATACAAAAATCATTGAGCTTTGGGGAGTCTCTTACAAGGAAATGCAATTTATTTCTAGGCTGTGGTCATCACCTGAAGGTTCGGATTTTATGAAAATTATTCTGTGGCCTCCTGTTTTCTGCAAATTTCTTTCTTTTAGAGTTCAGCTTCACTGCAGGGTGTTTACTGTTGGTTTGGTCAGGTTGCATCTTTAGTGTCTTTGGTAGGGACGTCTGCAGCCCAAAGTAGGAATTGTTCGACAGATCAGTTCTGTCCTTTTTGTCATGCATATAAACCAGTACGAGTGGAAAGGCTGGCAGGGAGAACGAAATCAGTGTTGCAGGACTCTCCCGAGCAGTTTGGGGACACATCTTTGTGTAACCTGCAGGCGAGGGATGCCCTCTAGTGCCTGGACTAGAGGGAAGGAAGGGTCATTTTTCTTACAAGCTCCAAAAGGAAAATTCCTGCATATTAGCTGTGAAATAAAGGCTCCTCCAATAAATACTAGTATTCCCAAGGCTAAGCTTTACTGCGGGCTCAAAAGAGTCAAAAGCATCTCCAGTGGGAGCAAGGAAGGATGTGAAAAGAAGGGAGATGGTGCCCTTCTCTTTGAACTGGTCACTTAGAGACAAAACATAAATATGATTGCAGATGCAGGTAAAAGCAGTGCATGAACGATTTTAAAACCATCAGAGGGAAAAAAAGAAAAACTTACAAAAAATTCTAGAGTTTGTTTTCCTGTCAAACCTGATTAAGACAATAAATTTCCTAGACACAGAATTAATGACATTCAACATTTGGGGACAAAAGCTCTTGAGGAAAAAATAGGTCAGTGGTTGCTTTTTTCATCGTGCTCTCAACTGTCACACTTCTCCCCCACCAGCCTTTGTTTAAATATCCTTCCACTTGTTCCTCCTCCCTTCTCACCCTACAAATAGAATAAACTTTCCTTCCACCTCCCGCCTGTCCCTCCTGTCCCTAAGTGACATTTCTGCTGGGTAGAGCATCCGGAGGAGGCACAGCCGAGGAGAGAGTGGGCGGTTCAGATGCCGAGTGTCCCTCTCCTGGGGACACAGCTCCTGCCTTCCCTCTGCAGAGGAGCAGCTCTCACTCTTGTGGCCCCGGGGGACCCCCACACCGATCCTTGTACCTGCCCACAGAAACCTCTCAAGGTGCTCGACTGCCCTCCCCACCGAGGCTTTCCAGAGCTGTCTCTGCCAATTCTGCTCCAGCAACTGCCCTTTTCTGTCGCGGTGGATCCCCCTGGACCCCCCCCCCCCCGGCCGGGTCCCTGCCATGTCACTGAGTCAGGTCTGCCTCAGGTTCAAGCCCCCCGGGCTCTGATCTGGTTGGGTGTTTGTCCCATCCCCACCCCTGGGATCCCCTTTCCCCCTGTCTGTGATAAAACCAGCAGGACACAAAGCCCCCACCTCTCACCTCACTGACTCTGCCCAGGTCAGTGCTCTGTCCCCCCCCAGGACAGAGGGAATAAATGACTTAACACCATAAGAGGTTTGAGCTCTATTTCTCTTCTCAACTTCTGCTTCTGGTGGTGGCTGTCAACAAACACTGGCTTAAGTGGGGCTGCACAGTCGAGGGATATCTGGGCTGTTTGTGAATGGTCTAAGGATATTCCAAGACATAAAGAGGCAAGCTTGTCACAAAATTAAGCAGTGGACAGCTGATAACACCAAGACTTTTCCATCATGCCAAGCTCTCTGGTCAATTGTCAAACAGCAGAGGAGAGGCAGCTCTGCCAGGGGCTGCACAGCCACGTGCTGGGCTTAAGGAGAGGCCGACATTCCCAAGGCCTGCCCTTGGTGTCTGCAGGAGGAAGGAGATGGGGATGTGGCACACGAGGAAATTTTATTATAGATTGAATTTAGATTGAAACAAGGTAACTAACTATAAAAGTCAGGGATTTTAGTGGTTTTTACCTTTATTATGATTCCTACCCTAATGTAAATAGCAACTAGGCAGAAGATGGCAAATCTGAGGTAAAAGAAAAAGGTCCATTCATTCACATTTCTAACATTTACACACTTTCTCCCAAAGTAAATGTTTGTCTGAATTTTGTTGCAGAAAAAGAAAGGATATTCTATGATATTTTGAATAAGCTACTTTCCTCCAAGTAGACTTAATCCTTCTGTACAGTAATCACGGGGATGTCTATTCACAAAAAATAAGAATATCACAGTCCCCTTCTAAATATCAAACCTCATTTGGTCTTGATTTAAAACAACATCTTTCCTCAACAATAAGATAGGAGAAATTTTGTTCTGCAGGGTGTTCTCATGTCCCAATTTTTATTTTTATTTAGCATTGGTAGTTATAATTCAGGACGCCTACTCCTTTTGGTATATGCATGCTTATAAGAATAAATATGAATTTATGAATGAATAAATGTTCATTTGTAGTATACATGAGTTTTCCATTTCCAGCAAAAAATATTTTCAATTTTAATTGAAAATATTTTAATTATTATTTCATTTAAAACAGTAATTATATTTGTATTTACATTTTTACCAATCTATATCCACAAAAAGACAAGTAATTTTGTTTCTTTTTGCTCATGGTTTTATATCTTCTTATACCATTAACATTTAATCACAATCCCAGATCCAGACAGGTTTTATACTCTTGAATAATTTTCTCAGATCATCAGAACAGTTTAGTATAACTTTCTCGGCTCTAGCAAATATTATAAACCATCTTCTTAAATACAAGTTTGAATGACAATTCCCCTTTTCATTCCCCTTTTTCTGACAGTAAGTGAAAACATTCACATTTCAGTCATTCAATTGTTTATCATGTTAAATGGATGCCTACATTTCATCACAGAAAGCTCTGCTCTCTTGAACAAACCAAGACTTTCCAGTGGTTAAATGTTTAAATTCTTTGCAGTCTACATTTCTCATGTTGTTACTGGGACTGACTGGGACCATGATGAAGCTGTCTGAAGAACTGCAATTCCACCCGATGACAGCTTCAAAGGGTTCAACTTTTATTTTCTTTCTGTGCTGGAATGAAGATAAACCTATCAAATATTTTAACAGAATTTAGTTGAAAAGAAAAGCATGGTGCTCTTCTGAAACTGATTTACTGTGTAAGTCTTTATTTAAGGAAGAGTAAAAGCGTATCTGAAATAGACAATTTGAAACAGCTCTAGAGAAATTCAAAAGCTATGCCTTAAATTTGTACCCTTTCTCACCCGTGAAGAAATCTGGGATGGATGTTTGAAATACAAAGCAATCAGTCAGCTATGTGCCTGTTCATTCTGATTCTCTGTTAACTTATCACTGAAATCCATTTTGTTTCAAATGAAAATTATTTTACTTTTCTAGAAGCTGCAAACTTTCAAGTTAGAGATACTGATTGCTTGTTAAGGTCTTCACTCCTTTTAGGAATACTGGAAGTCATGTTTTAAAAAAAAAATTAAAAAAATAGATGATTTTGCCAATAATCTTCAATTTTTGCTGTAAAGTTTGTTAGAGCTGCAGAGATACCAGGCTTGTATCAGCAAACAGATTACCTGGCAGTGGTGCATGGATTTTGTCAGTACCTGAATAAACCAGGGCACATAAACACACAGTTGAGTATTTACTTGTGGAATCAAGAGGTGTTTTCCCAGTAAAAACCCCAGTGGCAAAAGGGGAGACAACAATATCTGAAGAGGAGGAGAATGGAGTTGGAATAGAGGTCAGTGCATGCAGTTTTTTGTTGCTCATTGTCCCAGGCACAGGAGCACTGTGTCCATGGGAGTTCTCCTCTTCCTTAGCTTAGCCAAGCCTTGCTGAGGGTGGGATTCACCTCCCCATCTTCCTTGCAGCTTTATCTGTCTTCTCATGTCAGATTGTAGTAAATAGAGATAAATCAGCACTTCTGTGTGTTTAATGATTCAATTTAATGATTAAATCAAGTAAAATTAATAATAAAACATTTTTTTTTATGTTGCTTAGAACAGCTGTGGAATCTCCATAGTTGGAAATATTCAAGGCTAGGCTTGGAAAAGCCTTGAATAACCTCATCTAAGGCAATGCTTTCAACAGGACGTGATTTCCTGAGTTCTAATCCAGACTTTCCATAATTTTTCTGATTACCTTTTACCTTCTACTCTAGTATAGGATAATACATGCTTCAAGAGCTAGTTTGCCACCATTGACTTGAAAGCATTAAGTCAGACATCAATATTGACATTTAATCAGATGAATTCCACTTCAGATGTTCTCAAAGGGAGGAGCTACATGTCCTGCATCCCTCCTGACAGCATCAGCCTTTTGAACTTCAAAGAGCCAGAGTCCAATGCCACTTCTCCTGATGGCAATCAAACACACAAATCTGAAAAGAAGACAAAACTAAAGTGAAAAACCCACAACCCCTGAACTCCAAAACTATTCTGGAGCACATCTCTGTTAGTAACTCAGGCAGATGTGCCTCAACATACGTTTCTGGTAGCTGACCTATTTCTTCTTTCTACAATGAGATGAGATCGAGTGTCATCTGGAAATGCCTATTTCCCACCAGGGAAAGACTAACTTAGGCACAGATGTTCACAATCCAGGCAGCTGCTTTTGATCAGATAAATCCCACACTGAGGTTGTCAGAGTTGCAGTGTGCAGGTCGGAGTGTTCAGTAAACCCTAAGATAAAATTCTGGATTGTCTAAGCTAGAGAAGACGGCTCTTAAATTCTGTTCTTCCAGAGGCATTTGGAAGCCAGCAGAGCTGGGTTCTGGTGTTCAGTTTCTGCAGGGAAGTAGAGAGGTGCTCATTGTCACAGACTTCTCAAAAGCCTAATTGAGCCAGGTGCTTCTTTTACCTTTATTTAACCACTTATGAAATAGCAACTGTCTTCTTCATCATCTTCCCTTTTTGTTTTGCCTGGTCAACTTTGTTTGCAATCCATTTGGAAATAGGATTAGTTATTGAGCCCTCCCTTGGGGTCTGCTCTTCTCTGGTGTGGGGTATTTGTACTGTTGGCTTAACCTTTAAGCAGATATACTGGGATGTGTGTTATCCCATGGCTCTTTCCTGGGGTAGAGGGCTCTTCTTCCATTAGACACAGGGAAGTGAAGCACCAAAGGCTGACACAATTCTTCAAAGTCATTTATTCCTACTTTCTGCTCCTTTCCATGCCTGGAATATCGATGATGAGCAGGGCTTGCAAAATGGGGCAGCTGCCCAGTACTCACTGGTGGCAGGGCAGGGCCAAATGTCCTGGCCAGTATTTTCTCGTGAGAGGCCACCCTTCCACCTGATGAGAGGAATATCCTTCTTATCTTCTGCCTGGCACCAACTGATGCCTAAATATCAACAGCCCAATTAGGCTGAAATGTGTAACTGACTTGAGAATGACTGTCCACAGAAGTGATTTGTTACTGTTTGGGGTGTTTTTTAATGAGTGTAATAAATACTGTAACAATAATAACAACAACACAATAATAATAGTAATAATAACAACAACAACAACCCTAAAAAATGACTGACCCATTTTGTTTGACCGCAGGGGAAGCACTACATTTGGCCAGAGATTTCGGCTACACCTGTGAAACAGAGTTCCCTGCCAAGGCAGTAGGAGAGCACATTGCCAGACAGCACATGGAACAGAAAGAGCAGACAGCGAGGAAAAAGATGATCCTAGCGACAAAGTAAGGAGGGAAGGGAGCGAAAAAGGAAATCGGTCTGTCACTTCTCCATGTTGGATCTGGGGGCTGGGGGAGGGAGGAGTGGGAGTCTGGAGCTGGGATTGTGGTGACTGCTATCACAACAGTGCTCACTGACTGCGAGTGAGAGAGATCCTCTTCGGGGATGCTGAAAGGGGAACCTTATTTACTGCAGTGAGGTTTTGGTGGCTGTGCTCTCATTTCCTGTGGTTAAGGGGGCACGTGCATCTTCCCAGATGCTTTGGTTTAGATGAGAACAGAGGATATTATTACATGGTAAGATCTGTGGGACAGAAACTGGCTTTGTCTCCTGTTTGCGTGTGAGCAGGAGATCTGAGCGTCTACTGAAGTACTGTTGGATAATTATCATTAGTCTGCTGAGGGAGAGCTGGTTTGCAGAAGGACAGATCCTCTCTGGATGCAAACTGCAAGAGTTTCCCTGAAGTCAAAGGCACTGGAACAATGTACAACAGCAGGGGAGCTTTGCTAAAGACATTAAAGACACAAAGAGGCATCAGACTTCACTCTAAACAAGCCACTCGTCTCCCTGGAGCAGTAACATCATGTTAGGATAACATTTCTTCTAGGTTAATTAGACTTGATGAGGGGGGAATTAGCCTTCACGAGCCATGGGAAACAGGAATAAATAGTCTGTGCAGAACAGGGTAGACCTGCCCTATGTGTGTGGTCTGACTGTGTGGGGTAACCTTGAACATGTTCACACTCTCTGTGCTCACTGCGGTGTCACCACATGAGGCTGCAGCAAAGATGAGACCACAAATCTGAGCTCTTAAATTAACCCCTCCATGCTGGAAGTGTTTGGAAACCCTTCGATATATCCAACAGGGACAAACTACCCAGTACTTGGGGAAAGGGCTGACCAGCAACAGGAATATCCTTTGGGTTCCAACGTCCTTCTGCTTTGCCCAAAAGTCCCTCTTGTATCTAGAGCACTTTGCCCCGACACTGACCCAGAGACGAGATGCACTGAAACATCTCAGGTTTGTGAATCCCATGAATACAGCCTGTGATCCTTCCCTGGGGTGATAAAAGGATCATTGTGTGAATCAAGGGGAATTTTCTGGTTGTGAAGGTGATGGGAGACCTCATATATCACATTTCTAATTCCCCTGTACATTAAAAGGAATAATGAAAGTGGAATATTATCCTGCTCTTACCTCTATCCACATTTCTTTCAAGGGCTCAAGGGGTTTCAGAAGCATGAGAATAAAGCAGTTGGCCAGGAGAAATTCCTCTCTGCAAGTTGTATCTCCCCATTGTTGTGTAGCCCATTAACCTCCTGCCACCTAGCTGAGGATTTGTCCCATTTAAGGAACACAATTCAACCCTAATGGTACAANTTCATTTCCTCTATGCTAAGAAAGTAAACCACACACACAATCTGAGTCATCAGATTGCAGTTGTCCATGTTATTAAGATGGTAGAATAGCTCATTGAATTCTCCCAAACAGATTCTGGGCAAATTCTGTGAGACAACCCACAACAGGGTCTATTCCCAGGAAGCCACAGAGTTTAGGAGACCAGAGGAGCATAACTACATGGATGCTGTTAGATGGTGACAAACGGTCTGTGGGTGTGAGGGTGGCCCTTGTCACTCTACACGTCATTGGGTAGCACTGTGACCAGTATCAGGTTAATCCAACCAAGATCAGGCCCCCAGATGAGTGTCCTGGTCATCTAGAGATGATCAGGCCCTCCTGATCCCCCATTAGTGCCTATATTTCCAATACAAGCAATGGAGAACTATAAGCTAATTTGGAGAGGCCCCCTTTCCTTTCTTTAATTAACTGAATCATAGACCAAGTGAAAGTAAGTGATGTCTATTCATCCATGGTACAGATAACACTCTTCTGAGGACTTGAGCTAAATTGAGCTTGATTTGGTTTCTTTAAAAAAAAAAAAAAATTAATTGTAGAGTATTCCTAGGCTAATTTACATACAACAATACAACAACAATACAAGAATGAAAAGGCATTATTTTCAGGCCTTTCCTAGTGCTAGGTCCTATACAGAGGAATTCCAGGGAATAAATTTAGCCTCCAGGTGTTGAGGCATGCTGAGGCATCCTTAGAAGCCTCAGGGAAGACTGACTGGGAGAGGGGAGATGGGTTGCTTCACAATGAAGATGGGTTGCTCTGCTGGTGGGACACCAGAGAAGACAGACCCTCAATTCTCCCTCACACTCGCAAGGGGTGCCTCCTTCACAACCCTCAGTGCTCTATTTGTCTTAAGGGTTGGGGGTCAAGAAGGCAAGCCCAAAATATCCAGGACTTCAACTTGCAGATAAAGCAGTGCCCACAAGGTACACAAGCCCGTGGACAAGTATTGGTGTATTTACACAAAGTAAATAATAAAGTAATTTACACATTTCAGGCATATTCTAAGGCTAGATCACCACTTCCTTTAACCCTAAGCCTTGCTGCCAATGTAAGTGAGCTAAGCTAGACTTAACACTATCAGACTGGATCCTATTCAGAAGAAAAACTGCATTTTATAATGTCAGTATTAGTAGGGCTTCAGAGGGAAACTATTCCCATTCAAGAGATTCTGTATGTTGTTGGTTCTGAGAATTTGAGCAGGGAAGCCAGAGATGGATTTGTTTGCCTTTAATTTCTGTACCAGCTCTTCTGCCAAGAAATTCTGTTATGTATGAGATCACTCAGGATAAGGTGACAGTGATTTGGGAATTAGCTTTGTGGGAAGGATTACACCTGTCTTATTTAAGGATTTCCATTTTACTTTTAGACAAATATGTAAAGAATTCCAAGACCTTCTAAGTCAAGACAGATCACCCCTCGGATCCTCCAGACCGACTCCAATATTAGACCTCGACATCCAGAGACATTTAACACATTTCAGGTATGATTTTGAAAGAAGAAACTAAAATCCATAATTTTGATTTAGACTGCATATTATGTTTTAATGGTTTTTGCTCCCTTGCCTAAAAGACATGCAAATTAATAATTAGCATCCATAATTCCTGCTAGCTGTGCCTATTAAAAGTGCAGGTTTGCCCGGTGATGTAGTTCAAGTTTGCTGCATTCAACCTGCTTCTAGGACCAGTCTGAGTTTGAAAAAATCATTTTCTGCATCTACTGGTCAAATCTCCCCAACTGTTCTGAAAATTGTCCTGCTTTAGATGTGAGCCAAATCACAGATCACAAGTGGATGGTCCAGAAGCGTAGAAACTCAAGTTCTGAACCAGCATAAGTTAATCAAAGTGGAAATGATAGGAGGAAGAAGCTGCATCCTTCCTAATTAACTAAATAGTTCCAGAAGCTCCTCCAAGCTACTGAGATCATTTGACGAGGGCTTACCATGACCATTTTATTAACTCTTTGTCTTCCTCAAAGCACATTACCTACTAAAACAATTTTACTTCACTGATTTCCAAACAACACACTGGAAAAATCCAGGGGAAGGAAAGCTAACTCACACTAAAAGGCCAGAGACTGATGATATATTTAGACTCAGTTCCTGAGCAGTGTTTAATGTACTGGTTTAGAAAGGCTTAAGAAGCTGTTTTGAAGACAAAGACCCATGGTACATGCAATCCAAGTCCAAACTTCATTAGAATTTTATTCCAGTTATGGATAAAAGTGTATAGATATTTTGGGGTCAGAAAGATTTATTAGCTCAGGAGTTGCTGAGCAATTGCACGTTTTTGCTTTAGGCGATGTGTCAGATACATTCAAGAGTGAGGTGGGATCTTCCAGAGGGCCACTTTGAAACAGTGGGGTCATCTAAGATATCTATCAAAGACAAGTTTGATGAAACATCCTGAAGGTGCTCCTGTCTTTGCTCAGGCCACAGAGGGGAATACATAACTTGCTGAGGCTACAGATTGTTCATTTTTTCCATCCATTAGCTGACATGTGAAGAACTGTCTCAGAGATTTGTTTAGAGACCATAACATTAATCAAGTTAGAATTGTGCTGCATGTTCTTTCACACAACCAGCTGAGTCACTCTTCTCTCATGGGTTAGACAGAAAACTTCTGTGTCCCAATGTCCTAAAATCTGTTAGTTATTAAGGTTTTGATAGAGCATGAGGCACCCTGCAGACAGGTTCTGTGATAACTAATGTTTAGTCCTTCAGACTTGGAATGGAATCCCAAAAACGCCCACTGCTCCACTTCTTTCATCCATCTGTTGGGATGAAGGGAGAGGTAAGGGTAATTCCATGTCCACAAATGCACATATTCCTGACATTCCTGTGTGTTCTTGCACACGTCTGTGTCCATCCTACGTGTGTGTGAACACACCTGCACATCCCCACTCCTATTCTTATGCAGTGCTGTGCATATGCACCCACAGAGCACCCAGGTGTGTGTATTTTCACTTGTATACACACTCCAAAACACCTAACTACACTTGCACATCAAGGGAAACATCTTTATTTATGCAGAATGCTCATAGAGGGATTTTAATGAGCTACTCAAGCTTGTGGAAAAAGAGATAATTCCCTATTACATGCACGCAGAGGAAATGTGATACGAGGTTGCTAATCCCCAAGGATTCCTGTGTTTAAAGTAGAAATAGCAGTCAGGATAAAGTGCTGAAGGCTTCAGCTACAAAAGCAGTCAACTGGTACAGCTTCCATCCTTCTTTCTCTGCTGCACTCCAGTGGGTCGGAGGGCAAAGCTTCTGCAGGCAGCTCCTGGAGCAGTCAGTACTTCCTTTCATGTCTGCTGCAGACACGAAGTGTTGGGCTGAAGATGGGCACCTGGAGGAGCACAGGCCTTGATCCTTCACAGGTGCCTCCCCAGCCTTAAATCAGAGTCTTCTCTGATTGTGCTTAGGGATTGATGAGTGCTGCCAGACCCAGAGGTGGAACTGAGACCATCTTCCTTTTCCAGCCAGTGTAGTGATGCTGGGGTCAGATCAGCTTCTTATCTGGACTTCTAACTCTGCTCAGATGCCTGCAGGAGCCTCCACTGCAGCCAGCCATGGATCTCCTGCTGTGATCTCCAAGAGAAATCTGCATTAAGCAGGCCTGACACAGACATCTACATCAGTGTAAACAGAATGTCTCTCTAAACTCCGTTGGATGAATATTCTGGTCTAGATCTCCACCAGATTGGGAGCTCAGCCAACCAGTACACACCAGACACTTACACTGTGAACAGTTAAATCTAGTATAGACAAAAAAAAAGTCATTATTCTCATCCTCTAAATCCAGCAGTCTTCACAACCAGATCATCTCAACCCCTGCTACCACTACTTGTCTTCTTGAGATTAAATATCATAGCTCATAGTATGGTTTGGGTTGGAAGGAACCTTAAACCTCATCGTATTCCAACTGAGAAAAGATTTTCTATGACCATAAAAAATCAGAGGAATTGCACAAATGTCTGCCATTAAAATAAGTTTAAGATAGGGAAAGACTTTTAGAAGAGCTATAGCAACTGATATCTACAGGGGAATTGGGTTCAGTCTCTGCTAACTTGGGGTGAAAGGGAGTTTACTTTAAGAATAAATTCCCCTACAGCTCCTCAGTGTAGAGTTGGGTGCTCCACTTCCTTGTGATGTTACTTGTTCTATGTTAATAATCAAGACCAAAGTTCACAGCCTGGCACAGGTCAGATAGAAGCAGTTTTTCCCATTTCCTCTGTTTTAAATCTTCAATCTTTAAAAAGACTCAGTTTTTCCACTGAGTCTTAATTCATCAAATCTGTAAACATGTGTCCAACCTGAAGTACAGGATGGTCCCCAAGAAGGGATCAGAAGTGCTGGGTTAGCTCAAAATCCAAACTCAAAGCTCACACAAAGCATAAAACGGAAAATCTTCGAATGAGCTTCCAGTGACCCCAAAACCTGTTGAATTCTGCACAACTTTGTGCAAAAAAATCAGAGGCTCTTCTACACCTCTGGCACATCTCTGTGCAGCTGCTGTCTGAAATGTCCATCTGACCTGAATTCAGAAAACTCAATCCTCCATGACAAATGATTTTTCAATACTATTTGATCATGAACAGATGATTCAGACCCTTAAATTTATAGCAGTAAATATGTGCATTACCTGAGCCAGGGTCACTTCATGTTTGCTTCATACAACATTTCTCCCTTTTCAATACATTTTAAAGATCTTACTGCAGGGAAATTATATTGATAACTTCACTTACGAGTCAGCTGTTGAAGTTATATTGATAACTTCAAATAACTTCAAATATATTGATATAAGCAGATAAAAGTAGTGCCAGAGGACAGGAATTGGCTATCTGTGCTTCTCTTCATCTGCAGAATTTCTGGGCTTTTCCTAACTGGTCTAACTAGTAGGTCTAACTAACCCAAACTATTCCTGAGCACAGTGATACCTATATCATCAATATATGTGAAAGTTTGGAATTCTTGGAAGCACCAGCCCTCATAACAGCCCAGTCTAGAGCCTTGCATGCGATATAAATTTAGATTTAGGGAAAGCCTGCCTTGCCAGGGCTGGATCCCAAATCCCATGGGCTCAGTGTTGGAGTAGCTCAGATTTCTAAGCATTACAGAAGTCTGAGTTCAAGAAGAGGTGCTACATTGTAAGGCTGCCCAACCTGTCCTTCAGCTCTTCTTTCAGCTGGACAGGTTGGAAGAGACTTTAAAGACCACCTTGTTCCAACCTCTCTGTCAGGGCAATGACACCTTCTACCAGAACAGACTGCTCAAAGCCTCATCCCACCTGACTCTGAACATGCTGAACACAAATAATCCCATGTGTTGTTTCTGGTCTGAAAGTCACCACTTGAGCTACACCATCCCTAGTTTCTGAGGAAAAAATCATCATTAAGTCATAGAAAAAAGAAGAAAACCCTGGAAAAATCCATTTCCATTACTAAATGCTGAGACTTTTTGTCCAGACACAGGAATGTCTCTTTATTGTCCTCTAAAGGCTGATCTGTGCAAAGCATTTTTGAGTTTACTAGAAAAGAAAGCAAAGTCAGCATATCAGTACTAGAAAAAGAACCTGAAATTTTCTGCAGCTTTAATGAGAGGAAACTGTTTTTTCCATTCCTTACATCCAAAGTGGAGAGAGCATAAGGATCATCAGGAAAGAGTGGGAGCAAGAGCAAAAGAAAGAGAAAGGAAAAAGAAAGAGAAAAGGAAAATACTAATATAAAAGGAAGTTTCTTTTTAAATGCCTTCAACTACTGATAATTCCGAGTTTTTTTCCCCAGGATTCCACAGAGTCATGTGAGGCTTCTGTATACATGTGCATGTACCTGAGTATGGACAGGGAAAAAGCTGGGGAGTTCATTTCTCATGAAACTTAAACCAGTTTCAAATCCTACAGATGTCAGTAAAGCTGAAGCTTCATCTCTATTTTTCTCAGGGCCTTTCAGGTTATATAAATCTCTCTTTAACATTATAAGTTGGTTGGGTTTGGATTCAGATCAGATAAAATAGCCTTGGAACTGAGAGCTCTCAATTATCCAAGATGATGGGAAGGAAAAGGGAAATTGTAATATTTAGAGATAGAAAAAATCTGGATGCAAGCAAAACATATGTAAGGCAATGAGAATAAACCACTTTAGAAAAGCCCAGAAATAGTAAAGCAGGGCAATCATGACCTGTAGCAGGTGAAGACAAGTCTGCCTGGAGACACAAGAGCTCTGAGACACACATTCAGAGATTTTATGGCACAGGTAGTTGTGATGGGAGATGGTGAAGCCTTGGGTGACCCCCAAAACCATGATTCTGCCTCTAAAGCAGCAGAGCTTGATGGTGACATTGCAGCCAAAGATTTTTCTGCTGGTTCTGGAACAATGTTAACCAACACAACCATCAAACCCCACCCTTTTCCTGCTAGGGCTGTGCAGGTAGAACTGAGGCATGTCAGTACGGGAAATATCCATAATTCCATATCACTCATCTCTGCAATATTTTTGCACTACACACATATTTATGGCATCCAGACCTCTCCAGAGCAGAGAACTAGACCAGATGAACCAATTATTCTCAATTGTAGAGATCCCTGCTGTGAAGAAGGGAAGTGTTTCTGTCATGTTTCAGAGATGGAATGAAGAGAGGCAGAAGTTAATACACTCCAAAAGATAAGCAAAAATTAATCTCATAAATTGTGTGACTTTGGACCTGGACACTGGACCACAGTTGTCTGTAATGTTTGGCTGCTTCTGTGGTTCCTTGAATGAATTTGGCCAAGACCAGCTCTTTCTGTCCCAAATAATTTCCAGGCACTGGTCAACCTTATCTCAGTTGGAAACTCAGGTATGGCCACTACTTTCAGGCAAAAATGCTGATGGAGACTGATGGACTGATTGGCTGGTGGAGAGGGGGCCAGGCTGTGCCATTTCACTCACAACCCGAGGAATCTGTGTATTCTTACTTTGCTAATGCACCTAAAGGTGACCAAAGCCATTCCCCAGCTTCAGTTTCAGAACCTTAGAGTGATTCACCTGTCTGGGGAATGTGGAGATCTGTGGTCATTTTAGGTGTAAAGGGACATCATGTTTCACATGAGTCTGCCACTCAGATCAGCATTTAGGGTATCCCTCCAATTGGATCAAATATCCAAATTAATAAGACAATCAATTTTTTTTAAAAAAATTCTTTTAGATAATATTTCTCTTCTACTGAGAGGAGAGAGCATATGCCTCCTTCTCTCTTGGATTTCACTGTCATATCTGAGATTCAGCCAGGAATCTGAAAGTTACACTGATGTGTCTCCATGTCTTTGACTTCTTAACCTGTCCTTGCATCAGAACAGCTTTGTTGGTTTTTTTTATTTTTTAATTTTTAACAGAATTCTTTTTTTAGTTTCCCAAAACCTCATGTAAACTAGAGTTACCCGAACACCCCCAAAAATGACCCACATTCTGTCCTGGAAAACCAAAAACATAACACACAAACCTTCCAAAGTGAAGGTTTTCTGTGATTATACTCACAAGATCTGTGTCTTGGCTTCTACACACAGATTCCCTGACCTCACCAACCACCCTCCTAGCCTCAGTTTCTTCACTTGTAAAATTGGGTATAGACACATCTTCTACATTTGCTTCTGGGACACTTGTGTCTCTAAGAATCAGTGGTGTTTGGAAATTTCAGATATCCTACTAATGCCACCCATTATATAGGGAAAGGAGGATATCCACAGATTCCTGCAGTTCTATTTGATCCTTTAACTTCAAGGCTACATTTCATCAAGATGCAAAATCACATCCAGATCTTATATATAAAAGATAAAGACAGCAAAACGGCAAAGGGAAAACTACTTTCTTGTAAGTGACACTTCTTTCACTGCAGAAACCTCATAAAAACAGACACAAAAAATAATAGGTTCAGAATACTAAAGTTAGGTAATGAAAGCAATCAGCATCCTCATGGATTATTCTGTGTTCTGTCGAGCCATCCAGCTGATATGAAACATCCTTCCTGTGAAACTGTTTGAGACAAGAGTTTTGTCGCTTAGCTCCTTGCTGAGCCTGGAGCTGTCAAACTCCTGCCAGTGCCTGGCATCACGCTGACGAGGTGACACCAAAAGTGACAGACAAGAAACCAGAGTCTCAGACTTTGGGAGCAGTGAGAAAGTAACATCCTTCTTTCCAAAGGGGAAAAGGGAGCAATGAAATGGGTTTTGAAGCTCAGCGTGTTTTTTAAATTGTAACAAGAAGCCAAGCCCAAAGACTCACTTGTGGGTTGCCTTCAAAGATGTGCTCACCCCTTTTTATATATTGTTCTCTCGTATTTTTTTCACACTTCTTTGCTTATCAGGAGGTAGAGCAGCTTCTGGCATAATTCCAGTCATCTCAGTTCACAGCAGCAGCCTCCTGTTTGGATGCAGGGTCTGGAAGAAGCCTGGTGCACAATGAGGTTTATGGTGAAACACCTCTGGTGCCCTCTAGAGTTCCCTGATTTCCAGGAGCTCTCTCAGTCTTTGGATTTCGTTAACTGAGAGGTACAACACTGGTGCCTAGCACTGAGGCACTAGGAAGCCCCAAACGGTTTCATTAATTTTTCTTTTTTTGTTTAATTTAATTTTTTTTCTTTGAATTTTATTTTTATTTTTTTCTATGTCTCTTTATTTACTACAAGTGTTAGAGTGCCTTTCTCTGAGATCTTCCCCTCACCTCATTTCCAAGGCATTCTTTTTCTGATTTTTCCATAGTATGGTCTCAACCACCTTGTCCTGCTCTGCTGGTGAACAAAATCTTTTCTAATTTCTAATAATGTTAAAGGTTTATATCATGAGTTGTATGATACCATATTCCCTTAAGATCACAATTTATGGATCTTTTCTTTATCTGCTTCATTAACAAGTTCCATAATCATGGAAAAAAAGAAAAAAACTTTCATCAAAGACAGGAAAAAGTCTTGTGGGGCACTCAGATTTTTAACACAGCACTTAAGATTTCTTAAAGCATTTAAGGCATTCTCGTGTTTTCCAAAGGAAGAAGGAATGTCCCCCCCTCATTTACAAATTAAAAGGCTACAAAATTTATTGCACCTTGTCATGAACATGTTTGTAAATGTTAATTCTTGGTCTTTCTCATTTGAGGAGGGCAATGGGGCTTCTCAGCTACATTTCTTCACTGGAAAAAGTTTATGGATGGTAGTAAATTGAATGAGCCTTATCCATTTCTTTGCCTTCCTATAAAGTAAAGATGAATCACTAAATGATTTAATCTTTAGTCTATAACTCAGAAACACTCTGCAGTTTTTTGGATGTTTCAAGTCTGTTGCCTGGGCAATTCTTCTTAGTGTGTAAAATGAGTACCAAAGTCTAAAATACACAGATCCGAAATAGATTATCTTGGAAATTTGGGGCATCAGCTCTAACACTCTCCTCCTACTTTCTCCATGGCTTTTACACATGGTAAAAGGAGGTCCATCTGCTTAGGAGGACATGTCCTTAATACACTATGAACAGAAGGAAAACATGAGGGCCTACTTTGAAGGCAACTTCTGTGCTGTTTGCTACTCTGATCCTATAGACTACTTCTCCCTGTAATACCCTCTGCCCACATTCCGAGGTTTAGCTTGACTATCAGTCTGACTTGTGTCATGGTTAGACCTTCTGAGCTCCTGAAGGAAAGTTACCACCATTTAATTTTCTAGGCAACCTTCACAGGACAGACCTTGAAGTCAAAAGAAGCACCTCAGACTCAATATTGTCATCTCTATATTCAGACATTACTTGTGTCAGTGAGGAGATGCAAATATTTTACCATTTCCTTTACAGCCATTAAACGTCATATCAGATCTTACCATCTGTCATCAGCTATGTGCTGTTGAATTTGGATAACCAGGGAGTTTTCACATTTAAAGTTCTCAGAAAATCTAACCTATAAGTTCAAGCTTGCTTTGTCTTCATTATTATTTTTTTAAATGGCTTATTTATTTTAAATGAGGGTGTAAACATTCAGTGCAGATGGCCTCTTCCCCCCCAACTGAGAGGGAAGCTGTTTCTTTTGCTTCATGTCGGAGCTTCACCAGCCTGGGGTATGGAGGAGTCCTTGAGGTGGTTGCCAAACGAGACTCCAAGCCTTCAGGCACACTTGGATCTTTTCACTTTTAAGTAAGGCCATCATTAAAACATGAGCAGACATAATTGCATCAGAGCACTGGGCAGAATTACAGGCAGGTCTGGATGTCCTTAAGCACTAGGATTTGTAATGTGTTGGCCTGATGTTCATTGCCTTCCTTCTGCAGCTCTCCAAAGCCAGAATCAGAGATTTCAGCCTTGCCTCTCAGAACAATAAAATTGGTTTACAGGAGCTGTAGTGGGATGCACTACAAAGCTGAGAATACCCAGAAGACTCCATTATGAAACCACCATGTTTAATTTTAGGCTTATAAACCCAAATGAAAGTATGGTAATGAAAGCAACTCCCTTCATAGGTGTGGAGCATACCAAAAATGAACCTATTTCGGCGTCAGCACAATTAGCCTGGAAAATCAGACAGCTAAATTTGACTTTCAGGAAGTACATTTTAATGCTTTGCCATTAATCTTCCGTCTGTCGTGTCTGATTTAAACGTAAAATCAGATTTTTCTCCCAAACTTGAAACTTACTTTCATCAGTAAAGGGAAATTATCCAACTTTCTTGGATTTTTCAAAGACTTTAACTTGCAGAGAAGACCACCAAAATTAGAGCAAGGGGAATTACTGATAGAAATGTAAGATAAAGTAGAAGATAATATCTCTCGGCCTTTTTATGCTCATTACCTAAAGTGAGCCTAATAAAATACACCCTCACAGGAGCTTGGCAAGAAGGGCTGGTTAGAAATTTTCTGTAAAATGGTTTCTCTTAATAAGTTTCATGGGAAAATTAATAGGCTCTGCATATCCCCATCTGTGGAGAAGAATTTACTCATCAGGAACAGAAAGTAGAGTTACCACAAGATTCTGCAGCCTCATTTCACTAGAAAGGGTTGGCATTTTAATAAGAAACACAAGGCTGTGTTGGTGAGAGCTGCCATATTTAATGATTACTGGTGACTAAGAGGCTAAACTGTAAAAGATATAGAGCCCTTATTCACTCCAAAAATTATTTTCTATGAGCATTAGTTTTTAAACCAGAAGACTGGATATTGGGGAAAATTTAACTGAAAGGCTGGTCAGGTATCAGAACAGGCTGTCCAGGGAAGTGGGGGGTTCATCACCCCTGAAAGCGCTCAAAATATGTGGATGTGGCTTTTGGAGACATGGTTTAGTGGTGGGCTTGGCAGTGTAGGGTTTGTGGTTGACTTGAGAATTTTGGTGGTATTTTCCAATCTAAATGATTATATGGTTTGCAGCTACTGGAAATTAATGAATGAATGCAGATATTGCCAGCTTCTAAAATACCTAAACTAGTTTCTTTACAAGACCATAAGTATTTTTATCCATCTCAGTGTAGTCAGTTCCCCAAATCAGGACCCAGAAGATCACACAAGGAGTGTAAAAAATCATGCAATAAAATAACTACTAATGATAGCTTTAATTTCCTTTTTCTTGCTAATTGTTATTGCAAACTCCATCACATTTTCATTTCTCTGGACTTCTGAAGACCAAAAATTATGATAAAATGCAACAAAAATCATTAAATCATCTGATTCCTAAAGTGACATGAAAAGGTTTAAAATACTCATACATATGCTACTTCTGGTTTCTTTTTTACAGCTATTAAAAACATGAATTACAATGATAATGAAGTTGATTTTTATATTTCTGATATGCCAGGTAATCCTAAAAAGAAAATAAAATTAAACTGAGGTATGTTTACTTCTTTTAAATGCTAAATTACAAAGATCCAGATATTTCTACCAGTCCAAACTTCAAGATTCCAAACTTTATGTGGCATTATTAATTGATGACTGCAAAATATTGCTTGTAAATATTTAATTATCATTTTCCTTCCATTACTAACTGGGTATAACTATAAATTCCTGCTTTGAAAAGTGCCTGGAGACTGATGGATAAACATTCTAAATGCGAGTTATTTGTTAAAAGCCTTTTGGAGACCTTTTATAAAAGGCTATGCCACTCCCAATCGGAAATGGAGACATATTTCCATGTTGAGCACTCATTTTGGTTAGAATTCACTTCTTTTTGGTGTCTTCCCTAAGCTAACAGCTTTTCTATTGAATAGATTTCCTAAGTCTAGCAGACAGAAAGGTGACCCAAAAAATATCATGAAGNTCTGCAGAGGTGATCCCGTCAGGAACCCTCTGCAGAGGTGATCCCGTGAGGAACCCTCTGGAGAGGTGATCCCGTCAGGAACCCTCTGCAGAGGTGATCCCGTCAGGAACCGTCTCCCAGGGGGTCGTGGCTTCTCTCAGCCCTCGGCCGGGGGTGCCTGCAGAGGTGCCTGGCTCAGCAGCCATCAGCTCTCAGGGATTCAGCAGTGATTTCAGCTCTGCTCTGCAAGGCAAACCCCCAGAGCCAGGCCCGCACAGAGAGAGGAGAGGCCCTGCTGGTGGTGCCGCAGAAGCAGCTTTGTTCTTCCATCTCCCACAAAGGGACCCAGCACCAGATCCTCTCCCGAAGCAGGACAGAGGGGTCTCTTTTCTGGGGGTACAGAGGTGGGTGTGAAAGGGTGAAAGGCCAATGAGTGTCAAGGGAATCTGCATATGGTGTCTCAGAGGATCATGGGTCTGTCTTCTCTCTTGGTAACCACAAAGATGCTGGCTTTCCAAGGAGGAGCCTGCAGGAGATTGTGCAACCTCCTTATCTGAGCAGCCCTTCCTGCCATGGCAGGGGCTTGTCAGAGCCCACAGTCCATGTCCTGTAAAACCTCTTTCCCCTCAATCCTTACATTTTCACTTTTTTTTCTAAAACTCCTGGAAAGAGTGAGAAGTCAAAGTGCAAAGGGAAATGTTCCTATTTCTGACCCTCACGTGGGTCCCTGCATCAGATCAGGATTTATTGATGCGGTGCCTGAGACACCCAGAGAGTAACTGTAGGGGCAAACTATGAACTAGCAGGGGCTGGGAAACAGTTATTTTTCTTTGTCAGAATCACTGCAATGTGGTTTTCTTTTCTCCTCACCCAAATTAATATAAAGTATTGATTTCTAAAAAAAAAGCCAACAAACACAAAAATTAGCTTCTGTTCCTCTTGTCTTCTTTCTTCCTTGAGCAGGATTAAAATATCTGAAATCACTTTTGAAAACTTCAGTGACATTTCAACCTTTGAAATAATTTTTAGTTTACGTTTCTAAATGAAAACTAAAAATCTGGAGGATTTGGGCAGGGGTTTTTGTTTTCACACGCTACTTATCAAAATGAATCATTGTGACAATAGCTTTGTTGCCCATAATAACTTTAGTTTCTTTAGCCCTTACATGATCATCTAATACTGTACACATAATATTTAAGCAAATGGCACTGAAGTCAGTTGCCTAAAAGCTGTTCTCTAGTGCCATGTCCCCCATCCTATGGTGGTTGGGCCATCCTGCAGGTGCTGTGTCCAGCTCTGGGGTCCCCAGCATAGGAAAGACATGGAGCAGTTGGAGCAAGTCCAGAGGAGTCCAGGAAGATTGGTAGAGGGCTGGAGCAGTTCTGCTACAAGGAAAGGCTGAGAGGATTGGGATTGTTCAGCCTGGAGAAGAAAAGGCTCTGGGAAGACCTCAGAGCCCCTTTCAGTGCCTTAAAGGGCTCTGTGATAGCTGGAGAGGGACTTGGGACAAGGGCATGGAGGGACAGGACACAGGGAATGGCTTCCCACTGACAGAGGGCAGGGATGGATGGGATATTGGGAAGAAATTCTTCCCTGTGAGAGTGGTGAGGCCCTGGCACAGGGTGCCCAGAGAAGCTGTGGCTGCCCCTGGATCCCTGGAAGTGTCCAAGGACTGGATGGACAGCACTGGGAGCAATCTGGGATAGAGGGAGTTGTCCCTGCCCATGGCAGGGGGATGGAATGAGATGATCTTTAAGGTTCCTTCCAACCCAAACCATTCTGGGATTCCATGATCCTCACAGAGACGGTGTCCAAAAGATGGGACCTGTGGGAAACTTACACACTTCTGGATATGCAGATTGCAGCCAGGAACAATGACAAGAAAAATTCAGTGTTGAAAAAAACCCCTTATTTAGATGAAAGGTGAAACAGAGCTAATCTATACCAGTAAATTCAATACTACCAGGGCAACATTGTTGGAACTGGGTTATTTTTGCCCATAATTGGTTAGGATTGTCTATTAATTCAGCCTGGCTAAACCAGCCCTATGCGAAATATTTTCTGCTCCTCTCTGGAGCTTGGTTATTGGCAAAGGGTATTGGCCAGGGTCTGTTCCCCACAGGCACTTCAGATCTCCCCCAGTTAGAGGGTCCAGTTTAGCAGCATGGATATGGCCAAACCATGCCAATTGTAATGAGGGTTGGAGATGGTATTCTGGGCTTTGCTGAATTTTGTAGTGCAAATGCAGTCATGGCTTCATGTAGAATAACCAGGTCATGTTCAAGAGCTGTAAAGTCACAGAATCATTAAGGTTGGAAACGACCTCCAAGATCATCAAGTCAACAAAATATGATCCAGAATTGTGAACAAACCACACAGAATTCCTTTTATTTACCTGAGAAGGGGGAGGCAGGCTTTATGACACTGGAAAATTAGCAATGCAGGAGAGCTGAGGGCATGGATTCTGTCTTGGCTTCTCTGAAGTCAGCAGCCCTGTGTCAGTCTGCACTTGCTGAGGGTCTATCCCATGGTGTTTCAGAACTTAGGCTCCACCAAAAACGACCTTTGAAGCTGTACTCAGTCTGCTCTTTGGGTCTATTCCTTTCTTTTGTGTTTCTCCCACAGGTAATAAATAGTTTAGGGAGCAAATCTTGAATTTCACAATAGCAAAATGAGCGTAACTGTAAACTCCTCAGTGTTGGTGAGCGCATTGATATTTATGTGTGCGTGTGTATTTCTTTTTTTTCTGTCTCCTTCCCATTTGTAGTTTGATCACTCATGGTTTTGGAACTCCTGCAATATGTGCTGCCCTAAGCACTTTCCAAACTGTTCTCAGTGAAATGCTGAACTACTTGGAAAAGCACACATCGCACAAAAACGGAGGAGCGGCGGAATCCGGCCAAGGACACGCCAACTCGGAGAAAGCCCCCCTGCGGAAAACTTCAGAGGCTGCTGTGAAAGAGGGCAAAACAGAAAAGACAGACTAGCTACATCAAACAGAATCTATTTCGAGAGAGTCTTGCTGCTGATATTTTTTTTAAATATATATATCATTGAGGGCAATTTATCTCCAGTGGACCAAATCCAAAAAAAGAAAAAGGGGGGAAAAAAAGAGAAAAAAAAGTAAAAAGAAAAAAAAAATAAAAAAGAAAGATTAAAACAGAGAGAAAGAGAGAGCGTGAGAGAGGAAAGTATTCAACCCTAAGAACAGCAGTGTACAGTAATTGTGTGATGAAATTGTCACTTTTTTAAAATTTATGTTGCTCTAAACTGCTTTTTTGTGCACGTAGTATTTGATTGTTCTGAATGATACACTAACACTGTTTTTTATAAGCACTTCTGGACTTGGCTGAGGTGGCACATGAAATTTGAAGCACTTTCTTCTCCGGCAGCAGAGTTAGGGTCTGTGCATCGGTTGTGGGCCACACAGTTCCAGCATCCTGACTTTGCTTGCATGCTGGATAGATTGAAAGAAGGGCTTCCTCTGGTCCATCGGAAATGCCTGATCTACTCACCTTTGGGAAAACAATATGGAAATCTGGCAAAAGAGGAATTCTTGGGTCATGGGACAAATGACCTGTTGTACATGGGAATGTACAATAAAGCTGCACTGGAATGAGGCCAGAACCTGTTGGGAATCTGTCCTGACCATTCAAGCAGCAGCCATGGTGTCTCTTGTGAAAGAAGCATGGCAGACTAAAACGAAAACAAACCTTGATAGTCTCAGTAAGAGCCCTGATCCCTCTGTGAACTTCAGTTTAAATGACAGCACGGGCTTCTGTCCCCTATTTTCTCAGCCCCTGGTCCCACAGCACTCTGCCATACCTGGGTCTCTGTTCAACATGATCAGTGCAGGCAATTGGAGTCACCTTTTGTGTTGCCTTGATTTTATGATGCTTTCTTTTCTTCAACAGCTTGTTTCTGCAGCTTTATTGTCTTTCTAAATCCAGCTGAGGTGCAGAGGTCTAACAGAACCCACTCACCAGAAATAAAATAAAAACAAAAATACAAATAAGACAGAATGGCTTAGTCCACAGCAGCTGAGTGGTAATAACCTTGCTAATGTATGTTTGAAATATTACTTTACCACCTACTACACATCCTCACACAGAAAACATGGAAGGCATAGTTTGAGCTCAAGCCTCTTTGAGTCAAGGGATTTTTCCAGTCACATTCTAACTCTTTCTTCAACAAGACTTTTATTTCATTCCTTTTCTTGTTTCTCTGATATCACTTTATTGAAGAAGTTAGGAAGGAATGGTGTTACTGGGAGGGCTTGATGTTGTCCATCTAAACTCTCTTTAAGATCAGCAGAACCAGACCTTTTCTTTCAAGGGACAATTCAACTCTTTCTGTGGTAGGAGGTAACATAGTTGTCCATGTGTAAATGTTTAGAGCCATTTAAGATGTTTTAGGTATCTAAGACAGCCACAGAGTTTTGAAAGTTATGACATGAAACCTTTAGGAGAACTGGTCTCGTGGAGGAGGAGCTGGAGGATCCCAGTGTTAGATAGCTGTGGGTGACAAAAGCCCTTTCTGGAAGTTGTTAACCTGTATCACACCTTGATGACCAGTTTAGACTAAACCCAGGGACCGTGACAAATAGCTGAGGGTGTTTAGAGCCACATGCAAGGAATCAAACTGAACTAACAAGATCACCCTCACCTTCCAAATTATGGAAGGCAGTAGAGTGATGCTGTTCCTCTCAAGGCCAGTAAGGGCATTGCCACCACCATGAGAAAACAATCTAGAAAGTAAGGACTCCCTGATTGTTCATTTAAAGAAACCTGGAAAAAAATCCTGTGCTTTTGCCTAGATTTGTCCTTGCTCAGGATAGGTGCACAACTCTGACA
Source organism: Lanius collurio (assembly GCA_020086605.1). NCBI lineage: Eukaryota > Metazoa > Chordata > Aves > Passeriformes > Laniidae > Lanius > Lanius collurio. The sequence goes on along the minus strand of JACBWW010000001.1, from coordinate 166,379 downwards.
CCTGCTTTAGTGCTATCCAGGCACCATCCTGCACTGAGGGAAACAGGATTTCCATGGGACTCCAACTCCTTAACACACCAAGATCAGATAAGTGCCTCAAAAAATTAAACTTTGTTAAATTAATTTAATGAATTTATCCTTGTACTCCTGGAGAAATGAAATGCTAAAATCAAATGAACAGTCCTCAGAGATGTCTTCAGCAGGAAAATTGTGGAACTGTCCTTGAACGTGAAATACTTGAGTGTGAAAGTAGGTAACCATGGAAGGAAACTCATTCTGCTTCTTTCATTGCCCAGACTGAGGGAGAGGAAAGGGAAAAATCAGAAGTTTGACTGTGTCAGATATGCAGATTTTCCACATCTGTAAAATGCGTGCTTTAAAACAATTTAATTTAATCCTCTATTTCAAGATGTGGATAAGTTTAAACTACATTTTGATGGGGTAAAAATACAAGAAAAACGTTTTTAAAATCCTTTTCAGTTTTCTCCACTAAAATATCAACTTTTTGGAGAAGAAGGAATAAACTGTTGGGCAGATAAATCTGTGAAACTCATGTGAAAGTGGCATTTTATTACCATCCAATTAAAATGTTTAATATTGGAAATAATATACAGCCTTAAATGAAATATTTGCCTATTCAGGATATGGTCCAAAGTCCCTACAATAATTTATTTCAAGACCTGTGTCTTTTGCTGTTACATAATCGCTATGAGAGTCTGCTCTGCAGGCAACAAATTATTTTTGGCCTGGATTACTCTTTGATCTATTAATATTAATAAATCTGAGCACACTTCAAGCTCCAGAACTTCCAGTTTCTGACTTAATGGCCACTGTATATTTTTGTTAATGTTCAACACAGATCAGATTCAACCTGATTGAACTGCTATATGTTCTTACCATTAAGAAGTTTTTTCTATTTCCATGCCAAACTTTCTGATTTTTCCCTTAGTATATTAGGACATTTCAAAAACAAAACTCTTTTTAAAACGTGGCTGCAAGTTTGTTGACACTGACAGGCTCTAATTTTTTTTTTAATTGCACTTAATAATTTTATAGAGCAAACAATAATTATCACTGCTTTTTGTACTGAACTAGCTATCAAAGCAGTTTGGTGTCAAGATGCCTTTAGTCTTTTTAAACTGGAACTTTCTGTGAGGTTTTGAGCAATGAATTCACTGATGTTCCTGTTAAAATCTCAGCCTAGGTTCTCATCCACTGACATTCCTGTGCTGTCCATGGGAACATGCCCATGTTCTCATATTGTGGTTTTGGGTTTTTTATTATTGTCTTAGTTCTAGTCTCTGTAGAAACATTGTCATCTCAAAACACATTCATGACCTAGATTAGCCTGAAGGAAGTTCATGATTTGAAGTTAGTGGGTGCTCAGTGGTGTCAGATTCAAGTATATTTTTACCTCCTTGACTTGGAAATTTATGTGATCAGAAAAAGAAAAAAAAAATTCCTTAAGAGATTTTGGAAGTGTTTATTCAATGTCAAAACCATCAAAGGAATAGAGAAAAGTCTCTGAAGTTTCATGAACAGGACAATGAGTCATTATGACTGTTGGACCCCAAAAATTGATTCATAACCCAAGTGCTGTCTGAGTAGCTGTTGTGCTTCAGCACTGTAAGAGTTACACCTTTCTTACAACCAATCTCAAACATTTTAAGTAGGTCCCTGAACTTACTCTTTATTCTGAACACATTTGATTCATAAAGACCAGCTTCTGACTCTTGGATTTATTAGCAAGTTACTCATGGAACAAACACACTGACCAACTAAAAACTTACTTTTCTGGAGCAAGGTGTTACTCACTGTGAGTACAAACAGCTCTTGTGCTGACTAAGCTCAGAAGGTGAATCTGGCAGAGTAGGAGCAACGTTCTCACCTCTGCTCTGAGATTTAGTTCTCTGTTCACAGAGCCCACCTTTAGTAGTAGAAAAGGGAGAGTTTTATCAGATGTTGAGAACTGGAACAGAGTTCACGTGGCCTGTAAAGGGGAGTGAACGACAGACAAGCAGTGACGATCCTGCCACCTACAACTGAAGACTGTCAAGAACTTTGTCCTTCATGCTGCCATCTTTAACCCTAACTCCTTTTAGGTGTCATTCTGTTGCCTTGGAGAACTGGCAGAAAGGGTGAATTTAGACCTTTCATTTGCTTCCTTTACAAATTCCAACATCTGTTGGGAAAATACTTCAGCTCTCCAAATCAACATGGAATCTGCTCTTTGAAGCTTCTCTTTAACTTTTCCTAAAACCAGAAAAAATCTGCTGCAAAGCAGGCACAATGTATAGTCCTTCCAAATCCTGGACCTCTGTGTAAATATTTCCCCAGTTCATCTCTTCCTTTGGACGTGACTCAGTGGCATAGGCGCAGCTCACAGTTTTGCAGCCAGGCTCAAGAAGGGCTGTTTATTGTCCCAAGAGCCAGTTTTAACTTTACAATCTCTAACTGCTATTTTTTGTTTGTTTGTTTCCTAATACCAACAAGCAATTTTGGTCTTAGATGTCTTAGGTATCCAAAAGGGCTGCTGGTGAATTCCAAGGTCATTTTACTTTCATTTATCCTTTGGAGAAATAGTTCTTTATTTCTAAGGATAAGAAGAAACAGCATTTATAGAAGATACAAGCCTGCAACACGAGGAAGAATCAATAAATTATACAGGAACTGTATTTATAAAAGTATCCTTTGCCTCTGCCCTCATTACAGGTTTAACGAGAATTCACATACAGCTGAGTGGGGAATGAGGGAGGAAGATAAAGTCATTTTCCTTTGCCAGGTGAAGGTCATTTGGAGAGGTCTGATCTTTTTTATTGCTATTCTTTACTTTTCTTTATTTTGTACAATTAATTCTGTTCTGTACAGCAGCTGTTGTGATTGTATTTAAATGTGAGTGCGCACTTGGTCACCAACAAACAATGTCCTATTTATTGCTTTGGAGTTTTGTTTTGGTTATTTTCCTTCCACTTAAATTAATTTATAATTCAGTGGTGAAAAACATAATCTTTTATATTTCTATTTCCTATACAAGCTACCTGTTTTACATGAGTCTATGAAGATAATGACCACATTTGATCAAACATTTCACGGCAATAAAATCTATGTTGATTTAACCCTGATCTGTCTGGTGCTTCAAAATAATTTCCATTTCTGAATAAAGATTGTCAGACTTTACCAGGAACAAGATCGATGACATTACAGGACCTGGAATTTTCATCCAACAGGTAAGACATACAAAGCAGAGAAATGACATTAATATTATTCCCATATAACAGCAAGGAAATCAGCTTTTACAGAGATTAAATTTGAGATTTATCCCACCTAAATGTGTCTTTTTAAATAGTAATCTCATCTAGAATCTGTGAACCAGATTTAATGTTTGTGTGAAAAGACAAAGATTTAAAGAAAGACAATTTGTATTGTCCTAAAACAGAAAATCAGACTGGTTGGGATTATTTATATTAGATTAGTGGTAGATTAGATTAGATTAGGAAAAGTAACAAGAGTCCTCATGTCTACCAACTCTTAATGGATACACCCTAGAAGACTTGCTAACCCTTGACATTAAATATTAAAGGCCCTCAGAGGTGCCTTTCCCATAATTGCATGGAAAGATTGTGACAATGCTGGCAATCAAATTCTCATCTCCACACTCTCAAAGTAATTATTTAATCTTCTCCCTGAAAGTTTACAGCAGTTCATTTCCAAATCCTACTTCAGCCAAGGGCCTGGGCTAACCACCACTGCTCCCACTTCAGATTTTGATTCCAATATCATGGCACAAATTTTGATTCTTCCTGGGCAGAAACAACAAGAGTCAAAAAAAAAAAAAGTCTTTAGATGTAAGTGGTATTCTCTTTAAGGTATGACTTAAAGAAGCTCTAGCTCAGAGTTTTAGCCAAACTTTCCAAACCAAATGGATCCAAATGTTTTTACTAAAAAAAAAAAAAAGAAAAAAACCCATGGTTTTTAAAAGCAGTTTTCCAGACTTCCAGCAGTTTCAGAACTGTTTGGGAGCCTGGTGACAACCCCTCATTCTGTGTTGTTTCAGTGCCTCTTGCAGAATTGACTTTCTGAGCAAGTCTAGATAACACACCGAGGGCAAAGCTGCAGTGGCAGAAACATCAAGAGTTTCAGGTAGAAAAGGAAATGGATTGGGAGGAAATTCCCACATATTTAAACTTATTTTATCCAACTATCACCTCTGTTACCTAAAAAATGAACTCTCAGTAATTAATATTACCCCTGTAATCTTCTAGGAAATACAATTCCCCAGGTGTTACTGTGAATTCCTCTAATCAATTCTGTATATGCTCTTCTCCAAGAGAGAAGAGCAATTGGTACCCAAAATCAGAGGAAATGAAACTGTAAAAACTCATCCATATTTTAAACAGTCACATGAGAGATTGCCTTTCCTATCTCTCTTCACTTTGGTGTGTTAATTTTTACACTCACTCCATTAAAACAAAAAGAAAACAATTCCACTGAGATTTGCAGAGGTCCAGTGCCAAAATACAAATCATTGTGCACAAGTAGCCTCTAAGTTGTAGGCAGTGCAACATACAGAAAGATGAAAAGGGAAAAAAATAATAAATCTGTCAGATTTTATATGCAAACTGCACACAGAGAGCTTGGGCGAATTTGCATTCAAAGTAAGTGACCAAGCAAAAAAATGGATCAAATCTGTAAAACTCTGAGTGTCCTGGACCCCAGGAATTAGCAGAGTTGTTCGAGTATGTCTGGTAATATTATTCTTTGTGTTCAACAGCAGAGCTCCCACTTGTTATAAAGGCTGGAAAGAACAGTTTCGTTTCTAGGCAGGCACCAAAAGCCCAATCTAACAAAATCTAACCTCTTAACTCCTATTCTGGTTCACCTTCCCATAAAAAGACACGACTAAGAAATTAATGGGAACGTCAAGCCTTAATGGAAAAGGCATTTTGCTCTGGGCAACAGAGTTTATGTTGTGGTATTTTTTAATGGAAAGATATTTGAATTAGTGATATATAAATGCATCTCCTAAAGCAACCCCAAACATCAGGATTTGGAAGCTGGCCCTGTCTACCCTGACTTCCCACTGCTTCCCTAGAAGGATCATGGTCTTACAGCTTCACTGCATCTGTCAATCCCTTGTGTATACTTTGGATTCATAAGGAAACCTGAAATGGTGCTGAGCATCATCTCTCAGCAAAAATAAATGTATACTGAAGTATTTCATGTGCTGTCTACATGCACAGTAATAACATTCTGGTTCGGGGGCCCCCAAGTAGGAACTGGGGTTGCTCAATCTGGAGAAAAGGAAGTTGAAGAAGACCTAAATGGTCTCTGCAACTACTTGAAAGAAGGTTATGGTCAGGTGGGTGTCAGTCTCTTCTCACAGGTAATAAGTGACAGGAAGAGAGGAAATGGCTTCCAGTTGCACCAGGGGAGATTCAGATTAGATATTTAAAAAACATTCATCATGGAAAGTGTTGTAAAGCACTGGAATAGGCTGCCCAGGGAGGTGGGGAAAATAACACATGGAAGTGTCACTGGAGGACAATGTTCAGAGCTGAACATGGTTGGGATGGTTGAACTTGATGATCTCAAAGTTCTTTCCCAACCTGAAGGATTCTGTGATTCTGTGATCCAAAGCCTTAGCCTGGGCATGTGATGGCAGGAGGATGGTCCCATTATTGCTATCACCCAGAGCTATCTAGTCTTCCCATGTGGGCTTTTTTTTTATTAATTAATGCATTTAACACAAATATTAATGAACCACTCTGGGCCATCATTGTGGTCAGACAAATTAAGGTGTTATCAAAGCACAGAGCCTTTGCCAATTAACATGCAGTGTGAAGCCAGTAATAAAACTACAGAGAAAATTAGGAATGGTCAGTAGTGAGAATGTTAGTGGCACTGGATGCTCTGTGAATAAACTGCTGGAAGTATGCCAAGATATCCTCTCCTTATTTGTCAGATTTGGATCTGGGAAAGGAGTGGAAAAACTTTCCATTGAAAATTGCCTATGATGTGAAAGTAAAAATGATAGATGAGAAAATGGATAAAAATCTTTCACATTGAGCTAGGGACTGGTGATGAGGAAAACAGATTAAAAATGATGGGTTTTGAATTACATTAAAAGTTTGTTTTTCTCCCCCTTTATTCCTATCAATTAAAACAGAAACCAGAAATGCTGTGTGACGAAACCACTTTTGAAAACTGCATCAGGGGAATGTGCTTGTGGTGGCACCAATTATTTTGAGTAAATAAAAAATACTTCATGCCTGATTTACAGCCAAGTACACCGAGGCAGCAGCAGAAGTTTTGTGGACCCACTCTTTTAATTTTGTAACACAATTAACAGAGAAGCACCACTGGCCTTTGCCTATTTCTCATTGCTACCATACAAATAGTTTTGAACTCCAATTATCTGCCTTTCACTGTAGCCTTAACAAAAGTTTTGAACAAGTCTCCTACTTTAGACATAGAAGTCAGATGTCAATTTAAACTGGTTGGTTAGAGCATCTCCAGAAGCTAGAGGAAGCTTAGTTTGACTAAATACCAAAGTTTTAAATAGAAAGGAAAAAAAAACCCAAACCACTAAACTCATCTTCAGTTAAAATCAAATGAGAGAAACTTCTAATAGCACTAATTCAGCTCAGGACTGAACTGGTGCCATTAAAGAAAGAGTTGCAGCAACCTTATCTGTTGTCTGTCCTGTCCTCCAGTTTTTCAGGTTCAATTAACCCACCAGACTGGACAGGGTTTCCAATTGCTGTCAGTTTGCTGGTGTTGCAGCCTCTGCTCCAGATCCTACACTTTATTTATTATAATTATTAACCTGCTGAGCTGATTCAAGGTTTTTGTCTTGAGAAAAAAAAAAAAGGAATCAGAGCACCTCAAAAATGGTCATTAATTAGACAAGCAAGAATGAGCATATGGAGAATACTCCTCATGGCAACCAACAGGCTCACAGAAAGTCTGCACTAGTCACAGATGAAGTTGTGAATAATTTGGTTTGTTAGTTGGTTGGAGTTTTTTTGTGGTTTTGGGCTTTTTCATTAGTGCTGCTAAACAGACTGATCTCTGGTCCTGAGGCCAGCTCTCACAGCATGGCCACACCTGTACAATTAAACTTCAGCTGGAAACCAGACAGGGAATGGTCCCTAGACTGTGCTGTAAAGGTGTTTCCACCAGATAACCAAAGATGTAGTGAGTTCCCTGACAGGTGATGTCTTCTATAAGACACACAAGCAGCAGCACCAGATGATCTCTGTGCTCTTTCAGCTATTTCAATCAGCAAAACCAGTATTTGGGGCAGTGAATATATTTCAGTCTTTACTTATTAGTATATTTCAGCTCTGTGCATTTTTTTTTTGTTAATTTTCTGCCAAAATTTAAGCTGCATCCTCTTCATTACTCATTCAATTATGATAGAAAATAGATTTTGATTGTTCAGTCTCAGCTGCTATTAGTAACTTCTGGGTAGCCTTTCTCAGGAGGCTGTAACCTCAGCTTTCATAAGCAGCTCCTTGCCACTTAGCTGCTTCTTTTGAGTAGTTGATTGTGTTTCACTACATAAAACATTCCTATCAGTCACTCCTGACACACAGATCATCTTGAACTCTGTGCAAAGTGCAGCAAAGACACCCTGCCCTCAGGAAGGTCATTAAAAACATTCCATAAAATATCTGCACATAATTCAGATCAGACAAATGTGCCATGGCAATTATCAACAAGGACCATGTGGGGAGAGCACCAAAGATGAAGCCAAAGCCAGAAGGAGTAAAACTCTCATTAGCTTTTGGAGTAAGGCACATTTTTCATTTCATGATGTTGAAATAAGTATTACAGAATTATGATGTAGATCTCTGGCAGCTCCTGTGTCTGTCAGCCCCACATTTCCTGGAGTCTTGTCAGGATCAGAGGAAACCTCAGTGAAGTGAGCACTCCCAGCCTCCAATGTGAAAGGCTGCATCGACCGTAGCTGCTGAATGACCCAGGATCAAAGTAAAAGTCCCATCTTGTAGATAAAATAAACAACCTTATTATTCAAATGATAATGTGTGTCAGTCAAGATGATCTGCTTAAAATACTACTGCTAATACTACTGCTAATACTGCTGCTACTGCTACTGCAACTACTACTAGTACTAATACTACTACTAATGCTAATACTAACGCTAATGCTAATACTAATGCTAATGCTAATGCTAATGCTAATACTAATACTGGCCATCTGTTTATATTAAAAAAATGCTAAAGCTTTTTCTAATGTTAGCAACACTCTAATAATTCTTGGGAAGACAAACAAAAGTCTGATTCACTGAATAATATTTAAATATGATTATATAAAGTGTGTCTATTATTTACCATGGAGAACAATGGGCTTTCTTTTATCTCCTGTAAATACCTGTTCAGAGAGAACCTCCTAGTTTCCTTCTTTCACCTGGTTTCAGAATCCCCCAAAAGAGTGATAATTCCTTTTATTTTCCAATATCACACTACATCCTTGATTTCTGGTACTCAAGTACCTTGGGGCTATCTTAATGACCCTGTTCAGCCTTTACTCAAGTCAATAACAGAATCTCTATGGACTTCAATAGGGCCAGGATTAATTCCAGACAGCTCTGTTTATTAGCAATATTTTTCCCCTTATTCTATAGGACTTCTTGTATTCCTCAAAAATATGAAGCCTGAAAAGCAATACAACCTGGTTTTCCCCTTCAAAGGAGGTGATTGCATCCAGACTGCACAATAGGAAAGATCTCTGATGTGTTCTACCCCTTTTACTCCATGCTTGGGAGACTGTGAGTTAATCCAAGCCAAAACTTTTCTGGGAGCTGTTCTAGCATTAGAAGAGTGTAGGAGATTGGTAGAGATGGCAGAGAAATGCTTAAGCTGTTTAATATTTTACAATTCCTTCTCAACTCCCCAAAATTCCCATTCTCAAAAATGACAATGACAGCACAACCGGATTCTCTTTAGCCCCTGAAACCCAGCTGGCTGTCCCCAAAAATCTCTAGTCCTACTAAAAACCTGTCCTACAACCACAGTGTGTGTCCACTACACAGCTGAACTCAGCCTGTTTCTGGGATGAATACACACAAATCCATATATAATTACTGATCCGATTTCAGTGTGTATTATCTGTATATTTTACAAGTGTGTTATCCACACTGAGTTTCCACAAGGTTTTTTTTCACTGCATTTCAGTTTCTGCTCTGCAGAGAATCTGTCAGATCATTATAAGCAGTTGTTCTGATTTCATACTTATCTTGACGGAACAGAGTGGCACAAGGAGCGGAGATATTTCAGGGTGTTTCAGGTGATTTTTGGTTTTTCTGCATCTAACACAGGAGGGTTTTTTTCTATACTCCATCTGAAATCATGGAAATCAACTATTTCTAGGTCTGTGAAATTTCAAGAATGAGAAAAAAGGGAGCAAGGATCAGCTTGTGGTAGTCTGTGGTACAAGGGACAAAACAAACATTCTGGTAAGACAATCCCTAGTACCAGAGACTTCTGCTAGGTTATGGTGAGAAAAGAAGCTTCCCCCAGAATGCTTTGTGTTGCCACCTTAATGTACCCCAGTTCTGTGTTCCAGCTTGGCCGTTTGCCTCCCTGCCCCCTTGCTACCTTACACGTTCCATGTCCTAGAATATTCTCCACTCCACCTTCCCCCCACCGGCCCTTGCCCCTCACCACTCCCCCAGAGCTTCCCCATTGCCCCCCATTCCCTAGTCCTGCCTTTGCACCACCCTCATGCCCTCAGACCGTTGGTCTCTGGTGCTCACCCTGCTCCTGTGCTTGAACCCAGACCCTGCCTTGTCTCTGGTTGTCATCGCTGGGCTCCTTCGCGGTGTGGCTGCAATAAACCTTTGTGGAACTCAGCACAGAGACCCTTCCTGCCTCTTTGCCCTCGATCTGAAGCTCTCCATGTGTTTGCAGGCACTCGTGTGTGAGTGTGGGGCTGGTGCTGCCGAGCAGCTTTGTTGTGGTGGATCCCCCTGGGCCCCCCTGGGCCGGGTCCCTGCCATGTCACTGAGTCAGGGCTGCCTTAGGTTCCAGCCCCCCAGGCTCTGAGCTGTTGGGTGTTTGTCCCATCCCCGCCCCTGGGATCCCCTTTCCCCCCTCTGTGATAAAACCAGCAGGACACAAAGCCCCCCCTCTCACCTCGCTGACTCTGCCCAGGTCGGTGCTCTGTCCCCCCCCCCCAGGACAGAGGCAATAAATGACTTAACATCAGAAGAGGTTTGAGCTCTATTTCTCTTCTCAACTTCTGCTCTGGTGGTGGCTGTCAACAAACACTGGCTTAAGTGGGGCTGCACAGTCGAGGGATATCCGGGCTGTTTGTGAATGGTCTAAGGATATTCCAAGGCATAAAGAGGCAAACTCGCCACAAAAATTAAGCAGTGGACAGCTGATAACCCCAAGACAGCTTCGCTGAGGAGATGCTTTTGGAAGATCTCAGCACCTCGTGCTATGGCACAGAAGCTGTGGCGCTCCATGAAGACACAAAAATGCTGCTAGCATGAAAAATCCTTGCTATTTTTTCTAGTCCTGTGGGAGATTTTTCTCCATTGCAGAAGATGTAAGTTCTGTAAATTAGAACACCTGTGACCTTGTTTATAGTTCAATAGAAAGCTTTGTTTATAGTTCAATAGAAAAATACTTTCATAATGGATGTTTTAGGATTTTAGCCAATGACCCCAAGGGGGTCATTGACCAATTAGGTTATGAAGAAAAGGTCTATGATATAGTGGGAATTAATTAATAAAATCATTCTTGGAGCATCATTCCTGCCTGCTGGTCTCTCTCTCCTCCTCTCCACCACTACCCCAGGGGCCTGCTGTCACACCCCAGCATAGCAATATCAGCCCAGTGCAATAATGGTATCAAACCAGTGCAGCAGGTCCAGTAACTTCTCACAGCAATTATTAACCAGTGCCTCAAAAGAAAAAAAAAAAAAAAACAGATACTGTGGATAAAAACAAAGAAGTAACTTCATCTGTGGTTGCACAGTATCTTAAAATATGACAACTTGGGGAGCTTTTAAAGAAATTATCAGCTCTGTGGAAAATAAATATTTCTTTTTTATAATTTGGTGAAGCATAGAAGCTAATTTGTTGCTAAAATTTTCAAAATATGAACGGAAAAACCCACATTATTAGATACTTAGCAGTCTGACATCAGTTCTGTTCTCACTAATGAATTATCTGAGGACTCAATTAATAAAAAAATTAAAGGAGGATAATGTAATTAACACTAATCAATATGGGTTTACAGAAAATAAATGCTGTCAAATTAACTTGCTTTTCTTCCTTTTAATGAGATGACAAATTTGATCAAGTTCTAGAGCACATTTAACTTGCAACCACAAGGGTGTTGACTACAAATATAACAATCCATCAAAATGCTAAATGCCATAAATGGATATAAATCTATTTAATCCAGAAATGGATGAAGAAGAGAGAATAATGATTAAACATGTAACTTTCTAATAGAGTTTCAGGTTTCATTTCCTGCCCTGACAATAATTAATATTCTCATTGATGAGAATAAATAATATCATTGATGATAATGCTTGTAATTTGACTGAGAGATTGCAGAAAAACTGGTTAAGGAGAAAAAAGTATCATTCATTGATTGTTCAACAGGCTGGATGTCAGTAAACAGCTTATTAACAGAGGAAAATTAATTTGTGTATATAAGAAGAAAATAATTATTTTTTCTTTATGAGATGGTGGCGTCTGCTCTGGAAGGCAGCAGCTCTGGAAGGGAAATTTTGGTTGTAGGGGATGTTCCACCAAGCATGAGCTTGAACTTGAGGGCAGAAGGCCAAGACTGTCTTGTGTCTGACTAAGGAAAAGATATAAGGTACTTATTTGTAAAGATCATGTTGCATCTGTCACAGGTATGAAGCAACAGCACATGGAATATGAAGCTCATTTCTGACACATCCCTTTCATAAAGCTGTTGGTGAACTGAATAAAGTGATGTGGCATCCCTAGTGGCACCAAAACCTCGTCTGAGCCTTTACAGAAAATACCTGGGCTCCTGGTGGCCACCCCGTTGGATGTGAGCCAGCAATGAGTCCTTCACAAAGGTGGTAAAGTGGTGTCCTGGGCTGCACTGGGTGTGTTGGGAGCAGCTGGGAGAGGATCACTCCCCTCTACTCAGCACTGGTGAGCTCACACCCCTGTCCAGCTCAAGACTTCTCCGTACAGAGGGACACGGCCAGACTGCAGAGACACCAACAAAGAACCCCTGAGATGATTAGGATTCTGCAGCATCTCTCATGGGGGAAGGCTGAGAAAGCTGGAGCAGTTTATCCTTGAGAAGAGAAGGCTCAGGGGGGATTTTATGCAGGTGTCTAAATCCCTGAAGGGAGGATGCAAAGAGAACAGAGCAATCTCCTGTCACTGGTGACCAGTGAGAGGACCAGAAGCCACATGCACCCACTGAGACACGAGAGGTTCCTCTCAACAGCAGGAAACACTTTTTTACTGTGAACATGGCCAAGCACTGGCACAGGTTGCCCACAAAGGTTGTGGAGTTCCCTCCCTGGAACTATTAGAAGTTATCTAGACATGGTCCTGGGCACCAGGGCTGGGTGGCCCTGCTTGAGCAGGGGCGATGGGCCTGATGACCCCCAGAGGTCCCTTCCAGCTTCAACCATTCTATGATTCTATGAAGATAATCTATCATGTAATGAAAGACAAAACAAGATGAAGTTATTCATCTTACCAGCAAGGTGATACAGGGAACTGCAGGAGTTAACAGATACACCCCTTCAAAAGATTTTACTGGTCAAGGATTCAGCTTCAATAAAACCCCACATGGAAAAAAAAGATTTATATTTTTATCAGATGTAGTGATTAAGAAAGGAACAATTTATTAAGTTAAGCAAAGATTTTATGTCCATGGGCTTAAAAAGTAAAACCAAGATAGTGTTATTATTAGTGCTTCTGCAGGAACTCATCCAACAGTTGTTCCATGCAGATTTTCTGTCCAGTGTTCTGCATGAGTTACATTAACTGAGCAATTGCAGCTTTTGTTCCTCAAAGCTGTGATCATCCCATGGTCCCTGCTCTATCTTGTGGCTATTTTCATGACTTGCACTAAATAGATTTGCTGCTCTACTTCAGATTAATTCCATATTCAGAGGATGCACAAATGGAAGCCCCGAGGGAATGAGAGAAGCTGACCAAACAGCAGCACCCTTCACTTGTACAAGAGGTTCTACTTGGCATAAGGAATTTTGACATAATAGGGAACTTTGCTGAATGTTGTTCTTGCTGCTGCATTGATTTTTTTTTTGTTTTTTGGGGGGGTTTTGGGGTTTTTTTTGGTTTTTTTTTTTTTTTTTTTTGTCAGCCAGGGATCTTCCTAATGTTCATACCTCTGGGATGTGATCAAGATCTTTTTGATTAATTGTGTTCAAGGCTAGGTTGGACAGGGCTTGAGGTAACCTGCTCTGGTGGAAGGTGTTCCTGCCCATGGCAGGGGGTGGGCATGAGATGGTTTTTAAGGTCCTTCCCAACCCAAACAATTCTGGGGTTCTGTGATTCTGTGCATGATGACCAACAAGGAACAAGGTAAGTCAAAATGGAGCTTCAGTGAAAGAAACTGGTGTGGACAAGGTGATGAACACAGGGGCAATCCAAGCAGGGCTGGGAAAGGGAAGCATTCTCCTAAATTCCAGTCCCCCTCTCCACTGCACTGATTAAGGTCCCTTCATTTATACTCCATATGCTTTTAAGAGTATTTCTGGTTTATGTTTTCATTGAAGTTTTACAGATTCATCATTAACTCAGAAACAACTCTAGGTACAAGAGAAACTTTATTTAAAAAAAAAAAAAAAAAAAAGAAAAAAGAAACAAGACTGGTCATTCAGGGAACTCTGACACTGCTCTTGTGATTCCAGCCTGTGAGAAAACTCAGTTTAAAGCCCCTGGAAAAAAATTTGGGCCCTGAGAAAACTTTTGATTACCTTGTCAGAGAAAAAAATTGACCATGATGAACCTTAATAACAAAGACCATTGTTGTCAAAATGGAGCAGCAATTTTGAGAGCCGTTTATTTCAGGAGTACTATTACATCTTTAGGAAAGTATTCTGAAACTCTGTAAGAAAACCTGTTTATCAAAGTGCAGATTTTCTTTTTTTTTTTGCATTGTAAGTTCTCTTGTGGTAGCCAAATCAAATCATTAGACGTTCATTTCAAAAGTAGGAGTGGGAGGAAAGCTAAAATTTGAATTTTCAAATTTCTCATTTTGATAGTGGAGAACAAAATGTTTAATTTCAGAACTGTTAAAAAACTATTCATTTGCACATGCTCATTCTCATGCCTGTTAGGCAGGAAACATTGACTTTTATTGTGCTTCTGCATTTATAATAGGAAAGCAATGATATACAATTACCTTAGGATTACAACTCTAAATTGCATGTTTATTTTAATATTAATACCATGTTCTGTCACTAGAATGAATATTGCATGGAAAGCAGTGAGGATGCAGTTAACCTAAATCAAACAAGCTTGTGCCTGATTTTTTAGGCTATATCTGAATTATTTGCCATGACTTAACTA
>JACBWW010000001.1:109996-151486 GCA_020086605.1 Lanius collurio | reverse complement strand
AGGGAAGGGAAGGGAAGGGAAGGGAAGGGAAGGCCTAAACCACAATTATTTGTGCTAAAGTCCCTGAAGGCTGCAGTTCTGTACATGAACAAACTGAAGGGAGAATCCAGGGAATGGTGTAACTCCAGATACATTATGAGTAATTTTGGGAGCCTGAGATGAATTTCCCCTATAGATGCAGTCTGCTGACTTTGCTATCTTCTTTCATGTACCCAGAATTTTTCTCCCCCTAAAGCATTGCCTGTGGTCATATTATCTGAGTGCCTACTGCTAGAAAGCAAGTTAAGAGAGTGGAAAAATTAAAAAGGAAAGAAGAGGGGGCAATAGCGGAGGGAAAAAAATTATATTCTCAAAACAGATAATGGGCCAGGTCTTAATTTTACTTCTCTCCCCTTAAAACTGATTAACTCTCTCCTGCCATGAACTTTAAATAGATAATTTTCTCTACAGCCTATATCTTAAAATGGAAAAAGTGTATTTCCTCACATAAATATAATTTAAATAATGTTTTTTGGCTAAACCACATGCAAACACTTTGTATCCACATAAGAATAGCTGAACTAAATGAAACTAATAAAAATAGAATCTCCTAACTTCCTGTCATTTTAAATATTCAATAAAGCAAGACCTCCCTTTAATGGGTGAAATTTGCCTATTCTTGATTTTGTGACTCCATTTATATGGGGGGGGGGGGGGTGTTTGGGAATGGGAAAAATAGAGAAATAAAAAGGATATGCTTTATTCAGACACACAGGCTGGTTTCAGTGATGGTCCATATCCCAGCTGGGAAAAACGAAAGATAACTTCATAAGACTGATTTTAAATTTTCAAGGAAACAAATTCAGCAACTTTTCTGTGTGTTTCATTCAGCTTCTAGGAGAAGGAAGGTTTAGAAAGGATTAATTCACTTTCAAAAGGCAGATGTGGAGATGAAGGGTCACCATGCAGCAGTGACAGCAGCTCTTGGGACTTCCCAGCTTCCCCTTTGTGCTCCAAGGGATAAATCATAAAATCTTCAACTCCATGCTGTGTCACCTAACTCCTGCTTTTCCTGTTAGGTATGGGATGTTGTGTGTTGGCACTCAGTATTCCTGTTCAAAGAGGTTTTGGTCCTAAGACAAGGAAACATGAGCCAAGAACATGGAGCAATCCAAGCTCACCTGGGGGGCAGCTCGACTGGAGCAAGGCTTTGTGCTCCCTGTCTCAGGGAGCCAAGCACTTCTGAAGCTCACTCAGCCTAAACTGAGTACCCACAGCAAATCAAAATAAGCATTAAAGGAGAGTGGAATGAGAAAAAAAAATGCCTGAAATGTTCTTCATTCTTAACCTGGGAGGTCTGATTTTCCTTCTAACTCCAGCGGGTTTGGGGTCTGTGGAACAGTTCTGGGGAGGGAATGCCAAAGCTGCATCCCACACCACACTGCCTCAAGGTCAGGGTCCTTGCTGGGGTCATGTAGCTGGATGTTTTGGGGGAAAAATAAACAGGGAGTACAGAGGGATAAAACACACAGATTGCAAACACAAACTTGGATACAAGAGTTCTCCTCAGAATAGTAACACAGCAAACACTTGGAGGGGCTCCATTTTACACAGAGCCCACAGGGTGTGTGAGGCTTGGTCTGGGAGAACCAGACTGGGAAAAACTGGTCATGACCCAGCAATATGAGGGTTCACAGGCTGGGATTCCTGCCATCAAAAATTGGTCACTAAGTGGATACCAGAGACAAGTGAGTGACATTTGAGCTCATTTTTTATCAGAATTAGACAAAATCAGTGTGCTCAGTTTTGGGTCCCTCACTTAAAGAAGGTGCTGGATTGTGTCCAGAGAAGGGAAATTATCTGGTGAGGGGAATGGAGAACCTGTCCTGTGAGGAATGACTGAGGGAGCTGGGGGTGTTAAATGTGGCAAACAGTTTGGACCTGTCCATAAAGGTTCAACCAACTTATGTGGCTGAGCTTTCCCAGCTTGCCTAAAGCTGTTCCTGGTACCTTTCTTGCTGCTGGGTTTGGTGATGCCATTCATTGAAGAATGAGCATTGGTGGGTTTGGGAAAATGTAAAGTGATGGGGACAAAATTTTTAGCAGATCCTGTAATGACAGAGCAATGGTTTTAAACTGAAAAAAAAAAAGACAGATTCAGACTAGATAGAAGGAAGGAATTTTACAATGAGGAAGGTGAAACTCTGGCACAGGTTACCCAGAGAGGTGGTGGATGCCTCATTTCAGGAAACTTTCAAGGTCAGGTTGCACAGGGCTTTGAACAACCTGATCTAGTTGAAGATGTCCCTGCTCATGGCAGGGGGTTCGACTAAATGCCCTTTAAAGTTTCTCTCCAACCCAAATTATTCTATGATCCTACAGTTGTATGATTCTAAGAAAAACTCTGGTTATGTCTGGAGATGTAGCAGGAAACACAGATTTACAGGCAAGCATTATGGAAATATGGATTTTTAAGACACAAGTATTGGTATTATTCAAAATGAAAAGGTATAAAGTGCTCACCAAAGCAATTATTTTGTAAATCCATTAAAAGACCAACAGTAAATTTTGAGATACTGGCAATGTGATTTTTTTCCCTGTGAATTAAAAGCCTTATAATTAAAAGCAAGCTTTTTAATAAAAAGTACTGATTTCTGAAATACTTGTGAGAACATATGGAAGAAAAATTTCAGGAAAAAAAATGAGCTGGTTTGGAGAAAAAAAGGTACCAAACACGTTCAAGAAGACTGGATTTTGCCAGAACTTAGAAATGTGCCTTTCCATGAGCTCAGCGAGCAGCAGAGGGCGCTGGGATAAACGAATTTATTTAAAACTCCAGCCAACAATACGCATTTGCTGGGAGCTGGATACTAAGGGAGGTAGACTTTTATTTATAGAGATCCATGCTGAATTTAAAAGGCAGAGCAGGATTTAAAGCCCATTTCTGAAACAGGGCCTTGATAAGGGACAGGCAAAGTTTAAAAAAGAACCAAACAACAAACAATGATTCTGGAAAAAGCACATGAAATAAAGACAGCATAACTTATTGAATTAAAATTATTTTTTTTTTAACTTCTTAAAAAAGTGGCCATCATCTTATTGCAGATCCTCTCCCCCCTAGGAGCTATTACAAGATATTTCTTCGGGATGATTTGGATATTCAACCTACTTTTCTACAGTGAGTAATACTGTATTGAACAGTGGGGTATAAAAGATTTATTCTGATTTTAAGGTGGAGGTTCAAACCCCGAGTGGCCTGTTATTTAAAAACCAATGTAAATAAGAACCTGCAACTTTATCCTGAAGGGGGGAAAATTCGTATCTGCATCATTTCTAACAGAGGAAATTTGGGTGTTTTTAACTCCTAGTTATGGACGTGGACCTCCTGGAGCAGGTACAGAGGAGAACACGAAGGTGCTCAAAGGGCTGGAGCAGACAGGCTGAGAGAATTGTGTTTGTTCAACCTGGAGAAGAAAAGGCTCTGGGGAGACCTTAAAGCCCCTTCCAATGCCTAAAGGGGCTCCAAGCGAGCTGGAGATGGCCTTTGAACAAGGGCCTGGAGAGGACAAGGGAGAATGGCTTTAAACTGAAAGAGAGGAGAATTGAGGGGATATCAGAAACAAATTCTTCCCTGTGAGGGTGGGCAGGCCCTGGCACAGGGTGCCCAGAGAAGCTGTGGCTGCCCCTGGATCCCTGGCAGTGTCCAAGGCCAGGTTGGACAGGGCTTGGAGCCACCTGGGCTAGTGGAAGGTGTCCCTGCCCATGGCAGGGGGTAGGACAAGATGATCTTTAAGGTCCCTTCCAAACACAGTGGGAGGTGCGGTTGGAACGGGACGATCCAGCCATGGCAGGGGGCTTGGAAGGAGACGATCTTTTAGCTGCCTTCCAAGCCAAGCCCCTGCGCGGTCCGAGGGCGTTCCGAGGCGCTGCTGCGGGAAGCGAGTCCCCATCAGAGGGCGCCGCTGCCCCGCTCAAAGCGCTCCGCAGCTCCGGACCCCGCGGGGCATCGCCCGCACCTCCAGCGCCGGAGCAGCGGGGGGAGCGGGGGCCACCGTGGGCAGGGCTACATAGAAAGACATCCTTAAAAAAATATATATATATGAAATATTCCTTTGCCATCTCAGCTGCCAGGCTGAGGCTGCAGTGCCCGTGCCCAGCTCACTGCTGAAAAAATCTCGGGGTTTTCCTTGGAAGAGATTGGAAAAGCGCAACCGAAACTGCCGCAAACGGCTGGTTTTTCCCCTTTTGTTTATTTAGTTTTGAAAGTATAGGTTGGAATGGTCAGTTTTGAGTACGTGTGTCGCCTTTGCATTTGGTCGGCGCAAGTGTCGCTGTGGGGAATTGCTGAATTAGACAGCTGCGGGGCTGGGGGTGCAAAACAAGCGCAAAAAAAATGCAAAGAGCCTTAATTTTCTAAATGAACACTTGTTCGCTTGTCATGTTTTGCACATGCAAGAGAAATGTCGTAATATTGGGGTTTAAAAGTCAGAATTTACTGTCTATACCAATATGTTAGCAAAGAGCCAGTGGACGTCAAGTCTATTTTAGAGTCTCCTTTTTTTCACTCCGTTCCTCTCCCCTCCCCCAGCACGCAGAGCATATTTAATTCAGAGTGCCACGGAATTGTGAAGCATTAGCAGTCACGAAGCACATTCACCCTGCCCTGTGCCAGCCTTCACGACTCAAAGACTTTCACAAAAGTGACGGCAAACTGTCCCTTTATGAGCTTGGTATTTTTCTAGTAGGGTCATTCAGACCTATAGGTGCATAAGGGTGCCTGCATGGGTATCTCTGCACATCCCCATGCAAACAGCTCACACCCTTTTTCCTTTCCCAGCATTTTTTACCCTATTGCCTCCGTTGAAATGATCAGTCCAACCCACTCAAAGATGTGCCCTTTTTCTCCTCCTCCTCGGTGCAGCACTGGCTGTGCTGTGAAAAAAAGTCATATCTGCTTTAACAACTTCCAGCAAGACCATTGTCCAGCTCCTGCTGTAATATCTGGGTGCCTCTTGCCTTTTGTGGGTTGGGGTTTTAGAAGAAGATGCACACTGTGAAATGGGGAGGGGTGGCGAGAAGAGGCTGAGGGAAAAAGGGATGAATTTATACTTTCTTCCTTAATTTGAGGCCAAAGCGAACAGAAAAAGCAAAGCCCACCCTTCCCACCAGCCAACCACACAGCAGCAAATGTGTCTCCTGATGAAGTTCTCCTCATTTCCGAGATTATATATATATATATATATATAAAAGCATCTTTACCTGCAGGACCTTTGAAAGTACAAAGGACACTGTGCACTTTCCCATAGGATCCCGTGCAGAATAACAAAGATTTGTAGGAACCTTACAGGCAGGGCTTGAAATTTCCAGAGACAGGACCTTGAATTTAGAAACACCTTCTTTCTCTCTATCTCTCTGCCTCTGTGTCTCATTTTTCCCCCATTTTTCTCCCCTTCTGGTGCACCAGCCCACTGCAAAGCTCGATTGTTTCCTTTCAAAGGCAGAGATGGGCTCTGCTGCCTGCGTCGGCTCTTTGCCGTGAAACGTGTTAAAAAAAAAATCGGACAATGCGAAGGAAGGTTTGCCTGGGGAAAAAAAAAAAAATAAAGGTTAAAACTGGTCTAACTCCTCCTCTCCCCTTCCAAACCGAGGGCTACCCGGGAAATGCACAAATCCAACTCTGTTTTTAATCGTTTTCTGAAAGGAGTAAATGCTATTCAAATGTGTGCAGAGAAGGGTTTGCTAAACTCCTTTTTTCCTCCCCTTTATTTTTTCCCCATTTAAAGTATTTCTAAGTTATAAAATATACAGTCCAAGCCTGAAGTCTAGGGCTTTCCAGTGCAAATCATTGATCTAAATTTACTCCTTTTAGATTTGCTTGAATGTGCTTTGATGAGACGCTGTTTTGGTGTTTAACTGCATATGAGAGGATAATTTCTGGACATGTAAATAAAAACATATTGCATGTGGGGAAAAGCATCATATCTCGTTGTAAATGATGAATCACTTAGTGCAGAGACGACTTATCCTTTATCATAGGGAGGATCGAAAAAATATTCATTTCATCTATCTGTCTATCATCTATCTATCTATCTATCTATCTATCTATCTATCTATCTATCTATCTATCTATCGATCTATCTATCTGTCTATCTATCTGTCTGTCTGTCTATCTATCTATCCATGCATCCATCCATACTAAAATAACAGATGTATGCACTGCATAGTACGCATAGTTAATCCCTCTGTATCAACATATGTATGCGTAAATGTATAACTAGATTCACAAATATGCATTTAAATGCCCTCCTATATAAACTGACCAGGTTTGCATGCACATGTGCATATGTAACATGTAGTCTCCATGTGCCTACATGTGGAAGAATATATATAATTTACATATCTAAATGTGGCAACTAATATGTCTGTACATGGGAAAAAAGTTGTCTGTTCGGAGCTCTGTGTGTGTGTAGGTGCCTGTATGTGTAAATCTGTGTACGTGCAGCTGCGTGTATGTATATATTTTGTATGCCAGCATATAAGTGTGTATATGTGTGTATGTGTCTATATCTAGTCACATATATGTCTGTAGCTATATGTAACTATGTAACAGATAATGTTTTTTACTATCCGACTGAGGTAGGCTTCTGCAGCCTATTGTTTCAGACAACAGATATAAGTTGCGATGGAAGAGGAACGTCGGATTTGGTGTCTGTCCCCCATTTCCAATTATAGATGGATCATTACAGACAGAGAAGTACTGAGAATCCAGACATCTGCTCTTCACATGAATGCACTCACCTCCTAGAGAACAGCCTGCCATCATGCTCTGGAAACTGGTTGAAAATGTCAAGTATGAAGATATCTATGAGGTGAGTATATAATATGCATACGAGTAAGAGAGTATATGTATATTTAAATATACATCTAGCATATAGATACAGGCATGGCTATATAATACATATATAGCTCTACATTTACACCCCGGCAGAAATAGAGACATACACCAGCACGCACCAATATAGAGACGGGAAACCGAGAATAAATGCTTAAATGCTTATTTATTTGCATATTTGTATTCAGCATGCCAAGTCCTAAACTTTTTTTTTTTCATGGAAAAGCTGTTTGATGCGATTTAAAACATCAAAGAAATGATCTGGGGATTGGAATGAGGCAACTTAAAGGCAAGAGTTTGATTGTTTAGACCTCCAATTAGATATAATTCGATTAAATATGGACAAATGTTGAGGAAAATTTAAAGAAAAGAGAGAAAATAGAAGAGAAACCCAATCCGGTATTCAGGGACTGGATGCATTTCTTTCTTTTATTTTTTATTTTGCAATTCCAAACTCAGCTCAACCTGAATATGGATTTTTTTTTTCTTGTTTTCACAACCTGATACGTTTTTTTAAGACTTTTTATACCTCTGCACCAACAGATAAGATGTGTATGCGTACATATACTGGCATTAATTAAGTGGCACATACATTCTTGTGCGTGTGTGAGTTCACACACCCGAACCGATACAGTCGAGGGCAGCTCCGCACAGTCCGCGGATGACACGAAAAGTTGTGAGCTTTATCCAGACCTTATTTTCGAGGTCAAAAAGCAAACCAAAGGGGGAGAAAAAAAAATCACAGCTCAAACACTGCGAAACCTTTCTTAATTTTGCATGGTTTCCTGAGCCGGATCTTTCCCAAAAGGGCTCCGCGAATGTATTTCTTGTAAGTTAAACCAGCGTGCGGGATTTGCTCAGAAACGGGGAGAAAAAAAAAAAAAAAAAAAAAAAAAAAAAAGATGAGTGAGGAGTGGTGCTCCACAAAATCGTATTTTATTTTTTTTTTCTATTGTTTTTATTTTTTAATTGAGTGGGAGGCGTTTGCATGGCGATCATGGGGGAAGATTTTCAAAAGGGCGCAATCTGCCACCTCCAGCGCGGGAGCTGCTCCGTGGGGAGGCTGCCGGGCAGGGACTGGGGACCGGGAAGGGGCCGGGGACAAGGAAGGGACCGGGGACAGGACAGGGGCAGGGGATGAACTGGGTGCTGAGCAGGGACCGAGCAGGGGTTGGTCGAGAACCTGGCAGGGGCTGGGAAGGGGATGGGGATGGAGCCGGGAGCAGCGACAGGGCAAGGACCGGGGTCTGAACTGAGGCCGGAAAGGACGGGGCACTAAGCAGGGACCGGGGACCGGTCAGGGACTGGGAACCGGGCAGGAGCCGGGGTGGGACCGGGCAGCCACCGGGGAGCGGGCAAGGACCGGGAAGGGGTTGGGCAGGGGCTGGGAACCAAGGACAGAGAGGATTCCGAGCGAGGGGCTGGCTGCTGGGCAGGGACCAGGCATCGGGCAGCGGGCATGTGCTGGGACGGGGACGGGCAGGAGCCGGGCAGGGGCTGGGGATCGGGAAGCGGCCGGAGCCCGCCGGGGAAGCGCCGTCGGGGCCGCCCCATCCCCAGCACCGCCGCGCCGCCCGCAGCCCTCCCCTCCGGGAGCGCCTTGGCACTTACAGAGGGGAAGCTCCCGGGAAAAGCGCAGAGAGAGACCCAGGGAAGGCAGAGCTCCGGCTGCTCCCGGCCGGAGAAAGGACGGGATGGAGGGAAGCGGGGTGGGGACCCGCCGGCCGCACGGGAGAAATGTCTCCACTCCCAAAAGCTGCCGTCCGGCTAATTATCATCGGCAAAAGGCAGCATCTGCAGAAGGAGCGGAGAATGAGCACACACGTGTGCGTGTGTGTGTGTCCCTGTGTGTGTGTGTTTGTGTCCCCGCGTGTCCCCAGCCCGCTGAGCCCTCGCTGCCTTTCCCTCCCCATCTCCAGGCACAGCCCGGCCATTGTCTCTGCCCGCAGCAGCAGGCGACAAAACATCTCCCCTCGCTGGCTGCCGAGGTCGGGGATGAGGGCTTTTTTTCCACGCTGCTTTTGATGGGGGGGTTAAGGCGCTGTGGATTTACGGACACCCGCGTTTGTAGATTGCCGTGGGAGAGAAGAGTTGGGGGAGCGGCTGGGTGGGATTTGGCTGCGGGCAGGATAAATCCTAACTTGGGGATGCGCTCCAGGGCATTTTGCAACGTGTAGCCTTACCAAGAAAAAAAAAAAAAAAAAAAAAAAAAAAGCTGTCTTGCTGTCTTTTTTTTTAAAGAGCTGAAACACTCTAGGATTTATGTTAAAAAATATTTCGCTCTCTTCTTTCCGATTTATAATTAACAACACGATGGTAGAGGCGTCTTAGCCACTTAAACTGAATCTGTTCTTAAAACAAAAGTGTGTGTGTGTGCGTGTGCGTGCGGGGGGGCAGCTCTGGGAAGTGTGAGTCTATTTAGGAAGGAACGTAAGTTGAACTTTAACAGAAATGGCAGACAGTCCAGTTGAACGGGTTCCTGCAACATCAAAAAGGTTTTATATCGCCCCTGGCTTTGCCTCAAAACTATAAATTTACTATCCTTTAAAATTCACTCCATGCATTTCGCATTTGGGTGGAAATCGTGAGATCTATGTACGTATATATATTTATTTTTTTTTCTTATCGAGCAGTAGAAACAGGATTCAGACCAAAAAAAAAAAAAAAAAAAAAACAAGTGGAGCCCAACTTAACACAGATTCAAGTGTTTATTTGGGTATTGCGAATAAATACGAACTGTAACACGCACCAGAAGGGCTTAATCTTTGCTCTAAATAGACATATTACAGTGAGTGCACATTTCTTCTTCCATTCTTTTAAAAATTAAAAAAAAAAAAAAAAAAAAGACAAACAAACAACTCTTTTTTCTTCATTATTTGCTTAAAAACTCCAACAACAAACTGCAAGAACAAAAGCACTAAAGGCAATAAATTCCTCGTATTAGGAATGTATAATTAAATGTATATTAAAACAAAAAGGAAATATGCTTTCTTCTTCTTCTTCTTCTTCTTCTTCTTCTTCTTCTTCTTTCTTCTTCTTCTTCTTCTTCTTTTTCTTCTTCTTTTTCTTTTCCTTTTTCTTCTGAGCCTCTAGCCTTCCTTCATCTCACTTCCTTGCTCCAGCTCAGCAGTGTCTACTTTCCACATCTTCCTCCGCTCGAGTTAATTGAAGTTCTGCCTCTTCCTCGCTAAACTTTTTCCCCCCTCTCCCTCTCCCCAAACTCTGCCTCTGCCAGCCCCCCTCGTCTGATTACATCTAGTAATTCTCCACTGAATGAACGTCATTTACAATAGTAGGGGAGCTCTCGAGCTGGCTGCCAGCTTCACGCTCCATTTGGTCCTGCATTCTCCCTTTAAAGTAGTCGTGTAATATTAATAGTCATGAATATCAATTATTATGAGGCGGTGTAGAGAAGGAAAGGGAGGAAGGGGTAGCGGAGCAGTCTGAGCCTAGCCTTGGGTTGAAGAGGATTGTATTTGGGAGCTCAAAGGCAAAAAAACAAAACAAAACAAAAAAAAAAACCAAAAAAAAAACCAAAAAAAAGAAGGAGGAAAAAAAACCCCGAGAGGGAGGGGTAAATCATATATGTAGATAGAGGTTTCCAGGCTCGGTTTTGGGGGCATTGGTCTTTTTTTTTTTTTTTTTTTTTTTAACCTTTTTTTTTGATGGATAGACTTCGAAATATCTCAAGCTGTTCTCCTGTGTCCAACACGTCCCTTTGCAGATCTCCTTGATATTTTTCCCTCCAATTATTAGTATTATCACCATTATTTTATTTTTAGCTATTACAAGACTTTTTTTATTTCCAGATGTTAGTCCACACCTATTCCGCCATGGTGAGTTTGGATCCATGTTGTACTAGAATTGCATGTTCTCTCTCTCTCTCTCGATCTGTTGTGTCTCTCTCTCCCTCTCTCTCTCTTTTTAAACGCCTTTGGCTTGGTAATTTAGCACAATAATTGGAGGAGGCTTGCAGCTGCTTCTCCCTTTTTGCATTGTGTGTTCCCGATTTGAGCTAGGGGAGTCTTGGGGGAAGAGCAGGGAGAAAAAGAACTTTTTTCCCTTTTTTTTTTTTTTTTTGTTGTTGTCTTTTTTTTTTTTTTTTTTCTTAAACCATGTGTGCCATTGCTTGTGGGGGTTTGAGCTACACTTTGTGGAATAGATATTTTTCTTGTTTACTTTAACCTCGCAGCTTCAGTGCGTTGGAGTTGGACAAAACTCCTCTCCTACCTTTTCTCTGAAGCCTCTATACACTCCCCCCACCCCCTATCCCCCCCACACACCCCAAAGACTTTTTATTACAATGAACCCCCACCCCACTCTCCGGAATATAATATTGAAAAAGGAAACAAAAGACACTGGAAGTTGCTGCAGAAATCATAGCGCCTGGATTTGTTCAATACTGATGTTTCATTTTTATTTTATTTGAATTTTTTAAAATTTATTTTTAAGGGCTAGACTCCCTTTAAGCAAAGATTCTCTGTAAATTTTATTTTGACTTTGGGTTTTTTTTTGTTTTTTTTTTTTTTTTTTCTTTTTTCCAAGTCCTTTTTTACACAACTTCTCACCTCGGAGTCTTCCCAGAAATGCAATTTTCTTTTTGGGCTTTTCCACGTGAAAATCGGTTGATGATTTTGAGTTACAGGACTTCAGCAGAGGGAATAAACAGAGGTTGGGAAAATTTAGGCAGGAGAAGGGGTGTGTTGTCTGCATAGAAGGGCGGTTTGGTGTTCTTAATTTATTATTTTTTTACCCTTGGTTTGATTTGAGGGGGCTGTGGATGGGGAATTACATTAGTGGTCTGAAATTGCAGATCGTACATGTATTTGGAGCACCAGTCCTACATTTTTAATTATGATATTTAGCAATTCTCCCTCACACCCCCCTCCCTCTTCCCCCTTCCTGATAGTTCCTGGGAATAGACACGATGTGAGTGCTAAACACTGGAACATTTCTAATAATTGGCGGGGGAAGGGAGCACATCTGAATCCCACTTTCCAACTGTTTACATTATATTTTATTTTATTTTACTTCGGGGTGGGTTTGTGCTCCTTTTAGTTTTGTTGTTTTGTTTTGGTGTTTTGTTTTTTTTAAAAAGGTCCTCTTTTTGTTGTTGTTTGTATGTCATTCCGCTCGTAGGACCGGCATGATGGAGTGCCCAGCCACAGTTCCAGGCTGTCCCAGCTGGGATCCGTCTCGCAGGGACCCTACTCCAGCGCTCCTCCGCTCTCTCACACCCCATCCTCGGATTTCCAGCCGCCTTATTTCCCACCCCCCTACCAGCCTCTTCCTTACCACCAAAGCCAGGACCCTTACTCCCATGTCAATGACCCCTACTCCCTAAACCCCCTGCATCAGCCCCAGCAGCACCCCTGGGGACAGAGGCAGCGGCAAGAGGTGGGATCAGAAACCGGGTCACTGCTGCCACAGCCTCGGGCCGCCCTGCCCCAGCTCTCGGGACTGGACCCCAGGCGGGACTACCACTCAGTAAGGAGGCCAGATGTCCTCCTGCACTCAGCTCACCATGGCCTTGACTCCGGCATGGGGGACAGCCTTTCTCTGCACGGCATCGGACACCCAGGGATGGAGGAGGTCCAGGTAAGGCACCGCGTTTCTTTCTGCTGGGCAGTGCAGCTGGAGCCCCCGTCCCTGGGCTAGGAATGATCCCTGAGCGGTTTCCAACGATATTTCTGTGGGTTGCCATTCTTTTTCCACACTGGGTTTGAAACTCTGGTACTCCCTCTCCCTCTATTTTTCTTTTTCTTTTATTTTTTATTTTTTTTAATAGGAGAATTTATTTCCTTGCTGTCACGCACAGGCTCTGCTTTATAAACCCTCCCCTACATGGCAAAGCAGCAAAGTGCAGGGGGAAGGCAGACATGCTGCTCTAAATATTCCACGTGTTTCAAAAGCTGGCAGAGTTCAAGCTTGGCTTTTCAAATTCCAGTTATTTCCCATGCATTCTCAGCTTCCACTCCCCTCCACCCCCCTCTTTCCTCCCCCCCCCCCCCCCCCCAACCAATTTCCTGCCGTTCAGAGATTTTGATGAAACTGTCGAATTACTACATTTTTCATCCGGGAGGGAGGAAAAATATAAACAAACCAAAAGCAATAACTGATGATCAGGAACAAGTCCCGTGTCCGTCCCCCCACCCCCTTATTTGTTAAGTGTGCTTGGTAGGGTAGCACTGATTTTAAATAGTTTCATTCCCTCTTTTGGATAACAAAGGAGTTTCGCCGGGCTCAAAGCACGGTATTTCCCATCTTTCTTCCATCCCACGCGAAACTCATCATCACGTGTTATTTCCTAAAAACAGAAGGACTCTTAACAGCTTCGGTGCTGGGGTGGTTTGCACCTGGTTGGAGCAGGGCATGGGCAGCCCATGTGGACCCCCGAGGCGGGGACTGGAGCCTCCAGGGTCTAAGTCCTGCCTTAGGCTTTCCTGATCGGAATTTTGTGGGTTCCCCTCCATGAGGTTTTGTTGTTTGGTTTTTTTCCCCAAAATCTCTTTGTCATATATCATATCTGTACATGTATTTAGTCTTGGGCTAAATAAAGATATGGACCACTGGATGAAGTAACGACTTCAAAGTTACAGGAAGGGAGAAAGAAAGGAGAAAAGAGGAGCTAGGAAGATAAAAAATAGCCATGAAAAAGGATGCTGCTGAACATGAGAGGAATCAGCGGCAGGGAAGCGGAGGGGATGCATTGCTTTGGCTTGAGGCTTGTCTTAGGGCTTTTTCCCGAGCTTTTCTGGGGCCAGCTGTTTTAGAAATGGAAAGATTTTGCTGTTGGATTTGCTCCTGCCTCCGAGCTCATTGACCGTGGGGTCGCTGGTTTCTGCGGGTTTCCAAGGTGGCTTTGGGACCTGGGGGCAGCCCCTGATCACCACGGGCGCGATGCGCAGGTCTCGTCTCGCATTCCTGGCGCAGACAAAGTGGTTTGCAAGTCAAGGCGAGTTTTACCTCTGTGAATGCAGAAAGGGGATCGCTCTCCTGATTTCTCTCTGCAGCGGATAGGCATTAAGTACTGTTTGTGCTTGGATATTTACACTTTCCCCAAAGAAAGGCCGGTAATTGTTGTGCTTTTGTGAGAAAGAGAGTAAAACAGAGGAAAGAGAAGGGAAAGGAAAGAGATAAGAAACAGAGAAGAAAAAAGATAAAAGGCGGAAAGGACGAAATGAGAGAGAAAAAGAAGAAAAGATAGGGAAGAGGGGAAAGATAGTGAAAGAAAGACATAAAGAAGGAAAGGAAATAATGGGAAAGAAGGAGCTCAAATAAAGCAGCCATCCATCTGTTTCCCAGTAAAACATCCATGCTGCGGGCAGGGCACTGCACTCGCAGAAAGTGCCTCCCCCCGATGCTCCGAGAGCAGCGGGACCACCCGCGGACACCCGCGACCTGCTCGCCCGGGCTGGCCGGGCCAGGGTGGGTGCGATGGGATGGGGCAGACGAGGCTGTGGGCCAACAGGGCCGGGGTTCTTGGTTTGGGGTGCTGAGACAGCAGGAGATTAAACAGGTCCTTTATTTCTGAAAGTTTGTTCCCAGGTTGGGGGAGGAGGGGAAGAGGGAGAGGAGGGTATCCCAAGGAGAAACACGTGAAGGAAGAGGTGTCCAACTGCAAGTTAACGCAGGCAGGAGGGAAAGCAGCCCAGAACTCGCTGCTGCCGCTCAGCATTTTCTATTCTCGTCCCCCCACTAGTGACAGATGAAGTTGGGCAGTTTTCCATCTTAATATTTAATATGGATTTATTTTAGAGTCTAGGAAGCTTTTCTAGCTACAGGGATTTTCGTTTAGGCGATGTATACCCATTATCCACCATCGCTAGATTTAATTTCCAGGAAGGGTTTCAAATACTGGGTTTTTTCCTTTTCTTTAGTAGTTCAAAAAGTTGAACAGTTATCGAGATATGTAGTTGGATGAAGATGTTTCTCTTTGCTTTAGCATGTGCATGTCTGATCAAATATGTGCCATGAGAATGGGCTGGGCTGAGGAGAAGGAGACAGAGAGTGCGTGACAGAAAGAAACAGTGGTTATTTTATAAACACCAAATCCAGTCCATGTGTGAGCCATTGTCCAGGGCTAGAATTAAGTGATTGTAACACGATAGCACTCTGTTATTGTAAACAGGACATACTGTATTGCTATTGCTGCCCCTCTCGAGAGGAATTTTCAATCTGCTATTTACAGCCTTCAGACAGGGAACAGAGAAGCTAATACCTACTTATTGATCAAAAATTTGCATCATCTAATAGAGACTGAAAAAAAATCCACCATTGCAACCCCAGATATTTTTATCTTCCACCGGCTGGGCAAGAGTAGGGTTGTAGTAAGCAAAGATTCCATGAAGGAAAAATGGAGACGGAAATTCGGGTTCTTCAGACTCTTTGAAAGAAAGCAAAGAGCTCAATTTTTAAGATTTTCACTCAGATGTATCCATAGGAGTCGAATAAGGCGGTTATAGATCATGCTTGGGAAGCTTCATGCTATCAGATTATTGGAGGAGGGAAGGGAGGGGAATCTTCCTCTCCAGATTTTCTAAGTATATCTGGAAACTCATCACCTTTCCCCTCCCTGCACACACACCTCTGCTCCTCCTCCTCACTCACACTGCTACTATGTGCTAGCTAGAGACACGGAAAGTTAAGTTGCACCAAAACACCCAAGTCTCTTATAAAGTAACCCCTGGTATCACTTTTAACTAAAGAAGTCTAGTAATTAAAAGTCTGAGTTGTTTTTCCACGTTTCCGCATGCAGTCCTAATTAAATCTTTACGATCCTCTCTGTGACTATTAACTGCCAGCATGCTGAGCGAATATCCTGTACAAAAACCCAGCAGGAGGGCGTAATTAGATAGAAAATCAGACAGGAGTCTTCTCATTAACTACAACAACTAACCCACGTTGCTGATGGAGCGAGCGGAGTGCACGCACACACATAAAGGGTGTGCGCAACCATCGACTCCAGAGATAAGGTGAGGTAAGGAGGAAAGATGGAAAAAAAATAAAAGAGAAGGTGATGTTTCACGTTTACCTCCGATTCTGTGCCATGGAGGTGCGCCACGCTGCGCTCCAGCAGGCTGCAGGATTTGCTCATCATCCCTCGATGAGAGCTGCTCAGGGAAAGGAGGGAAGACTTTGTAATTTTATTTTGTGCCCTTTAGGTATGGAGCCTATTGATTATGAGAGAGACGCACAGCCATGCCCAAACACAGCACATAAGGCACCGCTCTGTGGGTGCGGGTGTGCGTTTGTTTGAGGGTGGATTCAAGGAAAATGAAAGGAAAGATCTTGTAGAAAATATTGCTCCATCACATTTTGGGGAGATGTAATTTTCTCCTAAATCTCATTCCATCTGGAACGTCTCCACTGAGCACAGAGACGGAGATAGGGGCCGGATCCGGATAAGTTCAGCCTCTCGCCGTAGCAAAGATAAAGTTAAAATAATGGTGAAGTAAGTAATTGCTTTACTGTAAAGGTGTTTTGCTTATCAAGGGAAAACGTGACAACTTCCCGGATATGCAATAGCACTGAAAAACCCAAACTCTTCAGTAACAGGAAAAATAAAATAATAAAGCCAAGAAACCCAGAGGTCCTCCCTTTCCCCAGAATTTACCCTAAACCAGAACCTGATGGAATTCTGCAATAAATTGTTCTTATTGCACCGCTTCTCTTTTGGAGATGATTTTACAGTGCCGAATGCAGATTCAGCAGTAATTTTGGTTTGTTTGGGGTGTTTTTTTGGGTATTCCACTTTCGTTTTGAGAAATGAAACCCAACATTTGCTGTGTCTTCTGTGCCCGTCTTTGTTCTCTTCCCTGCTAAAGAAGTTAATGCCATAATAACAGGTGTGCTCCTCAGCGGGCTGAGAAGAGAGGGGGGAAAATGGGGGAAATCAAGGCTTTGAAATCGGGAGACCTTTTTTTTTCACAGGCAATCAATTTGATGGTTCATACTTTTGATAATGTGTATCCCCGCTCCTCCCTCCCCGTCCCCACTAATTCAGGACATGGAAGCAACCTCGCGAGCTGTAAATCTCTTTCTGCTCATCCCCTATATGACGTGGGCGTTGCACTGAGCTCCGAAAGGCTCAGGCTTTAATTAAAAGTCCGTAATGTAAACTATGATATATAAAAAGTAAATGGCCCTTGAATTATTAAGATGTAGCAGGGTTAAACAAACAAACAAAAAAAACAAAAAATAAAAAGGAGGAGGGGGAGGAAAGGGGAGGGAGCATTTAAGTTGTCCTTAATCGTGTTCATTTATGTCATGCAATAGATCTTGCAGATGTTGCCAAATTGCCACATTTTCAAAGGAAGAAATATAAAGCTTTATGGAATGCAAAGAAGTCTATGTGATATCTATGTTTTATAAGATAACAAAACCAGTATTGCACCCCATATGCTCCACACCTCCTTTTGTTTTATTAGAAGACCATATAATTTGTAAGAATTTCATTTCCTTGTGGACTTGAGGAAATAATAATAACAACAACAATAATAATAATAATAATAACAACAATTAAAAAAAAAAGTCCCTCCTCCCCTAGTGAATTAATACAAATGGAAATAACAGGGACTCCAGTTTGGAATGACATGATTTATGTACGTGATTCTTTAATATCCAGTCAATTTGAATAGTGATGTTTTTATATCCACAGTCAGTTGAAGATGCCAATAACAGCGGTATGAACTTATTGGACCAGTCTGTCATTAAAAAAGGTATGGATTATTCCAACAAGCTAGACAAACTTTTACTGTGTAGCGATATCTTCATGCTATATTTTGACTTTGGGGCAATGAATTTCTCCGGGAAGCAGGCACCCATGGCAGCAAGATGAATAGCTGATTGGATCAGCAGATAGAGTGAAGGGATAAGACATGCGAAAGGAAAAGTTTATATCCCCGCCTCCCCCGCCCTTCCAAGGGTTTAATTACACAACTGCTCTCTAATGGGGCACCCCGTGCTCCGGTGCAGTTTCCACAGCCCCCCTTCCCTCCCCTCCTCCCCCCGATGGTGTTCGATGGGGACCCCTTGGCTTTTAGCGGAGGAAGGGGTTGATTCCCTTTGGGGCTTAAAGACATTTCCCAGGCGAATCAAACGTGGGGAGGAGAGAAAGAGATGCCCATGGAAAGGCAGCCTCAGCCCCCTTCCCCGCTCCCTCCAAGATTCCCCCCTTCCCCCAAGGTTCCCCCCTTCCCCATGCCCATTTTTTACTTCTTTCTACATATGCGCCCATGATTTAGTGTAACTGCAGAATCACCCCATACTGTTAAAGCGAATGTGATATTAACAAATGTTTGCAGTCTCTTGTACAGCTGTAAGCAAAATAATTAACTAATTAAACTAATTAAATGTAATTACAATAACTCATTTTGGGCGTATTGCAGCTGCTTAATTTTTTTACATTTCTCTGACAGTCACTCGAAGATGCTCTGCGATTAGTGTTGTGTTATGCTGATAGACATTAAACAGATCACACGCTGCAAATGGAGGGAAAGCTATCTTTAATTATCTAAGGAGTTTCTACTTCTAGATTCAATTTTAAGTACCAGAGATGAGGCTTAAAAACGTTGTCCCTTATGCTTATTATCAACCGCACTTATCTCCAGGACCTTGTTATTTGTCAAACGCGCACAAATAGCTTAACAGCGACGATCTTCTAAGATGCAAAGCAGAATAACAGGGAGGGTGTTTATCTAAAATGTGTTGGAGGCAGCATGAGGTCCTTCCGTGTATTTATTGCTTGTTTTGTTGTTGGTTGGTTGGGGATTTTTTTTAATTTAAATCTCCATGTATGGTCTCTCTTTCACGCACGCGGTCAAGGTCTGGTTATTTGAGCGAGGACAAATAAAAACTTGAAGACCATTTGACAGCACCATTTGTGACTATGGGCTGAAACGTCAAAGGGTTTGGGGTTTTTTTTTAAGAAAGAGAAAGTTACTTAACTTTAAAAAGGAAAAAAAAAAAAAAAAGTTTGTTTGTTTCTGCTGTTTCGGTTCAGTTTAGTTGTTTAGTGGGGTTTCTACTCAGGGTCTGTAACCTGATGGTTTCTTGTTGTATTTTAACTTTCTTTTTTTTTTTTTCTCACTCTCCTCCCCCTTCCCCACCCCCACTTGACACCTCATACACTCCCTCTTGGGTGTATTTGACTAATTGGTACTTGATTTGTGCTCGAGAGGCTGTTCTGAGGCTGTTCCGTGCTGGTCTTTCGCAGAATACACAACCCAAAATATTCTTTTTTATTTTTTTTAATTTTTTTTTAATACACACAGGCTTGTGTCTCTCCATCCTTCAGCGTGTGAGGACAGCAGAGACATTGCATGTGCATGCTGTGTGGTGCAATTAGACAGCGAGTAGCACTAGAATGTGAATGCCAGTAATTATTTCATATTAGGTATAGGTTTTTATATGTATTAGGCATATATTTAGGTGTTCTTTGTGTGTGTGGGCATTGAAACGGCCCCAGATGGAGCAGCTGCTGCCTAAAGAGACCCAGTCCCATCTAGGTGGGATTACTTGTGCCTATTTGCAGCCAGAAAAGAGATACTCTGAGTTTACACATGATGAACAGGAGACACATGCTCTTTGGAAATAAGGTTACTAAAAAAGAGCCTGAGATGCATTTGCAACTGTTTAAAAGTCACTGTAGAAGCATTTTGTTCCTCAGAAGTAATGCTGAGCTCCAAGAAACTTTCCAGCATAAAGGAATATTGCTTTTTTTTTTTTTTTTTTCACAGTGAGTTTCCTGGGTGCAGAGGAAAATAAATGGGTAATAAATAGCAGATCACATTTGTGGCAGTCAATATTTAATCAGGACGAGGGAAGGAGCAATGCAGAGAGCATTCAGTATCAATTTCGCTTTGTTCCCTGCAGTTTGTAGCTGTGAGGATGTACTTTGAAACAAGAACAGGTTATTTAAACTCTGTGAGTCGTTCTTGCAGGCAGATGGCACAGATAGACGGACAGAAACACACGTATTGACTGATTTTTGGGCAGTGGAACTCTCCTGGGCTACATATTTGGTACACAAGGGTTGCAGGGGGTCTGCTTCACCCAATCCTAGTTGAGTGCCTCAATTTCTTTAATTGCAAAGTAGTGGGAAAAGTATGATGGAGACATGAAGCCTAAACTTAATTATATCGCCCAGGCTGTGCCTGTTCCTTTATGGCCTTTGAAGCCTGCAGATGGAATTATCTCTCTATGCAAAAGGTTTGCCAAAATATTAAGGAAATTATATAGAGATTCATACACGGCTATTGATTTATCTCACATATCGATCCCACACAACAGATTACATATACCCAGGCTCTTGTTATGTTTGCTATCTGAGCTTACTTGACATTTCTGAAGTAATTTAGTTAAGAGGAAATGAGTTGTTCCCAGTAGAGAGAGCAAACGAGTGGAGTGAAGGTAGCCAGCGTGATAAATGGCTCTTTCATTTGGAGATCTCCAGAGCTCGTTTAAGGCTAATTTTCTGTATTAGCCCCCTTTGAGCTATTAATGCAATAGGCAGGGACCGTGGCCCCTTGTCTCTTAGCTGCCCCATTAGAGCGAGCATTAAGCTACCAAGCCTGAACTCCACTGTAGTGGTGGTGGCGCTGAAATAATGAAAGGTGCTTTTTAAACTCTCCTAATCTAAACTGGCAGAGGGTGGTTAATACGATTTGAAGGGGGCTGGTCAATGAACAATCAATAAACTAATAATGAGAAGGATGCGGTACATTAACAGTCTAAAAATCCAACGAGACATTAAAAAATCATCTTTAACTCCCACTTCCATTAGGATTTGGGTGGTGGAAGTGGGAGGGAGGGAGCCAGATAAATCATCAAGATGATAATAATCACCAAGAGCATTAATATCAGATTTAACTCAGCTTTCAGAGCTTACTGGCTGCAGATTTCAAGGTCTTTCCCTCGATTTTTGCTGAAATGAAGGGAAGGTTTTCCGTGTGTCAGGAATAAAAGATTGGGTCCCCTTATCAAATGCTCATCTGAAATTTGCTTGGCACTCTCTGTGGTGAAAGAAGTCGTCTTCCTGCAAAACCTTACGTGGCCCGAGTTCCAAGTTAATTTTTGTGACTCTGGGGCACAGTCAGTGACCTTAAAATTATTCTGATGTATTTATTTACTTTCAGCTGTTTCTGACGATCTCTGCACACTCACATCTGATTTAGCATGAAAGGCCATTTTAACTTCAAGACCTTAATTCATGGCCTTGCAAACACGCTCCGTTGTTCCTCCTATTTTAAGGAAACACATGAAAGAAGGTCTCTTAACCTTTTGTTTTTAGCTGTTAATAATCCAGCACGAGTTTCCTCCCCACCCCTTGAAGCAGCTGATAAATGATTAACTGAAAACCACTCCGGCCTCAGCTTTTCAGGTGATAGATCTGGGGCTCCAGAGATGTTGCTTCAATGCCACTGAGTTTCGTGCTTATTCCTGAATTACCCGCTGAACCGAAGGATCCCCTTTAATTAAATGCAAAACAGGTTCGAGGGAATACATTCCACTTTGAAATTTAGTCCCAACTTTCAGGGGACAGGGACTGCGGTGGAGGAGAGGGGCGGGAGGAGAGGAGGGGACGAGGGAGACAGGAGGAAATGGGAGATGAACACGCAATTTTCGTATTTGCTCCTTAAAATTAAGATAAGATCCGGGTCTCTTTAGTTTCGGAGTCTAAGACGCTGATCCCGGACGTTTTAGGCTTGGCTACAGAGTCAGACCAAATCACCAGTTACAGCAAAGTCCTGTTGTTAGCATGGACAAAGAACTTTTCACTCATTTAAAGCACAGTTGGCAGAAAAAAAAAAAATGAAAGTAGTTTGATAGTTTATTAGTAATTAATTTGTCCAGGACGTTTCTTAGTAAGAAATACAAGAAATAATTTTTCTAATTATTTGACTAAATGTTCGACTCCCATATTATTCAGCTGGGTCATTGCAATGATATCCATAGCTTTAACCCTCCTTAAACAGCTGATTGCAGGACATAAATCTATAATGTCTTTAGTTTTACTGTCGTTAAAACAGCTTTTTTCACCCCATTTCCACTTGTGTGTTCACATTTGTGGGCATTTTCACACGTTTTTTGGGAGCAACCTAACAGAATACCACCACCACCAAAAAAAAAAAAAAAGAAAAAAGGAGAAGCCTAAGACTTAATATATGCACAGAAAATTGTAAACATGTAAAGAACTGAAAGCTTCACGCTGAGTTTCGCCATGCTCCATTTCCCCACCATTTCCTGCTGTCGTTTTAAAGCGATCTCACTCATCTAGAGATCCCGTTTGCAGGAACAGTATGCTTATAATTACTAACAAATCAAGCGGCTACTGTTGCTCTCCCGGTTTATTGATAAGCTGAAGAGAAATGGAAGGGGGAGAAATGACAAAGAGGCTGGAAGTAACCACAGGAGGAAAAAAAAAACCAAAAAAAAAAACCAAAAAAAAAAAAAACAAGAGGGAGGAAAAAGAGATAAAGGGGTGGAAAAGGAGAGGAAAGAAAAAGAGACAAAGGGGGTAAATAAAGAAGTATAAAGGAAGGGAGGAGGCAGAGATTTTGAAAGGGGGAATGATGTATTTGTGAGTGCTCACACACACCCAGCAAATAGAGTTTGGGAGTGAAAGAAAATCGAACAGTTTTTGCTGGGGATAACAAGAACTAAGTGGGATAAAGTGAGAGCAGGAGTGGTGGGGACGCCGCGTGGATACGTGTGAGTTATTTTGTGTCATTTCAGCAGTTGTGGCAGTCCCTAACCAACTGGGGAAGCTGATATCGGCTAAAAATATCCTCTGCATTCGGGTTTATTTACATACGCGCAGGGATTTGACACATGCAGCTGCACGCACGGCCGTGGAGCTCTCACCCACAAAAAAGCTCCACGTTCTGTTATCTCTGCTGATGTCTGGGCTGTGTCTGAAAAGCTCCAGCCATGATAAACATATAGATATGATATAGATAGAGATAATTCATTCCATGGCAAACACTTTTTTGAGGCAGCATTAGGTAATTTACAGAAGATGTAGAGCCCAGATAGAGGAGATCTCTCCGAAGCTATGAAATTGCGATAGATATGCTTACACCGCCTGGCAAGCCTCTCAGATGGGTTCCGAGCTATCAGACTGCAGCTCAGGGGTTTGCTCATACCGTCCTTTTCAGGGAAGCGCTGCTAGGAAGGGAAGCTGGGGAGTTCTCAGCATAGCAGGGAAGGGAGCCAGCCTGCTTCCCAAAAGCAATTTGCAAGGGAGAAGAAAAAAAACCGGCAAGCACGTGAAAATCCATAATTCAGGGGTTAACTAATGTAATGAGTGCTCCAAAAGGCCAAAGCGAGCAGGGTGAGGTACATTTAAGCATTGCACGGGTCCTTCTCTCTTTAGTGAGTTTGGACTAAGATCAGATGTTCGTGGAATTGCTGCCTCTTGTTTAATTTCTCAGTTCACTGGACAGTGACCTGATAAACCGGTCACTAAATATAGCCACGGTAAAGGTGTACTCGAACTGCAGAGCCCGTGTGTTTGTCCCAAGAAAAAAATGCCAGTCATGAAAATCTGTCTGGTGGCATTGCTTTAATACAACTTTTTTTTTTTTTTTCTTTTTTTAATTTTTATTTTTTCTGCTTGATGCTTCCCTCAAACAGATCATTGTGCATGAAACAGGAGATATATTTATGTATAACGAGGGGGAAAATATAAATACAATTTTCTGGTCAGCTGGAACTGCCTCTGATATACAAACGAGTCTTTTCCTATAGAATCAATAGAAAAAAAAATTCCTAATAATAGCAACGAAAGCAGGAGCAGGCCTCTGATTCTTTTATAACTGTTTCTGAGCCGCTCTCAAACTATTTGAAACCACCTTTATGAGCTGCATAAAGTGCCTAACTAAAAATAATAGAGAAATAGGAATCCATTTCACTTTCCAATTCCCTGAAGTCAAGCCACTCAAAATAATTTGTTTATACTGGAGACTATATACAAGGCATACGAAGCAATATGTATATCTAAAATCGACATGCCTTTTGGTTTTTAGCTGTTATAGAGCTTTTATTGTGGGGGTCTGGTCTGGCAGTAGGAAATGATCTGTAATAAAAACAGTGAAACACGGTTGTGTCTATTCCATGCACTGAGGTTATAAAATTGGCAATTGCCCAGTAGTTAGCACTTGGTAATATATTAGGATACCCGATCTTATTGTTTAGCAGCTCCAGACGACTTAAATATCCGCTCAACCCTAATGGTTTGATTCTCCAGATATGTTGCAAATAAACAGGGCTTTTATGACTTAACTGACATGTATTATAACTACCTAAATAGCTGGCATATGTGCATAATAGAACCTTATTATTTGCCGAATTGGTTTTGCAATTGATTGAGTGGAAATGGGAGATTGTGGAGCAGTATCTGCTCGAAGAGGGTGTGTAATCAATTAGTCTTCTCCTCTGAAACATGCCTGCTGGAAACTGCCAGGGCTCTCCCACCAGCAAAAAGCCCCAATTTCAGCATATATTTTCTATAAGGAAACGCATGTTGCCGCAGATCCGAGAGGAAGCAGCAGTAGCAGCTGTCAGCTCTTATTAACTCCTGCATAAAACATACCTTAAGTATGGTTTGTTATCAATTACTTGCAGAAATGAAACAACTGGGAAAATGCAGTGAGGCTCCCTATAAATTAAAGTGATTGGGTGATTGATTAGAGCACCTGCTGTAAATCATAACAGTTACACACAATTATGAGAGAGCTATTTAAGTTCATTTGTAAACAAAATTCATGTCACAGGGGAATTGCTCTCAGTTTTAGTTCAACCAATTTTGTTGTTTATTTCTGAGTGTGTCTGGTTGCTATTATAGGAATTTGTTCATTATAATCCCCTTGGTTACTCTTAAAATAACCTCACTGGTTTCTCAGAGAAAGGAAATACTTCGTTTTATCTTGGAGAGAACAACATGGTTTTATTTTGTTTAGTTTCACTTTATCATTCTCTTTTTACTTTTCCCTATAACTACTTTTAAATACGTGTTGCAGTAACTAAATCAGTTTTATTTAGGGGCAGGAGAGCTCTTACTAATTCACGGACAGCACAATATGATCAGAGTGGAGAACACCATGGTTAGACCAGATATTTTTTCCTGGTGTTCATTTTTCTGAAGGAAAAGACTCATTTTATTTCATAAACCAGACTTAATAAAAACACAAAGCAATAACAGAGCTGTCTTCTCATTGCTGTATCCTCCAGCCTTGATACTCATTTAAGACAGCAACTCCCTTTGTGTAGTGAATTTATTCCTGGCTCAGCTTAGCAGTAATGGAAACATTAGCCAAAAAAAAGTAAATTTTCCTCTTTTTTTCCCCTCCAGAAAGGCGCTGTCCGTTGTACAAAAGGCATCGGGGGGCTCTGGGTGAGACACAGGCTCAAACCCGAAAGTTGCCAGGTGCTTGCCAATATGTATTTTATTTCCCAATGATCAAACCCTGCATAGAGGCTGTACTGTACCACCCTTCTCTCCATCCATCATTCATGGAGCAGTTTCCTAGAGGTTGGGGGAGCAGCACCCTTTAGGTTGCTGGAGGTAGCCAGAGATTCAAAATTCCCTTTCATTTTGCTGTTCTGTGCATGTCAGAGAGACTGTGGTTATCCTGTTCTCCTTCGTGGCGTGATGGTTTCTCTCTCCCCTCCTCCCCTTTTCTTTCTCCAGTTCCGGTTCCTCCAAAATCTGTTACTTCTTTGATGATGAATAAAGATGGCTTCCTGGGTGGAATTTCAGTCAATACCGGAGAGGTGTTTTGCTCTGTACCTGGCCGCTTGTCTTTGCTTAGCTCAACTTCAAAGTATAAAGTAACTGTGGGAGAAGTTCAGAGACGCCTTTCCCCTCCAGAGTGTCTGAATGCATCCCTCCTAGGAGGAGTACTTAGAAGGTAAGAGTCTGGGGTGAATGTGTGAATGTGCCTGGGCCTCCATGCATGCACCAGAAATCCTTGGTCAACAGTAAAGATGATTTCAAATCTGCATTGATTACAGCCTGTGCGTGTAATTCTGGCAATAAGGTGAAAATATGCCGTGTTCAGACATTGGGATGAATGTCTGGAGAGGAGAGAAAGACTTGGCCTTGTTTAGCCCCAAATGAAGGAACTGAGGTGGAAAGATTTTCCCCTTGTCCATGCACATATTTTCTATCCTTTCTCCTCCTCACACTTCCCTCTTTGAAAGTGGACAACATAAAATGCCATGATGGGCGTGTTTCAGGATGAACTGGAAGAATTTCAGGAGCTGATGTATTTCTAGGGATTTCCTAGATAAACCCACGAGGCTTCCTCTATATGGCAATAACAATCAGGCAGTTATGGCAATTATGACGCGTGGTGTCACACAAGAAATTGGCAGGGATCTGACAGGTAAACTGTTAGGTATGCAAGTACCTATGCAAAGAAAAGCCACCAACAGGTAGCTCTGAAAGTCACAAAAAATGCTTCACACAGAGAAACTTGCTAGAGGAATTACCCTCAGCTGCTCTTGAGGCATTTGCTGCTTAACATCTGTGCAAATCATCCCCTAATGCCCTGGTGGATTTTGCTGAAGACCTCAAAATAGTTGGCGTTGTTGGCACTGGAGAAAGTGGGGAGCAAGGAATAACCCACAGGCCCGATTGCCACTTCATCAGAAGTGGGAGACTGTGCTTTTATGTAGAGACAACAAGAATTTGAACTCTGAGGCCATTAGTTGGAAAGGCTACCAGGGAGAAAGGGCTTTTTCTTCTTGGCAGTGCCCGAGGGACTGTGAATAGTCAGCAGGACTTGTCTGTGAGAAAGGTGAGCTAAAGCTCCATCTCCAGTCACAACAGGGGAGAAGCCATGAGGTGACAGAATGAGGTACCAGCTCACCCACTCAGACTGAGAGGGTACAAGACTTAATTTTCTGTGTGTGAGGTAGACTGGAATAAAAAGCATAACTTTTAGAAAGGGACAGATATATACAAACTGAAAATGAATAAAAGTCAGGTCATGTTTAAAAGCTGCTGATCTTAGAGGAGGGAGTATCTCAGCAAATCCTGCGGCAGCAATTGGAATAGGGTGGCTATAAGGAGATTTAAAATGAAGTTGGTGTTTGGGGTTCCACCCCTCCTCACCACAAAAAAATTCTGTGATGAAATCAAGGGCTCTGGCTCCATGTCTGGAGACGAAGGGGAAAGTTCTGCTACATGCGGTCAGTCACCCAAATATACACGTGAGAATTAGGGGTTCCTAAAATAGCTGCTGTTCCACGTGGCTGTCTGTAATCATTGCTCAGCTGCCAGGGACAGCAGCAGAGATCTTTACTTACAGATGCTAACCTGCCTGCTCCTTCTGTACGACTACAAATGGAGCAGGGAGAACATCTGAGAGATGCTCTGTAGCAAATATAATTACCAAGGTAAAGAAACATTATTAGTGAACTTCAGCAGATTTCTGGAGGTGGCCCAAGCCGTAGTGATTGGCTGCTGCTGACTTCATTTCCTATCTTGAATCTAAATTTTAAACAAGATTTTGGTTCAGAGCAGGTGAAATACAGAAAGCTGCTCTCTTGCAAATCTGCCATCCAGCCCTACTTACTTCGATATATAATAGTGGGAAGCCAGTGTGGCTTCTCTACAGTTTCTGGTTTCATTCTCTAAGTGTGACTGCTAATTCTTAAACAAATTTTAAGTAATAATTAAGAGAGCTGTGATTGACTCTGCTCTTAGGTGCCAAAACTCTCCCCTAAGTAATAATTAAGACAGAGTTGTGATTGACTCTGCTTTTAGGTGCCAAAACTCTCCCCGACTTCGCAGGTGGCAAGATTTCATCCCTGGGGGGTTACATAGGGGTGGGCGTTCGAACAATAGCTCTGAATTTCCCACGTATAGCTCACTCATCCTTTTATTGCCCTTATCAGTAACCTCCGACAGATATTCCAATCTTCCCTCGGGCAATCCATTCCCTCTTTATAACGCACCCTGCCTCAGGTGAGCTCTTCCTCTCAGCGTCGCCTCCTCGAGCAGGAACACACTCACACACGAGAGGCTTTAATAAATATTTCCCTTCTTTTCAGTTTATCCGCAGGCACACGCACGCTCCCTTCGAACTTCTCAGATTTATTTGGGTTTTTACCCCCTCGTCCCATTCTGGCGCTTTCCTGCAGGAACAGTGTTTAATCCTCCTCTACCTTCCTGCCCATCCCTTTTACTGCACCTTAATACAAGTTGGTGTCATCCGCATTTGTTCTCTAGATCAGGACTTTTCCATTAATTATTGCTGTTTGGCATTATTTGATTTCCCTGGATAAAATCGGGAGAAAAATGGGTTCATTCCCGCTTCTACCCCCGGGAGAAATTAAGGAAATCTCAGCAAACCCGAGCAGAAATCCACCCCCCAGAGTCCTTAACGTCGAGTGAAAACCCTCCCAGGCTTCGCTGACTGCACAGACTAAACGTTTGTTCCAGGAACACTGCGGGGTTAATCACGATGTTAATTTCTTTGCAATTCTAGAGCCAAATCGAAAAACGGGGGGAGATCTTTGCGAGAAAGGCTAGAAAAAATCGGTTTGAATTTACCAGCCGGCAGGCGTAAGGCCGCAAATGTCACTTTACTCACCTCCCTGGTGGAAGGTAAGCCGAGGGTCGCAGCTCCCTTCACACCCCTGCCTGCTCTGAGCTCCTGTCTGACATTCACAAAAAAAAAAAAAACAAAAAACCACAAACAAACAAACAAAAAAACCAAAACCCAACAACAAAAAGAAAAATCCCAACCAAAACACCCCACCAACTTTCGGGATCAGGTGAGAAAACCTTGCAGAGGCGAAAATCAGGGCGGGTTAGGAGGAACACCGGCACGGTTAAGGATCCCGTTCCCAAAAATTAAGTCATTGGCTGGAGGATCATTGATCCCTCTTGGTGGCAGGAGTGAGGGAGTGTGTCTGTGTGGATGTAGGTGTATACATTTGTGTGCATGTGTAATTCTGCAGGGCAGTCCCATTCCTCTTTGCTATTAATTTCCTCCCTGTGATCTCTGACTCCAGGTCTGCTCCATCCTCCGGCTAATTCGCTCCTCTCGAGCTGATTTATGGCCTCTACAGGATGCTCAGTGAGAAGAAATAATACAAAATTACTTTTTTCTTGTTTGGTTTTTTTTTTGAAAACAGAGCAATTTAAGAGTAGCAGAGCTCGGTTTCCCTTTAGGTGGCTGGATCTGAACAAAGAGAGCAGCTGCTCCTGAGGAAGGAGACAGGAGAGACTGAAATTTCAAGTCATTTCAAGTCAACTAATGTCATTTTGGTGGCCAGCGTGTTTCTTTGATTTGTTGTTACTGTATTGACAAGGAAAATTTAGAGCCACTAATAAGTTTAGGGTTATGTGCGTGTTTATGCTACGAGAAGTTGGATTTCCT
Source organism: Lanius collurio (assembly GCA_020086605.1). Lineage (NCBI taxonomy): Eukaryota > Metazoa > Chordata > Aves > Passeriformes > Laniidae > Lanius > Lanius collurio. The sequence goes on along the minus strand of JACBWW010000001.1, from coordinate 122,218 downwards.
CCAAAAAATCCCCTAACTGGAATAGTATGGATGCAATTATGAATTATATGTATCTGCATTACACATACACACTGAGAGGCGTATAAATAATCCACTTATCTCTTCTGTGTATAAAATGAGCATAAATATTTGTGCTAGATGTTAACTTTCCAACTCTTTTGATTGAGTTATGTGAGCGACAAGACCTTGCCGCTTGCAGAGCTGAAGGAAAGCTCGCAAAAAGACGGGGGCTGAGGGGCAGGAGCCCCTCCTGGTACCCGCATGGTGCGATGCCCAGAGCGCAAGGCTCAGTGTAGGTTACAGGATAGGGCCTCGCTATAGGAGGTGTGAAGCATTTCGGGGGGCACAAATGCCCTTGAGGGCCCTGTTAGTGCAGCTTCCCCCCCGCGGTGGGTGTGGAACGCCGTGCCCTCTGCTCTCAGCAGCACCAGCCCCTCCTCGAAGCTGACGTGAGGTTCAAAAGCCGGCGGGGCTGGGTAGTGATGTTAAAATCTGTGTCAAGTGTGCAGTAAGGTGTATATTCCCTTCCTCTCCCCTGATTCCCTTACAAATCAACAGTTTGCCTCCAGAGAGCTCCCTCCTTTCGGAAGAAGCTGCACCTGATGGAGTTGGGGTTTTTTTGTTTTGTTGTTTTTTTTTTTTCCCCGTCCCGCCAGCAGCCAGGCTTGAGCGTAGCTGCTCCTGCATCGCCAGGAACAGGAACGCACCGGTCGGTCCCGGCCCGCGTTGCCCGAATGCTGCCTGGGAAGACCCTGCCCGGCTGGAGAACCCCCCCTCCAGGCTCTGCCGGGTGCTCTCGCCTCCATTAACCGGTTTGATGATTAGCGAGAAGCATTGGGAAGCAGGAGATGACGTTGGAAAGCAACTCCTGATAGTTAAAAATAACGTGATCCTGGAGTTATTAGACATACCTGCGTGTTGAAAATCTTCCCCCTCGTCCCTCGGGCGATGCTTTAAAGGGTTTAACGCTTTATTCTAGAGGGGTTGAGCTATAATCTGGTGGAATCCCTCTAGAGTCTGAGGGTTTTTCCCCCCTCCTCTTTTCCTCCTTTCCGCAGCTACTGTCTTCTTCTTGTGGCATGAAGTACATCAGTAGGGGTTGGATGACACAAACCTCTGTAGGCAAGAAACCTGAAACCAGGCAGACAGAAAAAGTGAATTAGAATTAGAGTTAGAATAATAATTATTTTGTTCACAGAAAAAGTTGCCATTAGTCGTTATCTTTCCACCCGGCAGACAGGAGTTTTTGTTGCATGATGGTCAGTTAAAATGCAGATTGTTAAATTGCCATCGGGCTTAATGCAGTTATCTCCACAATTTTACAGATGTGGCAGTAACTGTGATAATGATGCCCCGTGTGTGGATAAAGTGTGTCTCTAACGTCCCACAAAGAATCAACACTAATATTAACAATATACCCACATCTGTAAAATTTTGGACAATGATCTGAGGTATTGAAACAGGAACGATTTCTCTGCTCATAGGAGAAGTCTGGGTCTGTAGTGGGTCTTCAGTCTTTGAGGCAGTTTCCCCTCGCACTTTTCTTTGGCCCAGTTACAATTTTGTGTGTGTGTGGGTGTGTGTGTGTGAACTCCTCCCTCCGTTCTGCAGCTGACGAGTACAGACCGACACGAGTGCAGCAAAGACAAATCTCATCAGCTCAAAATCTGTCCCACCGACTTCTGTCCCCACAATAGGGCTGGTGGGGGAAAAACACACAACTGGAGCTTGTCCCTAGGGTGGAAGAGATGCTATGGAGCCTGTCCCTGAGGTGGAAGGGATAAAACAGGTTTCCAAACGCGGCTCAAAGGAGCTGGTGTCTCCCAGGGGAGCGGTGGGCTCTGCCCGGTGTCCCGCCGGGTCGGAGGGAGCCCAGCCCGGGGCCGGCGGTGCCGGAGGTGTTAATCCCCGTCTCGTTCCCTCCAGGTGAGGCCGTTCATTTAGCTCGGGATTTTGGGTACATCTGTGAAACGGAGTTCCCAGCCAAAGCTGTTTCTGAGTACCTGAACAGACAGCACACGGACCCCAGCGACCTCCACTCCAGGAAAAACATGCTGCTTGCTACAAAGTGAGTGCCAAGTTAACCAATCCCCTTCTGCCCTTCCAGGAGGAAACCCTCCCTCTCCTCGAACTCTTTCTCCAAGCCCGCTTGGAAAGCTGACGGGATTTCCAGGCTCTAAGTTCCAACAGCCCCGCGGGGAGGAAGGATGCTCGAATTGCCCCAAGGAGCTCTGCATCCCTCTGCAGCGGGGTTCCTGCCAGCAGACCCTGCCCCTATAGGGGCTGTAGGCGATGGTCCCCTGGCCACAGTACATCACTTTCCCAGTTAAACATTTTTTTGTGGAAAGTGGACCAAAAAAATCTGTATTTTCTTTCCACAGCGTGTCTGTCTGTCCCTCCTGCTGCTCACACACACCTGCCTGTCTGCTACCAAATTGCAGTCTTTCCCATATGATTTAATTTAAAAATATATATATTTTTAAAAAGGATGAAAAATAAAGGAAAAAAAATAGCCCACCACCACGCACTGTTAATGGTTCTCGATTTGGCCCCCCTGACCCATCTCTCTCCCCTGGGACCTCCTCGGTGGGTGTGCTGTATGTGACGATTTATGCCAGGCTGTGCCTTCCAGATTACTCACTGGGCGCTTCATGGTTTGCTCGCGTACTCGGCAGTGGATGCTGAGTGTTCACACCTCTTTGTCAGGGAAAAAAGGGAGGGGAAATAAAGAAAAGAAAGAAAAATCCCAGCCCAAACAGCTCTCATTTACTTCATGCTCTGAGACGTGGCTTGCCTCCAATGACAGCGTAATTTAAAGAAATATATGGAGGGTTGAAAAATCATTTGCTCAAATTTGTCCAGATGTTTTTTAGACGTGATTGGAATTTGATTGCCCTTTTCCGCAGGGTCAGAAGATATTAATGTCCCAGAACTTTAATTGCTCGCAGACCCTGCTTTGCTCTTTGAAGATGTGAAATGTTGGACTCATTACTGTTTGTTCTCCAAATTCAAAGTTTCCTCTCTTGCACTTTCTTAATGGATAATACACATAGAAGTAGACCTTTATCTTTCCCCACCCTCTGAAACCTTTAACCCACTGGGAATTTCAGAGAATTTCAGAGGATGAGAGCTGAGTGTCTTTTTTAAGGATTTCTTTTTTCCCTTTTTTTTTTTTTTTTTTTTTTTTTTTTAATTCTGGTCTTTTTTATCTCCACTCCCTGGGTAGGCACCTGTCTTAAAAAAACCTATTCCTTTGGGAACCCTTAAAGAAACCATTCCTGTGGGAGCCCCACCAGCCTCCAGGGTTTCTATGTTACCCAGGCACCTGTTGACTTGAAGGTCTTTTGGACCAGAGTAATGCAAAATAAAGTGATTGTGTGTGAATTCATTAGAAAAATCAAATCTGATTTCCAAAGGTGCAAGCAAACAAGCAAGAGCCAGGTGTCAGCTCTGATGTGTTAATTGGGTTTTCACACCCCCAGAATAAAATGGGAAGTGCTCCTTTGCACCTCATGCCATGAATAAGCCAGCCTGGAGTCCCAAAACCCTGATTTTTCTCCATAAGGTGGCCCAGCCTGAGCAGACTCAAAGAAGTTCTGTTTTAGCCCTTCCCTGTACCGTGTCTCTGTGCCACCCAGTAGTTCTCAGTGCATGGCTGTGCTTTCCTTTGGGGACAGCACTGGTGGGAGCTGCTTTGAGCTGGGGTCAGGCCTCCAGGAGGATGGGTGCTTGGCAGATCCAGGGCACATCTCCCTTTCAGCCTGCTCGTTTCTGAAGCCATCAAGCAGGGCTGAGTTTTCATAGTGCTTCAGATGCATCCTTGTGACTGCTGGAGAGATTTTAATCTCCAGAACTGCTGTTATCCCCTGAGGAGCATCGTTCTGAGCAGGGAGATGTTGGCTCACCATGGCTGGTCCCAAGAACTGCTGGGGGAAAAAAGATGGTGGCAGGAAGGTCCCATCCTCTGTCTTGGGATCCCTTTTGGCCTAAACCCGCCCCTTGGTTGTCATAGATAATTGCTGGCTGAGCCTAATCACTCTTCTCTCCCTCTCTTTGCCTTTCTCTCTTCTGTGCAGGCAACTTTGTAAAGAATTTACAGATCTCTTGGCCCAGGACAGGACGCCCATTGGAAACAGCCGGCCCACCCCTATTTTGGAACCGGGCATTCAGAGCTGCTTGACTCACTTCAGCCTCATCACTCACGGCTTTGGGGCCCCCGCTATCTGCGCTGCCCTCACGGCCCTCCAAAACTACCTGACTGAAGCTCTCAAAGGCATGGACAAGATGTTCTTGAACAACAACACTGCTAACAGGCACACATCTGGCGAAGGACCAGGTAGTAAAACTGGAGACAAGGAAGAGAAACACAGAAAATGAGAGAGAGAGAGAGAGAGAAAGAGAGAGAGAGAGAGAGAGGAAAAAAAAATAGAATGAAAGAAAGGAAAAGAAAAAAAAGTTAAATAAATAAAAGGAGAAAAGAGAGAGATAATCTTTTAAACAAAATCGTCTTAATTTTAGCTTTAAAAATACTGGATTGGGCTTTGGAAGAATTCTATTAGGTAGGACAAAATAATAATAATAATAAAATAAAAATAATAATAATAAAAGAAAGACAATAATTTAAGATCAGAGGAGCACAATGGCGCAAGACCAGTGGTTCAGAGTCTCTTGCCAGGAACATGTGAAGACAACCACCAGGATTTTTTTTTTTCCCACTTCTGTTCTTTCACATTTTTTAAATAATGATTGTGGGGGGAGGGGAATATAATAATAATTAATAATAATAATAAAAGAAAGAAATGAATAACTTATTGGAAGAAATCGGAGAAACCTTTTTGGTGTCAGTGCTTTGATTTCTTGAGCTGCACGGTCTGTCTTGCTATTATTTTTTTTTTCTTTTTTTTCTTTTTATTTTTTTGTTTCGCACAACGTCCTGTCTCCACCTAGACTAAAATGATCTTCCAGAGTGTTCCTTTCTGAGCAACCCCATGGCCTCATTCCCCTCAGCTCTTCCCACCTCATCTCACCACTCTGGTTCTGTCTAGACTAGGAAAGGAGGGGAGCTCCCAGACCCCTCACCAAGCCATCAACACCTGCTGCATTCATGGCAGCGTCTTAACTTCAGGTGCCACCAGAAGGGACATTCGGGGTCACCGTGGCTCGGTTGAACTAGCCAAGTCTATTTTTTAAGAACTCTTTTGTGTTTTTTCCTGGTCTAGACAGACTCTCTGTTTAGATTGGCAGCGTTTACAGGTGTGTCTGGGTGCGTGTGTGCCTCTGTGTGTGCATCCGTGTATGTGCACACCCGACTCCCATGGGGGGCGTGTGTATCCTATGTATGTTTGTGGGTATATATGTATATATGTGGATATATACATATATACAGAGGGAAAATATGTGTGCATAACCACACATATTAATGCATGCAAACATACCTTTGTAATTTAGTAATTTTGTCTTTGATGGTAAAATGCCTTGACTATAAATGGGTTGCGAAATTTTGGAAGTAAGGTCTGGTAAAATGTCAGTGCTATCTGATTTCTTAATTTTCTGAGATCTCCTCTTTTTCTCTAGGGAGTTTTATATTCCTAACTATGCCGATATTTCAGTCCTTAATTTCCTTGACTAGTGTGTGTGAGAGAGATCATCCCCCATTTTTAAGAAACTGTTAACAACAACAAAAAATGAGTGATATGAGTATGTAATTCTTTCTCAGGAGTATGCACTATTTTATTTTCTTCTGTTTCCTAAAGCTTTGCCCGCTTGGCTTATGAGCTTCTTCAAAGAGGACTAGAGATCCCTACACAATATATCAGGTACAGAGAAAAAAAATCCACAATTCTGATATTCTGATACTTTTTTTTTTGCTTTTTTTGCTTTTTTCAAATCAAAGCCAGTTGTTACTGAATTCTGTAGGTGCACTTCTTTAAAGAAGCTCAAAGGGAGTAATTTGAATGAGATAAAAATATAAGTTGAAATCGAGGTGTACTGTTGAAAAGAAAATAAGAGCTGTGTTGAATGTTACTGCACTTGCTTGGCACTAGGGTTTTGTACCCAGGGAGGAAAGAGTTGCCATGTGAGCTGGCTCCTCGTGATGGGAGTGGGGAGGGTTTGCAAGGAATATCCTGATTTCTGAGCTCAGTCTGAGGAAATCTGTTTCTCTTAGAAAGCTTCTTTTTTTAAAAAAAATGTCTTGTGACTCTTGCTTTAGAACAAGCCAGTGTGGTAAGGGGGGCAAAACTTCTTAACTCCGATGTTTTTCTTGGTGGTTTGGTGTCTGACAAGATGTCTTATGCTTATGATTTGGGGTGGTGGGGGTGAAGAGGAAGTCTTATTTCTTTCCTCTCTTTTGTTTGTTTTCTTTTTTTTTTTTTTTTAACATACATTTCTCTGTCTTCTCTGGTAAAATAACGCTGAAGTGTAAGGATATGAATTTCTGTTTGGATCCTGCCGTGTGGGATAATTACATGAGTTTCTCAGTGGGATAGGGCTTGTGCACTAACACATCTTTTTGCTTATGTCAGAACTGGGTGTGGGTGAATCTCCTGGAGTCACTGGCAGAATTCCAGTGGGGTCAGGCTTCCCCCTAGGATCCCTGTAAAAGCTACAGACTCACTCTCACCATCCCAAGCAGGAACATCTGAACTCAAAACAAGAGAGAGAGAAGTGTTAGCCTTGCTTTAATGTTGAGATCCCTTCCAAAGTGGATAGTGAGGGAGAAATAATTTGACAATACTCCCAACATCCCTCAATGAAAGGTTCTCAAAACAAAAGAGCAAACGATCCTCTTGTCACCCTTACTGCCCTTGGCTCTCTGAGACCTGGTTACAGCTGAGGGCCTGCTCTGCTATTTAAATCTTCATGCAGTCAGGTCTCAGCTCTTATTCTCTACTTGTGGTTTGGGCATTTGTGGCAATAGAAATGCAGGGATCACCCAGCCCCAAGGAGCACTGTCCCCTCCCGAGCTGCTCCTTGCTCAGGTACCTTTGGTTCTTCTGGGGCAGAGTGCTGTGGGGGCTCTCCTGTGAGAAAATGGGGGAACTGAGGCAGGCAGCCTTCTCCATGAGTTGTTGGGATGAGTTGGAGGCAATCTTAGACCCTGGCATGTCCCTGCCAGTGGATTTGGTTATGGCAGGGATTGTCACATCCCTGTGGATGTCACCAGAGGAGGTGTGGTTAAATCATGGATCCTCCACCAGCAGGCTGGGGACTCCCTGATTGAAAAGTAACCTCTAGGCAGCCCCAGTCCTCCAAATCTTACCCCTTGCCAACCACCCTAAAGTCCATCAGGCCTCTGGGGAAAGACAATCCAGGCTGCAGTGTGGGGCATGGCCCAGCAGTGATGTTCGGGAAAGGGAAAGAAGGGATCTGGGGAGGAACAAATGGCCCCACCTGAAAGCACAGCTCCCTTCTCTGCCTTCTCTGTTTATTGGAGCAGAGCACCAAGTGTTGGATGTTGCCTCATTTGCCCCCTGCAAACAGGATTTGTGAGGAGCCTGTGGGTCCAGCCCTCCAGCATCACCCAGCCCAGTGGGGCTTTTGGGTGTGGGGAGACCCCGAATTAGCTCTCAGTCTTCCAGCACCCCAGCTGCACGTGTAGGGCTGTGGAACCTCTTCCCTGCCATCCCAGGGCTCCCAGCTGAAGGCTTTGGGGGCATGTTGGGAGTGGTCTTTCCTTGTCTTTGGGGAAATGTGGGTGATGCTCCTTTTGACTGCAGAGGACAGCATCCCACCAGCACTGTGTGTTAACGGGGAAAGGGAACACTTAGAACTTCTTGTGGAAAGACCTCACACATGTGAGGGCCTGATCCTGCTACTGCTGAAATCTCCCCCTTGGCACAGGTTTGGTCACCTGGACCCTGACCTAAACTTTGAGCAGGCTGAGGGAAGAGTTTCAGTCTATCCCTCGTGGCTTCTACCTGGAGGAGACAAACTGCAATTACCAGGCTGTGTATTGCTCAGGCAAATTAAAGCCACGTTCCCACTGACTGCAGTGGGATGCCCTCCCCCTACCTGCTCCCCAAAGTGTGGAGACAAAATTCATGAAGTTTATGATTTAATGCAATCAGACAGAAAACACAGGATAGAAACACCTCTCTCTGTCCTTCCCCCCAGCCTGGTGTTGGTCCCAGAGGGAATTCTCCATTTCTTGGTGGCTCCCATCAGTGCTGAGTACAGAGGTGTCCCCCAGACTAAACTCAGCCTCCCTCTGGAAGGTATTTTCCTACTCCCCTGCACTTTCCCTGCCCAACTACTTGTGTTGGCGGGGCACCTCAGATGTTTATCTGATAATTGAGTTATTAAAAGATTTGGTTTCCTCGGAATCATAAATCAATAAACAGGAGGATTAACACGGCAGCTTTGCTTTGTAACTCAAGGGAAAAGTTTGAGGGGAGACCGTGAAAAGTTTGTTTTCAAACCAAACAGGTGGGTTGCTGTAAATTTTATTTCATTTTTAGTCTCACTTTTTTTTTTTTTTTAATAACAATTCTTTATTTGCCATTGGAAAGATCTTTATTTTCATATGCTCCCTGACTTTTTTCTTTTGCTGGTTGTTATTCTCACAAGATGTGATGGAAACAAGAAGCTAATTTTATGGGAATCCTTTTACAACCCGATGGTTTTCTTTAAAATCGGGTCGTGTCTTGTCCCACCTAATAGAAATTCTCAGTGAGAAGCTGTTTAAAGTCCCTTTGCATCCCAGACCAATCTCTCCCCAAATCCCCAAATTTGCATTTGGGGCTGGGAGGGACGAGGGGAAGGATGGTTTTAAGACCTTTAGCTGTGCCCAAAGGGCTTCTACCCTCCCCCTGCTCCTCTCTTTCTGACGGTTTATCACACAGACCTGTCCGGCTCTGTTTTAATACATTTCTCAGAGAATTTGGTGCTTGTTTCTGCTGCCGTAAGCATTTACCAGATCAATCCAGACAACCTCCCCCCACCCCTCCGGCTTCCCTGTGTGAGAGAGACCATAGGCTTTTTACAAATAGTATATTTTCTTATACAAAGGGAAAAAAAATAAAAGAAAACATCCCCAAACACACTGGCAAATGCCTGAACATTTTGAGAGAGATGAAACACTGTGTGCCAGCGAGAAATAAAGGCAAAAAAAAAAAAAAAAAAAGACCCAAACAAATGAAAAGCTCTGAAAAAGCGAATGAGAAACTGGAAAGATGAAAGAAAAAAATAATAAAAAATTCTCCTTTTATGCCCCAAACGATCCCTTTCACCTCCTCTTCTTGAAAAATCTGACCATGCAGTGAGAAATATCAGTTTATCGACTCTTCCTGAGAAGAAATGCGGAGAGGCATTCAGTATTGAGTTTGTATATATTTATTTATGCTTAATTTAACAGGAATGTGTAAATATGGCGAGCAAGTAGTTTTTGGGTTATTTATCTGTGACTCTATACCTCTGTGAATGGGTGGGGGAATTTAAAAACGAAAAGTATAAAAAAAAAACTAACAAAAAAGAAAGAAAAAATAAAACAAAAAAAAAATCCCGCTTGACTAGATAGTATCCTATCTGAATCTTTTCTGTTCTTTATAGACAAGCTGTTATGGTAATGGGTAGAAATTGGTTTCTTGTCCAGTGATGACCTGATTTACATAAATAATAAGAATAAGAATAAAAAAAAAAGAGATTGTTGTGTTTTGTTGTATTTTCCTCTTCAGTTTTTTTGAATGTTGGTGCTGCTTTGATTCTGCAGACGGATTTACTTATAAAGCCAAGAAGTCTTTATTTTCCCAATCTAGGCTTTGGGGAAATTCAGGACATGTCTCTACATTAAAAAAAAAAAAAAAAAGACAAAAAAAAAAGACAATAAATATTGCTTCTCAGAAATGTTGGTATTTTATTTCTGTCTGACTCAAAAGTGTCCATATTTTTTCCCACTCTTACCTCTTCATTTTAAGCAGACCTATAATAAACCTCATGTCATATTAACGTGAGCTTTTGTTTCATTTTGCTTTAACCAGCTGAATTCGGAGTAAATCTTTTTCTTTCTAAAGCATGAGACGTTAAAAGAAAATTTTATGTAAGCCTGCAACATCAGCAAACTTTTTCCCCTCCCGCTGCTGTGTTACTGTTACTGTACATGTCGCTTATGCTTACCTGGATACGTGTAAATAGATGTATATTTATATATACGCTTCTATAGAGATCGGGAGTGATGTTCGTATTCACAACGCAGGTTTATTTTCTACCTTTGGGTCTACACTTGCAGCACCAGCAATTAGCAAAAGAAAATATGAATTCAAATGAAAACTTCTTTCTCCCCCTTCCCCTTCGTTCCCAAATCGTCTTTATTTAGGTTTGTAATCGCTGCAGAGCTGAGGGGAGAGCCGGCTCCCCAGGGCGAACCCGGAGCCACTCCGGAGTGACTCGGGGTTTACCCTGCGGATGGCGAAAGCAGGAGGGGAACCAGATTAGGGCCTCAGGATTTTTCAATTAATTGTTTTTTACTGGCATTATAAGAAACACCTTCCCCTCCCCACACCGTTTTTCTTTTTCTTTTTTTTCTTTTTTTTTTTTTTTTTTTTTTTCCTGGAAAGGACTGTCAATTTAACCCTCCGCACAGTCACCCTGAAAACAAACACACACGTGTGCTCGAACGGAGCCCTGAGGGTGGAAAACCGGTTTAAAGCCTCGCTTTTACTGCGGTGAACTATCTCAGTTAACCCGGGTTGAGGGCTCGTCTGGGTCGGGGTTTATCTGTTGGTTTTTAGAGAGAACGGTCAGTGGCTGGAGAGGGCAGGCAGAGAGGTGCAGGAGCCCTGACAGGCGATGGATCGGTTTTTGCAACTTAATATTTCTCTCGGAGGGGATGGGGGAATAGCAAACAATAAATCCATCCCCACCTCCATCTCCCAAACTACCTCCCTTCTCCCTCTCCTTCCAGCTTGGACTACGGGAGCCGGCTCAGCTGATCGCCCATGGTGTCCAAAATAAATCATCATCTTCATCATAATAAAAAAACCAAAACCAAACAACATTGCAAACGACGAGCCCAAAGTGTGTTCTATGGGAAAGCTTTCGAGGCTCGGCTGCCTCGGCTTCAGCCAGGCTTGGACTCAGCCGTGACCTACTTTCTCTCCGTGGTGTGATGGCAAAAACGCCCGGAGCAAGTTTGTGGGGCCCGGGATGGAGGAGGCGGGTGGGTGGATGGGGAGGGGAGGGGGATTGGGGCAGCAGCGCCCGGGGTCCGAGCAGGGGAAAAACAAGGTGGGGGAGCAGCGGAGCTGCGAGAGAAAGAGCAAAGGGAATCCCCCCTCATTCCCTTTCCTGATTTTTACCGGGACTTTGCAGGGCAGGGAGCGGGGACCCCCAAACCTCTCATCCTCAGTGCCTCTGATCCAGCTGTGTGCAGGTGTTGGGGTAAGGAGGGCGGTGGTCTGGGAATACCAGCCGCGCTGGAGCTGGTTCCCCAAAGCTAGGCTGCATGCCACGCTTTTTTAGTTTGTTTTGTTTGCTTTTGTTTTAATCGCACCAATGGTATTATTTTTAGTAGAGCACATGTTTTGCATGAAACCTTCCAAAACAGCCCTCTCCGTTCCCAGCGGAGTCTGGGGGGAGGTTGTTTAGAGGGAGAGGGGGGGATCAGGAAGTTTCTCTGTTGTTCAAGAACTGTGCAACAGTTATGTAAAAAGGGGATTAAAAAGAAAAAAATCACAAAACAAAAAAAATAAAACAAAACAAGAAAAAAACCAAAACCACAAAAAAACCCAAACCAAAAACAAAAAAAAACCCCAAACCAAAATAAAACCAATTGAGCCGGGAAAAGCTCTCCGGTAACTCAGCAGAAGCACCCTCTTGTAGAAATCGAGGGCTCCCTTTCAAACGGGACCCGATGAGACGAGGAAGGGCTCACCCCGAGTTTCCCAGGCTCCCGGCGACACTGTCAAGGTGGAAAATTCAGAGCACATCTATGTGTGCGTTTATAATACAGCGCAGTTCGCTGCTTCGGGAGGCAGTGGGGTGTCCTGCTTCCCCAGGGTCGGGGTCTCCTCCCGCTCCCCCCGCCGTGCAGCCAGCTCGGACACGGGAACACCGGGCTTTGGAAAAGTGGGGTCAGGAAAGCAGGAATATCCCTGTTGATCTCCTCTTCTCTGTTACATTTTCTCAGCGATCTTCAACAAGACAAGATCAGATTAATGTCTTTCTTTCTTTCTTTCTTTCTTTCTTTCTTTCTTTCTTTCTTTCTTTCTTTCTTTCTTTCTTTCT
>JACBWW010000001.1:53034-109616 GCA_020086605.1 Lanius collurio | reverse complement strand
CTTTATTCCAGTGCGGAGTGGAACCTGCTTTGGCAGGAAAAGGGAGCCTGTTTCCAGCTCTGTATGGAAAATCACAGTATAATAACTGCTAATGATGGGAAAAGGTTGGGGGGTGGTGGTGGAAGAACTGCAAATGGGGCTAGAAAAGATTTTTTTGGGTAAATGGTTTTCACGGAAATAGTCCGGATTAAAAAATACATTTTAAATTGGTGAGAAGGAAGGAACGAAGCGAAATACTTGAAAACGAAAAGTTCTGGATTTTGATATTAAGGTGAGAAGGTGAATGTGAGAGGTGGCTCTGCTCGAGAAATAAAGCAAACACGGGCTTTAACCTGCCCCAGAGCCGCCTGTTCATCCCTACACTCTCACGACGCCGTTCCGTCAGATGAATGAACACTGAGAACATGAAGGAGGCTCTCGTTAAACCCCTCCAAACCGGCTTTCCCGGGACTTTGCCACCGCAGCCGCCTCCTGGAGGCTTTTCCTTGCGCCCGGCAGCTGGGGGAGGAGGGGGGCGATGGCCGGGGCAGAGCAGGCACCTCCTTCTCCTTACGCTTCACAAATTTATCCGAACTTTAACTTAGGAGTGACATGAGACAAGCGAAAATAACTGAGCCCCGACCTGAAAAGTCGCATTTTGTAAAGAGATGGGTTTTCTAACACTCTTCTTTTACTTTTAGTATGTATATAGCTTTTTCCCTCACCCTCCTTGCTCTAGCTTAGGAAGTTTGAGTTTGTTTGGAAAGTTTGAAAATAATAACCATTAAAAAAAAACCCAAAAAAAACCCCCACAACCAAACCAAAAAACCCGGTGTGAGTTGGTTACAGAGTGTTTCTCTTCTGGATAAAAGGTGATAATTGTAGCGGTTTTCTCGCTGATGTGGAACAATACCAGCACCCCAAATAAACAACCTGGGCTGGGGTACAGTTCCAGGTGCGGGAGCATTTCCCCCTTCTCTTGAGGTAAAAATCGTGCCTGTGTGTTTGTGTACATACACGTGCTTGTGTTACTGACCTGCGGGAAATATTTCACAGCTACTTCTTTCTCCCGAGGCAGAAAATTAAGGCTACGGGGTTATTAAAATGAAGGGTTCAGGGTTGCTTTCTCCTTTCCGCACTTGCTTTTTCCATCTCCCAGTTTCTGTGCCCCATCCCGTGTAGGCAGAGCCTTTCACAGGCTCTTTTATTCGCCCTAAACACCTCACACACGGCTCCGGGAGGCTCTTCCTGCAGTCTGGGCTCCAAGCCCCGCCAGGAGGGGTGACCCCGCTCTGAAACACGCTCGGACGGGGCTGATGGAAGGCGAGAGTTGACAGTGACAGAGAAGGGAGGAAGTTTGGGTTAGCCCCAGTGATAGCCAGGGCCGAGGTAATCCTGACTAGGGAATAATTATACTACTACTACTACTATTATTATTAATAATAATAATAGTAGTAATAATAATGCTGCCACCACTGATATAATAATTAAAAAGGCAGAAGAAGAGGGAGGAGGACCTAAGAGGGAGCTCATCCTGCCTCATCACGACCTCCTTCAACCCTGGAACCCTCTCCCCTTTCTAGGGGGAGGTCTGCACAACCCCAAAGCAGCCCCTTCTCCCCTCCATGCGGGGTGATGAGATTGCCCTCCCCACTCTGCTTCTCCGACTTCCCCCCTTCCCCTCGCCCCCTTCCCAACATCCTGTCAAGCAATAGGCTGTAAAATAGTTATCCAGCCCAGCACACAGGCAAGTGCCGTTTGAGAGTAATTTCTGCCCCGAGCACTTGGCCGGGGGCAAAGCAAGCGTGCTCTCTAACTGATCAACCTGGATATTTCATTATTCATTAATTTACTGTTTAACCAAATCCCACTCATTATCAGAGGCAACGCTTGGCAGAGCCCAGCGAACAGTAGCAGTTGGTGTCAGGCGTGGAGAATTGGCCCATTTGATCCTGGGCTGTTTTATTATTCAACACCACTGACTGAGAAAAAGGCCCATGAATAATAAAGAGCCAAAGCGTGTTTGAACTGAGAAGCATGACACAGCCTTACAAAACAGCAGTTAGGAAATTAAAGGCGAGGTGGCCCAGGCTTTGCATTTTTTATTCTCACTGTGGGCACAGGCATTGGGATTCCACATTTTTGCTGCTCCTGTGTTTATTGTTGTCGCTGTTACTATTTTCCCACAAGCTGTTTGAGAGGTGTGAACCCAGAATGTGGACTGGGATCTTTTTCATTGCAAAGTTGCTCTCCCTGCTCTATCTTGATCATCATTTTGGTTTTAACAATGGCAAGTGTTGTGCTGTATGATTTTTCTCCCTTCCTTCACTCCATAGGAAATGAGACTACTACAAACATCACATCTGGATCATTTTGCATGTAAATCCACAAAAAATACTCTCAGCAGAGGGTTAACTGAGCACTAGGATGCCAGTGGTGCCACAGAAACTCTACTGAGATCCCAATGCACCCTCATGGCTGGGTCTAGTCTTTCAGGATCAAGCCCCCAGAAAAATATTACTCTGAAGGTATTTTCCCTAATTTGATAAAAAATCAAAAGAGGCAGTGATTGATCATCAGCTGAAAAGCAGAATACACCTCTTAAAGAGGGAGAACATTTAAAAAAATTTTCATGTTCATAGAATAGCAATCCTTACTGTCACCATAAACCTTTTCACTCTTCTGAACCTTTGCCCTTTGGCCCTAATCGTTGCCTTAAGTATGGTAGAAGCTCACAGGTGTCTCAGTAACATCAGGGTCAAACTGGATTTTCCAAAATGCTTTCATTTGTGTCGGATTTGTAAGAGTGGTGACTGTGAAGTGGTGGCATTTAGCATGGCTTTTAAAAAAATGATTATTAAAATAGGGGTCCTGAAAAAGAATGAGGAGCAAACAACCAGCAGCAGCTTGGAAAAATGTTGACCAAAACATCTCTGACTTATAAAAGTCATATGAGAACATTGGAGCAAGATAACTTATCTGAAGCCACAATAATCACAGGAGTGAGCCTGGAGAGTTTAGAGCAGCCTTGCCTGAATCTCACCCTCTTTAAATGAGAGCGTTTTGCAAGGCATTTGGACAAAATATTATTTCTATGTTACCATTGTGATCTTTGTTGATCATGACAATGCTATGGTGAAATACTTTCTAATTTTTCTACGTTTCATTATACTTCTGTTAGAAATAGCTCCTTTAAAGTCGTCATGTTGTGGCAAAAATTTGGCTTTTAATTTTTCCACGAGGAGATGGCAGGATGCATTCATATTTTTCTGACCTCCTTCTGTTGACTTTGCCAAGAATTATGGTAGGAGCAGTCATGCTATTTTAGTCCTCCCTGCATGGAGTGATGGGCATGGAACAGGGGTGCCATCAGGCATGGACAGCAGTGGGCATGGAACGGGGGTGCCATCCCCATGACACTGGCACTGCTGTGTCCCCCCTCTATTGTTTGCATCTCTTCAGGCTTGGACAGTCCTGAAGATGTTTGGATGATGACAAGAGATTGTTCTCCTGCTTGTGCCCCTCCCAATCTTCTCTCTCCTGCTCTCCTGCCCCTCTGGGACACAGAACTGGGATCTCGGATGGGTGGTAGATGTGCAGGGAAAGGCAGTCATTATGCCAAGTGCAGATTATCTGCACATATTAGTTCTGGTCGGGATCAACAAAGACCTCCTAAATGATTTAGAGTTACTTGAAGAGGATCAATTGTTTATTTAATAAAAAAGTGGCCAATTCAACCCCACACCACATGTCTTGTTTTATTTGTGGCCTGGCTTCCTGCAAAGGCATTTTTAAACAGGCCATGTGTATCCTATTGTGGTGGCAGGCACTTATCCACAGACTCTCGTCCTGCAGGGGTTTGTTTAGGTTTTAGGTTTTGTTTTTGCTATTTTTCTTTTATTTAATTCTTATTTTTCCTTTCTCCCACCACCTGCCACTACTTCTAGGAGTGAATTCTGATGGGATCTTGTCTTGATTAATAAAAACTCAGGTCCAAGTCTCTGTCAGGAATATACAACTGGAAATTTGGCTTCTTAGTCAGAGCTTTTCTTTATCTTCCTAAATCAAAACCTGCTTTAGAAATTACTTCAGATTCTCAGAGCTTCCTCTTAAGTCTGGTTCAGACTGACTGTAGGTTTTAAATACTGAAAAAAAATGTGATATCTGTGCATGTGGGTGCACATGGATTGGTACAGATGAACCTTCTCTGTTTACGCCTCTAAAGTGTCTGTACACAATATTTTTTCCTATCCTCTTTTCTTACTGATTTTCATTAATATTCATGGCTGTGGTTAGTGCTCCTGGAATTGAATGCATCTGGTGAAACCAGTCCCATTGCCTCCCAGATTTCTTGTTAACATTTGTGTGGGCTTCACACACCTTTGAGGTAGGTCTTGTCTTCGTGAAGACATGATGGGCTTAAGGATGAGGTCATAGAAGCAAGGAATCATGGAATGGTTTGGGTTGGAAGTGGCCTTGAAGGTTGTGTTGTTCCAACTCCCCTGCTGTGGGCAGGGAATATTCCACCAGACCACTGGGAGCCCCATCTCACCTGGCCTTGGGCAGCTCCAGATCCGTGGTCTCTGAAACATTTTTTGCTGATGTTGGGAGAAGAAGGATTTCACCGGCACATCTCCAACTGCTCAGGAAGGCCATGCAGCCATGAAGAGGGGATTATTTATATGGATTACCTCAGGTGCCTGCAGACTGCTTGGACAGCAAGTCACTGCACAGGTGGGTGCTTTTCCATGTGTCAGGGAGCATCAGGAATTTGCTTTTTGTGACATTCCCATGGATGCATCAGGGATTTAGGAGGTGACTGTATTCCTCCATAAGAAACTCTGTACTCTCTCCAAATGAGAGATACAGCCTGAACCTACAGTGCTGGAACTGCCTTTTGTTTCAGGTACACAGTACTATGTGAAATGATTCCTTGACTTAAAGTCCTACTAGGAACTAAAATAAAAACCACCACAGCATACATTCTTCAGGAGGTATAAAATAAGGATTCAAAGGTGATTTTCTGAGAGGGAAAAAGTCCACAGGAACAAGTCTTTCTGTTTCTCAGCAAGAAGTGGGTGCTTTTTGTGCCACTGAAAGGAAAACTAAAAAAAAGACCTCCAAAGCACTCTGCTGTCAGAATGAAAGAAGAAACCCAGTGTTTCCATGCGTGCACAAATGTGACGAGCAGACGTGCATCCCAGGGAGGGCTGGTGAGCATAAGTGGATGTGAATGCCAGTGGAGGATTAGAGGTGCAGAACTGCAGGTTTAATCACATGTGATGATAATTGACCGTGGGGGGAGCTGGGCAGCACTGGTGGTGTAGCTGAATAGGGAGTGTGAGGGTGTGATTGTAATTAAGTGTGGGTGTGACACTCCGGACATAACCGAATGTGAGTGCCAGGAGTTGGGCACGTAACCCAATGTGAAAGTGTCTGAGTGAGTTCATGTTAGTGCAGGCAGGGGGGCATGATTGAAGCTGAAGGTCAGTGTGTGTGTGTGTGTGTGTGTGTGCAATGGGGCTGGTGCAGGGGCAGAGGACTCTCAGTGCCAGGAGTAAGGGCTACAAAAGTAGTGGATGCAATTAATGGACCCAATAGTGAACAGTGCTGGGCTAATCTACAAAACATTGGCTTCTTGCTCAGATAAAGCACTTCAAGCATTTTTTTTCGCTGTTTGGGCTCCCAGTGCATAAATTTTTTTAATGTATATATTGACTTGTAAGTTTACTGCAGGAAAAATTTGCACAAACAAGGAATTTCCAATGATTTTTTTTGTGTCAGAGGCATTTGAAAATACCTTTTCATGTGTAACATGTGTTTCTAAGAGCTGCATTAATCCAATCAAGGCAAAGAGCTAACACATCATAAACTATATGTAAAATCAAAACTAATTAGCACAGCTTGATTTTCATGTATCAAACACATACAATCAACAGCTCATAGACCTGAGACTGAGATGCCTCCAAGAAATTATTTGGAATGTTAATTCAAACAAAGACTAAACTGTAACCTTGAAGACCATGTGTGAATCAAAAAAGAAGGTGCATTAATTCAATCCTTCTTTCCCCCTCCAAACTAGTTGTGCAGCTCCAGTTGTTTGTATGCCAGAATGATTTAAAGTGATGCTACCAGCAACACACTCATTGCTTTTTACCAATATATGAAAGTTTCCCATTATTTTCACCTTCCTTTTAACAGCTTCTCATTGAGACAGGCACACACTTCTCTTCACGTGCCTTAGGGCTTCTTGACACTTCAGAATTTACCAGAATAGCTATTCCAGAATTCTGGAATAAAACTGGCTACATGGGGGCTTTAATTAAGCAACTACTTGGGAACCATTATCCAGAAATAGTAAATTTCCAGGAGTAGAAAACCTTTAGAGAAACAATATGGTTGAGTGAGAGACATGGCATGGGAATAAGGAAAAAATGCTGTATTTTCTCAGCTCCGCTGGAGCAGCCTCTTTAGACCTCATTTTTAATGTTCATAAATGGGGATGGAGAGACATATTCTGGTTGTCTGCTAAGGATGGAAGTTAATCTCACTAGATTTTACTTGACTATGGGGAGATTCCTGTAAAAACTGCAAAGGTTCCCTCTACATGGATAGAGAGAACTTCCAGTGGGTATCACCCTGACCTGAGTACCTCAACTGGCTAGATGAACATTATTTCTACATCTTTGTTTCTCAGGGCCCTTTACAGACACCTAGAGGACGCAAAGAAGATGTTATGAATTGCATAAATGCTTAGTGATACCCTCAATGGACTAAGAGGTCACATCTGAAAAGTTGCTCAATTAGGCAGAGATAAATGGCAAAAAGGTGATTTTTGCTTCTTAATTTATGCTGAGAAGAACATTGAGGTCTTCAGCCACACAGAATTGTACTTCCCAGCAGTCTCATTGTTACTGGGGAGTTTCCTCCTTCCTTGTGCTGTGCTTTCTTGTGCAAGTGAATTTAACTAGCTTGACCTAGGAGGATTCAGCTTTTGAGTTGGTAAGACATGAGCTTGAGTTTCACAGGATCTTTGGAGTCACATTTTATGACACCATTGCAGGTTCTCGGTGCTGTTCTGGTGCCACAGGAGGAGCACACGGTGTCTGCCAGCAGCAGAGGGTCTTTGGGTGGGGTCTCCACATTTAACATTTGCCACTGTTTATGACACAAAGACAGGTCTAGGGGGCAAAGTAGCTGTCCAAAGGGAAATCAGACCCCCCTCGTTTCCCCACTCTTGGTTTCACAGTCACTTAATTGCAGCATGAGGGGGTGAGGTGCTTTTTTCCCAAAAGTAGCCTGGGGGTTTAAGGGGTTTTGTTGGGACACAGGGGCCTGAAATCTTTCAGGTGGAGCAGTCCACTAACCTTAAATCTCTTTTTCCTGGGAAAAAATCAACTCTTCAGGTACACTTTGAATAGAAGTGGCTATGGACTGGAAGTGACACCATCTCTCATCTTTAAGGAGAGACAATAGTTTTAAACCCATTCCCCCTTGTCCTGTCACTATCTGCCTACGTAAAAAGTCTCTTGGCCAGTTCAAATACTGGAAGGCCACAATGAGGTCATCCTGAAGCTTTCCCTTCTCCAGGCTGAACAACCCCAGCTCTCCCAGCCTGTCTCCATGGAAGTGCTCAAGCCCTTTGATAGTTCTCTGATTTGTGATTAACTTTCTTCTCTGTTGTAGAGTGAGCTCTTGGATTATGTTCCCAGCCTTTTCTGAACTATGAGAGTCCAAGGACATGGATTTGGGTCTGAGCTGTGGACTTTGAGTCACTGAGTGTGGTGTCTGCTTCAACACCCATCTGTCACTGCTAAAGTCTTTGGTGACATCAGTGGCCAAAGACTGGGGCCTTCAAGTGTAAATTGTAAAGAATGAATCAGTGCACACTCCCCTAAAGGTTCCTGTTGGAAATGACTTGATTAAAAATAACACACTTAGGAGAGGTGTTTCAGCTCCAGCCAGACCTCATTAACAGAATCACTCTTGATGTTCTCCTTGGCAAGCCTGGCGTTAGGTCTGCTTCGAACTTGTTTATGAGGTTGTTTGAGGTTTGTGCAGCACACAAGATCTCCAGTTGGAAAAGTGTCACTGCATGAGGCTGTAATCCTTGCTGTGGTCAACGTGTTGAGAGTTTTATATTTCCTGACCGCAGGATCTTTCCATAAAGTGGAGGGGAGGAGGGAGATTATTGTGATTAACCAGCTGGTTTATTAAAACTTCTGGAAGCCATGGTGAAGCTTTAATGAGATTATTGTGTCCATAAACTGCAAAGTTTCTTCTGCTCTTTCTTATTATGGGGAAAAGAGAGGAACCGGCCAGGCCTTTCTCAGGCCCTGTGAAAGGTTATTGGAGACCATAACTCTGGGTGTGAATGGTGGCAGCGAGAGAGGGAGAGGCTTTCCTGATGCACTCACCAGCTGAAAATTGGTGAGGAGTTTTTTCCCTTCCCCATGGTCTCTGGAGGTGCAAAGTGTGGCAGGAGCTTTTGGCAGCCACACCAGAAACAGGGACAGGAGTCCCTCCTTCCCTCAGGTCTCCCTGGTTAACCTGCAGGCTGAAAGGAGAGCAAGTTCCATGGGCTGGCCCCGATCTGTGGTTTGAAACCATACATTGCATTTATAGACCCTGCTGTGACAGAGTCCTGAAGCACCTGTGCAGCAGTTTGTGTGGGACTTCAGCCTGACCTGGCTGTGTCAGAGGCACACCAGGCTCCCTTTCCATCCTGTGAGATCGGTGCAACAGCAGTTTTCATCTGACAACATTTAGCATTTGTACAGAACAACTTTTTGGCTTGTTTTTCAACATCAACTCTCTCATTGCTCTGCCAGGTAGCAGAATAACAAGATGCAGTGCACAAGGAAGAGTTGAAGTGACCTGGATTTGAGGAAGAGCACCAGTAAGGTCAGCTGTAAGAATTCCTTGGCCTTTCTGTCTTGATTCCTCCTTCTTTCTCCTAACATAAAATGAAATGTGAAAAAAATACAGGCAGTTCTAGTAATTTCCTAATCTTCTCACTGTTTGTTAATTATATTACTCTGGATCTTAATTTCCTCATTTTCATTGTTCTTCCTTCTTTCTTTTTAAATTACTTCATTTTTTATTTGCTTTCATATTCTATTTTTTTTTTTTTTAAAGCAGAGTGGCATTTAGCCAACTGTCATTTTGCTTGAAGATGTGAAAAGGACATCAGAAAAACTTCACAAAAAATATGCCAGGTTTTGTCCATTCTGGTGAGCCTTTCTGGACTTTAGAAAAAGAAGAAAAAAAAAGATTCAAACAGTGGGAAACTCAAATATTTGTAACATAAGGAGTTATAAGTCCATCCTCCACAGCAGACAGCTTGGAGCTATCAGACCCCACTTCCTTGGCATGTGGCCCAAATGGCACAATCGAGTCATATCAGTATCCATATGGGGCAGATTATTCTTCATTTGGGTGACTTTGATGCAAAAATAGACAATATCACACCTTCTGGTGTCAGGCTGCAGCAAACAGTGCTTCCATATCCACCTCTCTGTAACTGCACCAGTAAATGTATTTTTTTGGAACGGATAAGGAGGGGAAGTAGTGACACCCTTCAGTAGATACCCTCTGTACATCCCAAGGTGCTACAGGTCCTAGGAGCCATGCTAATAATTTTAAAGCCCTGATTAAACATTTCTAAAAGAAACTAGTGTGTGGTCTCTTTTATAATGAGTGCAATAAAAATTACTGGACCCAATTTACCCTTAACAAATGTAGGGCTGGAGGAGAATCTTATTTTTTAGTTGTTACTGTAGCAAATATTTACTTTTTTTTTAGATATTGGCTCAACAATTTCTGTTTATTTGTAACATAAATGAAGGGGAAAGGATGTTGTTAAATGAATAAGACACATAAATACAGGCATTATAAAAACAGGGTTGGCTATTAAAGCACTCAGGAAAGAAGTTATGAAGTCTGATTTAGCTTTCATTTCAATCAGGAGCGAAATTGTAATTGATTCAGTAGAAAGAAGACCTGGCCTTGATTTTTTTGGTGCTGTCCACTGTAAAGTAATTGACTCACATTTTTGGCCTTTTGATGCAACAGAGAAGATTCCTTAAATTTTCATAGCAAAGCACCTACTCCTGCCATTTGAGATAGATTACAACCAGTGTGACACAGGCTTTGGATCGTTCCTTCCACCTGGCCTTGAGCTGACACAGAAGGGAAAATTTGCTTGTCCTTTGACACTGAATCTCCATGCAAAGCTGGAATCCACATCCTTGTATGCATATAATTTAGGAGTACTTAGGCATCATAGGATGGTTGGGGTTGGAAGAGACCCTAAAGACCATCCAGTTCCACCCCCTGCCATGGGCAGGGACACCTTCCACTATCCCCAGGTTGCTCCAAGCTCCATCCAGCCTGGCCTTGGACACTGCCAGGGATCCAGGGGCAGCCAGAGCTTCTCTGGGCACCCTGTGCCAGGGCCTGCCCACCCTCACAGGGAACAATTTCTCCTTGATACTTTATCTAACTCTGCCCTCTGGCAAAGGAAGGCCATTCCCCCTTTCCCTGTCACTCCATGTCAGGGTTCAAAGTCCCTCTCCAGCTCTCTTGGAGCCTGTCCAGGCACTGAAAGGTGCTCTAAGTTCTCCCCAGAGACCTTAGAACTGGTCTACAAGAGGTTTGCACTGGAGCTGTTTGTGTGGCACAGATAATAGGAAACATCCTGTGCTTGTGGCAGTTCTGCTTGTTGCCTGTGGTAGACACAGCCATACTTTGAGGCTCTGTCCCTTATTCCTGAGCCTGGGAAGCAGTGAGGGGACCTTTCAGACTGTACAAGATAATCCCTTACACTTTGATTTGGCCAAAAGGCTGGTGATCGCAGGGAACCCTGTGATTGTTGTTGTACTCAGGGACAGGGTCTGATCTTAAGGCAAGGAAAAAGATATTTCAAATTTTCACTTGCAAAAAATGCTGCAGAGGTTAGAATCATAGAATATCCTGAGTTGGAAGGGACTCACAAGGCTTGTCAAGTCCAGCTCCTAAGGTTTGCTTGTTTAGAGAGCTACCACAGGACATGTCTGGTTCATAAACAGCAAATGTATCATGAAGATGGAAAAGTTCTGCCCCATCCCTTTCTCACCATGGCCTCCAGTGTTCACCTGTACAATGTTCAAGCCCTCTGTGTCCCACAAACAGAAGTAGCAAGTGGCAGACCGGTAAATTAGTGAGTTGGAGACCTTCAAGAATAAGACATGAGGCAGGAATAACCTTGAATCACCAAGTCCAATCTGCTGGTGAGGGAATGAGGAGTCTGAGGGGTTTTCAAAGGAAGTTTCCTCACAGGAGTTGCAGATACCCAGAGGTCCATCCTCACGTCACTGTATTCTGAGCCCACACAACACTGGGCATTCTTGCAACTGCAGATTCTGTGGCTCAGGTGATGTTAAAGAAAAGGCTTTTTTCCCCCTGCAGTTATCAAGCTTCTAGGAAAGTTCTGCAGGTGGACACTAATCACCTGCCAAAGATAATTATATTCTCTCCAAATTCTCAGTGCATTTTTGGTGGGCAAATAAAGCCTGTGCCTCAGATTGCCCATAATATTTCATTGTTTTATGAAATCACCATGGCAGCAATGGCTGTTCCACAACAGAAAATCTCTTCACAAGGAAAAGGTGTTTGGATCAATGTGTCCAGGGTGTGTGTACCCTCCAGGCACAGGAACTGTTGGTTACTCTGTGGGACAGCCCAGTTTAGTGCAGAACTGTAGATCTGCATATAATACTTGTTGAAGCCCATCAGCCCCATTCCTTCCTCTATCTCCAACAGCACGGAATTATTCCACAAGTTTCTATTTTTGTTAATTGGCTGCAGCTCTGTAATTATGAGATAACCGCTCCAAACGAAATATTTGGGATTGGGTTTGAAATATTGTCTCTTCCTGCCTGCCTGGGGGATTTATGCAAATGCAGAAAAAAAATCTACCCTAAGTCAAAAGATTCTGTGGTCTTATCCACCTCTTCCAGGACTTTATGAGCAGGAAGGAAGGTTGGGGCAGTTTTTCATTTCCTATGTGAATGTCAGAACTTGGAACAATAATGGGGTCTGGAATTGCTCTTAATAAAAAGTATGTTGGGATTATCAGTGGAATGGAAGGGAAGTGCACCAGGTGAGATAGCAGATATAAAAATAATTTTCCTGTTACAAAGTAGTTTTCTCCCTTTAATGGCTAATCTGTTTAGTATCCAAGCAAGCTATTTATGTGGTAATTTATTTTCCTGAAAAAAAAAGTCCATCTGATATTATTAGGATGTAAAGAGACTGTGTATATATTGTTTTTTGTTTGGTAGGTTGGTTTTTTCTGTCTTGATTTCTTTTTGTTTTGTTTTGGTCTTTGTGTGGGTTTTGTTGTTGTTTTGGTTTGTTTGTTTTTCTTTCTGGTTTGAAATGATGAAAAAAGATGATTATTTTAACTCTGCATGTGACAGCCACTGTCCATAGGTCAGAAGCACAAGCTAAAGATTAGAACATTTATAAAACGCAGTAGACAAGAAGTTAATTTTAAGTGTGAACTTTAAAAGCTTTAGCTGACTTCAGTTTGGAAGAAGAGATGAGACAGGTTCAAGGTTTTACATGACTTAAGTATTCCAGAGCAAGCCAACTACAGCACGTGGGAGAAGGTGGTTTAAAAATAACCCTCAAGCATACAAAATTAACAATAATTTGGTAAGGCTTTTATTTTCTAGCAGATTCCCCTGGTCTGAGCAAGCTGTACAAGTGGAAGGTGTTGCAGCCCAAGGGAGGGGACTTGGAACTGGATGAGCTTCAATGTCCTCTCCAACTGAAACCATTCCATGATTCTATGAATAGTTAATACAAAAAGTATCCCATGCCTGGAATTCAGTGCAGAACTCTGGAGACTTTGTTAGATTTCCCTGTTCATAGGAAATAAAATGCCATAAAATACACACATGTTGCATTGCACATTCAGATGGAGTTAGCTCATGTCCATTGTGTGTACATGCACATACATGCACACATACAGGTGTTTAAAGAGGGGAAGAGGACAATGGCAATGAATCATTGTTAGGGCAAAAAAGGTACACTTGGAATCAAAACTCACTTCTGGGAAGCATAAATATGAAAAAGCAGTATTTGTTACTGCAACAACACTCATGAGATTTTTAAAGATATCCTGAATATTTGGGGGGGAAGATGAGTCTCATGGAATACCACATGTCCAGGTGGCAGGTTCCTAATCCAAGCTGGTTGTCTAAGGTGTTGATCACCTCTCAGTAGTCAATGGGAGCAGACAGGATCCTCCAGAGAGCAGCTCACCTCACTTATACTGGGATGGGTGAGGCCATTTCTAGAGGTTTGTGTCTTTCTCCACTGGCTGTAAGAGGAACTAATTAAAAAATGTAGACGAATGTCTGACCTTCTGATGTTAAAGTTAGGTGAGGTGAATTCACTCTCCCTGTGGGAAATGCCTCCAATCCAAACCAATTTCTGCAGTGTTTTGAGATGCATTGCTTTAGATTGTTGATCTAAATATTAAGAAGTCAAATTCTTTGACCTGTTCAAGTTTTGGTACTCCTGTAGTCTTTAAGCATTAATTATATAGCTACAGTGTCCTTTTTCTGTCCTTTTGCTGCCACTATTAGGCAAAATCATGGAGCATGAGGCCTCATTCCCACCACTTGGACAACACCTAAATCCTTTGCCTGTATTTTGGCACTGCCAGTGCCAGATGAAGCCAAGCATGCAAATGCATAAAGTATCATTCAGAGATAAAGGGAGGTGGGATTCAGTTACAGGAAAAGGTACTTCAGTGTTGTTTTCAACATACAGGTGCCTATCACCCTCCAAGTATTAAACATCCTGCTATGGGAGGTAGTTAGTAGAGCAGAGACAGGGTGCCAGCTCATACTTACATTTAATTTTAATCAGAAACCCCAGAAGCTCAAGTTAAGACATCAAATGCAGGTTATTTTGCCCCACCTCTGACCCTTCACTCACAGCTATAGCCAAGTTTGTGAAACTCCTCCCACCTGCTCACCTCTCATTTATCCCTAAATGGTGGCTGGGGCAGTTTTTTCCCCTGCTGAGTCAGCTGTTGTTGTGCCTGATCCATGGTGTCAGGTGCCCAAGCCAGGCTTGCCCAGGCTGTTCCTAACTCTGCCAGAATGAGTTCAGCTAAAACATCGTGGTCCTGAAGAACACATGGTTTGCCCTGCCCAGAAGGCATCTTCCACATCAAAATCTAGTCCATAGCAGGAGATTTGTGGCAAAGGAGAAAAATGAAGGAAATGGGGATTTATTCTTTGTTCCTAACACTAGGCACAGGCTGTTCTGCAGGGAGGAATGCAAATTTTATGGGACCAGGGGAAAAAGAGGGAAAATTGCTTTGCAGCTGGCTTGTGTGCTGGGATGGAAGGCTCCTGCTCCTGTCACTGCTCACTGGAAAGTCACGGAGTAAAACATGCAGGGAGTCCCTGGAGAGCTCTTTGTCAGCACTGATGGTGCCAGCTGACTCATCAGGGAGCCTAAATGTCACCATTTGGGTTACTCCATCGAGTGAGTACCTGCTGCTTTCTGTGGTGCCTGTTTTGAGTGTTTGCAATAAATGAAATGGATAACATTCTAAGATGCCACTCCAAGTATAGAGGAGCACAGGATCCATCAACCCTCTACACACCCTGAGCTCAGTGCTTCATCCTTTTTAATAAAAGAATAATTAGGACACTTCAAAAAGATCCACCTACATTTTACTTACTCATATTCAGAAGTAACTAAACCAAAATCAGAAATGTGGCATTTGTATGCAAGGTCAGAAAGAGTCACAAAATCTGATTTTTAACTCTACTAAGCTTTTATGATAATTCTTATGCAAATCATCCAGGGTACCTCACTTCTATCAGGCTTTTGCTGAAGCTGTAAAATTCTGCAGTGTGTTTCTCCCAGGCCCTAGATTTTCTGGCTGTGTGCACGTGCTCACCGTTAATGAAAGCAAATGGCTACAGGAGATTCCAAGTCTTAAATTTAATAACGGGTAAGAGTTAAAATAAACAGTGACTTTGCACCAGTGGAAAGGCTCTGCCATGGATATGCCAATGGTGAGCTGAGCTGAGCACAGACCTGGGCATTATCTTGTCAGTTCCTATAAAGACAGAGAAGGGAAAACACATTTTCTCTTCACTCTTTCCTCCTCCTCCCCTCAACCTCACCCTCATTGCACCTGTGAAGTTCAGACTGCTTTCCCCCCTTCTTTTTTCTTTCTTCCCTTTTCAAGTCTCCAGCTGCTGCTGAAAAGGGAATTTCCAAAGCATCCAGGATCTCAAGAGCAGCGTGCTAGGAATAAATAGCACAAAGACAAGTCATTCCATGGCAAATACCACTCAGTAGGAAGCAGGAAAATTGAAGCAGTAAGTATGCCAGTAATTCTAATCAATATGCCCTCTTTGCATGTCAGGCTACAAATGCAGAACAAAGTTGGTTAAAATGCACGTCCTGGGACATTTTAACATCTGGAACTTTTTATGTATTCATGAAGATTGTGAGTCAGATTCAAAAAGCTGTTTAAACAAGTGTGTTGATACACATAAGGTTTACTGTATATATAGAAAAAAAGCAGCATTGTTAACATGTTTTTTTGTATCCCTGCCAACCTCCTGCCAACTGGGGATGGAGTGTAGGTTGTTGGCATGGATTCCTAAAGCTCTCATTGGAATGGAAACTTCCCAGTGCTGGTTCAAAGGTTAGCTGGTTGGTTGTTTTAAGCCAAATAGCCTTAAAATACAGGGATTTATTTTTTCATCCAAATGAGCATTTATGTTGGTAATTCTCACATTTGGTTTTGGTTGTTACTGGAGATGTTTATTTGGGCTTGAAACAAGTGATCTGGTTGACTTGGTATTAAAAGAGCCTGATTTAACTCGGGTAGGACTTGCATTATAGCAGTAGCTGATTGTTTTTGAAGGAAGTAAGCTCACTTCATGCTGGTTGGGTATAGATTAGACTCCTAGTCCTGTTTGATCAACAAGCAACCTGCTTTAGGGCAGAGTGAATCACTGTCTGGAGGTTCCTAATTCTTTTCTATTGAATCCATACACAGAAACTGGAAGACAGGTTTGGTCCAAGTGCTTAACTCTGACTTTAGTGCCACCTTTAATAGGTGTTAGTGAGATGAGATTCATGGGTCCCTCAGAGAAAGAAACACTTCAAGTTTATTGAGAAATCTCCAGTTGTTTGGGAAATGAAATTTGTTTCCAAATCTCTTTTGTCTTTAATAAATGGGAGTCAAGGATCTATTTATCCTAAAACAATGTGTTTGGTGGAGTGTGAAGCTGCTCTTCATTTCACGAACCCTTCACCAGCAGCTTCAGATATCCACAGGTAACTGGTCAAAAGGGTTGGGATGAAAAACTGTAGCCTGAGCCCTGTGGTGCACTTGGAAAGTGTCTTCCTGGTGACAAAGCTGGAGGCAAAAAGATTTTATTTTTTCCCCTACTTGTTCACCATAAGGGACTCCATACCTCAGGGAAACTATCAGGCAGTTTTTTATCCATGAGAACAAGTTTGAGCTAGAATTAATTAATTAATTAACTAATATAAAGCACTCTGAGATTTTGCAAGAATTCAAGGCAAAAATACTAATCTCAGGTTTATGACAATCATAAAGATAATGCGCATGTAAAAAGAAATAATATTTTATGAATGTGTTTATAGTATCCTCACTTAATACCCATTTGGTTTGATCATCCTTATAATAACCTCTTGAGTCAAAATGTTATGTTCTGTTAGCTCCTTGTAGACCCATAAAACTTTCAATATAACTCATTCATTCTTAAATTTACTTTTTTTCTTTAAAAAAAAGTAGTTTTCCATGAACAAATATCTTATTGTAAATATTCTGTCAGAAGATGTTTGCAGTCAGGTTTCTGGTTAGAGTTAAGGTGTTAAATTATGCCTCAGTGCCTTTTTCAGATGGAATGTTGTTATGGGTTCTCCTTGCATGCAGTGGGGAAGATGAGTAATTCTGAGATCAATAGACCTAAAACATGAATTTAACATAGCTGAGATGAAAGACTTGATGAAAGAGTCTATTTTTCTTAGTTGGGAAGCTTACAGTTTTAAGTGCAGGTGATCACTATAGCTTTAAGTGTGTTAACATGACTGAAGTCCTCAAGACTTTAAACACACTCAGGTAAGATGAATCACACCTATAGCTTTCATTATAATACAATACAATGGATTTCTCAATTTGATCATATTTGATTCCCAATTGTTAATCTTCTCACGACAGAAGTTGCACAATCTTCAGTGTAGTTAACTTCACAACTGGATGAGGCCAATAAGTGAATTAAATTCCATTGGAATTAAAGTGTATTAAGAATTCCAGCCCAACATCCATTTTGGTACCACAAAATAAGGCAATGATACAGGAGAGGGATGGATTTCAGTCTGTTCCTAACTCCAGACACATTCCCATCCTTGAAAGTGTTCAAGGCCAGGTTGGATGGAGCTTTGAGTTGGAAGGAACCCTAAAGATCATCTTGCTTCAAGCCCCTGATGTGGGCAGGGCACCTTCACCAGACAGGGTTTAACTTATCTTCAGTAGGGCAGTTAAAATCAAGGTACTCTGATGACTTGAGTCAGTGACTCGTGTGTTGGTCCTGATCCCTTTGAGATGCTCCAGGATATTTCCAATGACTATGGTGCTGTTAGATGTGCCACAAATTACATTTTAAACAGACCTCTTTTGGAGTGGAGGATACATGCACCTGTTTGTTGAAGACTTGGGCTTCAATTGCACAAAAAACATCAATATTTCTGTGAGAAGATCATCCCTTCAGAGATTTCTTCAACATCTGCTTCTCATCCCACCA
Source organism: Lanius collurio (assembly GCA_020086605.1). Lineage (NCBI taxonomy): Eukaryota > Metazoa > Chordata > Aves > Passeriformes > Laniidae > Lanius > Lanius collurio. The sequence continues at coordinate 91,776 of JACBWW010000001.1, read as the reverse complement.
CAAATGCTGCCCGTCTTTGGGATGCTTTGACATTTTCACTTCCAGTCTCAGCTTGCAACCAGCAGTAAAAGAACAGAGGAACTTAATGAAGTCTGTTTTGAGTTTAGGTGTAAAAACGACGGAGGCTCATCTGCTTCCTATCTTCTGTGAATTGCTGGCTAGTCCTTCTCAGTCAAGATGTTCAAGTGAAGATTATTACATTTTTAAGGAGATTGTGTGGGGGCCTAGAATAGGGGCTGGGTTAAAAGAACCAGGAGATCCTTCTGCCTGTGTCTTCTCTATAAATCTCTCATTATCAAAATAATGTCTCATTTGTGGTCTTGGATGGCTCTGCCTTGAATGAGTCATATTTCTTTTGATACAGATGATTCATATCACTTCTTGTACAGCTCAGGCTTGATCTGCAGAAAAGCTTAGTAACAGAAAAGCTATAGCAAACAGGCTCTACACATGCTCCAAGTTTCTGATAATCAGCCTTTATTTAATTAAGCTTCATATCTGTCTTATGAGGTAATTATTATTATTTTACAAGTTGTACTTTATTATGAAAAAGAAAGCACCCACAGATATTAAGAGACGGATGAAAGTGATGGGAGGTGTTGTAAAGATCTGGATTCAGAAGTGTCTCCCTTACTATTGTTCCTAAGAAGACAATGGAAGTTGTGGATACAAATTCAGCACAGCCACCAAGTGTCTGTCTGCTCTCAGACCGCATGGCCTTGGTTTCTTAGGCTGCTTCCTTCAAAGAATGATAATCCCTCTCTTCCTGTGCCAGGGAACAGGATTGTCCGGTGTTTAAACTGGGAGGAAAGGGATGGTTTTCAATTTGGACTTTGTGGTTTCTGCAGTCTTGCAGCACAGAGCTAAGATCAAGTATGGTTTGTGCATGTGGAGGAGCTACCAATGGTGCAATTTAACAGGATTCAGCCTCCAAAAGCTGTAAATATGCTTGAGGTGGAAGAAGTTGTGAATGAAACCCAGATGAGGGAATGTGTAGTTAAGGAGTGACTTGAGACAGTTTGCCAGTTGTGGCTGTCTTTGGTTCTGCCTCAGCAGCATGACCCCCACAGCTGAACCTGGCAAGTAAAATATGCCTTGATCTTTTTGTCTTTCACTCTGGACCTGAAATCAAACACTGAAAATAGTTTAACCTTAAAAAGCCACCAAACAATAAAAAAGGGACTAGTCACCTGTTAATTGCATGTCTTGTGTAAAAACAATCAAAATCATAAGCACCTGAGAAAGTCTTGCACCTTCTCACACTGGAAAATAATATATTTTTGGTTTTGTCTCCACATGGATTTTTACATCATTAAAACAAAAATAAATTAGCCTGCAAAGTCTAACAACACTGAATTTTTTAACGATTGTTCTGATGTACTTGTAGATATGATCCAATATTAAATTTCACCCTATTTACTACAGATTCATTATGATATCTTCAAAGATCAAAGTAGAAAATAAATCATTTTAAAATAAGAACATAAATAAGATACCTAAGTGATGTTTTGATAATATCACAGAAAAAGATCTTACTGAACACCAAGCTGCCCTGTGTATCTACGCACCCAAGCTGGTTTGCTCCTATGGTTATTTTCCTGAGAGAACTTAGAAAAGATGCCTAATCTTCCCATATTTCCATATCTGTAGAAATGGGCACTTGGAAATAAATGAATGATGAGGTGATATATCCCATCATTTTTATCAAATATAACAATGTTAGTCAAATAAAAAAAAAAAAAAACAAACTGCAGATGTAACGACTCACGAGCCCTTATTTCACATGGGGCTTCTTTTCTGAAATGTTCCATTTAATGCAGTGCACTGTTAACTCATAGAAACGTAGAATTGTTTAGGCTGGAAAAGACTTTCAAGGTCATCAAGTCCAAGCTTTCCCCAGCACTGCCAAATTCACCACATATCACCAAGTGCCACATCCACTCATCTTTTAAGTCTGTCCAGGGATGGTGACTCCACCACTGCCCTGGGAGCCTGTTCTAGACCTTGAATAGCTTTCCTACTGTTGTTGGCTTTGGGTGGGAACCATTCAAAAATAATGATCTCAGGTAGATCACGAAACTGGAAAGGCAGCTGAACTCGTAATTATTGAATATGCATCCAAACAGGAAGTTGGTGCTTGATTTTGGGATAATTGAAACTCATTTTTTAATAGAGTTGTGACCACTTGCTCGATCACATGGACTAAATTGGCTTTCCCAAGGCAGTGCCTTGCTTACCAACAGGCACATCACAGTCAGTCATTGGACTCCATCCCATTGTGGAATATAGAGTCATACTGATCCCAGTGAAATAGGTGCAAAGCCCTTTTTCTTCTAGCTGTAGGTTCACAGAAATATCTCAGAAGGAGCTGGCAGACTGGAAATTTGCAGAGATATTGTGTCTGTTTGCATGGGTAAGCAGAGATTAATTTTCCAGGTCACCATCCTTTTGCAAAACATACAATTCATGTTGAAAAGGAAGGGAAAAAAAAAATCCAAACCTGAAACACCCCAAAACTTCAGAGAGTCTTGAAACAAAATCTCATAATTTTTTCAAGGAAAAAACATCCTCATATCAAGCCATAAGTTAAACATCTAGCAAGATACAGCGGTAATTAATTCCGTGATAATGAGGCAATCAATACATTGACACTTTCTGATCTGACAAGGATGGTTACTGGATCTCCATTTATCTTCCAGTTCCCCAATAGTCAATGCTTTTAATGAAAAGTCTCCTTTGACTCTTTCCCATTTGATGTTTTAGCTTGTTTGAATTATTATCTCTAATTTTGTCAGGCTGGAATGTTATGGAGTGGGCTGCTAGGATACTGCAAGATTCATGGGTTTTGGATATTGTACCACAGTAAAACAGCTGGAGGGGAGGGGAGAACCGGTATGGTGAGTAATGGCAAATGCATCCATCACAACAAAGAAACTTCTATCAGCCCCACTGGCAAAACTGTGAGTTACTGAACTATCAAGGATCTAAGGCTGAGGTTTTTGAATGATAGCTATATATACTTTCCCCTTAGAGGAGTGATCTTGCTCTGGACTGATGATATTTGTTGCTATCAATGATGACAATGAACATCTGTGCTCGGTGGTAGCTGCTTGTAATTTCTTTGCCAAACACATCCACTCAGAGGACAAATAGATGCATTTTGAAATTAGCAATAAATAAGACCAAGCAAGATGCACAGAGACGTGGTATTGTCCAGCTGTCTTTGAAGGAGTTATTTTTTACTGACCTAGTGGCATCACTGAGTCTATTTATACCATCTCCTACATTTTATTATAAAGCTTTTTAGCAGTGAGGTACTATATTCCCATGGGGTAAAAGAACTACTAAGGTATGAGCTCAGTTTGTCACAGAATAGTTGCCTTTCTTCAAAACCATATCAATGCTTGTACTAAAAGCACCAGGAAAGAAATTGTGGTGCAATTGAAGTTAATGCTGAAAATCTCTTTGACTTCAAAAAGGACAAGAGTTCATGCACTAAACACAGCTCTGAGGTTGTCTTCAATTTGGGAGTGTTTTTGTAAACAGTTTTTGCAATAGTGATGAGCTGGAAGCACCTAAAATCTGTCAATTTGGTGTTTAAAAAGCCTAATTACCTTAGGGTGGCCTGTGAGTTGAAGTTTTGAAGCAGCTTTGGTTCACAACCCTTCATCTTGGTTTAATCATTTTGTTTCATCATTGCATTGCTTAATAGGTCTGGGGAAGGTTATCATAAACGATCATGTTACATAACTTTCAGATGTATATGTTAAGTCACACTGGATAATTGTAAGGATTTTTTATTATGTTAAGCATCCCTTTCTTTCAGGTTGTAATTCACACCCATCCTCCTTTTTTTTTCCTTCCTGTCACAGTTTCTTAAATGTGAATTACAAAGTCTGCAGGAAAAGACACAACCATGATGGAGACATAATGCAAGCAGCAGTGAACACATACCAGAACTTGGAAAAAATATTTGAAGAGGATGTACACCAAAGAGGATGCCCAGAGATTGTTTTGTGCTTGAACTCCGGTGTCAGGGGAGCAGTTAAAACAAACCACCCAATTTAGAGCCATAATGATGAGAAGTGAACTAATAATGGGTAAACATGTAAAAGAAAAGACTGGGAAGAAACAGTCAAAATAAACTAGGGAATGAGGGCACTTGAAGCATCAAGGTTAACTCAAATGTAGTCATGGCACAGGCCCCTAGGAACTGATGTCACTTTGTGAGAGACAACTGACCTTTTGTTCCCACCACTCAGGACCCTTGAAATCTTCTCCCTCTGGGCTTTTGCATCAAGAAGAGCCTTCAATGCTAAGTTTTGAATACCTGAATCAAGTTTGTATTTAAAATACCTTAACATTATATCATGGGTTTGAAGTAGTCAGTCTGTATCCAACACGAGCAGCCACTGCTGCAGGGGAAGGATGGCCTCCTTCTAAGTGGGGTCAAAGTTGATACCTAGAATTATTTAGATTTCATCCACCTTTGGTTCTGGACTTTGCTCCTTGTTCTTTACTAGTTTGTGATGTACAGGATAAATAGGAACATATTTAGATATTGTTTTTTGTGGGAATAAGTAAGAGATGGACATATTCAAATGGCCACTTATGGGTCTCTAACCTGGCTATGAAAACATATCAACTTAAAACAATGATGGGTTGATTTAGATTGTTAGTAGCTCTGAAGGATCAAGCCCTACACACAATGCAGTAAAAGGAGAGAAATTTTTACTGTGTTGAATTTCTCACTGCAGCAAAGCCTCAACTGCAAGTTTGCTCTCACCAGCTGCATCAGGAGCTGGTGTCCCTTCATTGCCATCTTCTTTAGGTGGTGGAGGGAGTGGTGAACTCAGGAATTCTAGTGTGGGATTCCTTTTCTGAATAATATATATAAATTTAGCTTAGATAACTAAATTCCAAAACAAGCTTTACAGAGTCATCTAAGTCCGTGATGGTACTGATTTGCTGGCTGCAAATCCTAGTCAGGTTTTCAGATACTGAACTGCTCTAGGGGAAGGTGTCCCTATCCTTGGCAAGGGGATTGGAACTAGATGGTGTTTAAGGTCCCTCCCAACCCCAACCAGTCTGTGACCCTATAATGTCACTCAGGGCATATAAGGGACCTGAGCTCTTTTGATTAAATATCCTACATTATCACAAGTAACACCAGGCACCTATGGCTGAGTGCTTGAATGCAACTCTTAGTTAATGCAGTCAGTGGAGCTTGGATAACAATTCATCTTCTTTTAAGGCAGACATCTAAGCAATATCTATTCCAGGAAATATAACTCTGCCAGAACCCAGGGGTGGAAATGGTTTGGGCTGAATTAGCACAGACCAAGAAGTCTTCCAAACAGAGTTTAAATCTGCCCATCTCATTTTGGAGGCTGGGAGAGTGTAAATCATACTCTGACAAAATGATATCTGTTGGGAAAATGAGCCTGGCAGGACTTTACTGACTGTACTGTTTATATGTCCACTGATGACAGGAGCAGAAACAGCTCTTGCCTGCTTAGACACTGCTTAGACCTCGAAGCTGAGTCTCTTGAACTGGATCCCAGCTCTGGAGAAGGATGGGGTCAGCCTGCAGCCCAGGGCACCAGCACTTCGATGGGGATGGGGATGTGAGCGCGTGAGTTGGAGTCAGGGTCAGGATGAGATCCAGTGAATGTAATCAGGACTAGAGAGAGCCAGGCAGGGCCAAGGGCAGCTCTGCACGTGCTTCAGCTCCTGTAAAACACTTTTATTGACCTGTTCAGTCTGGCAGCTGTCCAAATAAGATATTTTTTTTTGTCAGAGCTGTGATGTCACAGTTGCTCTTAACTGATTAAACTGCTCTCTGTGTTGCAGTATGATGACCCTCTGCCTAAAGCCACACCTCTCTCTCCTCTCTTTCATGTTATTTTCTTGTTTGATTGGTTTGGGTTTCTGTTCTTTTGTTGTGATTGTTGTTGTTTTTCACTGAGCAAATCATCTGAATGGTTTGTCTGAGCTTTCATTGTCTCCCTCTCTTCATCCTCTTTAACAAGATCAGTCTGGGATCCAGCTCAGAGTGCAGTTCCATAGCTTGGGGATCCAGCTCGGGGTGGAATTCCAGAGTCCCAAATTATAACAGCAAGGGAAGGGGCAGAGGAATCTTGGGTGACACAGCCAGTTTTTGTGAACAAATGTGTTTGGAGTGGCTCAAAGCAATGTTGAGCCCCAGAGTGTGGGTGAAGGATGCCCACTGTGGTAGAATACAACAGAGTCTCTGAGTATTTAATTTTTTTGGAAAAAAAATGTTATTGCTGGTATTAAGAAATTATTCAGAGAAGAAGATGGAGGAAATAAAATGTAAAATAATTCTCCCAAAGCCAATGTACATTTCCTAGGCAACAGTGAGGAAAATAATCGAAGTCTAATCATATAATTTAAGATCTTTTAATGGGAATAGTCTCTTCTTGTAATTATCCTAGCAATACATTCTCTCTCTTTTTTTCTTTTTCTATTTACCTATTACCTTTTAATGTTAAATAGCATCAGCAAGAAACGAGAAAAAAAAAGGAGATATTTTCTATCTACAGTCACTAGCTGAGCAGAAGGGCAAATAAGCAGCTCACTTTGGATTTTGAAGCTGGGATGTAATGGAATTTCAGACTACAAATCTGCATCTGAATTTCAGTGGTAGCTCTAAGACAGTTTGACTCTATCTGGTGTCAGAACTTTTAGTTTAGACCCTATGAGGAGACAACAGAAAGTAACATTCACAAATTCTCACCCAGTGATAATCAATGTTTAAGACATGCTAATAATCTGCTGTCAAGATTACAAAGTAAATTAACTATTCAGTTTACTTTTATGCTGAAAAAAAATGTTTTCGTCTCTCTTCTGTGTGCTAATCTGGATTGGGTGGGACAAACAGACCTTGCACTGCTGTAATTGGGATCTCATGCCAATCCATTCATTTCACTGCCACTGCTCCTGATTTACATTGGCAGCAAATGTTTTTCCGCATCACTAAGAGATACACTTCTATTTAAGACAGATTTATTTCATGGGAAAGGGAAATGAAGTCCTCCTATGAATACTATATATATAAAAAAAAAAGCTTTACCTCCTTTCCCTTCTACCCCCTGCCCCCTCTCCTTTTTGTAATGCTGAAGGTAATGAAGCAAAATTTGTTGCTACAGATCTAAACATGACAATTCTGCAATTTTTATTTCCTTAGTTCAGCTGAATTTGTTATTCTCATACAGCTCTGTAATTGCCTTTTTTTTCCCCAGCTATCAAGTTCACACAGGTAGAAGAAAGACTGCTTTAGATCTGAACTTGATGCTGGAGGTCGTTGGGAAGATTATGTAATACGACTCAAAAAAGCTTTACAAACTGTTCAAATAGCAGAACATTTCTAGTACAGTGCAGGAACATAAAAGTGAAACCAAACAAACCCAAACCATTTTGCAATTACTGACAAAATCATGCACTGGCAGAAAATGTGAAAGCAGAACAGGAGTGGAGAAGGGTGGGTTTGGTTTTTTTATCCTCTATTTTCTTTCTTTTTTGTCCTTTTCCCCCCTTCCTTTTTTCTTTCCCTTGCTACAAATAAAACAAATGCATCTCAGTTCTTGAAACAACCTGCATACATGTCCACTTCCCCTGCCTCATTGCTTTCCTTTGTATTCCTAGCACTAGGAAAAGATAAAATAAAATTAATTCCATGAGTAAATTAAACGATGGACATTTGGATTTTTCCAAATCTAACTCTTTAAGCCTTAGTTTAGAAGCTTAAATGTGGAATGAGAGACTATGTCCTGCTTCTCCCTGCTGGGTTCATTTAGGATAAAACCCAGGCTGTCCTGCATTTTAGTTGGAGACTTGCACACAGTGGGGGTGATTGGACTTTCTCTGCCCAAGGCACAACATATGCTACTTCCCATCACTTTAATAGGCATTAGTTCCGCAGACAGCACTGGTCAAATGTACATTATTCACAATCACTTTAATGCAAATATGCAAGGATGAGAGAGAAAATATGTCACAAAGAAAGAATCGGCCATTTCCATTCTTTTTTTGATTTTCTTCTTCTATCACAGCATCTCTTCTTTCAACACACCTGTCTGTCTACACAGACTGGTATTTTTTTTGGAGGATTTTGTTTATTTTTTACAGAAGGTCTCAACATTGTTGGTTGAAAGTGTTTAGATGTAAAATATCAATGCGACACTTTTACTAAAGGTGCTGTCTATTGTTATTCTTAACACTTACAGGACAAAGCTTTCTTTTTCATTGTCAGCCTCTTCTGTTTTGGAAGGTTTAATCTAATAATTATTTTTATTATTTTTGGTCTGCTGAATCCTTTTGTGCACCATAAGAATGACCTGTGTCTGTAACAAATAAAGCTTCCTAATTAAATTACTGTCACCAGAAGCGCATTCATATACTTCTGCTTAGATGAGAAATAACTCCATATTTTTTGGCATTTACACCATGATTTTTTTACACTTATATTTTAGCTGTGTAAATAACATCTAGGGCTCTGCACTCTGCCTCTGTGCAGAAATTCTCTTGTGGTACTGTGCTGAAAGGGCAACCCCAAAGATATTCTCAGTCTCTACCTGTCTGTTTGCCTGCCTGCCCATCTTTATTTCCTTGAGGTGGGTCCTGAACAGACAAAAACCAAGCAAATGCTTCTTCTGAGAGGATCTCAAAACCCCCTATTTATAATGAGTATAATTCAGAGCTTATTCAGAATATCATTTTGCAAGTCACAATATCTTAGAATTTACCGGTTTTTATTATTTTTATTCTTCCTTTTTTTTTCTCTCATTTCCTTGCCAAGTGCAACACTTCACTCCCACCCTGCCCATCCATCCCTGCAGGTGTCAAAGTTTTTCTAAGTTATCACTTATGGTTGTTTCTTTCCAACCAACTTCGTACACAAATCCAGTGGATGTTTGGACTGAGTACCAAGCGTGAATCCAAGCTTATCAGGCATTTGATAAAGTGGAAAGATGTTGTTGTGTGGCAGCCAAAATCAATTTAACCTTTGGCTGCCACAGTGTTCCTTAAGAGAGAGGAATTGTTCCTCTCCACCTAATAACCAAGGCCAGTGGTAAAACCTTGGCCAGACCCCAAATGGACTAAATCAGTTCGTGAACTGTATCAGCGCAACCCAAATTGCCTCTCCAGGGAGGATTCCTGCTGCACTGGAAGGCTCTTTATTGTAACAAAGAGACAGAGACATTGGATCCAGAGATCTTGTGCTTGAATAAATTGAAACCTCCGTTTTCAAGCCAAGAGCTCATGGGATCCATCAGGATAACTTGCCAGGGGAAGCAGTTGCTTCTAAAGATTTTATTTCTTTAAGGTTGTTCATCCTTCCTAAGAAGATATTTGGGCTCTACCACAGGATCTTGGGGTCATGGCAGGAGTTTATTTGGGATGTCTTGAAGATAAATAAAATATGACCAATGGCACAGAACATTGTGGCATTAGAAAGCCAAAACTATGTGTTCTCTGTAAGAAATAAATTATAAATAACCAGAATAATTTTGTTAGATATTTACCTGTGAAACTCAAAAATATATTTTTAAATAGTTATATTCCCATGACATATTTTAATTCTGACAAAATGATGTTTTCTGAACAGCGACTATTCTCCTCTCTCACACACCAGGTAGGCCCACAATGTTCACTTTGCTCATTTCTTTAGTGTCAAGTGATTAGGCATTAATTGCAAAACGTAACATTGTATGCAGTTTTCTTTATAATAGATGACTTTTAATGGCACAGTGCCAATGCCTTCTAATTAATGCTCAGTGTTGCCCTTTTAACTATAGAAGGAATGACAAAACAATAGGTGTGTGAGTATATTTTAAAACACACATAAAAGCTTTCAGCAACCTATTTACAGAATCCCTCAAAAAAAAAAAAAAAACAACAAAACCAAAACAACCCTCAGTGGTATGGAGAGGATTAAATGATGGCAACATGATGGACAAACCTTGGTTCTTTTGATTTTGCACTGATACTTTATTGTAATCCCACTAAAATCAATCCAGGTTTGCATGACCAGAAAGAAGAACGCAATTATGCTTTTGGTTTTTTGTGTCATCATATTGTAGAATTACAGAGAGCATATTCAAGGCTGGCCCAGTGCCAAGTACCAGGGAGTTCTGGCCAGTGATCTCTGTGTTTTCCTGGCCTAGTGAGATAAATTGCATCAATTTTGTAAGGAACAGCAACAAGGAGCAAAGCAGCAAGCATTGCATCTGGTCACCTTTAACTTCTCAGCCTAAATGATCTCATGCCCAGTTACATCTGGATTAGCTAAGAGGGTTTTGTATCATTTCTAGTAATCTTTGTCCTCTCTGTGTGTAAAACAAGGTGTTTTATTGGATCTGTCATTACCTCGTAGAACAAAATAAAGGCAAATAAAAATAACAACTGAAATTACTATGCTCCTGCTCCTCCTCCTTTCTCTGCAGCTATTTGCTTTATTTATGTTTTTACCAATACCAGAGGATTTATGTGAGTTTTTAAAAATAGTTTGGAACTAGCCAAGCATTGCTTCCCCTTGAAGCAATCACTTCATGGAGCACTTTATTTACTATACAGTTCAGATGTCAGATATTTACATGGTAGGGATTTTATTATTAATAGATTTTTCAATTGGGAAAGCCTGTGTTCTCTGAACTTAGTAGGACTTTATCTTTTCTTACAGGCGATGAGTGATTTATGTGGACAGCTCCTATTAATGTTAATGGAAAGCAAATGTAAATCTCTCCACAATAGATAGATAACAATCTTACAAAAGTGGTCCAAGCAAAGCTTGTCTTTGTATGGGTCTAACTAGCAATTAGCATAAAAGATTGACATCAGCTCCAAGTCAGTATTTATACAAGTACTGTTAATCTAAATACAGAATCAAATTAATCCCTCGTGTAACTCCACTTTGGAATTTCAGCACTGAAGATTGAGACTTGCTCTGTGTAAGCTAAATCTAAATGCACAGGTTTAAGGACTGGATTCTGATACCCTGTTCAGTCAGGGGGGAATGTTGTAAATTAAGACAACCTGTATAACTCCTACAAAATCATTTGAAAATTCAGATTTATAAAGGAGACTGATAGAATTACATGCTTTTTGGGGTTAGGCACTGAAAATACCATCAGGACCACAAAATACCATCTTTCAGCAAAATCCTTGGAGAACTAAGACAGAAAAAGCATGATTTGAAAGGGCCTTTCTGTGAAATTCTTGTAGGAAGAGGCACCAAGACTTGGACAGGAAAATGAGAAACAACAGAACAAAGGTATGGTATTTTAATCAAAAATCATAAAGGTTTTATGGTTGGATTGCTTTTGCTGAGAAGTGTTTTCTTTAAAAAATGCTGCAAAAAAATCATAGAATTTTTTGGGTTGAAAGGGACATTAAAGATCCCCTCATACTAACCCTCCTGCCATGGACAGGGACACCTTCCACCAGGCCAGGTTGCTCCAAGCCCTGTCCAACCTTGTCTTGAGCACTTCCAAGGATGGGGAGCCCAAAGCTTCTCTTTTTTGCTTCTTTTATCTCTGTTCAGTTTCTCTCCACCTTCACAGTGAAGAATTTCTTCCTAATATCTAATCTAAATCTCCCTTCTTTCAGTTTAAATCCATTCCCCCTCATCCTGTCTGTCCAAACCCCTGTCCAAAGATCCTCTCCAGTTCTCTTGGAGCTCCTTTAGTTATTAAAAGATATTCTCAAGTCTCCCTAGAACCTTCTGCTCTTGAAATACCATTATGCCTGATTCCTGACTGGAGCTAGAGTTGAGATGGAACTGAGGAACCATTTTGCAACATAAAGAAATGGTAAATCATGGCCAGGGTGATATTGGGAGAGAAAATCAGGCTCATGGGTGAGTTCTGCACAGCAGGACCTTGATGTGTGCCCTCCATCACTGCCTGGATCTCAGGGTTAGACCAAACTCAAGACATAGCTATGGGACATAATAAGATACAAACTCATAAACTTCTGTTTAATTTCTCACACAGAGGAATGGAACTAGGATTGTTTGGGTTGGAGAGGAGAAGGCTCCTGGGTGAGAGCAAACAGGTCACAAGCAGATCCTTCTAGAAGCTGACTGGACGTGGCAGTGGTTGAGGTGACCATGCTCTGTGCAAGGGGGCTGGGTTAGATGATGTTGAGCCATTCCTTCCAAACTCTGCTTTTCTGTGGTTTTGTGAACCCTCTGGGCTCAGTTCAGTTGCCCAGACAGGGCCAGCAGCTTTTGAGATAAATAATGTATTGATATCCTTCCTAGTTTGCATTGGCTTTTCCAGGTAAGACTTAGGTTGTATTTCCAGCCCCAGAGAAATTCCTTCCCTTTTAGCCTAAATGAATGGAACTACGAGAAGAGCAGCTGGCCTTGCATCTGGTTGTGCCTGTGCCAAGGTAAGGCAACCTGTTGGTGTTGAGTCCAGGAGAAACTTCATCCTGTGACTCCTGACTTCTGTAAGTGTTGCCTTGGATGTGCAATGCCAGTGTGTCCCATTGCTGCTCTCAACCAGAGCCATTTAATTTCTGTGTGGTTTTGATAACCTGCAGCCTGCTGTAGAAGACTGTTTGAACAGAGGTATGGGACAAAATGAGCTCTAGATGTTCCAATCTCAACAATTCTGTGATTCTATATCCTCAGACTTTCTTCTGTAAGAGTGGTTGGAAACCAAGCTCATACTTTTGTACGAGGATAGTAGGTGGAAGAATATTTTGGAATATGGTTAATAGACAAATTGTATTGGTGTTTGTAGGCCCTGGAATACTGAAGCACATAAAGGTCTGCTCACAGAAATTTCTTTCAAGACTTTCCATATTCTTAAACTTCTCCAGAGTCCAAAATCAATGCTCTGAGATGAAGGACTTCAATTTTCAATGCTATCCTGACCTGTAATCTTTAAAGGACAACCAAAATCAGAAGAGAAGTGTCAGTTGTCTTAGCCAGAGCTGTCTTTACTCAAAATTGGGTGTGAATTGGATATTCCCATGGAACATGAGGAAAATACCAGCTCAGTAGGGACTGAATGAAAAGTGAGTCTGCTGGTCAAGTGTCCTGTGTTTGACTGAGCTCCATAAAGGCTGCATAAGGGCTTGTACAAGGTGCAAGTACATGGCATTAATTCCTAGGTAGTTCTTCCTGCTTCTGGTGATCCATGGCTCAGGAATCTCTGGAGTCTTTCTATTTAATAGTTTTTTGGTAGAATTTTCTATTGTTTTCTACCTGTCTCAATAGCCTTTCATTTTTTTTATTTTTTAACAGAGAAGAAAATTTACTTGCAGTGGTGATGATATTCTATATTTGCAGATGTATTTCAGAGATATTGTCTCCTACTTAAAAAATAATTAATTAAATAAATACAAGCAGGACTAAGAAATAGTATTAAGATCAGTTATCTTGTTTAGAGCTCCAATTATTTGCATGGTCTGCAGATGCCATTTCATATCCACTGTAGTCGAGGTCATTTCTGAAATCTGGCATGCTGTGCTCTCAAATGTAATCAGATGGATCCTTACACATTAATGCTTTGATGCATCTCATACTCCTTTTTTAAAAAGTAAAAGAAGTAATTACAGAAGTACTAAAAGAAAGAAAAACATTGTTTCTATTTTTGTTCTGACTTGACTGAGATTATAATATAATCACTGGATTGCTTCTTTTATGTCTTTATACACCTGTAGAAATGAGGCTGCCACAAAGCAGCTGACCAAGGGCAAACAGGCTGTCATAGCTGGCATCCAACTGCACAAACCAGGTTCAAGAAGTTTCAGGATGAATTTATCTCTTTTTTCTTAAACCATTCTTTAATATGAAAACTTTAAGGAACAGAATTAGTCATGAAAGAACTACCAGTGTATCAAATAAAGTAGCATTAATCCAGGGAAAGTCACATGGCAGATGAGATTCCTCCCCTGATGCAGCTGTCCAATTTTGGTAATTATAGCATGGGAATTTTTATGTGTACTTGGTGCCCAATCTCTCATTGCTGTCACTAAAAACTGTGAGCTCAAATCTGACTTGCCATAGTTTTTTGGTGCCCACCTGAGACATTGAAGGGCCTGTGAGACACCCATATGGGATTGATAGGTACAACCCTGGACTTACAGGAGAGCCACTCTCTTCTAGAGAGACAGTTGGATGCAGGATGAGGCTGGAGGGCATCTCAGACAGCCCAGGAATCGTGTGTGGGTGGTTAATCAAGCACTTATCAGTGTTGTCAATGGGAGTCTAGAGAGCAGTTACACTCACCTGAAGGCAGACGCCTTCTCTTATGTAGGGCTGCAGTCAGGAATCTGAAATTTGACTGTGCTCATCTGCTCCAGCTGTCTAACCCATCATGATTAGTGGAGAGCCTGTCCAGACAAGTCAGTGCAGCCTGGAAAGCAATTCAGCTCACACAAGAAATACCTACCTGCATTTAGTCAGATTAACTTCTCTGTGGACTCCAGTGATGGTATCAACTGGATCTTCATCTTCTCTGACTCAAATCAGGGACAGCACAAACACAGACATGCCCTTCTGAGACCCTCAAATATAGGTATCTGGCTGTGAATCCCACCTACAGTTCACTGAAACAAAGTGATTATGTTTGAGCCTTTCACATGAAATTAACTTGAGAAGCCTCATAAGAAGAAATGAAGGAGACTGCTAAAACTCATCACATTCTCACATAGAGACACTAATTCTGCTTTTGAATCACATTTATCTGCCATTTCCCTCACCTCTACTGTTGAATGCTGTTGAATATATGCCTCAAGTGCCTTCCCCATGCCTGAACATATCCAAATTAATTTATTTAGGACACTAAAAGTCCCTGGTCTTAAAAAATTTTTAACAGCATCCTGTGCTTATTTTATTAAAAAATTAATCTGCTAAGAGGTCTTTAATCAGTCAAGTCACACAAAGGCAAAATAATGACGCAGTAACTTTAGGGAACCTTGACTTTGAGCCGCCTTTTATAAGCATGGAAGGCAGAATAAAAAAAAAAAATCAAAAGCAGTAAAAACTTATATTATTTCTGTCAGTAGCTCCTTTTCAGAAAATGTTGTGCAAACAGTCTCTACGTGGAGGAAGAAACATACTGAGCAACAAGCCTCAATCACAGGAAGTTCATTTTTTTCCTTGGCGCGTCGCCCAGTGCCATCAGAACTAATTAAAAACAGAGCCACGCTGGTAGGAAGCTCAGTGTTTGGGTTTTACAATAACAGAGTAGCAAACCAGGGGGACGTCTAATGAGAATAGTTTCCGAGTTTGTTTTCTAGCATTGGGCAACTATGTCAATTACTGGAAGTACAGCTCAGGGCCAGCAACCATGCTGAGCCACAAAAGAGGGTTATTTGCCACAGATTGAGCTGCTACTTTGATGCATGTGTTCTGTGTGTCACTTGTACACTGCTGCAGCTCCTTGGCTCAAGACTAAATAGGAAGAGGCTGATGCCACCTTGCTCTTCTTGTCTGAGGCTACATCAAATGTTACGAGACAAGGCTTCCCCCCGGATCATTAGATATGCTCCAGTTAAAAAATGAAATGTGTCCCCTTCTAAGGATTCTGCTTGTAATGAAGGATCTGACTTGCAAAGGGAATTTTCAGCCAGGGGCTTAACCCTTTGAGAGTTGGAGGAAAAGGCAGGTTGACCTGAATATTTTTAAAGTAAGACTCATAACTCAAACAAGCCCAAATGAAAATTAAAAATATATATTTAAAGCAAGCATACGGCTTCAAAATCTCACATATGCAATTTTTACACATGCAAATAACCTGTTTATTATAATGCCTGTGAAATCAATGTAAATATTAAATATTTTATACTCATATTTTAGAATTACTTTTAATTTTATGAGCAAAGAAAATAGAAGTGAGAGAGGAAAACAGGCTGCAGCCAAGGAAAAGTTTGTTGCAAAAATGAAGGAAATGCCCCTTATATTCTCTGAGGATAGAATGGGAAGCAATGGGCTTAAACTGTAGTGAGGAAAATTTAAGTTAGTCATTAGGTAAACTTTCTAAGTGTAGACTACCTTTACCTGGGCAGGTGATGGAATCTCCATCAGTAAAAGGTTTTAAGAGTAAATCAAACAAACACAGACTCACAGAATGGTTTGTTTTGGAAGACACCTTAAAGATCATCTTGTCCTAACCCCTTGCCATGGGCAGGGACACCTTCCACTATCCCAGGTTGCTGCCAGCCCTGTCCAACCTGGCCTGGGACACTTCCAGGGATGGGACATAGACAACCTGTTCCAGTGCCACACCACTCTTTGACTAAAGTATTTCTTCCCAATATTTAATCTAAATCTCTCATCTTTTAGGAGAGATAATTGTTTTAAACCCATTCCTCCTTGTCCTGTCTCTATGTGCCCATGTGAAAAGTCACTCTCCCTCTTTTACAAGCCCCATTCAAGTATTGGAAGGCTGCAATTGGTCATCCCAAAATCTTTGCTTCTCCATGCTGAACAACTCTCTCAGCCTGTCTCCATGGAAGTACTCCAGCCTTTCAATAGTTCTCTGATTTTTGATTAACTTTTTCTCTGTTGTAGAGGTGAGATCTCAGATTGTGTTCCCAGCCTTCTCTGAGGTGTGAGAGTCTGAGAACATGGACTGAGATATTCTCAGCATTATATAAGAGCTGTCATCCTTATCCTCAATGGTGATGATAACAGGGATTAATAGGCTTACTAGCCATTCTAAACTTACTGCCTACTCTAAACTGGTATGCTCAACCATCTAACTTTTGAATTAATTCAATCCACTTTATTCAGTCTCAATAAAAAATTTTCAGTTTCTCAGTAAACATAAGTTTGGTACATTCTGAAAGCCTTGTCACTGCAGTTTTGTTTGTGTCCTTGTTGCTTTCCTGTGTTGCATGACTGTCGTTTTCTTCATGTTGTCCCTTCCGGTATCTTAGGCTGAGATCCAGAAATGTGGGTGAGATAACAAAAACATTGATGTAGGTTCACTGTTGTAAGGTTGCTTCATGATCTATTCACATCATTGGTATTGGTCATTGATGGCCTTCTCTTGGCTCTGTGGGTCACCCCCTGCATGGCCCTCCAAAGTCCTCCTGTACACACATCTTTCATTGGTGCTACAGGAAAAGCACAAATCTCTTTGTTGTGGAGAATTGCTGTCAGGATGGTAATTGCTTTTACTAATTATACAGTCTTCACTGACTAAAGAGAGAGCCTTAGTTTAACCAAGCTGTTTAAACTAGTTTCCTAACCACACACTCAACTTAGACAATGTGAATCCTGGTTGATGTCCTGTTGTGCTCCTAAGCAGTGTAATAATATGAGTAAATGAGATCCTGGGATCAGGAGATCAAGTTATATCCAGTTGGTGGGACTCATCTTTATTTTTTTATTTAAATACTATGACTCCTGCTACCTTAGATGTGACTGGAGAGGCAAAGCTGAGGATACTGTCTGAACATCCCAAGTTCAGCAGTGACTCAGACAAATTGTGCCGTTTCATGAGCCAATTTAGACTTTCAGTTCTTCTCACAGAACCTAATGCCTTCAGAAGGAAATATATGTAATGGTAAAAGAGACCATTAGTATCAGACTCATTTTGTCCTTTAATGCAAATATTCCACATTATCTTAAAGGTATTAAGCCTCATTATTTTTTCACCTTACTTCTGTTCCAGCATAAAATAAGCTAAAAAACTATTTCTCTGCATTTACAGAAGGTGAAAGTATGTAATTATTTATCATAAATCTGCTGACATAACGTGCCCCCAAACCTCTGTGACTTGCTGATATTCCCCAGTGATTATTCTTCCACTGACAGTCCAGCTGTTTTGCTAAATGGCACTATCACCTATGCCAACAACTCTGAGCAAAGCCACAGCTTCAGTCTCTTGCCTGCATGTTTGACCGACCTTTTATTACTTCAGTAAAGGTCTGGGTCCCAATTCACNATTGCAAAGCTCTCCATAATTTATTTACTGAAGATGATTTGAAAAATCAGATCAGGGAGGGTGAGGGTGATGCCTAACTTGTGTGCATGGAATAAATAAGCGTTCTTATTTTAGTATCTTCTGGACAAAAGTTTATATGACAAAAATAATCCCTGTGACTGGGAATATGAGGGGCCCTTTCTGGTGCACCCATCTACAAAGCCAAAGACTGAATGAGGATATGAGGGCAAGGAACTGACATATTCTTTGATCCTAAGCACCAGGATATAAGTGTAATATTTAGGACAATGTGGGAAAGATGATTGTAATTGCTTCCCATGTTCTACGATTAAATAAGGGCATCAGTCTCACAGGCAGACAGTTTGATACCTTTCTTTACTTCTGGGGTGGTTGTGTAAAGCAGAAAAATAATATTTGCTTCGTGGTCATGAGCTATTGAGTGAGCAAATTCATTAAAGGTTAATGGCAGATAATTGTCGGGCCCACATGAACAGCATTTGGGTAGGCTGATGTGTCAAAGACAACACTTGAAAGCATTGAGTGAAAGTTTCCAAAAATACTGTGTTACCCTTTTCTGACTGAGAATTTTACCACTGATTTGACTGGGAATATATTTATATCTCTCTCAGATACTTTTGCACAAGGCTGAACTTACCATTTTATATGTCAACTCTGGACATGGCTTCAACCCAAGAAATTATTTTTAAAATTAACATTACAAAAAAAGAAAATTTTTACAATTACTCAGGAGGCATTTGATGATCCTTCAGAGCAAGGTCAGACATGTCATGTGCTGTCTTCCTGTTCTCAATAAGTTTCTCACATTTAAAAATGTAAATCATGTTGTTTTGAGGGATGCTCCATATTTGTCCTTTTAATGACGAAGATCATAAAAAAGAAAGGTAACTGTTGAGGATACATTCCCTACACTTTTTTGCCATGCTAAGGAGAGTGAGAAAGCAGCTAATAGTCAGTCACAGGTGTTGAAATTGCAGGATAAAATCCATGCAGTCACTCTCTTTACAACTTATTGCAAAAGGATGGAAAATGATTCATCCTGGATCCTGATTCTCCTCCAAAACGACAGTAAAAAAGGTAAAGAAGGTAAATTCAAAAATACGTCACACAAACAGAATTTTTCAAGTGACAGATCTGGAGATGAGAGTGTTGTCCTACTGAATTATCTAGTACATGGGATATTTACCATGGACCATGATTGTTTGATTCTTTTTGGCATTTTTTTTTTCAAAACCAGATTTAAAATCTTCCAAGTGACTTGTGAAAATTATTTATTTGTACTTATTTTGTAGTATCTTCTTCATTTCACCATTTGGAAAGGAGAGCACATTACTAGGACTTGTTTTACTGATGTTGTTTCTCCATCTCCTTCCCCTTTTTTCTCCCCCCATCCTTTCAGATATAAGTGTAACTCAGTGAGAGCAAAATGCTGCAATCCAAATCCAGATGTTTTTTTCCTCAGAAAAATCACATTCTTGATATTTAAGTAAATGAGATAGACAGTAATAATATATAAGAGATAGAATGATTACAGGTGAGTGGCTAAAATGGAGCAATGAAACATTCTGTGAAATGTCAGAGAGGTTTAGAGAGCACAGAGGAAATTATTCCAACTGGGACTTCATTGAGCTTTCCTGTTTCTTAAAAGAAATTAAGCAAAATAAATCAGAAAAGGAAAAACTATTTGACCCACGTGACTGTGAAGATCATTATTATTGCATTTTTTAACATTCCAGGTTTGATAAAATTTTCTCCAAATAAATCTGAATTTTTCTAGGACTGTCCCAGCTTATCCATGAAATATGCTGGGGCATTGTCTGGGAGAATAGGAGTTGGCAGAAGTCACATCCATGCAAGGGAGTGTCTTAAAAATTAAGCAGTATAGAAATACAAGGACCTTGTCTTAGGCTGGGTCCAAACCCTATTGAGTTTTTTACAGACAGAGCTGCAAAAACCAGTGATCTTAGAGCTTCACAGATTTCTATAATGAAAATAAGAGCCTCAAAGCTTTACAGTGCTTTGTCTGGGTCAAGTTACATCTCTTCAGGAAGAAGTAAAAATACCCAAAGGAGTTTGGTTGGAGACAGAGTTACTCAAATTATTTTTCTTGTTCCAGTACCATGACTTTATCCTAGGAAGAGCTAAAAGGGTGCCCAGGCTTTGTGGGGTTCTGGAAGCAGCCTTTATATCTCCATAAAGTAGGACTTTTTAAAGCTTGTCCATACCCACATGAACATTCCCCCATCCATCCTGAGAAATACAAAATCAACTGCTGTCTGTAAAGGCAAAATATTTTGTTTTGCAGCTGGTAATTCTTGGGGTTATCAGCTGTCCATTGCTTAACTTTTGTGGCCAGCTTGCCTCTTTATGTCTTGGAATATCCTTAGACCATTCACAAACACCCCAGATATCCCTCAACTGTGCAGCCCCACTTAAGCCAGTGTTTGTTGGCAGCCACCACCAGAAGCAGAAGTTGAGAAGAGAAATAGAGCTCAAACCTCTTATGATGTTAAGTCATTTATTCCCTCTGTCCTGGGGGGGGACAGAGCACCGACCTGGGCAGAGTCAGCGAGGTGAGAGGGGGGGCTTTGTGTCCTGCTGGTTTTATCACAGACAGGGGGAAAGGGGATCCCAGGGGTGGGGATGGGACAAACACCCAACCAGATCAGAGCCCGGGGGGCTGGAACCTGAGGCAGACCTGACTCAGTGACATGGCAGGGACCCGGCCCGGGGGGGGCCCAGGGGGATCCACCACAACAGGAGATACTGCAGAGCAAGAGTGGGTGATGCAGTTCCAGCTCTTTGCTGCGGACAGGTTGGAGCTGTGTTGCTCCAGCAGATGGGGACAGGAAGGACATGAAGGTCAGGAGTCTTAATTTCTCCCACTGCTGGAAGGCAATCAGCAACTTGCTGTTCCACTGGAAGAATAACTCCTACATGAAAAGGAAGATTTTCCACTTGCTAGAGATTCCTGGAAGGAGCGACTGTTTAAGCTGCCTCCTATCCCTTCTTCCTTCTGCTCTGCTCCCATGACTTGGGGATCCCTGGTAAGGGGTGATTGTGCTATTTAGGTCACAGATTTGTGCAGACAACTTGCAGTACTTGCTTGCTAAGCACTAAGCAGGCTGTATCCCATAATAAAATTGTTCTATTGTCTTAGTCTAAATGTGTGTTTAGAGGAGGAGTTTGATTTTTGGAGGAAGAATAAGGAAGAGAGAAAATGCCTACAGCATAATTAAAAAGTTGTTGCTCCAATTTTTCTCCTCACTTTAGAATCCTCAGTTGGCTTTAATTAAGTGCTTGAATTAAGATTGTAAGGCAAACACCATTTGATGTTTTTTTTTCTCTTTTTTTTTTAAATGAAAGCAAGCTCACTCACCAGGTGGGTTTCTCCTTAGGTGCTTGCTGCTCTAATATAGACAATCCACATGGGCATCTCTGCAGGCAGTGTGCTTTCTTCCTGAGTGCTCGGGGGCTCCAAAGAAGTGCCTGTCCCTGCTGTCCCCAACTGTGTTGTGGGAAGATGTTGGCAGTTCCATGAGCATTTCGAGGATGTGTGCAGCGAGGAGGGACAGGGATCCTTGAGGGTGGCTCACAGATTCATAACTGGGGGCAACGACATGAAATTGAGCAAAAGCAAAATGAGGTTGGATATCTTGACAAACTTCTTAAATGCCTGTTAGATCATTTGTGAGAGGGAGTCCCAGAGGTACTCACAGATGCTCAGCTGGTTGAGTCTTTTAAAAGTATCTGTCTAGGTCATCACATACTTCCTATTGCTGAAGCATCTAAAAAGCAACCACAGAGGCTTAGGAAATTGGGCCAAGAGGGACTTTGGGAGGTCATTTTGGCCTCAAGAGATGAATGATCCTACTTAAAACATCCCCAGAAGACATCTATCAAACAATAATGAGCAATACAACCCCTCGTGGGAGAAAGAATTATTATTTTTCCCATTGTAAATATGAAGAATCAAAAATAAATGGAAGACAGAAGTTTTAACCAAGTCACACAGAAATTATAGTGTAGAGATGGGAATTGAAGTCAAAGTCTTGCAGAGTAAATACAGCACCAAAAGAACATTCTTCTTTGGTTTAAATGGTCTGTATGAGGAGTTGATGAGCATCTTTTTTTCATGCAGCACTATTTTTATTCTGTACTTTTGACTAGGCAGGTGGACTTCTTGTTCTCCTCAATCCCCATACAATTTCTTATTTCCTCATAACTTCCTAAAAAAAAAAAATCTTGGTAATTTGCCAGTTTTAGCAAAAATATCATTTATTGCAAATATAATAAATGATTTTTGCTTATGATCTTTTAGACTTTATCACTTAAATTTCTTCCTAGGGATTTAGAGGTGGGCCTGGCATTGCTGGTTTAGTGGTTTGACACAATGCTCTTAGAGATCTTTTCTAATTTTAATGACTCTATGATTCTATGAATTGCCACCTACCTTGCTTTCCCTGACAGCTGAACACTCTTCAATGAGCAAGAAGAAAAATATTCCCAGGCAAAACTGGGAACCTGAATTGATATTAAATAGCTGATCTTGTTCACCTCTTGTTCCTACTATAACCTAGCCGTGATTAAGAAGAAAATCAAAAACACTGGACAATTTCTAAATGGAATTTTTTTCCTGTTGGGATCTCTTCTGGATTGTTTTGTGCTGCAATGATAGTGAGGTGTTACAAACATTTGCAAAGGATGATGAAATGTAAGTACCTGTTGTTGGACAATCTAGCCAAAGAGAGAAAAGAAATCAGAATTATCTTTTCAGTGTAAAATGCTTGCTGAGCCATGATTTGGAGATTTAGACAAAACATTTGAATATTGAGAAGTTTATTGAGACTTATCAGGAATCAGCAATCAGAACCTGGACTACTGGACTTACCAGCATTCCAAGAGTCAACACCTGTTTTGTCAATGGAACTGTTCAAGTTGTTCTGGATTTGCACCAGTGACATGAACTGAGGACATAAGATACAGCTTTTGAAAACCTATATTTGAAAACCAGTTACTTTGGATGTCTTTGGTTTCAGGTAATGACTTTGTTTTACTTGTTCTGGTGTGGGTTAACTTGTGTGATCACAATTTTATGAAAATCAAACACCTGTTTCACACTTGACACTCAAAATATCACAAGGCCAAAGTGATTCCAAATCTACATTCCCCGTGTTGCCAGCTTGTAATGTGATCTGTGGGAGGATAATATGAATGCACTGATTGCAGCAGGACAGGAATGAACAGCTCAGTCTGTAGGCTGGGAGGAGAAAGAAGGTGCAGAATCTACCCAGGTTGGGAGGCTTGACTGGCTTTTCTTTACCCTGCCTGCTAAATATTTTTTTTTTCAGGATTCATCTCACCCAAATTCACATATCAAAAAATTAGATTTCTTTGAAACAGTCACTCCAAACTCTCTTTAAAACTGATGGAAAGAAAGAGAGATCTTTGGAGAATCCATTTGGTGATTTGTCTACTGTGGAGAAATGAAGCCCCTCAGGAACTGCTTATTTTCATGTGTTGGTTCCAAACATAATGGTCTAGACTAGATAGAAACAACTCGTTTTTAGAGCCCTAGCTCTGTGCAATGTAATTTGTCTGGTTTTAAGAATCTGTTTGCCTCTTTTTGAGTTACAGATGCCAGTTTTGAAGGCATGGTCAGACATTATTTCTCAGTGAATGAGCTGAGCAACTCTAATAAAAATACAAGTATAATCCATGCCATCCTCAAAGGCACTCAGAAAATGCATGCATGTCTGGTCCTGACTTGTTAACAACCATAAAGACAGCACTTGGAAGTATTTAATACAGCTGTATGAACCATGCACTCTCAAAGAGCTTCATCTGCTATATTTCCTCCCAGTGGCAAATAAAAAAAAAAAATCCAGTCTAATTAGGGCATAATTCAGTTAAATTTGTGCAATAAAAGCATTATTAAAAGAAAGAAAAGATTGCCCTTATAGGCTGGGCTGCAGTGGAATCAAGCATAGCTTGTTAGAGTTATTTTTGTTATTATTGCATTACTTGGCTATTGTGTTACCCCTGAAATGCTGTAAAGGAAGGAAAAGGCCATGTAGATGGAATTTCAAAGTGATTCCTTTATTCAATATTAAAATTTCATTGGCTACATATGTGCAGAGTGAGGTCTTGGAGGAGTTGTTTGCCATGTGTGTTACTGAAGCTCAGCTCCTTGAGACCAAATTTCCTATGGACACAATCTGCCCACAGACCCCACCAGGGCCTGAAATCTGAAAAATCTCAAAAAAATTGCTTCAGCCAGGTTAGTGATTTTTTGAGGAAGTTAAATTAACCTCAAATCTGCCCCAAATATACCCTTTGCAGACATACAGACACAGACATCCTGCCTATTAAGGACAGAGATAGCTTTGAAAGGCACTGATGTTCAGCAGGATGTGACATTTCCTTATGTCCTGGGGAGAATAACATTTTACCAGGCTACAGAGAATGTCTACACAACCCTTCTCACCCTTTCTCTCCGAGAAAAAACCTTCAGTCTGTTGTAGACACACTGAAGAAATGCCTCACGTGGACTCGAGTGACAACATTGACTGCAGGAGCATAAAGTGAGATATGCAGAATCTACTGAAGAAGAGATCTGTGCTGAGCTCTAAAGGTGCAGATTTGCTCCTCCTCTGCTCCTGTGAGACCCCTACATGCCCCTCTGGGGTCCCCAGCACAGAAAACACATTGGAGTGAGTCCAGAGGAGGGGAAGAGAGATTATAAAAGGGGTGGAGCACCTCTTCTATGAGGAAAGGCTAAAATGAATTGGGATTATTCAGTTTGGTGAACAGGAGGCTTTGGGGTGGCCTAATTGTGACCATCCAGTACCTGAAAGGAGATGACAAGAAAGATGGAGAGAGACTTTTTATGAGGGCCTGGACTGACAGGAGAAGGGGCAATGGTTTCAAACTGACAGAAAGTAGGTTTAGATTGGATATTAGGAAGAAACTCTTCCCTGTGAGGGTGGTGAGGCCCTGGAGCAGATGGCCAGAGAAGCTTTGGACACCCCATCCCTGGAAGCACTCCAAGCCAGGTTGGACAGGGTTTGGAGCAACCTGGCCTAGTGGAAGGTGTCCCTGCCCATGGCATGGGGTTGGGATTGGATGGTCTTTCACGTCCCCTCCAACCCAAACCAACCTATGATTCTATGAATCTGCAGCAGAGCTCTTAAAGAGAAGTCCACCTCTGAGCTGACCAAACATGTGGTCCCTTCACATGGTATTTATGCATGAGTGTCTGAGAGACCAGTGGAAATAGTGAGGACTTTCTGGTAGAGATACTCACTCCTGAACTCTGAAGCAGAGATTCATCCAGCAAACACTGAGCTACACTTCAGTTTCAGAACCACATCTGTGAAGTCAATGCCTTTACATGAGCTGGGAACTGATGTTCCCATTAAGTCAAGGGAGATCTTATCAATGCAGCCAACAGAGCTGGGGCAGGTAACAATCTCATCTTGGAGCAGACACCTCTGTCTGCCCAGGGAGGTTGTGGACCTTCCCTCTCTGGAGATATTCAAAACCTCCCTGGATGTGTTCCCAATGTAACTTGCTTTAGGTGACCCTGCCTTGGCAGGGAGGTTGGACTGGATGATCTCCAGATGTTCCTTCCAACCCTAATTATTCTGTGATTCTGTGATCTGATTATCTGGACAGTCAACCAGACTGTTGGCTATGTTGACTTGATAAAATATTCATTTCACTACACACATTGTGCTACTTCTGGTGCTGTAAGTTTTTCCATTTGGCTTCCAGTTTCTGCTCCAGACCTTGTGGGTCTCCTGTGAGGCTTCTGCCACATCTGCCAGTGTTGTGCAGATGTCTCAGGAATGCTGGAGTATCTTAAACGTCACAAGAAGCCTGTGTTTAATAACCCAATCTGGAGCTTTGTCTAAATCTGAAGCTGAATCCTATTAGAGTAGCAGAATTCGGTTGCCTTAACACAGACTTCTCATGCCATTGGAGGCACTTCTGGATATCCCAGACATCTGCCCAGCACTGACAGATATGACAGGGGACTGATGGGAACCAGCAGCCTTCTGGAGTGGCAGCTGGAGGCCAGGGGGGAAACCTCTGAGGTCTCAGATGGCACAAGATGCCTGTGAGTGAGTGACTGAACTGCTCCAGAAGTGTCTATACTGGAACCTGTTTCCTCCAGCTTCCCCTTTAATAAAAAGAGAGACACAAGGAGCACAACTCACTTTCTCAAACTTAAGCTTGTTCCTTAACTTTTCTTAAACTTAAGCCCTGACCAACTGGCAGTGGTTTTGGAAATGACTGTAGCTTTTCTGATTCAGTGGCCTTGCATTAGTTTAAGGTATGGGCTCTCCGAAAACAGGGACCTGTACTTCCATTCTGAAAGTAAAAACCCCTGAAAGTTATTCTTATATCAAAGCCAGAAAATCCTGAAATTTAATTTGAAATTTAATAGTTCTTATAATAATAATAATAATCTGCAATGCTAATTAAAAGTTTATATTAGCAATTCAGATTGCATGTTCTGCTTTGAAAATAGTATATTGCATTATATAGTAATTATGATGTAATAATGAAATGGTAATAATGTTAATCATTTAATTCATCATGAATTTAAAAGGAAAAGAAGCATGGTCAATAGGGATTGTTCACTTGAAGGCTCTTGATCTAAAGGCAATGTAACTTTTTTCCAGTTTTAAAATTAAACTTATTTTCCACTGCTGATTTGTGCAAAAGAAAACAAGGACATTTTTCCCTTTCTTAGGATTTTCCACCGTGATTCTTTGTGGCTTGGCTTGTATTTCCTTTACTTCCAAAGCTGTTTTATGGCCCTGCTTCCATTTGCAGCTCCAAGGGTGAGCGAGACCTTGCTGTTCTGCCCTGTGATGTGATTCCTTTGGTTCCAGACAGGGAAGAAGGACTGCACCTGAGCCAGGTTAATTAAACCACACCTTCCCCAGTACCAGTGGTTCACAGTGATCTGCTTTATCGTGTGCTGGATTCCCAGCTGGCAAAAGTGAGCTCAGTTCTCTCCCAGTTTTCACCAGCCCTGTGCAAGCAGGGAGGATGGCAGAGCAGATTCCCTGAGCTGGACAGCCTGGCCAACAGTTTAAAGTGTAATTTAATTTTTTTCTCTCTCTCTCTCTTTGCATCTGCCAGTTTGCATGGTGCAGCCTTTTGCTGTGCTACCCAGGCTGAGAAGTGTCCACAGCTATCAGCTTTCACCAAATTGCTGAAGGGTGAAATTTCACCATTTCTGCCAGAAAAAAGCAGGTTTTTGTTTTTTTTTTTTTTCTTTTTTCCTTCCCCCCACTGTCCCCTCATCAGGACAAATGGCATCATTTCCTTAGAGAATCAGATCCTCTGTAACAACAGAAGGAATTTTTAATTCCTTTACCTCAAATGGAAATCTGTTTTACCCTCTCTTGCTTTTCCTCCCTGATGCACCCAGACTATTCAGTAAAGAAGTAAATCCTTTCTGAAGCCAGGATATTTCAATACAAGTGCACGATTGGAGGCAAAAGATGTTACCAAAAGGCTAAAGCTCAGTTTTGAGGATCAGGACACCTGGTTTCTCTCCATGGCTCTGCCCCTGTGTCCCAGCCAGCCATTTATCCTCTGTGAATGTTTATTTACCTTTCTACATTTGTGTTTAATTATAAGCCATTTAAAATTTGCCAGGCATGAATTAACATTTAGTAGTCATTGGATGACTCAGACAAAAAATGATCTGTGCTGTAAAATGGAAAAATATTAATGGAAGTTATTAATATTGATGTAATGTGTTACAGGTATCATTTAATCTACTATTGCAGATTTCTTTGCAGGCTTATTGCTGAGCTATCATTTAATTTTTCCCAGTCACCCAACAGTCTGAAGCTGCTTTTTTTTTTTCTGAATCCACAGCTTTTATCCAGCACAAAAAGTGATTTTTCCCTTTAAGCCCCCTTCCCACTACATTGCATTTCAAACTGTATTACACTGGTTACATTATGGGTAGCTGCACATGCAGGCCACGATGTAATTCAGCATGACACATGACAAGCAAAGATGTGTTGAAATACCTGAGACTATTAGATCCAAACAACCCTCTGTTAAAGTTTTTTATTAGCACATAAATATTCTCCTGGCTGACCAGTGTCTCAGAGGAATAAATACCCCATTAGAGGAAAACCAAAACCACACATATTGGCCAAGTATGAGGTTGTTTAGAGAAAAAAAAAAAAGGAAAAAAAAATCCTGGTTTTGTACATGTTCTTCTCATGTTAGAAATAACAGAACCCAGTAATAATGCAAAAAAAAAATTGCACAAGCTTATCTAAACGTTCTGAAAATGAGTAATAGAGAATACAGATAGAAAAGGACATTAGAGACATATAAGATTTCTTCTCAAAGAAAAGGCTGATGAAAAAACGAAGGGAGCTTTGTTGAGGGAGTGTTGGGAGACTGGCAGGGATTTTGGAATGAAGCTCAAGGTACCAAAGAAAGTCAAGGTGATACTAAAATAGGATTTTTCACTTTTCTGGCATTACACTGTAGAAATAATCTGATTTAAGATGAAATCAAGGGAGTCAGGTGGAAGGACTAGGGAAAAAGCAGTGCAGCAGGTCATGGACAAGGAATGAGATGGTGGTGGCAGCCTTGTGCTAGTCAAAGGTGTGAAGAATGGCTGTGAAAGTTGAAGGGCTGGGAAGGTGCCAGAAAACAAACAGGAAAAATAAATGGTAGAGAAAATAAATCTTGTTTTAAGCTTTGGAGCTGATAAATGTATTCCTAATAAACAATTATGTGGAAAGATGAGCTGACAGGAAAAGAGCTACCTGGGAAATTATTTTTGTGGGAAGGTTACAAAAAGTAAGAAGTTGTTCATCAAAAAGAGACTGGAAAATACACTGAGGAACAAATTATTTGAACAAACAGACCTTTCCACTTAAAGAAATAGGGTAGAGAAGATGCTTGCTTAGAGCTTGGGATATGCTCCATACTCTTAATTGTGGTAGATGTGCTAAGGTGGTTGGAAATAAGCATAAAGTATAAGATATTTAAACTGGATTTCACTGTGCACTGGTCTGCAGGTACTGCAGACTACCAGTATGATAAACCCTGTCTGTTCTAGGCCAGAAGGAGCTCTGGAGCACAAAAATTTAGAAATAACATGATGTTTGCTGTCGGTGCTGCTTATGAATTGACAATAAAATGGTGAAGGCTGGATGGCTCCCCAAACCCTTTTCAGATAAGGTGCTCGTTCTAGCAGATGAGAATGAATGATTGGAAATGCAGGAAAGTACGAGCAGATTTGTTCAGTTCTGTCAGGAACTAAAGACAACTTCAGCCACGAAAAATTGAGGAACAATTCACAACATTTGTGGTGAGTTGCAGTTTGCCAGTGAGAGATGACACAACAGCATCATGTATGGTAAATTCTGGCTGTAGTACAAACTCCCAGGTCTTTTAGAAAATATCGATGTTGTGTGTTCTAAAGTAAATTTATGCCATTTTAAATTTACAGTTTCTGGAAATACTGTTGTGTTTTACTACACTATTTCTGTCTTCCTTTCTCCTCCCTATCTGCTCCTTTTTTTTCCCTCCATTATGATCTCAAGTGACAGAAAAAAATAAACCAATAATAATAGTGAGCCGTGTTTATTATGCACAGTGAGAGGAGGTCTCTGACAGAGACCTCAACACCTCTTTGGCCAGACATTGGCCTTTGCTGAGGTTGTTTTTCAGTTTGAAAACCAGCTTAACCATCCCCTTGGGAATTTCTTCTGTGTGGGTTAATTCCAGATGGTGGAGAGCAAGCTTAGCAGTTCCTGGATAAACCACTCTTTGGTGTCAAGAACAAAAGTAAAATAACACTGTTTGGGACATTCCTTCAAGGCACACTTTCCTTGTCATCAGAACAAGTTCCTGGTTGTACAAGCATAAAGGGGCAAATTAGGGTAGATTTGGGGATACTCTAATTTAGGCCATGAATAAGTCAAGTCCTTGGTGACATGAGGCATTTGAGACTATTCAAACAAGGAGTCAGAATGAAATGTTTTATAACTGTCCTGTTCTTGGGCCAGGCAAACACCAGACTGGAAAAGGCATTGTTCTGAACTGTAAAGCTATCCCTGAAAGTTCATGTTCTACTTATTGTGATAACTAAACAAAGGATGGTGATGTCAGCTCAGAAAACAAAATGGAAAACCAGTGTGGCCTGTGTTTTTCATTCTTCCTCAATGGTTCTCTTTTTGTGTGTGTGTATTTATGGCTGTGTCTCCCAAAAATGAAATCAAGTGTTGCTGATGCCCAGTTGACCCCATGGGGAATGTGGTTGCGAATGGGAAAGTTGAAAATATCACCTAAAATTTTGTTGGACTGATAGCTAAAAGAATAGGACTGGACTAGTAAGGTAGGATCACATTTTAGCACTCTTAGTGAAAAAAAATATATGCTTGAAATGTGCAAAATGTTTTGATTTGATGCAAGAAGCATTTGACAAAAAACTGTTGTGAAACAATGGAATAATTTCCATTATACTTTATAGAATTTGGGGTTGGTCCATCCTACAGATCCAATTGGAGAGCTGACACTTGTCCTCATTAACAGAGGTGGAAAGGAAGCTTTTTGTTTGTGTTCTTTAATCTTCATTTTTAGATTCTGATTAATTTCTTGGTTTAGCAATCAAAGATCAGATTCAGATTTCCTGAGTGGTGCACTCATGTTGTTCTTAGCAAGGACAGCCACACAATTTGGGCTGCAGGCTGCAAAATAGCTGGAGTAGCCCCACTACCCATGAGGTCAGACTGCAATGGTCCCTTCTAGTTTAGAAAACCCACGCTGCTACAAAACATTATGTATTTCACTGCATTCCACAGTAGCATCTGAGAAGGTCTGACAGGGAATGAACAAATCTTGCAATCCTATTAAAATATGCAGGGTTTCTGAACCTAATTTGTTGAGATACTTAGGATGCTCTGTGTAGATGCCCAGCCCTATCATTCTGTGCTTTTTCATGTTGACTTTAATATATTTTAGCAACATTTGTTTTATACTTATTTTCAGAATCATGGAATTGTTGAGTAACCAAATTAATTTGAAACAGCTTTTTTACAATTCTTATTCCTCTATGAAACCTATTTTTTTTTAATATTTATTGTCTTTTTTGTTTAATTGAATGCTTGTTTTCTTGTTAAGGAATTTCCTTAAAGTTCTAATGGACTTTTTTTTGGTGAGTGTTAGAATATGTGGTAGCAATTTTAAATGCTTTCCAAAATATTAGGTTACCTACAGTCTATCAAATGATCTTGTAATCTCATCACAGAATCACACAGTCAGTCACTGATAGTAATTTTTAACAATATTGGCATAACAAAGAAATTCTAGAAAAGGAAAATATGCTGGTGTCATATCTGTATGTTTAAAACCAAGGATAAATGAACTGACAAGAAGGATAGACTGATTACTTTGAAGTTGACCCTAGAAAAAATACAAGAAAAGCTGCCACAAGACTAATTTAATAATGACTTTTAAAATTACAGGATGTAGAGCATTCCTCAGTGTATAAATTCTTTGAGGATGCAAATTGTTCAAGCTTTATTAGATAAACAGAAACGTATGGAGACCTGACCCTCCACTGTAGGGTTTAAACAGTTTTGCAGTTTCCATTACTAAATGGTCTTATGCTATTTGTAGGATTTAGTTTGTTCCTAATTATTCCTAAAAATTAAGTTCATTGTCATTAATCCTACTAACCATGGGATTTTCTTTGATGTCTTTAGCTTCCCTTATCAATTTTCTACACTTTAAAATGTTTAATTTATACTGCTGTGTGTGCTCGGATCTCTTTCTTTCCAGTTGTCACGTGTTGTATTCTTATTTCTAATTAGTGCATTTCCTTCGCCTTTGAACAAAGTTTTACTTTTACACAACTTGGTCTCACAGCTTCATAAACTCATCTTAAAACATCTCAATGTTCCTTCTCATTTATTGGATTTTTTTCCCCTACCTTTTAAATCTCTTTATAATTTCCCAGTTTTGAGAAATGAATTACATTGGAGAGCCAAGTGTGTTTATTACTGGTTTGTCCTGTCCTCTCTCTGTATGGAGTACAATCTAATAATAACAGTTGGTCCCTAGGCTACGACCAACTGCCAGCCCATAATTAATTCATCTTTATATTTTTCTTAAATTTGAAGAGAAGTTTACTGCTGGTTGCATATGTCTCCCAAATTGAAGACTCCCATTAAAAAGATATTTCCTTCTGTTATTTATTTTTTTTTTCACTATGAGAGTTGCTCAGGAAGTAACTCAGACTGTTTGAGTCACTGATCTGTGACATCTCCTGCTTTCTCAAATACCTCAGCCAGACTTCCTAAGACACCAGATAAACATCCACAGCCATACCATGTTTGCATGATCAATAGTCAGGAGAGAGCCCCAATTTCTAAACTTTCAGAAATACCAAACCAAAACCACTCCAAATGAACCAATGAAGCCCCCACCCTGTCCCCCTACACCTCCAGGACCTGCCTTCCCACATGCCCCTGGCAGCAAGTCTGGTTCTTCCCTGGCCACTGTCCTCCCACATGGCAACCCCAGCTCAATCCCAGTACCTGATCCCTGTTATTCTCTGGCAGCTCAATCAATATTTACTGAATTTGGCTTTGTTTGGGGATATTTTAAGTGACTGGCATGTAGAGATGAGCTTTCTCTTACTTTTCTCATCTTGCTCCCTCTTGATTCAAACAAATATAAGTTAGTTAAAGATTCCATAAGCTATTGATGGAGGTGAGGACTAAGGGGCAGGTGACACACATGAGGCTGTTGTGTGACCCTCATCTCCTCCTGCACTTCCCTGCAGGAATGTATTCAGTAAGAAAGCCACTATTATATACCCATGATACCTTTCCTTGTTCACTTGCTCCTTCCTAAACAGGTTATAACAAGAAATTTTAATACAAAAGAGATATAGTGAGATTTTAGTACAAGAGGTTTTGGTTCATGTACAGTGCTGCAATCAGTGGGAGCTGTTGGCCCCTTACCTAAACTCCTTCTACAGCTACTGTATATTAAAAAAAAAAAAAGTCTGACTATATTATCACACACTTTGCCTAGATACTTCAGTTTAATAACAGTGGAATAAAGTTTGATATGTATTCGGTCATTCTTTCTCACATCTTCTTCTTGCTGATATGACTCTTGCTTTAACTACCTCTTGACTGCTCCAAAAAACCTCCTGGATAAAAAATTAGCTTTATTCCTGACATCAGTTATCATCTTTCTAAAACTATATCCTATTTTATATATAAATGGAATCCTATAGTGATAGAAACCAGGCCTCCATAAACACCAGATCTCAAGCCCAACCTGTTGTCCACCTCCTGCTGTTTCTGTCTCCAGCCTGGGGCATGAGGAATCCTGAAGTGAAGTCTGGACAGCTACTGATGCGAATCAAGCCCAGCCTTTGCAGAAATGAGCTAGGGAAAGATTCTGAGTAACCCTGGGGCGATAAAGCTTTCCTGTGTGGAATACAGGTGAAGTCTTACGACCTGGATGACATTGCATGTGCTTTCCTGGCAGTTTCTGGCATGGTTCTCAGACAAAAGATGAAGTAACATAGAGAGAGCGAAAAGCTGTTAAAAACAAAAGGGCAAAAAGGCTCGTATTTCAAGTTTGTAGCATATCCATGTGCATTGTTACATTAGGAAGAACTCTGGAATAACTGTAATTTGGATCAAAGTCAGTGTTTGGCTGTCTGCTCCTTCATAAATCTATAGCCCAAATAAATTTATCCTTTGCTTCCATGTAGAAGAATCCTTTTGGACTGATTTGGACACCTTTGGAGGTTCAGCAATGATTTACATATGTTTTCTTTTTCAAACTCATCTCTTGAATAATCTAAGTTCACTAAAGGTGGCCTGAGCAGTGAATTAGCCTGTAAATCATGTATTTACCTCACGCTGAGATCTCCTCATATGGTTCTGATAGCTGGAAGTTTGTATAATGAAAACTTTTTTTCCATCTATTTTATATTTTTATTTACAACCAGAAAATCATGGGTGTAGGGACAAAATCTAGAGGAGCAGCTCAGCTTGCATTGCTGTAGAGGTTGTCCAAAGTTTCCAGTAATGCATTTGAAGGATGAATAATGATGTGTATAAATGTAATTGTAAAAGGACCTCTTGCATGCCACTGGCATCCAGCCACACCACTGTCAGGTTTTGATCTCAGAGTTCTCAGGAAAGCAAAGTGTGGGAGATTTCCAGAGAACAATTTAGGATGGTACAACGTGTCTCTGTGTGTAATTCCTGTCCAAATCAGTACTCAAAACATTTTCCAGTGCAACATTAATGAACTCAGTGATCTCTGTGCTACTGGAAAAAAAAAAAAAAAAGGTTTTATATAGGTGACACAACCCCAAAGCTGTGGCTATTTGTGCTGATATGAAAAACTGTGTTTTTATTAATATGGCATGTGTCTGTTTTAATATTCTGTTTTATGCTTTAAACACTGGTTACTCATGAGACCTTTACTCAAGTCTGCACTACTCCAGATTCATGAAGCTGTTTCCAGCAGAGCAGGGAACTTCTCCTGTTCTTTTTTTCCCTTCCTTTTCCTGTTGCCTTCCTAGTTTTGGTGCAGGTGGGGGATTGGAAGATAAACACTACATTGTGCATGCACAGAACAGCGGGGCGCTGATTTCTTTCAGATCTGAGCACGGCAGTGATAAGCAATAAATGATAATATTGCACTGGTTGACACCTCAGATTTAACTGAGGCTTTCTGAGCCTTCTCTTCTTTCTCTGGTGGCCAGCAATGGGACCCAAGGGAAGGACTGGAGCTGTGTCAGAGGAGGTTTAGGTTGGATATCTGGCACAGGCTTTTCCCCCAGAGGGTGGTCGGGCACTGAGCAGGCTCCCCAGGGAATGGTCATGGCCACAAGGCTGCCAGAGTTCAAGAGGTATTTGGACAATATGTGATGTGATTTTTGGGATTCAGGAGTGGGACTCATGATCCTTGTGGGTCCCTTCCAATTCAGGATATTCTATTACTCTGTGGTTCTATCTCAGAACTAGAAAGAGCACAGCAGTTGTATCAAAGGGGGCAAAGTAAACCTCAGGGGCAAGACTGGGGAGTTCCCAATAGCTTTCACTCTGTTTATTAAATATCTGCACTAAATCCTATTCACTGGTGGTTTGCTCTTTCACCTGGAGGCAGAGACTGCAGGCAGATTGTAATTTATTACCTTGTTGTACTTGCCATGTCTTCTCTTGAAAAAGTCTGAGATGATTCCTGCCTTCTCTGTTTTGAGTGCCTGTGGCCCCAAATTCTGCACAAGAGATTTTAGCAGTGATTATTCATTCCAAATTTCTCCTTCAAATGCATTGAGATTAAATAAACAAATAAATAAAATAAATAGAGCTCCTACATATGACTTTCCTCTTCCCTGCTAGTTTTTTTTCACATTTTCTTTTCTTTTTACAGAGCTATTCTCAACCCTGAGCTTCCTTTTTCTTGAATTCTGCGGGTTTAATTCAGTCATTTTAATACTGTGAGCAGTAGAGAGAATAGGAGCAGGAATCAGGTTTGTGCTGTTGGATTGATAAACAGATGCTAAGCCGATGTGACACAGATGCTACTGCTGAGCCAGGAAAAGCAGGTCAAGGTTATTGGGAGAAAGTGCAGCACTGTCTCATAGCTGTAAGCAAAAAAGCCCTGCATGGAGCCAGCTTTTCCTCTCTTCCCATCTCTCTCTCTTTCTCACTCTTGATTGTCTGGTGGCACTGCACATTTCAGGAACTTTTTTTTTAAAATTAATTTCTATGAAAGCAGGAATTAACACGTCCTATTTCATTATATTTACAGTAACCCTCACACAAGTATAAGACACAAGTAGCTGGCTCCTCTATTTTTTAGGGGCACTAAATTTCTCTTCTAGAAGGAAATACTGGGACAATAATATCCTAATGTCATCCTGAAAAATTTGAAGGCTCTGTGACAATACTGGGTGAAATCCTTGTGAGAAATCCTGCCGGGAAGGATTTCAGGCAAAAAATAGAACAACGCACTTGAACTGTAAAACTAGTTTTTTTTTTTCCCAGTTGAAACAATGTTTCATATAGATAAGGTTTAAGAAAAATCATCCACACCACAAAGAGGCAAGGTGCAATTAGTCCAGGAACTCTAAAAAGAGATTGTTTCCATTCCTGTCCAACTACTCTTCAGGTAAAACACTAAATATTGGGCTGGATGTAAAAATTCACTGTAGGTTGCTGTCTGGTTAATCAGATTCTCAGAATGGTTTTTGGACTAAGACCTTCTAGATGTGATTCCCATTCCCATTCCTTAGAAGGGATCTTAAAGATCACCAATTTCCACTGCACTGCCATGGATAGGGACACCTTCCACTATCCCAGTTTGCTGCAAGCCCCATCCAGCCTGGCCTTGGACACTTCCAGGGATGAAGCATCCAAAGCTTCTCTGGGCACCCTGTGCCAGGGCCTCAGCACCCTCACAGGGAAGAATTTCTTCCTAATATCCAACATAAATCTGCCTTCTTTTGATTCAAAACCATTTCCTCTTATCCTATCTCTCCAGACCCTTGACCTAAGTTCCTCTCCAGCTCTCCTGGAGCCACTTTAGGCACTGGAAAGAGCTCTAAGATTTCCCTGCATCCTTCTCTTCTCCAGGTGAACACCCCCAGCTCTCCCAGCCTGGCTGCAGAGCAGAGGGGCTCCGGCCCTCGGAGCAATTTCTATTTGTATATAGGAAACAAAAGTTGATATAAAGTGTAAGAATGGTGTCTGTCAATCTGCCCTGCATGTGTCCACATCTATCTCATAGAATTTAATGCAATGTTTATATTATCAGTCTTGTTGGAACAAAAAATTCCAGGAATGATGCATAACTCAGTGTCCTTTTTTCTGGAAACATTAAGTGGTTACATTTGGCAAGAAAAGCAGCTATGCAGTAGAGTGAGCAGGGATCATTATAGACATCTGTATTATTTCAGTAACAGATTTGTCCCAGACATTATTCATAAATTCAAAAGCTTTAACCTGGAAGAGTCCATTAGATAATTCAGTTTCTCCTCCTGTGTTCTACAGGACATTGCATTTTGTCTACTTTTCCCTGTGTCAATACCAGTAATTTGTATTTGGCTGAATTAGTTCACATTGAGAGATAATTGGACCTAATCTGAAGACATCAAGAACTGGAGGCTCCATGGGTTGTCTTAGTTGTTTATTTTGGTGCTCAAAAGTCATGACTGCTTTTTGATTTCCATTTATCTGTCTTTAACTTACAGTCAGTCTTGTTATGTCTTTCTCTGCTGACTCAGTTGTCTCACACTCTGATTCTCTGTGCTTCAAAATACATAAAAGTGTGTTTGTGCTTTCCTTTTCTTGGGTCCTTTTCATTCTTGATACATTTTATCAATAATTGTACAGCAGAAAATGATATGATAATTCAGTACAGAGAATCCATACTCAAATCACAGAAACACAGAATTTTTAGGGCTGGAAAGGAACTCTGGAGAACATCCAGTCCAACTCCCTGCCAAGGCAGGGTCCTCTGGAGCAGGTGACACAGGAATGCTTCCAGGTAGGTTTGGAATGTCTCCAGAGAGAACTCCACAACCTCCCTGGGCAGCTTCTCCAGTGCTCTGTCACCCTCAATATAAAGAATTTCTTCACATTTAAACGGAACTTGATGTGTTTTAGTTTATGGCCATTGCCCCTTGCCCTTCGTGGGCACCACTTAACAGAGTTTGGCACCATCCTCTCAGCACTCACCTTGGAGATGTTTATAAGCATTAATGAGATCCCCTCACAGTCTTCCCTTCTCTAGACTAAAGAGGCCCAGCTCCCCTCTCTTCTGGAGAACAGGACTGACACTAAGAAGGAATTAAGCTGGAGGGATGATCTGGCAAGGACTCTCAGAAATTAAACAAACACAGTCAGAAATCTGCTTAGGACAGAGAGATTTCATGAAATTCCATAGGCTGGGAATTTAAGGACTTTGTGGCAGTTCTGTGGCAAGGGATGCTTGAGGAACAACAAGCCAAAGATGAGTGATCAGTGCAGCCTTAAGGTGATGGAGGCCAACTTCATACTGGGTGCATTAAGAAAAATGCAACAGCAGATTGAAGTGATTATTCCCCAGTGTTTGCCTATGGGAAGCCCTAAATTGTGAAACTGGAGTGTGTCCAGTGGAGGCTTTTAAGGGAGCTGGAGAGTAAAGCACATTTTGTGGAAGGCTGAAGGGATTGGGTCTCTTCCACCTTGAGAAGGGAGAGATGAAGGGTGCAGTCTTCAGCCTCCTAAGGGGAGTTTGCAGAGATGGTGGCACCAGCTTCGCATGTGAGAGGCAAAAAGACAAGACAGAAGGCTAACAATACAATAAATGCAATTATAATTACATATTAAAAAATAATACTTTAAAAAAAGAATTACCAGGCAGTAAAACTACACTTTTAGAGATATGAAAACCAAACTGGACAAGACCTTGGTCATCTTCATGAAGTGTTGAAGTTCACCCTGGTTTGAGTAAAATGTTGAGCTATAGCCCTCCAGACATCCATTACAAACAAAATAGTTTAATTATTTTTTTTATAATTTTTTAACGTCCTTTTCCTTTGTTGGAAAAAAAGAAGAGAATAAATCTTAAGTAGTGACTGTGAATCTGTTTCCTCTAAGAAGGAGAATCACACCCTGTTTTAAGAACTACACCTGAAAAGTGAATTGATATGTTTAGCACCATCTATGGCTGTGTGACTTTTTCTGGGATATTTCTTTTCTTAGTAGAA
>JACBWW010000001.1:42680-53026 GCA_020086605.1 Lanius collurio | reverse complement strand
AAAATTGACTGGAAAATGGAAAAAGAATAAAGTTAATTATTTAGACTATCAGTCAAAACCTCTATGAAAATCAGCTTATTTCAACTGAGAAACAGTGTTGTAGTGCCTCAGGGAAGTCTGCCTGTCTTTGCAGGCTCTATGACCTGTGGAATAGGGGATCTTCTCTCAAAGTAAGGGGCAGTGGGTATGTCCTGGGGTCCCACACCTTACAGCACCAAGAGAGACTCAATGTGACTGGGAAATCCAAATCCTGCTGCAAGAAGACATAAAAACCAGAAGCTGCAAACCCCAACAGGGCCCCTTAGGCACTTTTGGAGTCAAATTGTCATGGGAGGGCTGGTTTTGCTGCTTGTATTTTCCTGTAAAGACCACCCCCCACACTTTTCACACTAATTTCTTGATTCAGAATTTTCAGCCAGCCCATCTTTTAAGAGTCTGATGTGTTCAGTTTGTTAGAGATGAGTTTATGACACCAAATCCATTTGCAGAATCTTTTTTGAGATGTCTGAGAAACAGTTGTAGTTCATGATGACTAATTTGACTCATGATGAGTAATTTACCCCAAGATCTAACTCAGATTTACTGACAGTCAAATCCATCACCCGACTAAAATCAGTAGGATTTGCAGGGATCTATTGACTCAGACAGATGCATGTGCAGCAAATCCTTAAAACTCCCAGTTCTTATGTTAGATAACAGGTTTTACAATCATAAAGTGGCAAGATTTGAATTCAGAATGAGGGCAGGTTTTGGATAAATAGAGCATTAAAGAAAAGTAAACTTCCACATCTTCTATCCACCCCTTACCTCAGGTTTCCAGTAATTCTTTTGAAAAGTGATGTTTGCAGTTTTTCCAACCTGCTTTTATCAAGCCTCCTGTATTGTATGGTTGCTGAACTAATGTGACAATTAACTGTTTTGAGTTAATTGTTAACCCAGCCCAGAATATTCTCTTCTAAACATTCATTAAATGGAGGTGAAAGAAAAAGAGTGAGACTGAGAGAGAAAGTAAATGAGAAAAAGGAATTTAAGAATGAAAGAATAAAAAGAAGACAATTGATGTAAAGGCAACTTAATTGCCTTTATTTTGAAAAAGAGAAATTAAAAGAGGATTTCAATTTGAATGATTGGAATAGGCTCAAAGGGAAAACTGTAGCAACAAAATATTACTTTTGAGACACTTCTTTCTTTCACCTATTAAAAGAGAAGGGTACCATGGATCCACAACATAAACCTGCCCCCTCCGTGTGGTTCTGAGGCTTTAACTCTTGCACCAGCATGTTTCCAAGGACACTCACTGGTTTCTTAGCTGAGCCATTTAACCAACAAATTATCAAACCAGTTAGATGAAAACACAATAGCAGTTAATCAGCTTTTACAAGCTCACACATCGAACCCCAACTGTAAAAACACTTCATTAGTAGCTTCTCATTTGTGTGGCTTTTCTCTACATCTCCTGTGTTCCACTTGGAATGTTTCTATGAGATACAAACCAGTCAATAAATGCTTGAACTCCTCCGTGTCTTTACTGAGGGACCCCTCTAGAGCCTATTAACACCCATTTTATGGAAAACAGAGCAGGTAGCTACCTCCACCATGTGTTGGCACTCTCTAAAAGGCTGTTAATGCTTTGTGTTTCAGGGCATAACAAACTGAGGCATTCCCTGGGAAGGGAGAAAAAAAAAATAAAAAAGCAAGCCCAGTGGGTAAAAAGTAAATATGTGAAGATATCTGTCCTGCAGAATCTGCAGAATAGGGCTGAAAAGAAACTGGAGCATCTGAGAGAGTGATTTTGCCAGCATACCGAGAAAAAGAATAATTATATTTTTGTTTTAGCTTATATATGTTGGTGTAGCTTCTATATTCCTCAAAGAAAGGAATTGCACCAAAAAGAGGAAAATTGTTCCAAAAATAAAGTATGTCTTGCCTTTGTAAGTACACCTATTCTAGAACATTTACCAGATTTCAGAGTGGGGAGGAAGCATATGATCAACCTAATTTTAGGGGAATATATGTTGCCCAACAGCATGTTCAGCTCCTTTTCTTCCTCCCTTGACTCATTTTCAAACACATGGGCTAATTTTGAGCACATTTGACTGAGAGGAATAGATGTCTCAGAGATATGATGTCCTGACAAGTTTTGTGGAAGCTGGCAGCCAGGGAAAGGAAAGATAACCAACAGTGCCCTCACCATGAGAAAGAATTTAAATCTCTTCCTTGCTTATTCCAAGGAGACAGCAGCCTGCTGGCCCACCAGCACATGCAACAGCTTGCCCAAACACCCAGAGGTTGGAGAAAGTACGAGATCACATTCAGAAGAGTGAGTGAATGAGAAGAAACAAAGTGAAGGTAGGCCAGTACAGAAATCAGGTTTAATTCTTGGATCTAGAAGGGGTTTTACTTGTAAACAGTTGTGATTTTGATAGCAAAACTGTATAATATATTATTTTTATTTCAGTATACAGACAAGGACTGTGTTTCCACATCTGAAGTGGGTTGCAAAGGACATTTGGAGCTACTGGAGGTACATGAAATCAGGTCTGCAGCTTGGAGAAATAAAATATAAGCTTCCCAGGGTGAAATGCATGTGCCCTAAGTTAAATAACTGCAAGCAAGTTGCTTAAACCTGAATTTGCCACCCTATGGCTCAGCTTATAGTCAGAGAAGAGCAACAAGTTCCTTTTAAGGTGATTCATGTATCCTGAGATAAATAGAATGAATCTGTCTCAGAAGGTTTCCCTCCATTGGCTCTTGACAGGAGCCTGGGGTAAGGAGCTCAGATGAGGTGTCTGACTTCTCCCTGTCTAAAGTGAAGAGATGCAAATCTTAGCTCTGATGACACAAATGGGTTTTGGTTCACTCCCTAAGTCAACTTGTGGTGCAATGAAAAGGAGTTCAAACAGGCTGGGAGAAAATAGTTCCAATTTACTGCAGAGGAGAAAAGAACTGTTAATTTCTTGTCTCAGAGCCACCCATTGTGCAATGTTTCACTTATTGAAGGAAACAGAAACTTGTTAAGGACTTGACTTTTAACAGAATTACACTTCTGCCTAAATCAGTTTGGCTTTTGCCTTTAATTTCTATGCCTTTGTGATCAGCATTTTAGAAAGAAACACATCTCTCCTTTCTCCCTTGAAAGTATCCATTTGAATTAAAAAACAAACAAACAAACAAACAACAAAAAAAACAAAAAAACCCAACCTAAGTGAAGCC
This sequence comes from Lanius collurio, assembly GCA_020086605.1. Lineage (NCBI taxonomy): Eukaryota > Metazoa > Chordata > Aves > Passeriformes > Laniidae > Lanius > Lanius collurio. The sequence continues at coordinate 49,813 of JACBWW010000001.1, read as the reverse complement.
ACACATCTCCTTTTTGTACCTTTTCTCACAAGAACCTGAATACTTGAGTATTTACTGAGACAAGCCTCAAAAATGAGTTTAAACTTTCAGTGGTCTAATACTGAGGGCTGGTGAACTTTGAAATGATCCCTCACTGCAGTATCTGTCCTTTTGGAGCTGTTGGCTATGTACATCAAATATTCAGACAGGAAATAGCAACATCACTGCACAACTTAAAATGAGCTGCAATTATGGAGCATTTCAATCACACAAATGCTGGTGATACTTTCAGTTTTTGTTATGGATGGCAGCCAAATGCTGGGAGGGTACCAAGCTGCACCAGGGGAGGTTTGGGGTGGATATTAGGAAAATGTTCTTCCCCCAGAGGGTGGTTGGACACTGGAACTGATAGGATCTTATGTAATTTTAACCAGGCAGAAGTTAAGAGTCCAAGCTAAGCTAATTGCTTAGACGTGCTCTGAAAGCCAGCAGAAAGAGGTACATGTCATCTGGCTCTCATGGACAGTCCCAAAATGGACTAAATAGATTTATGGAGGAGCTGATCTGAATTCATTGGCCTAAGCATGGCTTTTTAACAACAAAGATTAAAAAGAAATTGATTCCACCCTGAATATGAATTTGTAATCTCTCCTACTACAAAAAATATTATTATACCTGAAGGGAGGGTGCAAAGGGGACAGAGACAGGCTCTGTGCCAGGTGGCAGTGCCAGGACCAGAGGCCATGAGCTCACAGGGAAACACAGGACATTTATGTGAACATCAGGAACCAGCTGATATTGTGAGGGTACCTGAGCACTGGCACAGGTTGCTCAGAGGAAGGCTGGGTGTCCCTTCAGTGGAAGTGTTCAAGTGGCTGAGACTTTGAGTAGCCCTTAGGATTCTATGAAACAAACCTCCAACCTATCAAAAACAGGTTTCCAGTAAAGGGCTTATTCAAAACTTAGTGTAACCAAGCTACCTGGTCTGTGATAGGTAAAATCTGAACAGGCAAATAAAACAAGAAAGGGTGACTATTTATTAAATAGAAATTTTCTACAAAATGGATCTAAATGACTTTTCCCCATCTCCTACAAGACCTGTACTTTCCAATCCAGTGCAGCTATGTGGTTGGGTACAATGCTGGCTGCTCACATTCCTTCCCTCTCATTGCAGGCAAGCTGGAGAGAGATGACTTGGAATTTATAAATGACTTCTCTGAAATGGATGCACACAGACAAGAGCTATCCAGGCAAAGCAAGGGGGAATTCTCTGAATAGGGAATAAGAAAAATAAGTGTATGTATTAATAATAAAGTAAAAATTCTAGAATTTTTATTATAGGCTATGCAAGAAAATTTGATTAATTAATCTGTTTTCTTTGTTTAGATTTTCCTGGTTTTAGTTAACATTGGTTTGATTACAGCCATAAAGACCTTAATTCTAGAGAACCACCCCTAAAGAGTAGTAAACTTCCAAAAACAATGGGAAAACATTTCTGTAATATCCTTTTATTACTTAACCATTCTGAAAATCTCTCTGAAGAGTTATTCTGAGATGTTCAGGGGTTCCAAGGGGTTAGTTTTGGGAAATGTAGTGTTGATCTAAGATATTACCAGTTTGGTTTTCCATCCTGCTCCCCCACCAGATGTAATCACCTCCTTTGCAGCACTAGTGGAGTGTGTATCCAGCTGTCTCCACTGCTTGTTTGCAGTCTGATGCTAATGAAGAAAGGTTTCAAAGGTACCTGACCAAACTCCAGTGGATAATTACACTCATAACTTCTGTTCTGCTGATTTTAGTCCAGGAGATCTGGTAGGATTAGTAACTTCTGGTAACGAGGTGGCAATAAAAATCTGGGAGAAGTGAGCAACTCTTTACAGCTGTTGGCTCAACTGATGTGAAGGGAGCCCTCGACATATGAATCTAAATCCCTGTGTGGACTGGAATGGCAATAATTCAATTTGGCTTAATTTACTTTGAAAGTTAATTCAGTTAAATTGAATTAAGCCTCTTTAATTTTGAACAAGGGTGTCCACATTTGAGTTTAAAGTAGTTTAATTAATCCACTTAAAAAACCTAATTCAGATTAAATTCATTGAGCATTGTTATGTGTATAGGCCTGTAGGTTTGGTTTAGTAACATCCATTAAGGTGTTTGATTTCAAGAAACATATTCCTCCTGAGCAAAGGTGGGTGAACACAGTTTGGATAAGTTGTGAGATGAAGCAGAAATAGAAAGGTAATGGTGGAGGACTAAAAATTCTCCCTGAGAGGAGTCCACACCATTCTGCTTGGTTTGGACTTGCTGGCAGGAAGCAGAAAGCTGAAAAAGCTAATTCAATGCAAGAGTCAATGTCACCAGCTCTTCTGTGAGAAAAAAAATAAGGGCTCAGGAAATAAAGAGCTCAAACAGACCTCAGAAATACTCTGCTTTCCAGGAATTTTTAGTGACAACACATTTGATCTGTTGAGTCATCTCAGGAATTTAAGATCACCTCTGACTACAGCATAGGTCCCTAAACCAGTGTACAAATAAACATGGCCTACAAACACCCCCTTTCCAGGACTCATGGAATGGTTTGGGTTAGAAAGGATCTTTAAGATGACCTCATTCCACCTCCTGCCATGGGCAAGGACACCTTCCACTAGACCAGGTTTCTCAGAGCCCTGTTCAACCTGGTCTTGAACACCTCTAGGGATAGGGCTTCCACAGCTTCTCTGGTCTTCCTCAGACCTGCCCAGTATTGCCTGTTTTATGGAATAGTCTGGAAAAGCAGCTCGATCCAACTGTCCCAGGTGGGAGAGTGCACCCCTGGGCTGTTACATTATCAATGTCTTTACACTTGCAACTCAACATTGTGGCTGTGCATTAGCAAGAAAAATTCCTGCTCTTCTCCATCACTTGCCCTCCTTCCTCATCACCTTTCTCAGTGGATCTGTGACCACACATCCCTGTGGGGAGAGAAAGGCACACGTACAAGATGGTTTTCATTGAGTACTTTAAAGGTCCCTTTAGGCTTCACAGGTAGTGGTTTTTTACATTTCCTGCCCTCTGGGTGTGTGAACACTGGGCCAAACAAAAGTGTGATGTGGGAAACTGGGGCGGGAGATTAGTCAGTCAGTGATAGGAAACTGGTGTAAAGGATTGCAGCTGAGCAGGATTTAGTGTTAACGTCAGCAGGGAAGGCTCTGGAGTCAGTGCCACCAGGCTGGGAGACAGTAACACCTTTTCCCAGCTCACTCAGCGTGTGAGCTCCTCCAGGCTGCCTTTCACCTACTGAACAGGCTCACAAATGAGTAACTTAACCACTGAATGCATCATCTCCAGTCTCTTGTCTTTTCTTTCTGTGCCTCTGTACGTGTAGTCTGCTGACAGACATCTACAAACTCACATGCACTTAAAGCAAAATTACATTTCTTCTTTTCCCTCTCTACCAGTCAAACCCTGGTGATCCTGTGAATGCAAATCAGCTGCATTTCTGGTTTAGCTGTAATCTCTGCTGTATAGCTGAGGTCTGTTTGATGTTCTTTAAGTGGTGGAATTGAAAGAATATTTCACCACTAACTGGAAGAGCTACTAATTTATTAAATCCTTGATTTGAAATCTTGCTGTCAAAGAAAACACAGTCAGCTGATGCTGTGAAAGGATTGCATTGTCAATTCTTGCTAAGCCTTAAAGCTGGCATCAAGCACAAAGTAAAGTGACATTAAATGAACTGACAATCTGAGGTTTTGAGTGTAAACCTCCAGGAAATAATAACTTGGCTTTTCAATGTTAAAAAAAGAGTGTTTATGGTTAAAAATAAAATTAAGGAAAATAATAAAAAAATAATAAATTGTTATAAAGCAAAACCCAGAATACTATTTTAGGGGATCTTTTACTTCCCCTTCCCCCTCTTTTCAATTTAATGTTAGCAAAGCAGAGGTGACAGAAAAGATTTATGAGAAACATTTTTAAAGGTGGGTTCACCGTGTGTGTAAAGCAGACAGTGTCTGAAGGGCCTGTAGCATTTGCACTTTATAGAAAATGACAAAAAGTGACTATTGCAGAAACAACCAGCACGGCAGAGGGGGAAATTGGTTGCACTGAGGGAAATCTGTAAGAGTGGTGTGTGATAGGCAGCTACCAGGCTTTAATGTCCAGCTCTGAAAAGTTCAGAGGTGAATTAGCAACTTGAATCATTTTATTGTGGGTTGAATTTAATGAGTATGAACTGGGACAGGTAATTTTGTGAGTGAGATGCAGGCTGGAGAGAAAGATGAGAAAATGTTGTTGTGGAACAGAAGCCAAATGGAATTCTTGCCACTAAACAAAGTGTGTGATTGTCACAAGGATCCAGACCAGGATTGTCCAACCTGGAGAGGAGGTTTTGGGGAGAACTCATTTTGAACTTCCAGTAAGGATGGGGGGTTATAAGAGAGAGGGACAGTGGCTTTTCACACGGGCAGACAGTGACAGAGCAAGGGGTTACCATTTCAATCTATAAGGGTTTTAAACTACATGTTAGGAAGAATTTTTTTCCTGTGAGGGTCGTGTGACCCTGGCACAGGCTGCCCAGAGAAGCTGTGGCTGTCCCATCCCTGGAAGTGTCCAAGGCCAGGCTGGACAGGGCTTGGAGCCACCTGGGATCATGGAAGGTGATTCTGCCTAACACAAGAGAGGAACAAAATGATCTTTAAGGCCTTTTCCAGCCCCAAACAATCTGCCATTCTCTGATTCTTCTCATTTATCTTTCCAGGGACTACATGGGATTCTTCTGATTTATCTTTCCAGAGTCTACATGGGATGTCATGAAGTTAAGTTTGGGTATAAGGAAAGGGTGGGAGGGAAGGTGTTTTAACGTTTTTTTTTTTTTAGTTCTACTGTGTAATCCATTGGCAGTAAATTAAATTAATCTTTCTCAATTTGAGCCTGTTTCATTGGTAAAGGTGATTGGTGAGAATTCTTCTTGTTTTTGTCTTGATCCATGTGTTTTCTATCATATTTTTCCCTCTGCCCTGTTACTGAATCACAGAATCCAAATTAGTTTGGGTTAGAAGGGACCTTAAATCTCATCTTTTTCCAATCCCCTGCCATGGGCAGGGACACCTTCCACTATCCCAGATTGCTCAGGAGCCATCCAAGGTCAACATACCACATTATGGATGTGCTACTTATATATTGAATATTCTTGTGCATCTCATCTTCTTTTATCTCCTCTTTTCTCATGTTCAATTAAAGTTCTACTTTTATAAAGTGGAGGGAAGGCACTTGCTATTTCAATAAAAGCTTTCCAGATGAAATGCCAGAGAATATTCCATAGGAGTTAGATGCAGTTATTATTCTGAACAAGATGTAAATCTGATTTTTCTTTTTTTGCAATAGCTTTTCTTAAATATGATATCAAGTCCTTTTCAATTTAAGGTCAAATTATCAGGAAATATAAAAGAGGTGCCAGTTACCTCCTCCAGAAAACACATCTCCTGCCTACTAGCATTTTAACTTATAATGAAGGTCCTTTCCTTCTTGAAAATGTCCTTCAAGATTGTCAAGTCCTTTTAGAACAAAGAAACACATGCCTGGAATAGGCTGTGGTGTTTCAGAGGCATCAGAACAGGCTGTGTGTAGGCATTCAGAGCACTCAACTCTATTTTAGCATTGTAAAATTCACTTTTCATATGTTTTTTGTCAAGAACCAACTCTTTCTCTGCTATATTTGAAGATAAAAGAATGACTACTCAAGGATATGGGAAACAGCCTGTCTGAGAGTTGTACCACTGCAACCAGGAGAGAAGCAAATGGATGTCCCATTGATGGAAGTGCTCAAGGCCAGGTTGGATGGGGCTGGGAGCAACCTGGTCTGGTGGAAGCTGTCCCTGCCCACGACAGGGAGTTGGAATGAAATGGTCTTGAAAACCCCTTACAACCTACATGATTCTACAATTGCAGGATGGGGCAGTCACAGCCACTCTGAGCAACCTGTGCCACCTCCTCACCACCTTCACAGTCAGGGATTTCTTCCCAATATACTCCATCCAACCCCATGTGGAATTTCTGTGAGGAAAAGTATGAGAAAAAGAGTCTCTGTTTCTATGATGGGACCTGATGGGCTGATAAAAGGGATGTGTCATGGGTCTGCTAGATCTGATACTTCCTTCTATTTCTGTCCTCCTATAAAGTGCTGGAATTAAGTTGGTGGATCAAAGATTTGGCATTTCCTGCACTTCTGTTTCTAGTGCAGCATAAAATGCTTTCAGGCTTGGCACCTCTCAGGACTGAGAACCAGGGGTCCAGTTTGGCTTTGGGACACCCCACAGAGAGGGGAGAGTTAACTTGTTAAAGGTCTTGTCAGTGGCCATGAATTGCATGGTGATCCCTCCTGTTCCAGTCAGAGTTTAATCCTTGTCTGAACACGTTATGTCTGAGTTTAACCAGCCTTGGTTTAAAGACACCCAACTCAGTCTCCTTGGAATTTTCATTTGTCATGCAGGTCAAAGACTGCACGTTGTTGTTTGACCATCTCAATGAGAGCATCTGAGCCAAGAAGTCCAATGGGGACTTGAGTACCCTGAATAACTGGATTTTGTGTTGTACATTGTCTTGTCTGGATGTCTCAGAAGTGTTTATGGCAAAATAAGTCAGAATAGACTGACCAGGTAGTTTTGTGGGGATAGAAACCTTTTCTCAAAATGGACTCTATATTTGGATCTTATTTTAGATGAAAAGATAGATGTTATTTTTCAATAAAAATCACTCATTTTATTCCTCATAACTATTCTATCCCTGAAATGTAAGTACCTGAGCTCTCAAGCATCTTAAATACACTTTTATTTTGCATTAGCTCCAGATTTAGATTAAACTACATGAAAAGAGATGATTTCTGGCAAGATAAGTGGAATTAGGCCAATTTACATTAGATGAGAACCTTTTGTCTCTGCCTTAATTGCTCTTTTCTCCCTGGTTATATATAGAAACTTTTCATTAAGGCAGTTATCAGTTTTAAAGAATGAAAGGAGAGGGAAGGGGAAAGGGGAAAGGGGAAAAGGGGAAAGAGGAAAAGGGAAAAGGGAAAAAGGAAAAAGCAAAAGGGAAAAGAGAAAAGGGGAAAAAAGGGAAAAGAGAAAAGGGGAAAAAAAGGGAAAAGGGAAAAGGGAAAAGGGAAAAGGGAAAAGGGA
>JACBWW010000001.1:0-37722 GCA_020086605.1 Lanius collurio | reverse complement strand
GAGTTGACTTGCAGTTGCCAGAGCTGTGTTAGTCTGAATACATCAGACTCACATGGGGGACTGAACATATGAATAGTTTTGCATGCAAAAACCTAAATAAAAGAAAAAAAAATCTTCTGGTTACAACTCCTCAGTTGATTTTTTTTTTTCCTTTTTTTTTTTTGGTGTCTTGGCTCACGATTAAATTCTGAAATGAAAGAACAAAACCTTCCATCTGAATCTCAAACCATCAAAACCCACCAAAATTCATTCAGGACAAGGTAGCCTACCAAGAACACACTTCAGCTCATAGTGAATCCTGAAGGCAAGCCTAAATTTTACTAATTTCTGTGGAATTTAATCACAGACTTAAACAAAAAACCAAGCACATGATTAGGTGCTTTCATGAGTCATTTTCATGAGATGGATCATTAAAATTAAGTATAGATTTCAGTCTCTAATAAGGAGAAAAAATAAAACATCTAATTTTATCTGAGTAGTTCCAATTATATATATGGGCTTCTGTGGTATTTCAGCCAAGATAAATGTGAAAGTTTTCTGAATTGGGATCCAACCTCTTTTTCAATTTAGGGACTAAAGATGAGATCGAATATCTCACAGTGGAACTCTGACAAATTCCTGATTCCCATCCCATTAGTTGGATGGGCTCACAGAAATGCAAATGTTGTGTTCCATGGGAAATTCTTTTAACTTCAGCTCTTGTAATTTTTAATGCACAAAAAAAAACTTGTTCCAGCAGCTTCCTCATTTCAATTTTACCCCTTTCTCATCTATTAACACTCAGAATCCAAAGCTGTCAGGACCTCCTGCTCTGCTCTAGTCACCTAAGACAACTTTGGAACCAGTTGCTGTGTCAGTGAATGTGGATTTTCATGAAGAAAGCTCAGTGTTAAAGCTGAGAGGTTTTATTCATATCTTCAGAGACAATCATTAAAAAAATCTGAGCAGCCTTGCAAGATAATTATGGGCCATTTATATTGTATTCAGTTTGTTGCTGTGGACCCCCTTGGCCCGCCCAGCCGGGTCCCTGCCATGTGACTCTGAGATATTCCCTTTGTCCAATGTTCAAGCAGCCCAGGCTCTGCTCTGGTTGGTTGTTTATCCCAGCTCCACCCTGGTATCCCATTTCCCCCTCTCTGTGACAAAACCAACAGGACACAAAGCCTCGTTCTCTTGCCCTGGCTGATTTTTGCCCAGGTCGGTGCTCTGTCTCTTGGGACAGAGGCAATAAATGACTTAACACCATAAAGGGGGTTTGAGCAATATTTCTCCTCTCTGCTTCTGCTTCTGGTGAGTAGCAAACAGCTGGCACTGGCTTAAGTGGAGTTGCACAGTGGAGGAATATTTAGGTTATTTGTAAATGGTTTAAGATATTCCAAGGCATAAAGAGGCAAGCTTACCACAGAAATTAAGCAGTGTACAATGCTATTCAATTACCAGATCAGTTAAATCCACTGTTACTACAATTATTACTACTGCTGCTACTGCTACAACTAGTGCTGTTACTGCTACTGATGACCATGATTAAAATGAAAATTTAAAAAAATTGAGTTTTAGATATAAACTCTAATCCAAAACTGCAGTAAGGTCAACAGGCATGGACACAGGTTCCCAGAGAAGCTGAGGCTGCACCATCCCTGGATGTGTTCAAGGCCAGGCTGGGCAGGACTTGGATCAATGTGGGATAGTGGAAGGTGTCCCTCTCTGCCCATGGCAGGCGGTGGAATGAGATGATCTTTAAGGTCTCTTCCAACCCAAACCATTCTGTGATTTTGTGATTTAGAGAAATTAAGAATTAGTGAAAAAAAAACATATAAAGATCAACCAAAAGGGACATTACCATGTAGGGGTGGGGCATATATTTCTTTAATCAGTGGAATATCTAACATCAAATAATGAGAGATGTGAAAATCAGTTCTGTAAACAGCCAAGCAAAAACCCACATGAGCACAGCTCAAGTATTTCAAGGTGCTGAGTTGAATCCACCATTTTTTATTAGATCTGGGTAAAAACCAGCATTATATTCCTGGTATGCCTTTCTACTTCCTGCACAGGAAGGGCATTAGACGTGAAAAATATCCTTGGAGTAGAACTGTCAGTTCCACTGTATAAACTGTGCTTTTTCTGAGACCATCCAGGCTTTGGCCAGCAACAAGATTTTTTCATCACGAAGGAGCTCACATTTAGTTAGCAACATGTCTGCATTTCCCCATATGGTTCCTTCCAAGGTGTTGTGTCATATACAATGATGTCACATTCATGAGGAAGAAGGAAAAAAGGCCTCAAGCTGTTTCCTTCCTTTTTTAAAGCTTCACCGATTATGTGGTCGCTTTAAGCAGCCTGCTCATCTCTAGCGTGCAGTTGGTTATCTGCTCTCCCTAATTTGAGCTTGCATGTATTCACACAGCTTTAAAAGAAAATGAACAGCATTTCTTACCAGAGGTACAGTGATTATCTACCCACATTTTCAGACCACTGTATTTCCACTGGCTTCTGAAGTGTGAGATTTTAAAGGGTACAGTGTAAGGGTTTACATCTTTATCCAAGCTGCTATATTTACATGCCTCGTAAACCTGTGGTGCTTAAGGCTTTCTGCAGCATTGCTTTGATTTCATTTGTGGTTTTATAATTATGGTTTTATTCTCAGGCATATTATTCTTGGAACGTCAGCTTTGTAATGTAATGGGAATGTCCAGGAACATCCTTTGTTCTCTCAGTAAAACTACTTACACACAAATGTATGAGTCGCACACGAGGCTTACAAAGGCCATTTCCTGAGTCTAGATTTTTTTTTAATGTAGGAAAGATTTTATTTTATTCTTGAATATTATTCATGCACCTCTACAGTAACAAAACATCTCTTAGTTTTTCACCATGAATTAATTTCATGGAATTGTGGCATGGTTTGAGTTGAAAGGGATTTTAAGAACTTAAAGACCTTAAAACTCATCTCATTCTAACCCTCTGCCATGGGCATTTCTTATTTGATGCTCGAAAATATCCTAAAAAATATCTTTTTGGAGAGGTAAATAGGAATCTTTTTGGTGGGAGTATTCAACCTATTTTGAAAACAAATGCATTTAAGTTTTCCTCTATTAAGCATAGACTGTTCCATGTCACATATGAAATATCCCAAGTTTCTTTTTCTGGAGAAGTTACAGGTTACTTTTACACAGAGGCACTACTAGAAATAGATGCACTGCTGTCTGACTGGTGGTTTCAGCTAAAGGATTGCTGGTCAAATCAGCCTCGTGATCTTCAGGTCCTCCTCCTGTTGTGTACTTTCAGGAAAGTAATTTTAAACCCTGTGATTTCTTTTGCCACGATTTGTTCTGCATAAACCACATCTTTGTGCAATTTAGCAGAGCTCTGAGATAGGGTGGGTTGGATTCATGGTGCAGAGGTCTGTACTGCAGAGCTACAGACAGTCTGACTGTCTTTAGTCCCCTGGGAAATTAAAGGAGAAAAGTGATGCTATCTGGGTTCAATACAGATAATCCTTAAATTCTTATCAAGTAAACTGCTCTAAATGTGACATTTCTTCTTAAAAATAGAAAATTCTTCATGCTAGCTGATTTGGAGATATTTTCACTGCAGAGGTCTATGGTATAGACAGCTGACACTGTTCCCATCCTCCATGGCTGAGAATCTCTTGCAGGTTTTTGTGCACATGATTATCAACACACATTTTTCATAATTCATTTATTACAATGACAGGGTCTTGTTAACTAAAAGAAATGAATTTTCTGTTTAGACAGATGTTAACCTCCAGGTGTGCAAGTTTTTCTACAAGGATAGCTGCATGAATTCACTTGGAATACAAACTGCATAGACTATTTAAGTAATATTTACATCATTGGATATACTGGATGAACAGGAAGATACATGACTGCACACAATCAATAGGAATGGAGCTCGAATTGTGGATATAGTTCATGGGATCAAAGCAAAACTCTATGTTCTTTGTTTGTGGTTTAAATACTGATGTCCAGCATGATGCTCTTGTCAGCCAAAAGGGTTAGCTCAAACATAATCACAGTTTGTTCATAAATTGTGCAATAAATCCACATGATCCAACAACCCACATGAGACATTCTTTACTTGTGTCAAACCATGACAGCCACCCTTGGCACCCAACTTGGGGCTCAGAGGGTTTGAGATAACAACAGATTTGATTCTAATATGCAAGACCAAATTTATCACTGTTATTGTTGTTTTAGCTCTTAATTGTTAGGCTGTGAAGTGGTATGAGACAGCAGGAGCTGCCACACAGCACATCAGAGGCACAGCAGCACCAAGCACCTCTCCAGAAGTATCCAAGAATGGCATAGACATAAAAGATTAATCACAAAAGTACATTCTCCTCTTGCATCTCCCATCTTCTTAGCATCTAACCTGACAACATTTATGACCTTGTTAATCTCCAGTCCTGCTCTTTGTCACCTCATTCTTAGCTAGATCCTACTTGGAGTCCTGCCTCCAGCTCTGGGATCCCCAGCATAGGAAGGACACAGACCTGTTGGAGCAGGTCTGGAGGATGCCATTGAGATGATCAGAGGGATGGAGCATCTCTGTTATGAAGAAAGGGTGGGAGAACAGGGATTATTCAGCCTGGAAAAGAAGAGGCTTGAGGTGACATAATTGCAGTCTTCCAGTATCTGAAGGGAGCTTCCAAGAATGTCTTGGGGTGACATTCATACAGGAATGTCTTGGGGAAAGACATTTACTAAGACCTGGGGTGAGAGGATGAAAGGGAATGCCTTCAAACTGACAGAGAGTAAATTTAGATCAGAGATTAAGAAGAAATTCTTCCCTGTGAGAGTGGTGATGCCCTGCCACAGATTACCCACAAAATCTGTGGCTGCCTCATCCCTAGAAATGTTCAAGGCCAGGATGGACAGGGCTTGGAGCAACCTGGGATGATGGCATGAAGATTTTTTGCTTTTTATTTTGTACCCCTTTCATTCCTTTTTGCAGCTTCTCTTCCTGATGCTTTTGCCTACATTCTTGGACTTGTTTGTTAGACTAGGAGACTAAATATTTCAGAAGATTTGTAAGTAGAAGTCAGTGTGCCCCAGACCCCAAAGTTCTCTCCAGAACACATTCTGTAAACTGAGATAGAACCATCCAGGGGAAGGTTCCTTGGGCAGGGGGGGCTCATTCGGTTCATTGGGGAATTTTGATAGATATGTTAATTAAAAAGACCTATAATGTGATACCAGATCTTTTTAGGGTGTGCATTTGCGGGTGCACTTCAGTACACCTGACCTGGACACGGTGCACCTAAGGATCCTTAAAATAAACACCAAGGTAAAATCCCTTTTTCCCCTTCTAACCATGTCTGACTCTTGATTTTAACACCAAAAAAAGGCATCAGGATAGAGGAAGATGTTCCTGCCCATGGCAGGGACGTTGGAAATCAATGAGATTTAAGGTCCCTTCCAACCCAGGTTGTTCTGTGATTTTATGATCTACAACATTGCATTAATGGCATCAGTTACATGACTGGGATGAGATGTACCTGACCAAAGGGAAACATTTCAGTAGGTCAGATATCTGTACCTTGAAATGGTGTATTTCTCTCTGTTTTCTATTAAGGAATCCCAGGGTAACTAAATTAGGTGTGATCGTGTGTATTGTAGATATCTTAAGATCAATAAAATAAGTTTCAACCTCAAGGTCTCATCACTTTTGTCAAAATTATGTCACATGTAGCCTTATTTTCCAAAAACATCTAGAGATTTTGAAAGCCTCCTCTGCTGAAAGCCAGTCTCTGACCATGGAGTACTGGAAGAGGTCACTTGGTGTGTTGCTCCTCTAAGAAAAATCAAATGTACCTCAGGCTGATGTTAATTTAATCTATTTTTTTAAATATGTAATTTTTGGCTGATGTTAATTTAATCTATTGTTTAAAATATGAAATGCTGAAGACTGAAAGCTTCCCAGGTTTTACTAAAAGAATTTTCTTAGCATCTAGGCACAACTGAGCTTTAGTGCCTAATCTCATAATCATAATATGAAGAAGAAAACTGAAGTTTTTGGTTTTTTACTCAAACCCAGTAATTTTTTGGTAATGATTGTCAAAATAAAAGAAAAAGCAGCATAATTTCATAACAGACCTATATTAACCATACTTTCCAGGGAAAAAAAAAATAGTCTTCATTTTAATCTTCTAATTAATATAACCGAAAAATACAAAATAAACCTTGAAACTCATAATGGAACTGGTTGTGGAGAATTATGGAAGTTCTAGTTTCTTTTCTGGATTAATGGACTCATTTTCAAAATCTCTAACATTTGTTCACTTCTAACTTTTTTTGACTGTTTCTGTGTTCTCTTTCTATTCTGTTGACACTCACGAATCAGCACCACTACAAAGATAAGTCATGGTATCACAGAATCCTTAGGGTTGGAAGTGACCTAAAAGATCATCCAATCTCAACCCCTTGCTATGGCCAGGGACAACTTTCCCTCCACCAGGTTGCTCCAAGCTCTGTCCAATCTGGCCTTGAACACTTCCAGGGATGGGGCAGATGCCCCCCTTGTGGAGGTGTCACTCTCTTACCTTGGAATAAGCCCAGAACACACAAAACCAGAGTCTTTTTCTTTCATCTCTGTGATAGACACCCAGATCCTCTGAGCTGCAAGGCCTCCTCCCCACCCCGCCAATGTCCCGAGGCAGGCACCGTGCCCGTGTTAGACACACCTCCCACTGCAAATGCATAATTTTCTCATCTGGGTCATATGAATAATAATAGAGACAGGTCTTTTTTTTCCATTTTTTTGTTGCTTTCAATGTGATGTTATTTCAGCATTAAATGGCTGAATTCACTGGAATTCGCAGAACTTTGTAACTCCTTGCAAACCAAACCATACTCCAGGGCCCTGCTGTAGCAGGTTTAAGAGCTGCCATTTGGCTTGGAGATTCTTGGTCCCCCTTGGTTCAGACTCAAGCTACAATTCCTATAAATCCCATGAATACAAGATAATTCCCCTCTCATGGCAATCTCATAAAATAAATTGCGTTATCTTTTTGTAAAATTTTCTTCCATAAATGACACATTTGACTATATTTTTATTTCCATGAAAAGGAAGGTGAATCCTCCACTTCTTTTTAGCTTGTCCTGAAATATTCATAACAAAGGAAGAAAACATGTTAAAACAGGAAACAGAAGACTCTAAAGAACAAGAAAATTGTCAACACTTTGGCCTTCACAAGCTCAGGAAAAGAGCTGATGCCTCACACTTTCATGGAAATGAAGATGTTAATGAGGAAACAGGGTAGGGAGTGAGAAAGAGAAACAAAGAATGTAGTTTCTGGGCCTGTATTTTGTAAATATTTGGACTCGTGCAAATTTGTTAATTGAGGCAATTGATTTTTGCCTGAAAATGGTCGCAATGTCTAATTCATTAAAGCCTAAAATAACATCCTTTGGGCTAAACGGGGTCATTTCATTTGTAACCTTTTAGTGATGTATTAACAATTTGGAAGCATTTCGGTGCATATCTTAAAAAGTGCCACATTAACAGGAATGGGCCTGGAGAAAGAAAAAAAAAGAAAGGAGTTACAAACACACACGCATGCAGGAGCACACACACACACACACACACACACACAGAGAACACATGGCCTCCAGCCCCTGTCCTTCCTCTCCTGCTGCATTTTAAGGTCTGTGTTTAATATTGCCAAGCCTACTTGAGTGATAAATGCAACTGTATAAAAATTACTTATTACAAGCTGTCATGTTGCCTCACTCACATCACAGGGCTAGAGGCACTGTACATAAAGCTCGAATCTCCACCTTGACAGCATCGGCAGCGCTTTAAAATAAAATGCTTTCAGTCATGAATACAAAACATAATTTACCTTTTCATAATACTTCAGTTTGGAAACACTTTGGAAAGCTCATGTTACCGTCAAACCTTTACCTGAGCTGTGCCAGCACCCAGTTAATTCCGAGTTGTCAATTTACTTCAGCACTGCTTTCCATCACTTAGCCTTTGAAGAAACATTAAGCTGTTCAAATTGCCATCCCCTTAATTTTTTTTTTTTTTTTAAAGTTATATTTATCCTCAGTTCTTTGGTGGTGAGTAGCTGACACAATAGGATTATTCCAAGCATTAAATTACAATTTGGGAGAGTGCCTGCTTGCTATGTTTCTTTTTCAGAACCCCCCTCAGTTTCCCTCAGTTTCTGTGTGTTCACAGAGTCAGAAAATATTCCTGACTCTCATTCCCTGCTTTCCCCCCACCTTTTCCATAGAGTCTGGTTACACAATTCCCCTTGAATTGCTCCTCCCTTCCAACGTCTGGCTGAGATCAGAGGTTTAATTTCTTGCTGTGGTAGCCCAGCCACCCCTTTTCTCCTGCGTTAATACTGTACTGATGCTTAAACACAAAAGCTCACTGTAAGCTGCGAATGTCAGCGAGATGGAAATTGGAAGTGAAGGTTCCAGGGAGACTGGCTGGGTAAGAAGTGATGCGTTGTGACTGTTTTTATAGTTGGTCATGATGCATACAGCATGTGAAGTTCCCATCTGTACTGGTGTCTGCCCACCAGCCACCCTGCCACATTCGCAAAAGTGGCTCCAGCACCGAGCGCAATCGGAACAGAGCTGCAGATGCCTCCCTTTAGCCCAAATTTCTTTTGACAATGTTCACATCCAGTTAGGGCCCAAAGTGCTTGTACTTGTCAGGAGGGATAAGGAGTGAGGAAAGTAGTCCCTTTTCAAAAGCGAAACACAATCGCCAAAGGAAATATTTTCTCTTCTTCCCCCCTCCTCTCCCTCTTCAGCTGCCCCCACCTTTGCAGTTCCCTGTCCTCCCCCTCCCTCCTCCAGAGATGCAATGTCCAAAAAAAGAAAAGAAAAAAAAAGAGAAAAAAAATAATTAGATTGGCATCTCTGGTACAGCTCTACAGAAATTGTCTTTTTATTTTTGTCCAGTGATTGGTGGAGGAAGGAAATACAACTGGGAGAGAGGCAGGGAGGGAAGATTTTGGATTTGACAGGGCTGACTACAACAGCCCACAGGAGACATATCGTGCCCACGAGCTCTGGGATTCAGCTACAGGGGGATTTGCTGTCCCCAGTGGGTTGCTTAGCTAGGTGGCAGGAATGGGTGCATTTCCTATTCTATTTGAAGCTATTTTGATTCCACCCATACAGATATCATTTGCCAGAAACAAAATCTATTTCCCTTCATATTCTTTTTTTTTTTTTTTTAATTTATTTTTTCTTGATTTCAGTTTATTAATGGATCACTTAGCAAATAATAAAGGCAATGATACTTTTGTTTATAACACAGAGTCAGAACTCAGATTTTTGGGTTCTAATGGCTGATGACAGGTCCATGATCTTCAGCTTACTCTGGCCACGGGTCTGTGTCTCAGTTTCCACAGCTGCAGAACAGTGAAATAATACAAAACTCTGTTGGTAAAGGGCTCTGAAGATGGGTTCCTCATCCTTTATTGGGTGGATGTCTGGTGACTGATGTGTTAGAGATCAGAGCAAGTTTCAGTAGACAAAGCCATATTACTACAAAGAATCACAGAAAAATGGAATGGTTTGGGTTGGAAGAAACCTTAAAAGTCATCCTGTTACAACACCTTCCATGGGCAGGGACACCTCCCACAGACTAGATTGCTCCAAGTCCAGTCCAACCTGGCCTTGAACACTTCCAGAGATGGGGAGGGCACAACTGGGCAACCTGTGCCAGGGTCTCACCACTTTTCTGAGTAAAAAATTTAATTCTAGCATCTAATCCAAACCTGTTTTCTTTCAGTTTGAAGCCGTTCCCTCCTGTTCTGTCACTCCAGGCCCTGTCCAAAGTCTCCCTCCAGCTCTCTTGGAGCCCCTTTAGGTACTGGAAGGCTGTAAGACTTTAATAAGTGTTCCTAAACAAGCAAATATTGACAGCTGTGACATTTCCACAGTACTCATCCTGCAAAGTTTCCTCACCCCAACCCAGTGCTCTCACCTCATGTAAAAGGAGCTTCACACACTAAATCCAGAGGACTTGCAGAGATCCAACCTATTCCTACTTCAGTAGAAGAAAGGTGTTAAGACAAAATCTCTCGTTCACATTAGAGTGAAGATGATTTCACAAAGGATCTTAATTTAGCACCTAAATAAATAACCTCACTATTTAAAAAAAAAATCTTATTTTAATTTGGAATACAAATGTACCTGACATGCTGTCCAGGTATCTCCACTTATCTTTTACAATCAATAAGAATTCAATAGCAATAAATACTAGATTTACAATATATATTATATATTGTGTATACTGTCTATAGAAAAGAAGGTAAACAGGATTATTAATTACTATTAATAAGTAATTATTAATCCTATGAAAATCATACTCATATTAGCTATTAATAAGTAGATTAATAGTTAATGTACTACTAATAATTATATTCCTATTGAAAATATCCTTACATTTTTAAACAGAGTAGTAAATTTGGATTTTTTCCATAGTTTGGTTTTGAGAAGAGCTAGAAATTTTGGGAAATTTAGGCATCTCAGCACCTTAAATATTTTCAGACTGTATTAATAATGTTCTCAGTTCTGGTGGGTGTAATCAGCAAACTGGCTGAATTGAGATTAAAAGACTGACAAAGTCAAGACTACTCTGGTTTCCATATTGGATTACAGCATCACATCAGAAAAAACCAAAATTTTATGGGAACCTTGGGCTGGATGATGGCTGAAGTCAGGATGATTTTGATTTTACTTTGCCTCTTGTCCAGGGCAGCTGCAGTGCAGCCTCTGGAATCTCTGGCATGTGGGGCAGCAAAGAACACATTCATGGGCACTGCATGTTCTGAAAAAACTTTCGAGCAAAGTAGGCTCATCTTGACTTTCATTCACTGCAGGTTCCTGAGGATTCAGTTGTGTTTTCCTGGCTCTTTGGGAGGAATTGCAGTCGCACAAGGCAGCTGAGAGATTACATCCAGGCTGTTGGCATGGTGTAGCAACATGACTGCAAACCTGGAAAACAGCCAGAGGGAATGAAAAAGGGGAGGAGTTCCCCCAACCATCCCAAGCGATCCAAAACAATCCCAAACAACTTAAATCCTCAAGCAACCCAAAACAATCTCAAGATCTGGATGACAATTATAAAAAGGGTAGTCCTGAAGCCCTGGATTTTGCTCCTGGAGGAGCTGGATGTGCTTTTCCTCCACAGTTTCTCTACCTCATATTGGATCTGACCCATGTAGCTGTTTCACAGTCCTAAAGAGGAGACAGAAAAGTTCAGGGAGGACAGAAATCCATAAATCCATATTTAATCTCAACATCAGCAGGGATCCTTAGCACAAACTTTTATTCTACTTTGCAGAAAAACCATCTGATGGGAGGGGTACAGCTAATTTTTTCCCCATGGGATTCAAAGGGAAATGAGACTGTAGAGCAGACAATGTGTGAACTGGCATGACACAAACAAACAGAAAAACAAACCAAAAATAAAAGGAGGCAAAAAAAAGGAGTTTAAGGGCGTTAGAATAACTGATATTTTACTTACAGTCTTAATGATAAACTAATAAGAGTTGAGTCACCTGATTGCAAAATTTAATGTACCCAAATGCCATTCAAAAATTTTTTTTGAGATAGTACAAAAGCAGCCCAGGCAAATCCATACCATCCTCACAAAACTATTATCATATGTGTTTCCTTCAGCAGGAGAACACTCATTATAATGTTGGAATTCCATTATGTGGAGCAGCTGGTGCAGTCAGCTCAGTCACTGGCATTTGGAAGAGCTTGAATAAGCAGATTTCCCTCTTCCTCTGCAGTTCTCTGAAGGAAGGGATTGATAGTGAGTGGAACTGGACAGGATCACATGGAAGTTCTCTGAGATCTTATATAAAACTGTAGTTTCCAAAAGAGAAATACTTAAGAACAATCCACTGTTTCTTACTCATAAATAAAGTTTTGAAAAGAGAGATGATCTTGTATTGAAATATTGAATTACAACTCAAATGGCTGCTTTCTAGACTCCCTCTGCAATCTCAGGGAAGTAATTTCAGCCCAGCTATCTTCAAGTTTGATATGTATTCTAAAATTATTTACTGAGCTTCCTACTATGGACAGTGAAGAAGGAAAGAACCATGGGGTGGTTCCACACACTTGCTGTGCCTGCAGGTGACACAGGACCAGGACACCTTCCCTGGCTCTGATGCCACTTGCCACTATCCAGTACTCCATACCTAAATCCTTCACCAGGACACCTTCCCTGGCTCTGATGCCACTTGCCACTATCCAGTACTCCATACCTAAATCCTTCTACTCTCTAAAAGGGAGACACTGCACCCAATCTGCATCTCAGAGTGTTAGAAGCCAGCTTCCATTTGGGACAGTGCTGGGTGCCTCAGGCTAAAGGCAAATCACTGGCCACTCCAGTAGCAAAAAAACCCCAAAAAACAAAAAACAAAAAACCAACCAACCAACCAACCAACCAACCAACCAACCAAAACAACAAAAAAGCTCCTATTATAAATGAATGGACATCAAGTAACTGCAAATGTTTCCAGACCCTTGAGCAGAAACAACAGTGAAATTTCACATTAGAACTATGTGAAAGCTCTTGTTTCTGCACAGCCAAGTGGGGCTTCACTTCTTTAAATTTTACTGGGAATTTTTAGGAGGAAATTAGAAGCTGATAACTACCAGGGAAGTTAGGAGGAAGAAAAATGAAAGCTATGTTTGCACAGGTTTGTGCAGTTGGAAATAGCTGAGTTTCACATGCCTCTGGCTCTTATGTTGGATTCCAGATACTGCAGTTTACTACTTTGTCTTTTGGCTTAAATTTAGTTGTAGGAACTTCTCCACTGACTGCAAAAAAAGAAAATACAAACCCTTCTTGTGACACAATCCAATTCTTTATTGTTTTTTAATTGCTTCCAGTGACATCCCTGTTGCTTTGGTGTGCCTGTTTAGGGAAGAAGAGTCCTCTGCTTTCTTGGTAGGCAGAGCTGAGGTTGTGTGTGACACAGGAGCAGAAGAGGGCAGAAAAAAACCGAAATGTGAAATTGCCTCCCAGTCCTGACCTGGAGGGACTGTCCAAAGAGTGGAAAAGTCCATGTGCAAAATATTCATCCATCTTCCCTGTGCAGTCTTTGAAGAGTGTCACCAGGAGTGCCCATCTGCACCAGCTGAGTGATGTGCACTTTATCTGCTTGGAATTGAGTCTAACAAGTCATTTTATGCAGCCTAGGACAGCAAATATATATCTGGTGAAAACAGAATTCAGCTTCTTATCCATCCCTGGAAGTATCCTCAAGGCCAGGTCAGACAGGACTTGGAGCAACCTGGTCTGTGGAAAATGTCCCTGCCCATGGCAGGAGGTTGGAATGAGATGAGCTTTAAGATGCCTTCCAACCCAAACCATTCTATGATTCTATATTCCGAGTCAGATTTAAGCCAGAAACCTAAACTAAAACACTTGCTATTTCATGATAAATTCCCTTCAAGTCAAACAAAACCATTACAATTCTCTTTGGTACTTTCTCTGCTTTTAGAACTATATTTTATTCTCATTCTGTGCCAATTTAGGTGTATTCTGGACTTCTGATATGAATCTATCAGTCAGACTTGTCATACTGTGTTGTTTTTCAGATCAAGGCTGCAAGTGGGAGGTTTTCCATTGACTGAACAAAAGGAAAAGTTGAACCTCCTTATGACACAACCCTTTCTTCCTTTTTCTTAACTTTTTTTGGCAGGAAAAAAACTCTTATGAGTGATATCTCTTGCTTAGCCCTGTCTTTGAATCAGGTTACTTCTTTGGCTGTACAGGCTGGCAGTGAGTTTCAGTCATTTCAGATGAAGTCTGCTTCTTCTCTGCCACTGAAGGCTCAGAGTATAAAACTGAAGTCTTTGAACTCAGTCTGACTATTCTCTTTCCCTTTTCTCATCTTGTAAAAGGGAATGAGAACAGTTTTTTTTGTGCACAAGTACCTTTATAATATTTCTGCGCCACCACACAACACTGCTGCTAATTGGAGATGAAGAAGGATAACCCAGTCTATATGTGGCTGTTGTTAATTGGCCTAACTGGTTGGAAAAATAATCTGATTACAGTACAGCAAATAGTAATTTTTTTGTTGTTTTTCTTGGTACTTTATATCTGTTTATGAAAACATCAGTACAATGAAGGAGAGAATGGTGGTGAGTCCCTGGCACAGGTTTCCCAGAGAAGCTGTGGCTTCCCCATCCCTGGAAGTGTTCAAGACTAGGTTGGATAGGCCTTGGAGCAGCCTGGGATAGAGGGAAGTGTCCCTTGGAATGAAGAACTTTTTGGTCCCTTCCAACTCAAACTGTTCTGTGATTCTGTGATTCTAAGATAATTTACAAAAATTTTTGTTTGTTTTGTTTTCAAAATGTTTCGCAGGTGTTGAAACTGTAAACTCAATTGTTTAAAACATATGGTTGTGGAAGATACTCTTGCCTTGACACCCAACGAGGTGCATTTCTGCATTTTGGAACAGAAAACCAAGAAAAGACTTTACACAAACTTCTGCTAATTTCCTATTTCCAGAGATGAATTCAGGGAATCTGAAAGAATTATTCTACCTTTATGAGACCTTTTTCTGAGCAATGGATAAATCAGTCACCAGTAGAATCTCAACATCCTCCTAGTTGTATTTGTTGGTATTGACAGCATGATTCAAGGCAGGGATGATACACAGAAAAGGGTTTTTTTAACACAATTTTAAACACTTTAATTTCTTAAAGCTTCTGGAACTCATATAAATTTCCTAGTTGGAAATGAAGGTTCATTTACTGAACCCCAGCCGGTCATCTCTGACCAAAACTAGGGGTGAATATCTCTGGGACAGCACAGCAACTGGGTGCATACAGAGAGCAAAAAATGCTCCTCCAACCTCCAGTGAGTTCTGCATTTGGACTGAACCAGCTTTGTAACTTTATTTTTAATAGCTTTCCATGAATTTCTCTTCCAGGAACTTCTTCAGTCAATGCCTGTAGGCTTTTAGGATCCAAAGCTCTCTGCATCAAAACTAAAGTATTCACTACTCAATTATATTCTGTGTGAAGAATCACCTCTGGAAGTAAAGCTATGCTGGTAAATTATGCAGTGGGTGGTTGGGAGTGCTTCTTTGTACACATGGAGCAATGCAACTCTCCACTGACTCTTGATTTATAGAGGATTATCACTTTCTCCACATGGATGGATCAATGACAGCCATGTCCCTTACTCTCTCCCTCCTGGTCTCCGTGCACAGTAAAAAATGAGGTG
This sequence comes from Lanius collurio, assembly GCA_020086605.1. Lineage (NCBI taxonomy): Eukaryota > Metazoa > Chordata > Aves > Passeriformes > Laniidae > Lanius > Lanius collurio. The sequence goes on along the minus strand of JACBWW010000001.1, from coordinate 22,467 downwards.
GGTAGATTGATCCAAACTGTGGATGCCTACCTGGATAATCCTGCTTGAATTTCTAATTTATCTGTGTTTCTCTCAAGAAACATGGATTCACATCTCTTCCTTCATAAAAAAGAGAAAGATATTTGTCAGGTGTGTGTCTCCAAACTTGTGTAGTGCAAAGATCTGTCTTTTGACTATAATTGGCTTTGAATGGGCTGCATCCACCAGATCCTAGGAGGCATTTGGGGCTGACATTCTCAGCATCTGTGTGTCTTTAAACCAATGTTTCCAGAACTCACTTTGCAGATTGAGGTGCTTACATTTCCTGTGCAACAACAGTTAATTCTGCTTGACTTCAGAAAACTTGAGAGAAGTTAAGTGCCTTAGGTAGGTACCCACTTAGTGGTAAAACACCTGAGCCAGGTGAGTGAAGTGGCTGGCATGAAACACCCTCTGTGCCTTGGTTTTGGGGAATTCAGAGAAAGATTTATCCAAGGTAAGAAACTTTCTTTTGGGCATAGGTCTCTAAGTCAAAATTTTGGGCTTGGATAGTGAGAGCAATATTTTCACAACTGCCAGGAGAGGAGCTGCCAACACTCATCTTTTACATAATGGTCCCGTGGTTAAAACATTGTCCTGGGAATCTCAGCAATTGGAGTAGCGAGGCAGTTTTAGCCTGAGAAAGGTTTAAATCTGCTCTTCCCATACCCCTGCAGCAGGCTTTAACCAGATATATCTAAACCATGTAGGGTGAAGAGAAGGAATCTTTCCCCTTTCTGTCTAACGCAGGCCATGGGTAACCGCATGCAGAGCCACAAGTAAAGCAGACCTGAAGAGACACATATTGTGGTTTATTGGGTAGGAGTCCCTGCCAGGAAGGGGGAAGGATGGATTCTGGGCTCTGTTTTTTCCTCACTGCTGGATATAGTTGGTATTCAGCATAAATTTGCTGAATGGTTAAGATAATCCAAGATGTTCTTTAGTGGTGAACCTTTCCTGAAGGAATAGGTGTACCTGGAGTAAGGTGTTCTGGTTGTTTAGAACAAGGGGACAATCTGGGAGTTGATATTTAGCCACCTAATCATAACATGCAGCAAAATGGTTCAAATCTACAACAAATCTACATTGAGGATTGCTGGTATTTCTCTGCAGAATAAAGAAGGCTCATGCACTCCTTAGAGCACCAAAATGAACCTGAAATGGCACAAAGATGTGGTCAGTCAAACTTTCATTCAGGTCTGAATCTCACCATTTGCAGGGAAGTTAAAGGTGAACAGAAAAAATTCCAATACCTGTGCACACTCAGTGCACACACTAATGCACACAAATATTAGATACGAATTGCTTATATCTACTTTTTCACAGCAGAACAGACTTTGTACACCATTTTGAAAAACTGAGGTAAAATAAAATATTGATTAATGATTAGCTTAATGAGCAGCATCTGTTCTTAAAGCATGGAGTGTTTGGAAGAAGAAGAGGCAATCAGGGAATTAAAGCTTCCAGGAGGCAACGTGTGTGACGAAGGACGAAGGTGTCTCTGCACAGGTGGCAAAGTCTTGCATGTCTTAGCTTTGCAGTGCTTCACTTCAGTGGCTTTTCTAATGCTCTTTTAATGTTTGTGTTCAAGCCTGGATGGGCACTTATGCATGTGCATGTGGGATAGAACAGGGTAGGCATAAATCAGTTTCTTTTCATTTCAGGCCATAAGAAACTATAAACACACAGGACTGTTGAAAAGGCTCACAATTTGTGTTCCAGAAATATTGTGGGACACATTTCCAACAAGAATTTTCTACAAATATTCAGAGGGATTGCTCTAATCTGCATCTATGGGAAAGGTCATGTGCCCATTGCCACAGTTATTAATTTTTTTTTTTTTTTTGTGGCTTTTATGTAAGAAAAAAATTGCTGTATGTGGACATAAAATCATTACCTTTCCCAGGTCTCCATTTCTGGAAGTAAATTGGATGGTAAAACATATTTTCCTTCTTTTGAAATGTAGTTTCCCTTGAAATACTACCAAAAGGATGAATCACTCCCTGTCAACTTCTGCTTTTCATTTGGTAAATAATCTAAATGGAATAAGAATTAGAAAAGTAGAAGGAAGTTGGACAATTTTGTCAGATATTGAACAAAATCAGGAGCCTAAAAAAGTTGAACATGGAAGCAACATATTTCATTACAAAGGAATTACGTCATTATTAAAAAGTCATTAAAATTAAAGATGGGCTTTGTAATCAACTTTTTGACCCAATGTCAATGAATACCAATAAAATTAAAAGGAATTTGGTAACAATTGAAACTAATGTGTGCTTTTGTATCATCTGGCACCATATTCACAACTGTGTCTCTCCAGGGTCTGCCATAACTGAGCACAACAAATGTAGGAAGGAAATGGAATGGAAAATAGATTTCAAAGTGCACTAAACCACATTTACAAATTCATCTGCTGCTTTTCTCAGTATTGCATTTTATATACGGTGGCAAAACTTTAACAGAAATTTGGTTTAAATCTATTGGGAAAAAATCTACTTACATATAGTTTGTTTAAACTGTAACTAGATAATTTGAGATTGATTTATTTTAAACTGATACATTACTATTACTATTATAGAAACTGTTAACAATTCCAATTGCAACAAACAGAATATTTTAACCTTTTTAGTTTTGTAATGAAAGGACAAATTTGGCATTAACTCCTGGCATTATTGATAATGATGATGATGATGATGATGAAATATGTTTTTGAGTTCCTTTTTTAATGGTATCAAAGAGCTGTGTCATGACTTACTCTTATGAAAAGAAAGACTTCACTGAAATGTCACAGAATCACAGACTGGAAGTCACCTCTGGAGATCATCTGCTCCAAGCTTCTTGTTCAAGTAGAGCCATTCAGAGCAAGTTACCAATGATCATGTGTAGAATAGTTTTTTAATATCTTTAAGGAGAGACACTCTAAAAGTTCCTTGTGCAAATTTGCTTTACTTTAAGAAATTTTTCCACTGTAAACATACTTTAACATTATGGGTTAAAATGTAACTAAGACAGCTGTAGCAGAAAAACTTGTGGATAAAGAGTCAAAATAAAATAGAATAAAAACATCCTTTAACTAACACAGCTACTCCATGGGGAGATGGAATTGTTCCATCTATATCAGGTAAAGAAGTTTTTAATTAATACACGATATGTGTCCTCTAACAAAGTTTGTCAGCACAGTCATACTATTTTAATTATGCTAAAGGCAGATGCAGCCACAATTGAAATCATAAAATCACAGAATCACAGAATGGTTTGGGTTAGAGGGGACATTAAAACTTAACTCATTCCACCCCCTTGCCATGGCCAGGAACACATTTCACTATCCCAGATGGGGACACAGAACCTGTTTGGTGGCACAAAAGCTCGAGGCATCAAGTGATGGATTTCCTCTGGTTATGTCACACGCTCAGGGGGATTTAGCAGCAGCAGAGAAACAGAGCTGCTCTGTTCTTAGTGCTGGCAGGACAGGTGACACAGCCACTGAAATGCTGTCATTTCTGTCACCAGCTGGCTCTGCAGGCACAGACAGAGAAAAAGCAAGGAATTAAAAGGCAGGGGATGGGATATTCCTTTCTGCAAGAGCCCTGCAGCCCTTCCCTGCCCCAGCCAAGGCTGAGAACATGCTGTGAAGGGTTTCTCCCTGCCCCATGAGTTTGTCTGTGTGGAGCCAAACTCACCCCGTGTGTGGGAGGGAACCTGGGCAGAGTGTGGGGTTGGAGCTTCTCTGGCAGGGCCAGATGGAAAGGGAACCTCTGTCCTCCTGGGGATTAGTTCCAGTTCATATTCCACCTGGTTTTGGCTATTTCAAACCCATCCCATTATTTTTCGCCTTGTAAATATGAACAAGAGAATCATAGAATCCGTCAAAGGATCATAAAAGAGTTTGGGTTGGAAGGGACCTTGGAGTTCCTCTTCTTACACCCCCTGCCATAGGCAGGGACACCTTCCACTATCCCAGGTTGCTCCAAGCCCCATCCAGCATGGCCTTGGACACTTCCAGGGATCCAGGGGCAGCCCCAGCTTCTCTGGGCAGCCTGTGCCAGGGCCTCACTACCCTTGTAGACAAAAAATATTCTAAACCAGCTGTAATTCCAGTGCCATATCTGCCAGCATTTTATCCAGTTTCTCAGCTTATATTCAAAATTGTGCAGTTAGAGATAAATTCAGTCAGTATAACTCTAGAAAATCTCCTTTCTCCTTTTTTTTCTCATCTGAATTTCAAATTCATCCGTGACCTATTTTTATACCAGTGGTTTCATACAGGTGATTTTTGTTCTCCAGCATACATCCAAACTATAGGATGAACATGATGATTGGAAAAACAGATCTGGAATACCCTGTGTAGGAGACTCAACTCCTTACCAACTCAATCTTGGTCAATCTGATTCCTGGGAAAAGAAGTCTCAGATGAACACTTTTTTACCAGTTAAAATACTAAAAAAAGCTATCACTGTCTGCTGCCTTGAAAACAAACTGACTGTAATAAATGGATATATTGTCCTGGAAATTAAGCCACCATTCACTGTCCTGAAATTAGGAAAACCATAATTTCTTAGTTCCAGGCAATGGAAAAACCAGCTGTTTTGGCATTGCTTCTGTAATATTGGCAAGCCTGTTTGCAAGTAGTTTGCACTCACCATCCATGAAAGTGTAAGGGAAACTGCAAACCATCTGTGTCTGGGGTGACTCTGAACCCTGTAGAACGTCTCTTCAGTGATGGGAGCCATTAGTCATTCCAGAAGTCTGTAAGAGAGGTGCTCTATCTGTGTGCAAGGTGAAAGTTTCCTCCAGTCATAGAATCATAGAATCATAGAATGGTTTGGGTTGGAAAGGACCTTAAAGCTCATCTCGTTCCATCCCACTGCCATCACCTTTCACCAGACCAGGTTTCTCCAAGCCCCATCCAACCTGGCCTTGAACACTCCAGGGATGAGAAAGACATAGTTGTTGAATGCACAGAGTAGAAGTTGTATATTTTGCTGTCACAGATATTTTAAAAACATGAAGGGAGGAGTCAATCCTGAAAATTACTCCTTAACCAGTTTTCTTGTATCCCAAAGCACATGCCAGTGTGCCTTCTGTTCCCACATGACATCTGCACTCAGTAAATCAGAAAGATCTCAACACTAATTTGTCTATCATTCTCTGTCACAATTGTCAGACTTAAAATAATTGTTTAAACTCCCATGGAAGAGTCTGAATAAGAAACAAGCTCGGTAACCGTGTATTTCTGTGTTTATTAGAACAAATTTCAGTTCTCTTTAGTAGAGTGAAAAGGCTACAAAGAACTGTCCATTGTGGGCCCTCATATTATAACAACTATTTTTCCAGGACTGCCTGGGTTGTGAATATTTTTGTACAAGCACAAAGAGATGCCATGATGAGAATTTGAGTTTGAGAAACCAGGACCTTAAGTTATTTTTTTAAAAATTGTGCAAAGGAGATCACCTGTTTGTAAACTAGCTACTGCTTGGGATTTTGTTTGGTGGCATTGTTTTTTCCTTCTAGCTTTTATTTAAATTATATTTAGGCAATTGAGTCGATGTTTTGCACAGACCAAACATCTGAGAGATTTCTTCTTTGAAGCCCTGGCAACAGTTTGTGGTGGAAACTTGGATCTTACCCCCTCTCCCCTGTGCCACAAACCTGCAGATGCCAAATCTGGCATTTGCATCCGTGACAAGTGTGCTGCCTTGCCAGCTTGTTTCACTGAAATTGGCTCCTGCTGGGAGGATCTGCTCACAAACTTGTTGTGCTGGCACCTGACCATTTCTGGGTACTATCTTTAACACGGCACATCTGTTGTAGGCACACAAACTCTTTAGCTGGCTCAAAGCACCACGTGATGGCCTGTCCTATTTTATGGAAGTTATCCAGCCTTGATGCCCTCTTGGGTACACAGCTCAGCAATTCCACAGTCTTGGTTACACTTGACAAGCCAGGCTGACATTAGCAATCTTGTCTCACATCCCCCCTTCCACGAGGAGTAATCACAGTTGCCTTCCTCATCCGTATGGCTAAAACACAAGGCTAAGTCATATGGTTGTCGAGTTGGAGACATATTGGGTCTGTTTGACAACTCCTTTTTTCAAGGCTCTCTAAATAGTGCAGAAAATTGTGCTGCAATTAATTTTGAAAATGCTAAGTGTTTATTAACTGTGAAAGCTCTGAAAGGAAAGCAAATATAAGTGGTTGTCAGGATTCCTACTATAATTTCCTGAAGAATGGAAGCAACAGTGGCAGGGAAAAATCTGTGAGAACCTATTGTTTCACCTTTGATTTTATCTAATTTGTGATTATGAGAATTTGTGTATATTGACCAGTTTCTATCCATTATTCTTTGGCAAGGTCTAGTAATTGAATAGCTTTGTACACTGCTTAATTTCTGTGGTGAGCTTGCCTCTTTATGCCTTGGAATATCTTAAACCATTTACAAATAACCTAAATATTCCTCAGCTGTGCAGCCCCACTTAAGCCAGTGCCAGTTGTTAGCTACTCACCAGAAGCAGAAGCAGAGAGAGAAATATTGCTCAAACCCCCTTTATGGTGTTAAGTCATTTATTGCCTCTGTCCCAAGAGACAGAGCACCGACCTGGGCAAAAATCAGCCAGGGTAAGAGAACGAGGCTTTGTGTCCTGTTGGTTTTGTCACAGAGGGGGAGAAATGGGATACCAGGGTGGAGCTGGGATAAAAAACCAACCAGATCAGAGCTCGGGCTGCTTGAACATTAGCCAAAGGGAATATCTCAGAGTCACATGCAGGGACCTGGCCGGGGGGGCAACAGCAAGGGGCCTTGATGGCAAGGATTATCGATGTTGAAATTACTCCTGTTTCTTTGACAAGACTCAAAGTACTCAGCTCTAGAGGAGACAGCAATAATATTCATGGATTTCAATCAGACCAAGGCCAAGTGGAAAGATGAGGGAAAATGACTTCATTAATGCTGCAGAAACCTCTAACCCTGTGGCACAAGAACAGCCAGAGAGCTGTCTAAACCATGTCCTATGCCTGTGCTCCATTGAGATCCTGCCATTCAAATATATATGTTGAATATTTCAGTATTTACTAATTTTGTAAAGCCTGAAAGGGAAGGAATAAAACCACAAGATAATAACAAAATTGTAGAATCACAGAACGATTTGGGTTGGAAGGCGCCTGAAAGATCATCTTTTTCCAATCCCCTGGCATGGGCAGGGACACCTTCCATTATCCCAGGTTGCTCAGACCCCCATCCAGCCTGGCCTTGAACACTTCCAGGGATGGGGCAGGGGCAGCCACAGGGCAACCCATGCCAGGGCCTCACCACTCTCACAGACAAGAATTTTTTCCTAATACCCAATCTAAACCTACTGTCTTTCAGTGTGAAGCCATTGCCCCTTACCCTGTCACTCCAGGCCCTTGTAAAAAGTCTCTCTCCACCTTTCCTGTAGGCTCCCTTCAGGTACTGCAAGGCCACAATTAGGTCACTCCAGAGACTTCTCCAGGCTGAAAAATCCCAATTGTCTCAGCCTTTCCTCATAGCAGAAGTTCTCTATCCCCCTAATCATCTTTGTGGCCTCCTCTGGACTCTCTCCAATAGGTCCTTCCTGTGCTGGGGAGGACATTTTATTATAATAACACCATAACATAATGTTTTATATATATAAATACATAAAGTCACATGTTTATACATATGCACACATGCTGATATCTGTGCCCACCCTTCATTTCCTGTGAATCTACATAATTATATGTCAGGTCACATATACTTATACGTATAAATATGGGGAGTGTTTAGACAGTGAAAAAACAGTATAAATAAAATGTTATTATTACCATTCCTGTACCTATAGCCACTTCTTTCTACCCAGCCTTATAAAGCTTTCCTCTCCTCTGCCTTAATGGATTTATTCCAGCTCTCCAAATTCCTGTACTACTTCTTACTATTTATTACTTATTAAAAAATAATCTAACCATATAAAAATCTCTTCTCCCTTCTGTATGTGGATTTCCACCTCTGTGCAAGCCCTTGGAGAGCAAAATTGAGTCCTGAAACAGTCCTAAACATGCCAAAATCTTTACAATCAATTATCTGTCAGCCCTTCAGGGGAAGAGAGGGGAGAGTCACAGGGTCGTTTGTTTTTTTTTTTCTTGAGATCCTTTGCACTTGCTTCTGATCTATGAAGAATCCAGTCTATTAAATTTAAAAGTTGGGTTATTTTTATATTACTAAAAGCTGTCCTTGGCCCAGTTTTTCTTCTTTGGTCCTCTCCACACAGTGTATAAAAAAAATCATGCCATGTGTTTCCAGTGCAAGGATGTTGGAGGAAACGCATTACAAAAATTAATTCTGATTAACTTGTGTTTTTGTATTTCTTTGCTTGCTTTTCCTTAAATATTAACATGGAATATTTCTAACGTCTTGATATTGCAAGGAATGTGATAAGGAAGTCCTGGATTACATTTTCTGAGAAATATCCATCACTGGTGGTTTTTGAATGCAGATTATATAAGTAGCTTTCAAAAGGGTTTGGATATAGCTGACCCTGCATCTTGGTCTCCTATTAAGGAACACAGCAGAGGATTTCACGCAGTTCTATTCAGCTTAATTTCCTAATGACTCCACTCCTCCAGGTAAAATGGTGGGTGAGACACAACATTGAATTCGGTTTCCATTGTAATTTCTCACTTCATCATGGGTTTGCCTCTCCTGGTTTATCTGATACAGTTTGGAAAACACCTTGAAGAAAAACATTGTGATCATGTGGCATCTCAGCACATGTAGCAAAAATAGGTCTTGTATAAAATGTGTCTTAATAAACTGTTCAACAGCCATTATTTACACTTCATTCCTGCCTTAGAAGAAAACCAGAGCACCTACATTACATGCAAGGGCAAACAAGTATTCTGAAAGTATGATTTGGATCAAGTAATGTAATTTTATGGAAAGCATACTAAAATCATAAGTCGTTCAGATTTAGCTTGGTGAGCTCTGAAGCGACATCTTCATCTACAAGGTGTTATTGACCTGGTTGTTTTCCCATCACGGTTTGAGTCAACAGACCTGTATTCATCTCACTCAACATGAATGACTTATTCAAGATCTCTGTGGCAACAGGGGCTGCTTCTGGAGTCAATACAAAGGGACAAGTGCATTCATGGAATGGCTCAGATCTTGGTAGGTTGGCTGAGTCTCCTGAGATGCTTCTCTCTTTCTTCCCTGGCTGGATAACACTTCCACACTAGCTCAGGCACCTTAGGTCATGCAGGAAAAATCTGGGCCCCAATTCCTGTAAAAGGAATAAGATTCAGATCTACAGGGGACTGTGTTGATGACACTGTGAAATGTAATTCCACCTCTATGTCCATCTACACTTTAGGCAAGGAAGACCTTTTAGGATGGACTTTTCAAGGATCGCCTCCAGCTGTGTCACTGCCCAGCTGTGATGGTGTTATAAAAGGAAAAGGGATATTGACAACTTAGTGTGAGGAAACACGGCCTCAGAACGTTTCTTTCCTTAGTGTTCTTTATCATGGCACTCCTCACCTTTCTCAGTCCAATGGCAAAAGCTCCCAAACTACACATGAAATACCTTCGTGCACAAGCTGTGACACAGCATGGAAAGATCAAAGGCTGATGTGTGACTGCTCATCTCTGCAACTTTTGAAAAAAAAAATCCAGGTGCAGAAAATATTCTTAACCCTTTCTTCAGCTTGATTGTTAAAGAGGAAAGATTTAACTTGTTTTTGCATTGATTTAACTCAGAAATTCTGTGGATTGTGTGTGAGAAAGTTTAAGGGGAAATGAATTGGTAGTCAGTATATTTCTTTTACTTTTTTAAAAAAATGCTAAAAGAAGCAGTAAGAAACAAGAGGATAAATAGTGAATATCAGGCAAATCAACCTCAAGCTAGTCCAATCAGACAATCACAGAATCACGGCATGGTTTGGGACTTTAAAGATCATCTCCCAACTGCCTTGCCATGGGCAATGACACCTTCCACTAAACCAGGTTGCCCTAGAGGTTGATCTGGATTTGTTATAAAGCATGAAGAGGAATTTAACAGCCTTGCTTTGCTATCTTTTCTGCATACCATAGTGTGTGTCAAAGGTATGTTGGGACAGGAATGTGGTGGAACTGGAGAGAAGCAGCAGCATTGCAAAACATCTGTCAGCCAATTTCAGCCAAAATTTGACAGATGGGGTACAGATTGCAAGGATGTTATAGACTTGGAGTTTTGTAAAATGGCATGGCCAGACAGAGGGAAGACTTACCATTAGTGGCCTGTCTGTAGAGTAGACTTGATACAATCTAAGTCATTATCGATACCAGATAATCATCAAAAGAAAGAGAATCTCTGAATTTTACAACTATTCACAAGCCTGAGTTAGATCTTCCACCTTTTTGGACATGAAAAAAAAAAAAGTTGGAAACACAAACCAATTTCCAACCTGGCTTCATTCGTCCCACTGCTCAAAAATAACTGATTTTTTTTTTTTTTCATTTTTTGAGGCCTTTTTCTTGTGCCCCATTGGTTTATTCTATGTCTTTTTTTGTCAGAATAGGATTTGGACCTCCATTATCCCCTTTCATCTAAGAATATTCTATCATCCTTTGATTTCATTAGCACTATTTGTCTTCATTTATCTTGCAGACAAGTAAGAGGACCTAAGTAGTAAGAGTTGAAATGGGCCAAAGAAATTAATACTGTTAGATTAGATTGTAGGTATGAAAGAGAAAATACTGAAAAAAAAAAAAAAAAAGGTGAAATGATTTGCCAAAGTGTCACGCAGGAAAGCAGCAGTAGAGATCGGTAAAAAGACATATTTTTTCCCTCCAACCCAAGATAAGAGATATGAAATCACCTTTGCTTTCGAATGCTGGAACAGCAGAAAGAAATTACACTGGACTGTAGGTCAAACCTTCAATTTGGGACACAGGAATCTTTCCAAATACAGAAAAAAAAGGACAAAACCAGGTCCTAAATATTAAGTACAAACAAAGCCGATCTTAGGTTGTTACCTTGAAATAGAAACCTGGGAATCCTGAATGCCAACGCTCTGCACAGTTATAGCTGTGATATAACTGTGTCTAAAGAACAGTTCCCCCCACCTTCTATTTAAAATTATCTGCTTCTTTATCCTGTACTTGTGGTTTTGGTTTTGTACTCACAGAAAGACTGTGCAAGCCAATTGGTGGGAATTTATCATTTCTGCTAAACCAGCACTTTTCTTTTTCTTTAACACTAATAACTCAGGCCCTGTGTCTCTCATTTCATAACCCAAAGGTATGGAAGCCCTACTTGCATTATGCTCCGTCAGCTGTGTTACAAAAATACAGATTTAAAGCTCTAGTTTTCCCTCTTCTGCATGTTTCCAACAATGTCTGGGTAAGAGCTGCGACATGTGCCCTTCTGTGTTTAAAATTCTCTCTCCTCAAGAAAATATGTGTTCCTTCAAGAGCAGATAAGCTCAAGGAAAAAAAGATTGTGGTAATAAAGAAGAAAGGCTGAAGCTCTCAGTTTGCAGTGGTTCTGTGGGACCATAATCTGAAAAAGTAGCATTTGCTTTCTCTTTTCTTGAAAAAAAGGTCATTGCTCCATCGCTCACTGCTGCAGGATGGCAGAAAAGGGATTTAAGAAGAGTTGTCTTATCAGAGTTGTGAGGATGAAAGGGCAGGACAAAAAGTTGATTTTGCAAGTCCACCATTTCCTGTCTCTGTTCTCCATGTGCTCATTGGGCAAAGGGGCTTTTTCCTGGAGGTGTCTAACACCACAGGAGTCTACCACTGAAAAAATGATAGGAAAGGACATTTTGGGAATAAAATATAGACAGCAAGAGAAATCTTAATTAGTTCAGTTTATGGTTTATTTCTTGTACCAGGGATATAAACTCAGGGTGAAAAAAAAAGAAAATCAGAAAAGAAAATAAAAGGAAGAATTAGTTCATTTCACACTAATCCTTATCTAAAAGGGAGAGGGAAAATGTTACCTTTCTCATATCACAGTAATGCTTTGCTAGTCAGGTACCTCCCCAACATGTAGGGTTTCTTGCATCCAAATGTGTTTTTCCTTTCTTTTGATGGAGATCCTCTTAGAAATAACATTAAGAGCAAGGAAATTCAGTCATTATTCCTTGTATCCACTGGCAACTCTACACACCAAAATTTACCACTTGATGTTGGGAGAGGGACTCCTTCCCATCACCTACCAATTCAAAATCATAGAATCATAGATTATCCTGGGTTATATCCAGAGAATATCCATAGAATAACCATAAGGATCATGGAAGGGCAACTCCTGGCCCTGCACAGGAGCACCTAAAAGGTCCCTTCCAAGTACAGTGACAAGGACCATTATGAGTCACTTTTTTCTCTTCCAAACTACATATCTTCCTTAGGGTAAAAATCACAGTTATTTAATATTTGTAAATTATATAAAAAAAAAAAACAAAAAACCAAACCACTTTAATAAATATATTTTAGTCTTTAAACACAAACCAAGTGTGTCTATACCATGTTTGTTGCCAGGTGGTTTTTGGCTGTAAAAGGTGTCAGTAGCTGATGGCCACAGCTTGAGAACTGATAGGGATAAAGAAAGAACATCTGATTTGGGGTGGAGAACAAGGGAATACAGGGAAAAAAAAAAAACAAACAAAACAAAAAAAAAAAAACAAAACAAAAAAACAAAACAAAACAAAACAAAAAAAAAAACAAAAAAACCCAAAAAACCCCCAAAAAAACCCCCCAAAAAACACACGGAGAATTTAGTGAAAAAGTAAGAGAGCAGTATTATTAAACCTCATGTCAGACTGTTGAAGTGTCTACTGAAAACCATTAGATGCTCCATTCTTGAATTCCTTTTCACTGACTTGGTCAAAACCATTCGGGGCATAGGACAAGAGAAATTCTTCCACTGACCTTTGGACTAGAAGAAGTTGCCCTCCCTCAGCAGCATCTCCTGCCTCTGTGCTCAAACATCTTGGAGGAGAGCAGCTGAGAGCCTAAATATTTGTGTTTTCTTACTGAGATAGTTAATTCTCCAAGTAGCACTTGCCATGAAGAGAAATCATTTGTGCATTTCACTGATTTTTCTCAGATTAACCCTATCCACCATTTGCCCCCTGAAGTCAGTATAATATGACATCTCCCGAAAATATATAATCATTATAGAGTCTTTGATTTGACACTTTTGGAGAAAAAAATTGTAAATAAAAATAGTTTCTCTTACTACCATAGGTGCCTTTGAAACATAAATTAGAATTTCTTGTCCTAATTTGCCATTGACAAGTCTTAGAGGCAGAGTTAAGACAAAATTCTTGAGCCAGCAAACTTGCTTCTACAAGTACAAAGGAATTTAAAGAGTGGCCTCGGGAAGAAATGGATGTAGCTGTCAGTCTCATGAAAGAATTTAGAAACAGAATGCAATGCTTTGTCAAATGGTGGGATTCAAATGTAGCAGCATGTCATTGACCCTGGTGCTCAGCAACACATATTTCAAATCCCTGAAGATTAATAGGGAAGATGGTTACAGCTCTCACAACAGCTGCTGGAAAGTGTTCCTATCTCACATTTTAATTACATGTATTTATACAGTAAAAAAAGTCCTAAATGCAATATAGCCTGTAGTATGCAACAATTTTGAACATTTATGAGATTCAGGCAATTAAGAGTCTAAACTTTCAAATGTTTCCAGATGGCACACTGATTAACAATTGTGTGAATTTAATATTTGTTTAAATGCGCTGCTCTGTAAAATATTTCTTAATAGTATATGAATGCATTGCAATGAATCCAGGCACAACTTCTCTTCAAGCATAACTTGCCTCATTGCCTGAAGAAGTGGAAATCTCATTAGCTGATTATATAGACCAAAAGCAGTAGCAGAGCAGTAGTAAGAGATAAAAAAGATTAAAAAGAAACCAAGCTATTTCTTAACTTATGAACGGTTTTTCTCTTTACACGCGGGTCCAAGTGACAGTTTTCAGTCAAGCCACTTACAAGCCTCAGTTCTTGCAAGTGAACCTGCAAGTGAGGACATTTCCTTGGGGCTACCAGCACTCTGGGTATTGACATGAGTTGCAGGAATTCTTGGACTCAATGGTCTTAGAGACCTTTTCCATTGCTAATGATTCTAAGATTCTATGGATAAGTTTGCTTTAAAGAAATTACTTAAACTTTGGTTCTTTCAAGGAGTTTAAACTACTTAGATTCCTAACATAATCTGTCCTTGGTATTTCCAAACCTTCCTTGTTTGTACTATTTTTAATATGGAAAACTTGAGTCAATATAATCCCTCACCCTCCACCAAAATATTTATTTTTGTAGGTGAAATTTATTCTAGAGGGGAGAGATCTTGTGATGATGCTGGCAATCAGAATCACAGAGTGGTTTGGGTTGGAAAGCACCTTAAAGATCATCTCACCCCACCCCCTGCCATGGGCAGGAGCACCTTCCACTATCCCAAGTTGCTCTAAGCCCATCCAGCCTGGCCTTGAACACTTCCAGGGATCCAGGGGCAGCCACAGTTCTCTAGGCATAGCTATAGCCATATATCTAGAGTTTGCAGAGATTTTTGTAGACGTTTATGTTCTAGTTAGTTTAAGTATTTGAATCTGATTCTACAATCAGAATGAAAAGGAACAGCCTGAAAAGACAGTATCTGAAGCCTTATAAACCTTCTACTCTGAAACTTAAAAATGGAAAAACCTGGAACTATCTATAATCTTAAAAAATATGGCTTCTGCCACATTCAGGGGAAACCATTCACCATTTTGTGCAATACTTGTAATACAGGCAAGTCTCAGGAAACAAGATTTATTTCACCTGTCTCATGAGCTCTGTAAGCTCTGCATCCAGAACTGAGCATTTCAGTAACTTCCTTTGATAGTCAATGCAGAAAAACACATGCCTACCAAGTCAGACTCTGCCTAACTTTTGGACCCCAGGAGCAGATGAACAGCTCTCTGAAAACACCTCTTGTTCTCTCCTGTGTGTGAAAGGAGCCTAGTCTACTCAGCTAGATGTAAGTGCCTAAGTTTGCTTAAAGTACATAAGATAAATCCCTATAATAATGGATACAGTTTACTCTGAATTTCAAAACAAAAGTTGCAATTTAAAAATCTAAGTCTTTTTGTAGATGAGGATCTGCAGTGACTAGAAAAAAAAACATGTAAACATCCATATTTTGGCAGAAATTATCTAGTTTTCATACCTGACTTTCGATCATTATGAAGCTTTTTCACAGAGTTTCTTTCTGAGGTACATTATAAATTTTTAGTTATGCCTTTTCCCTTTCCCTTTTTTCCCCTCCCTTCCTTCTTTCCCCTTGGGTTATTTGAGCAGTTTGCAAGGATGGCGACATCCACATTGGAGCAGGTTCCTACATTCCATATAAACTTGGGGTTTTGTAATTAAGCAAAGAAAGAACATTCATCTCTAAATCTGAAAAGGAAACAGAATGAAACCTTAAAAATTAAAATAGCAAACTGAAATAGTATGAGATTGTTTTAATAGATCCAGGAGAAACAACAAATTTACCCCTAGGCTCTGGTTCCTGAACACCTGTAAAGGAAATTTATGTAGCAAATTATGTGGTAAATTGGGTGCAATTTTAAGGACTGCTCAGAAGCAAGAACAATCTCTTAATTTGCTTCCACATGGGAAAAATACACAATTAGAAAAAGTATGAGGAGCAGCCAAAGGAAGACAAACCATGAACGATGATTGGAAGAAAGAGCGCTGTGTTTTCCTTTTGTGCAACAGGATGGACTTGAGAATAGTTAATTAATTTAGAGCAGAGAGCCTGGACATTATATTTGGATTTCCTATTTACCTGGCACCTTGGATAAGCCACTAGGTTTTCCTGTTTTCTCTTCCACTGCCTGCTTGGGTTGTAAACACAATGGATGGAGATGAGATTTTCTTTTTCCGTGTCTTTGACCAGTCTTGCACAACAGTGCAACTGGTGAAAATACCTGACATACCTATAATTCCATTTAGTCTGCTCTGTTTTGTGGAAGAATTGAACTCTTGAAAATTAATTTGCTTTCTCCTTGGCTGAGATTACATTTAGTTTAAAAAAAATTTAAATAAAATTACCTCCATTGGTCATTGCATCATTGTGTTGAGACAGTTATAAAAATGAGGTAGGAATTTTTACCTTTTCTATTATTTTTCTACAAATGGTGCATCTGCTTTTAACACCTATTTTTCAAACTGTCACTGGGTACTGATTTTGTTTCTCTCATTGTTATGACAGAAGTGAGAGGGATTTTTTTTCAGCAGAAATCATGAAGACAAAATTTTAAAAACAGTTTTAACTTGTCCAGAGTAGGTAGTGAAGGAAGAAGGGGAGAATGAACAAGATACTCTTCTTCCCCTCAGAAGCAAATGCAACTGGTCCACTGGACAGTGGAAAACCTGTTCTGAGTACAGCCTCCTATATAATTATCATAACTTCATTGAATCCTGTTAAAATACCTTGTTTTTTACAAAAATCATATTAAGATTGTACTACTGAAAGAAAGAAGGACCACAAATATATCTATTGCTATGCAGCCAGACAGTACTGCTAATCTCAGGGAAAAAAAAATCCATAAAGTTATTTCCAGGAAGAAACAAACACTTTTTCAATGTAGCAATGTAATTAGCATAGGCTTCCATATCTGAATTCTAATGAATTCACTCTTATTTTTCAGTGTTTTATCACCACTCCCTATTCCAGATCCTTCATGTGATATATTAGTCTGTTTGGATTTGATAGGCAATAAAAACAGACCAGTCAGTCTGTTAGCTCTATAACCCTCTTGCATTTGAGAAATAATATAAATAGCATCAAGACAGAGGGAGAAATCAATGTGTCAATTATTTATATAGAAAAAAAGTCTACCTAGTAAAATGAAATTGCTTAGTTCCTAAAGGGCAGAGATGAACTTTTTTGGCTGCTTATGCAGAAATGTTATAAATATTTAAATGTAAATAATAAAATCTTTACATGCATAAATAAACATGAGATTGATATTACACACACTAGAGCAGCAAAATATGACAACTGCTGCTTCTTCAGGAAAATGGATATTTCCTCTGACTGAATTGAGAATAAACTCAAAGCTAATAAGATACCTCACACACACTTTGAATCCACAGTACTTTCAAGCAAAAATTTCCCTGGGTTGATCTTCTTTTAGAAGAGGTCTGAAGACCACTCTGGAACAAACATTTAGGATGAAACAGAACATAGATGGTGATTTCTTTAAATACAGGATGCTTGGCTCAGTGAGGCTGTAGAGGAATGAATTTTAGGAGTTGGTGATATTAAGGTTATCAGCTATTTTGTCTTTTGTTGTAGTCCTTATGACTGTAAGAAGGAAGAGGTTGACCAGGCTGAAGGTCTGCTGCCCTCTGCTTTAAACCTTGGTGAATCAGTTCAGGGTCACCTCGTTGTACGAGGCACATCTCAGCAGGATGGTCCAAGTCCATCTGGCCTATTTTAACAAGAGGTTTGGTTTTGAAATTTTGGGTTTATGTATATGATTTTCTGGAGAAGTCTCAGGCAGGGCCTCATTGCTCTTTACAGCTACCTCAAAGGAGGTTGTGGAGAGGTGGAAGTCAGTCCCTTCTGCCATCTCTCAAGAGAAGAGAGGAGAGAAAGCAGTCCTAAATTGTACATGTGGAAGTTCAGATTAAATGTTAGAAATAAATTTTTTATTGAAAGTGAAATGTCTCATTAAGCTTTGAAGAATTGGAATAAGATGCCCAGAGAGGTGGTGGAGTCAACAACTCTGGAAAGTGTTTAAGAGGCATTTGGATGTGGCACCCAGGGATGTGGTTTAGGGGTGATTATGGTGGTGGTGGTGGTGGGTTGACAGTTGGACCAGTTGATCTTGAAATTCTCCTCCAACCTTGACGATTCTCCTGTTCTGTGATTCTGTAATTTAATAAAACAAGTTATGGATCAGTTAGAGGTCAGTTCCATCCTGCAGGTAAGGAGCCTGACTTGTAGACACATGTCTAACTTCTCTTTCCTGCCAGACAGTGCCCAAACTTCCTGCTTGGAGCAGTCCACAGAATGTGCAAATCCCTTGGATCATGCCCAGGCAAACTCTAGAAGAATGTTAGCCAGTGTAAGCCAAAACCATCCAGGAAGCATGTGAATTATTTCATATTCTGGATAACTAGGGGATGGAGGTTGAGAACAGGCTCTGGCTTTGATTTATTTGTGGCTGTAGACACAGCCTTTGTTCCCAGTAGAGAGTTATGAGGTCTGAAGCACTCCATGTTTACAAAAATACTCTAGAGACAGAGTCTAAGACTACAGGAAAATCTATGATTAGCCTCTTTTCCCCACAGATGCATTTAAGTAATTTCCCTTTGCTAACATGAACTTATTTTGTGATGTATAACTGTTCTAGACTCCTAAGCCAAGTAACCATCTGTAACATTTTGCCGACTGTGCACGACTGTAAATACACAGAATATAAATATTTCTGTTCTGCTAAGTATGTAAATTCAGGATTACCATTGAATATTAAAGATAACACCAGCCACAAAACCAAAATAAAAGCCTTAAACGTCTTGATATCACATCTCTGCCCTTGCTGTTATTTGAACAGCAGAGTTCAAACCCTAAACCACCTGCCCAAGTGAGAAATGGAAAATGTTCAGGACTGCTGAGCACTCCACAGATTTCCACGGTGGCTTGGCAAAGAGCTGGTTAACAGAGGTGTTTAATTCCAACACACCAGGGATCCCATGGCATCCAACACTCCTTAGACTCCCACCTGTGCACTGGACTTATGGCAGCAGACCAGGCTGGGAAAACAGGTCCATTGCAATGCTTGTAGGTTCCTAAACTGCTCTGGGGCTTTCCCAGCTTAGTGGGACCAAACAGGATCATTTTAAAAAAGCCACAGGGACACAGCACACGAGCACAAATTTAAAGCTAGATCAGGAAATTCTCTGAAATTACACTGTTTGGAGTTGGAAGGCAGCTCATGAGCAGTTTGGATCATGACATCTTGTTGAGAATTTCTGTCCAGAAGCCTAAGGAATGAGAGAATCAGCTTGGAAAAATCAAAGGAAAGCTGCCTGGAAAATTTCCAGTGCAAATATTTTTTCCATCTGAAAATGCTGAGCAATTGCACACAGAACGTGTGGCGGAAATATTCTAATTTAAATCCATTCTAGTATACCCAAAATACACAAGTAAGGAATGGAATGTCCTGGTAAACTCAAAATACTCAATTTCAAGCTTTTTTGAGATACTCTGATTTTCTATTTTTAAAAACTGTAGATAAGTAGAAGTTTGTTCTAAGTTTAACTACGATCCTTCAGGGTTACTAAAAAAACCATTTTTTTCTATATGAGTCCATTTTCCTGTCATAAAAATGGTTCACTTTTTTTTTTAAATGACATTCAAAGAAAATTTAAAATCTATTTCCTCTTAAGTCTGCACACCCACCTGAATGGGTGCAACTTTCTAGTAGGGGAAACAAGAGTGTCTGACTAAATATATTAATGCAGCATAGGAACCTGGCTACTTGTAGGTTCCAATTTCAGTTTAGAAATAGAAACTCTACACAGCCACACACAAAAAGCAGATACTGAAACTGGATTGGTTCCAAGGTGCCTTGCACAGTTATGAAAATCTTAGTCACAACACAGGACTCATTGCCTTGGTTCCTCCAACAAAAATAATAGTATTCACAAAAATAATTTATAACTGTGCGTTTTCAGGGTAAATAGACCAGCACAGTGTCAATATGATGTCAGCAAAAAGCCTCAAGTTGCAGCAGGCATGAAGGATAGGAAGATGAGGGAGATAAACCACACAGACTGAGGCAAGCTGCAGTCCATGGAGGGAATCCATGCAGGAGCAGGATTTCTGTCAGGAGCTGTGACCTATGGGGGAACCAAGGAGGAGTGGTCTGATCCTGAAAGACTCTCTGATCCTGAAGGGTGAATGGAAAAAGAGCCATGCTGGAGTAATTCCTGAAAACTTGCAGATTTGAGAAGGGTATACATTGGAGAAGTTTGGGAAAGGCTGCATCCCTTGGGAGGGATCTGATACTGGAGCAGGGAAACAGCCTGAGAAGGAGGGACAAGTGTTATGAAGTGACCCCAATCCCCATTCCCTCTGTGGTTTTTGTGAGAGAGAAGGCAAAAGAGTCAGGAGTCTTCACTCAGGAAGAAGTGGAGAAGTGGTGGAAGAGTTTTTTAGATTTGTTTTTACTTGTCACTATCCCACTCTGTAATTAATTGGCAAAGAATTAAATTAATTATCCCCAGGATGAGTCTGGTTTACACATCAGCTGGGACTGGTGAGTGATCTCCCCGCCCTTAACGTAGCTCATGAGCCTTTCCATTTCAGTTTCTCTCCCTGTTCTGCTGAGGAGAGGGAGTGCTGGAATATCTTGGTGGACATCTGGTGAGAAGCAAATTTTCAGCCCCCGTGGTGAACTAAATTTGGGTTAAGTTAGTCCCATTAATATCTCCAGGGGGGTTCAATCTCACTTAACTTCAGAGGCTTAACCAGGCTGACAATGCAAATGTTCATATCTGAGCCAGTGACCTCAGTTTCTCTTATTGTTGGCAGGGAAGCAGAACTTGTTGAGAGGGATGAGTGGGCATTCAGAGGCAGATTTCATTGGGCTGACATGAATTTGTTCTAAATATTCCCATTTTCCCTTATTCATCATGAAGAAAGCTTGGACAGCCAGCTCAAGTATGAGCTAGTGGTGTTTTATACCCTGATTATGCAATCTCAAGAGATGTCAGGGTTTTTTTCACTACAGGTGAGTTCTGATGATCATATGGTGAAGGTATTTGGACAGTAAGCTTCTGTACTTCACAGGAACAGAAATAATGAAGAGATATAGTATCTCCCATTACCTCAACCATCACTGGGGTTATGAAACTGCTCTTTTGCAATACTTCAGGGTGGTTCTTGGAGGAATGCAGATCTCCAGGCTAGGTCTTGCAACAGCTACTTACTTAGTCCAATACTGAACTAGTGCTCAACCACTTTCTTTAGCAAGAAGGGTGAAAGCTTGGGCTGATGTACATTCCAGAAAGGTGAATTTCTACTCAAGAAACCCAACTGTTCTTAGGCAGACACTGCATAGTCAGGCACTTCACTTCATGAGGAATTTATCATTCATTCAAGCACATTTAGTGCTACTTTTTTTTTCTTCTTGGTTAAAAGGATGTTTATCAAACAAAAATCTGACTGTTTCCCTCAAAGAGTTGATTGGATAAGCAGAGATCAAATAAGAATGATTTACCAGCTTTTTCTTTTGTCTGGATTCTGAGACCTACATGGAACAGTGTGGAACCCAAAAATTCTATCCAAGATGTAGAAAGTGTGATATTTTAAGATTTTCCAAAGTTATGATAATAATTTAAACACTAAGAAAACTTGAGCTTACCTTGTAAAAACTTGAAATTCCTCAATTTGAAACATAGAATGGTTTGGTTGGAAGGGACTTTAAAGATCATCCTGAAGTCCAACCCCTGTGCAATAAGTAGGGACATCTACAACTAGATTGGGTTCCTCTTCATCTAATCTGGCTTGGAACACTTCCAGGGATAAGTAATCCACAACTTCTCTGGGCAAACTGTGCCACTGCCTCATCAACATTAATGCAAAAAATAAAAAAGTTTATCTTATGTCTAATCTAAATCTACACTTGATTTTAACAGTGTGTGTTTATCTGGGAATGGAATGTCATTTCAGTTCAAAATATGGGGTATTTAGAACATTAATGCAAGTCTGAATCATTTATCTCATCTCTCACTGGAACTGCTAAAAGAGAATGTCAAAAATTTCTTAGTTGATTTTTGGTTTAACTCGTTCTTCCCAAGTCTAAACCTCATGTCCTGAATATAACTGTCATGTAAGTCACAGATGACTGTGATTCTAGTGTAAATGCTGGATATAAAATAATTTATTTACAGTGCCACCTCCCTGAAAACATCCAGAAATCTGTTCTGATTCTTAGTAAAATCATGGGCTTTGCTACTCTGTTCTGTACATTGGTGACAAGCAAGGAATCTCTAAGTGCAGGGAAATGGGAATTTCTCTGCTCCAAACCCTTATAATTCCGTTATCATAAGGGCAGCCCATTGATTCCAACCTTTGGAAAATGAATTTTCTGTTCAATTTTAAGCTGTTTTATCTAGAACACGTGTTCTCTACGTTGTTCCTCTGTAGCCTTTGAAAGCAGTTCCTTGATTTCAGCTGTTGTCTTGTCTGCTGGAGAACAGTCACCACAGGAATATTTGAAATCACTATGGAATTCAGCTGCCATGTTCCTTTACAGTGGAAGACTGGCATCTTTAAAGAGCAACTCATCCCCAAAACTCTCTGTAGAGTAGATCTTGAGAACTGACTTAGGCCAGATGTTAATTAACAGAAAACTAAAAATAAGCACAATGAATCCCAATAGCCACATCTAATTCAAATCAGG